>OZ023262.1:233778394-234978394 GCA_964006375.1 Tillus elongatus
TTTTCATAATTTCAAGTGATTTTTCGTAGAAAAAAATCACTAATGAGGAGATCGCGGCTTTTGAATTGAGTATATATATATATATATATATATACAGGTGTCCCGGAATTCAATGTACAATCGACCTACCATAGACTTTCAGTCAAAATTAGGTCGATTAAGATCAATTCACTTCTATACAAAGTTGCACCGTTTAGCCGCCAGAGGGCTTCAAAGTTATTTTTTTTAAATATTTTTTTAACTATCTCCTAAACATCATCATATTCAAATTTCACAGAAATATTGTAATAAGCAAGTGGTTTAGTCGTTATAAGAACTAGTGCAATTGCATCCCTACAAAGGTGTAAACTACCCTCACCCCTAACTTTTTTTGTCGTATTTATTTCTCTGACCGTTAGATAAATAACACGTTCATTTTTTTTTAAGGACCGATCTTTTAGCGAATTTTCATTTAAAAAATTGTCGCTAATGAAAGGAAACTTTCGAGGCTAATTTACGACCACCACCACCATTAAAAAAAATTCACTAATGAGGAGATCCCGACTTTTGAATTTTGAAAAAATTTCTTCAAATGTGCGCTATTTAGGACACCTGGAACCCAAATCCGAGGTCGGTTTCAGACTTTATATGTTTATATATATATATATATATATATATATATATATATATATATATATATATATATATATATATATATATATATATATATATGTATATATATATTTATATATTTATGTGTCACACCTATAACTAAAAAAATAATAGACCAATTTTGATAAAACTTGGTGAGTACCTTTCTTTTGCAAGTGGCTTGGAAGTTCGTTAGCCAGGAAAATCCACCGAGGTTTTCCCGGAAAATGTTGTGTTTTCTTTCGAAAAAAAAATATTTCCAGAATTAACAAAGTAAGGGCAACCAAATTTGGTACGCGGGTCTATATCATTATAGGTAAGTTACCTACCAAAATTTAGCTGTGTATGTTAAAGGACAAAAAGTTAGAGGCATTTAAATAAAAATAAATTTGGGTTTTCCTCAAAACGTCAAAGTCGCGATTTAAAACGTCGAAATTGGTAATAATTAGACAATGAACCTGAAACTAATATGAGCTATGAAAGGATAATATGTCTCAAGAAGAATGTTTTACAATGCCTGAAGTCTTAGTTTCAATGGTCATTGTCCTTCATTTTACTAAAATATTCCCAGAAAATTTCTCTGATGCTTTGGCAGTAGTGTTGGTTATAGGGTTTATCGGTTAATGGTATATTATTTTTGTCGAATTTTCGTAAAAAATCTTTAAAGCTCAATATATCCGTTATTATACAAGATACAAAAAAATTGTATACATTAGTTATAGGGTGTCTTGAGCTAAATCTTAAAAAAATGTTTCTACAATTACAGGCTGGCCCCTAAGTCGTTGGTGATTCAAATTTTCTTTTTTAGTGAATTTTCATAAAAAATTCACTAATGGGGAGATCTATATATATCGTACCGATAACTCAAAAAATAATAGACCGAACTTGATCAAATTTTGTGAGTACCTTCCTTTTGCAAGTGGCTTGGATAAGTTCGTTAGCCAGGAAAATTGGACCAGGTTTTCCCGAAAAATTTTGTGTTCTGCTTCTAAAAAAAAATCATATCTCCCGAAAAAACAAAGTGAGGGCAACCAAATTTGGTACGCGTATTTGTATTATAAAGGTGAACCACGTACCAAAATTTAGGTCTCTAAGTTTAAGGACAAAAAAGTTACGGGCAGCTAAATAAACAAATTATGGAGTTTTCCTCAAAACGTCAAACTCGCAATTTAAAACGTCAAACTCGCAATTTAAAACGTCAAAATTGGCAATGTTTAGGCAAAGAACGTGAAACAAATACGGATTGTAAAAAGAAAATGTTGCGAACCCTTAAGTTTCAGATTCAACCGTCATTGCACTTCATTTTACTAAAATATTTACAGAAAATTCATTTCAAATAGACCCTTTCTCTGATGCTTTGCCTGTCGGTTTAGTCAAGTTGATGCTTTCGCTGTAGGTTTAGTGAAGTTTATGGTTTAACGGTCTATAATTTTTAGCTAATTTTCGTAGAACAAATTCGTTACTGCATTTTAGCATTTTTTATCGAATGATGCATGTTTGTAAGAAAAAAATCTGGACGCAGTAAGTGCGTTTTGGTAGCAAATTTTAATAAAATTCTTCTAATTTCAATAACTTAATTTGCTACTAACGTACGTTTTGTTGGTTAGAAAACCAACATTTAACTTTATTTTCGGAAAATTTTTGTATGAACGCAGCAAGTGCGTTTTAGTTGCGAATTTTCATTTAAAGTTTCAAATTTAAATAACTCAATTTGTTATTAACCTAAGGTTCACTGGCTAGGAGACCAGTTTCCTCGGAAACATTTTAAGTTTATTTTCGGAAAATTTTTGTACATTTTCAAATAATTATTTAGATAAAATATGGTACATTGTTCCTACTATATAGGTTATACCGGTGACCAAATTGATGCCTGCTCGCATTAGAGCGATATATTTGTAATTAAAAACATTTTTATGAAAATTCACTTCCATAACGCACTTGCTGCGTCCAGAGTTTTTTTTAAACTTTTGTTGCTTTTGTAAAATTTTGCGTACTATCTTAGTTTTTGCGCAAAATGGTATTAAGCTAACCACTGATAGTTGCATTAAACGATACTTAAATAATTAAATCCTGTTACGACGGAAATGAGTTTGATATATGCGTATTTTGACACTACAGCTTATTATCGCATTAATAATATTTGTCAAAGTGACAAATTAATTAGGTAATTTTTAGGAATATGGCTCATGTTTATAGTTTTTCTGAGCAAGTAGATATGGTTTTAGTGTTAGGTTTATGCCAACATAACTTCAGTAAAAGTGTGCAAGTCTACAGGGAGAAATTTTCAAGTAGGCAAACTCCTGATCGTAGAACATTTGCGTCTATCGAAAGACAGCTAAGGGAGACTGGAATGCTACCTAATGCTGGCCGTAATTCTAACGTCCTCCGTCTTCGTGAAGAAGAGCAAGTATTGGATATCGTAACTGAGAAGCCCAGCATTAGTACGAGGCTGTTGGAGCACCAAATTCTAATTACAAAAACAGCGGTCAATCGTACACTGAAGCAACAGCTACTGCACTAATACCATTTACAACCTGTCCAAGAACTGCTGCCTGGTGACGCCCATGACGCACGCCTTTTATTTGCATGCATTATGCGCCAGAGAAGAAGGCTAGATGCAAACTTTCACAAAAATGTGCTTTTTACAGATGAGTCATGTTTCACGCGGCGACGTGTTACAAATTTTCATAATGAGCACCATTATGCACACGAAAATCCTCACGCAATTCATGTAAGGCATTTTCAGCGCGAATTCAAAATTAATGTGTGGATAGGAATAATTGATTGATAATTTAATTGGGATTGTAAGGTTACCTAATAGGCTAACAGCGGAAGGCTATTTACACTTCTTGGAAGAAACTTTGTCAGAATTTTTAGAAGATTTGCCGATCGCATTACGTCGTGATATGTGGTACATGCATGACGGTGCACCACACCATTTTTGACGCATTGTGAGGGATTACCTTACTGAGAAATTTTCCAGTAAATATATTGGCAGAGGTCACGATGCTCCTGTTCCTTAACCAGCACGTTCACCAGATTTAAATCCTTGCGACTTTTCACTATGGGGACAGATCAAGGCGTATGTTTACAAGGGGGAGATAAATACCGAGGAGCAATTGTGGGATAGAATTGAAGAAGCTGTTGCCTCACTGGGGAATAGGGAAAATTTAGAGCGTATAGGTTTTATTTTTTTACGTAGACTAGAAGCTTTAATTCGAGTGAATGGTTGCCATATTAAACAATGAATAAGTTAGATTTAATTTGTTTTAATTAAAACTTTACACTTTACTTTTCTTATTGTTTCTATGATTAATGAATAAAGATTTTATGAATTATTGTATTTCTCCATTAAACTTCAACTTAAAAGCTATTTTGCGCAAAAACTAAAAGAGTAAGCAAAATTTTACAAAATCAACAAAAAGTTGATCAGAAAAACTATGAAAATGAGCCATATTCCTAAAAATTACCTTAGTAATAATCTCACTTTGGCAAATACTATTAATGCAATAATAAGCTGTAGTGTCAAAATGCGCATATATAAAACTCATTTCCGTCGTAACAGGATTTAATTATTTAAGTATCGTTTAATGCAACTATCAGTGGTTAGCTTAATACCATTTTGAGCAAAAAACTAAGAGAGTACGCAAAATTTTACAAAAGCAACAAAAGTTTGAAAAAAGATTCGTCTTTGAAAAAAAATGAACGTGTTATTTATCTAACGGCCAGAGAAATATATACGATAAAAAAGTTAGGGGTGGGGGTAGTTGCAGAGGTGCAATTACACTAGTTCTCATAAAGACTAAACCACTTGCTCATTACAATATTTCTGTTAAACTTTAATATGATCGGATTACCTGTTTAGGAGATAGGTAAAAAAAAAATAACTTTGAAGCCCTCTGGCGGCGAAACGGTGCAACTTTGTATAGAGGTGAGTTGATCTTAATCGACCTAATTTTGGCTGAAAAATCTATACAGTTCCGGGACACCTGTATATCACACCGATAACTATATGGGCCGATTTTAATATTTGGCAGGTACCTTTCTTTTTTAAGTGGCTTGGATAAGTACGTTAGCCAGAAAAATCCGACCATTTTTGTGTGAAAATTTTGGGTTTCCTTTCGGAAAATGTTTGTATGTCCAGAACGAGGTCCAGAACTAACATGACTATGACAACGAAATTGGTACTTAAGTTTACATTGTACATAGTAACCTACATACCAAAATTTATATCTCTACGTTAAAAGAAAAAAAGGTTATAGGTAATTAAAGAAAAAACGTTGGTTGCCGCTGGTGATCAAAGAATGACACAAAATCTATATATTTTGTGTGATTAACGAAATTTCTTAAATACTGCAGGCAAAAAATAAGTTTCTTGCCGCAAAAAGATTAAGAAATATCATAAAAATTACCTTGAAAATTTATAGTTTGTTTTTCCTAAAACGCCAGGGGTCACAATTTGAGACGTTAGAATTTACAAGCTTTAGACAAAGATGCTGAAAAGAATGTGGGTTATATAGAAGAAATATCATAAGAAATGTCATTTAAAACGTCTTAAGTTTCTACCCCCACCTACATTGTCTTTTATTTTATTAAAATATTTGGAGAAAATTAATTTCAAATATACCTACTCTCTGATGGTTTGTCAGTAGTTCTAGTTACAGAGTTTGTGGTTTAATACTTTATAATTTTCGTATAGGAAAAATTGCTATTTATGAGATTGCGGCTTTTAAATACTAAACATATTTCCTCAAATGAGCGCAAACTAGGCTCCCCAGATCCCACTAGAACCCATAGCCAGGTCAGTTGCAGTTTATATATATATATATATATATATATATATATATATATATATATATATATATATATATATATATATATATATATATAACATTGTAAGATGTACGACAGGGTCGCCATCTCGGTGCGGAACCAGGTAGAATGTTGTCACGACAGCTCCAAATAACACAAAATGTTATAAAATCGGGACTGTTAACAATTAACTAACAATTTTGTCAATTGTCAGCCCAGGCCCATTTCTTCCCTAATATAGAGACAATATAAGGCTAGATGAATGCTCACCATAGTTAGAACCGCAGACCGGTTTCGCTCCAATTAGAGCTCGTCAGTGCGGTATATTAACTACAGCGAGAACACACCTATAAAGTAATACGGCTATGGCGGAACCTTGTGAGATGTATCACAGGGCCGCCATCTCAGTGTGGAACCACGTAGTATGTTGTCACAACAGCTCCACAAAATGTTATTAAATAAAGACTGTGTACAACCAACTAACAGTTTTCTAAATTGCAAGAAACAGACTATATAATTTCAACTGTATGTATTTTATTAGCAAAAGTCTATCAGTCAGTTTTCTCAGAAATCCCTTTTTTATGAAATTGAGACTAAAGTTTATGCAACAAAGCCCAACGATTTACGAGATCTAACAGAAATCATTATACAAGAATGTCGGCGATAGCACTGGGAAATATTACAGACAGCTCGTGAAAAGTTCTAACAGAAACTTTATCATTGCATGACAGTCAGTGGTGATCACCCACAATGGTCGGTGCAAAGATATTGTTACTCTAGCACAAATTCGATGATTTTGTCGAACTCTTACAAATGCCAGTTTTATGCGTTGTAAAAGTTCTTTATGTGTTTGTACTGGTGTGTTGTAAACAAGATTCGCTATGTGCCTCCATAGATAAAAATCTAAAGGATTCACATCAGGGGATCTTGGTGGTCATGCCACTAGACAAATCCATGTTTCCGTGGGGTACTACCTAACATCAACCGCAAAATGCGCCGGTGCTCTCTCGTGTTGGAACCGCATTATATTTCTTACTAATACAGGTAATAGTTCGGATAGATCATTTATCAGAAAATTTAAATGTGACACATGATTCAGTCTCTGTGGAACAATTGGACCAATAATTTCATTCCTGATAATGCCGACCCAAATATTTACAGAAAACTGATACTGCGAGTTTGATACTCTTAGTAAATGGGTTTTTTCCCAGAGCGGCTATGCAAATTTATAATTCCCCTTCTTGTAAATGATGCTTCGTCTGTAAAAAGGACAGCACGAGAGAAATGTTGCTCGTTTTCCAAACTTTTGTCTAGGCCCGTAATATCTTGGTAAAAGTTCTTGGAGACGTGTGTAGTGATGTGGTTTTAATTATTGCTCTTTCCAGATTCTGCGTACAGAAGATGCTAAAATGATTCTTATTTCGTCAGAAACGATTCGGGTACTTTTAGTGGGGTTACATTCCACTGCATTGAGAACTGACGCTTCAACAACAGTTCGTCGGTGTCTTCTGTGTCCCGAATTAGATTTGAAAGCTTTTAAGGCACCGGTTCCCCTTAAACATCTGCACATATGTTCAAAAATATTTTTTTCGGCGTGCTATTCGTTCGGGAAACCTGTTGTGACAAATACTCGCTGCTTCTCTTCCATTTTGTTTCGCTTCACCATAAACTAATAACATATCGGTTAATTTAGCCAAGGTATAATTTGAACAAAAGCATTTTAAATGAATAAACAGCATATTATATCACTTTGACAAGTAAATGACAATAACAACCTGATTTTACTTCTACATCGTCACAAAGTGTGGAAGTATGGCATTGACGACAAGAAAGTTTTTTTAAACGTCGTAAAAAGTACCAGAACATAAAGATTTGGGAATCAACATTCTTTTTGTCTGTTGATCTGTATGTCTGTCTGTATGTAGCCACGAAAACTTTAGAACGAATTGAGATATCATCTTCAAATTGGGTGTACAATTAGCACCCGGCAAACGAACGGTTCGAATTGTTTTCGGGTAAAACAGCTCTAGGGGGTAGTGTATGAATGGGGGTGATTTGTTGAAAACTGACATTTTTTTGTTAAAACTCGAGTAATATAACGTTTTAGGATTTGTTTATTAGAGAACTTTTAATTTCATCAAACATCTAGTATTATGTGCTGAAATTAAATTAGGGGTTGAATGTGTGGAGTGGAATATCGGTGACAGAAATTTCGAATCTTTTTTGTTGCTAAAACGGCGTAAAAAGTCTCAAAACATATAGAAAACTTGATTCTGGAACGAATTTTTGTTTTGTTTTTCTGTCTGTCGGTGGTCTGTTGGCCTGTACATCTGTCTGTTAGTAGGCATAATAACTTTCGAACTAGTTAAGATACAATCTTAAAATTTGGTATCCGGTTAGAACCCGACAAAGCAACGCTTCGAATTGTTTTTAGGTAAGATCGCTTAAGGGGGAGGGGATAAATAGGGGGTGGTTTGATGAAAATTGACATTTTTTCGTTAAAACTTTTGAGCAATATAACGTTTCAGAAGTTTATGGGTAGAGGAATATGTATATTTTTTTGTAATAAAGTAATGGACCCTGAACTAATTGCATTAGAATGTCTTTTTGGGCTTAAGGAGTAGATTATCACAGCTATGTGGAAGTTATAATTTAATCTGCAGCACTATTTTCATTCAGGCCAGGACATATTCAATAGACTACATAGCACAACACAATTACATTTATCTCATAAAAGAGATCAAAATCTACAAAATGTCAGGAGGTCACTTTCAACAGGAGCTAAACGTCGTGCATAATTGTGCTAACGAAGCACGAATTTTTTTATTTTTTATTTATTTCAACAACACACCATGAGGGCTTACAGCCTAAATACTATCGTACCGTGGCTGTCGATAAGGAGGAAAGAGGCAACTTGTTAATTCTGGACTTGAAGATTTGGAGGTTCGGGGGAGAAGGAAAAACATGTGCCGGCAAGGAATTCCACAACTTGGAAGTCCTCGGGACAAAAGAGCGGGCATAACAAGATGTTTTATGTCTGGTGACCTGGACAGTAAAAGGGTGCATTCGCTCTGTTCCCCTGGTAGATCTGTTGGGGGCAACAGGTGGAAGAACTATGGAAGAAAGCTCCTCTGAGTAGTGCCCGTGCAGATATCTATAAAAGAGAGAGAGGTCACCAACGGCACGTCGGTGGGCAAGGGATGGCAGCCTTTGGATGAGGGTAGGGTCACCGATGAGACTTATAGCTCTCTTCTGAATGGAGTCCAGGATAGCGAGTGTAGAAGCGGCAGCAGCACCCCAGATGTGGGAGCAGTATTCGAGGTTTGGTCTTATTTGTGAAGTGTATAAAGTATAGAGATCAGTTTGTGAAAAGTATTTGCGAGCCCGGAAGAGGAAACCTAATTTCTTAGCAGCCGCTTCTGCAATTGATGTGACATGTTGGTGCCAATTAATATTTCGATCCATAGAGATGCCAACAAGTGAAAAGGACTCATTACTTTGAATAACTTGGTTGTTTATTGTAATGGGTCTAGGGCTGGTGTATTTCTTATGAGAACGAAAGCAAGACTGTGATTTGGTGGGGTTGAATTGTACAAGATTTCTATTTCCCCAGTCTAATATTTTTTGGAGATCCACGGAGATAGAACCCTCCATGAGTCTGCGATCCTCATCTAGTTGGGCTAAAGAGACAGGCTTAGAATATTGTATATTGGAGTGTAGGGTGCTGTCGTCCGCGTAACTGTGAACTGGGTTGGATGTGCTAGAGAGGAGGTCATTGATGTGGAGAAGAAACAAAGTAGGGGCTAAAGCTGAACCTTGAGGAACACGAAAAAATCAGTGGCGGTTTTCGGAAAATTATTGCAGTGATAGCACATACGCACGGACCTGTTCACATTTTTTGGGCAGCAAAATATGTATTAGTTTAGATAAATATCACCCACCAAATTTCATTTGGATTGCTATAGGCATTTTGAAAAAATTAGGAATACACCAGAAAATAAAAAAAATTGAACACCCGGTAGCTACGAAACGAAGTAAAATCGAACCTATGTTGATATAAAAAAGTCTTATTTTTATGTCAGAAATCTAACCACGAGCGATAGCGCCTGTGTTTTGAAACACCCTGAAAACGAGTCAATAAAATAAATCAAAGAAGAGTGTGTGAATAAGAGGACCGAAGTTGAAGTGTTAAAGTTGGTGATAGAAGGTCACATATCAAGTAAAGTTTATAAGCGAATTATTTTTAAGAAAATCCGCTAAGAATTAAGAAGCTTGAAGCAACTAGGTAAATGACAGTATGCGTTATTTGGGCAAGCTTCACAAACAGTCTTGTGTATTAATTGGCGATTAATTTACATATTTGTTAAGCCAGTAGAATTAGGTCTGCGTGTGCATTTAGTGTTAAATAATTTCCCCAACTGAAATGAAACTGTGTGTTGTGTGTGTTTTGTTTCTTTAACGTCGGCCCATTTCCGCGAATATGGCCAATCACCGACGTCAGGGAGCAGTTTCACCTCACCATCATGGAAATTTTGCCGAACCCCCGCCTTTATGTAAGAAGGGTACGGATCTTTAACGTGCTCAACATCGCATGGACACGGGACCGACAGCTTTACGCCCCCTCCGAAGGGCGGAACGTGCAGATATTCAACTTGCTCAGATACCATGCAAGAACCTCGATTGATGTTAATGTTACAGTTTGTAGTGAAAAAGTGAATGGAGAACATTGGGATCGAACCCAGTACCCTACTGTTCAAAGGCACACGTTCTTGCCCCTGAACCACCGAGGCTCTGAAACGAAACTAAATCAATAGAAAAACGTGGCGGTGTTTTATACTTTTTGTAAACTGAGTTAAGTTTTATGAACTTCTGAATATTTACAATGAACGGGTTATATAACTCGACAAGTAAAATGGATAAATAAATAAAGTGAGAAAGTTCTAGCACCACTGACAGTTTACATTTTCGTACCCCCTGAACTGATAATTTACAACCAGCATAAAGTTGATTCGACTATCAATATTTCCTTGAGAAAGCTAAGTGAATGCACTGAAAAGCTGTCTTGATGGTAATCCTTTTTGTAGACATACAAAGTTCAAGAAACCCCTGCCAGTTAAAGGAACAAAACAGTAGCTCCAAGATGGCGCGTTATATTCAACTGTTTACAAAGTCATAAAAGGTGTCCTTATTAGTACCTTATATTTTGTATGGTTCTTAAACTATAGAACGAAGTATCTTCTAACAAATGCAAGAAAACTCTCCATTAGTGAATTTTCTTGAAGAAATTTCTTCAAATGACGGCGAACTAGGCCCCCTGGACACCCACATCCAGGGTCAGTTTTAATTTTTATATGTATGTATGTATGTATGTATGTATCTATATATATATATATATATATATATATATATATATATATATATATATATATATATATATATATATATATATATATAATGTGTGTGTGTATGTATAAGTATCACACCAATAACTCAAAAAATAAAAGACCGATTTTGAAAAAATTTGCTGAGTACCTTGATTTTCCAAGTGGCTTGAATATGTTCGTTAACCAGAAAAATCGGGCTAGGTTTTCCCGGAAAATTTTGTGTTTTCTTTCGGAAAAAAAATATTTGTCCGGAAATAACAAAGTAAGGGCAACCAATTTACCATTGGTACGCGTATTTGTAATATAAAAGTGGACAACGTGCCAAAATTTAGGTCTGTAAGTTTAAAAACAAAAAAAGTTATAGGCATTTAAGAAAAAAATGGGGTTTTCCTCAAAACGTTAAAGTCGCGATTTGAAACGTCAAAATTGGCAACATTTAGGCAAAGAACCTGAAACAAATACGGATTGTGTAAAGAAAATGTCTCAAGAAGGGTGCTTTGCAAACCTCTAAGTTTCAGCTTCGATCGTCATTGTCCTTTCTTTTACTAAAATGTTTCCATAAATTTTGCTGATGCTTTGACAGTAGTTTAAGTTAAGTGTGGGGTTTAACGGTCTTTAATTTTTAGCTAATTTTCGTAGAAAAAATTCGCTTATGAGGAGACTGCGACTTTTAGCGAATTTTTTTTTAAAAAAATTCGCTTATGTGGAGATCTGTGTTTATATATATATATATATATATATATATATATATATATATATATATATATATCCGACCGATAACTCAAAAAATAATGGACCGATCTTGATAAAATTTGCAGAGTACCTTCCTTTTGCAAGTGGCTTGGATAAGTTCGTTAGCCAGGAAAATCTGACCAGGTTTTCCCGGAAAATTTTGTGTTTTCTTTATAAAAAAATTCATATCTCCGGAAATAACAAAGTAAGGGCAACCAAATTTGGTACGCATGTTTGTATTATAAAGAGTGAACTCTGTACCAAAATCTAAGTCCATAGCTTTAAAGACAAAGAAGTTATGGGCAGTTAAAACAATAAATGTAGGAGTTTTCCTCAAAACGTCAAACTCGCAATATTAAACGTCAAAATTGGCAATGTTTAGGCAAAGAATGTAAAACAAATACCATTTGTTAAAAGAAAATGTTGAAAGAAGAGTGATCTGCAAACCCTTAAGTTTCAGATTCAACCGTCATTGCCCTTCATTTTACTAAAACGTTTACAGGAAATCCATTTCAAATAGACCATTTCTCTGGTGCTTTGGCTGTCAGTTTAGTTAAGTTTGGTAGCTGTTTGGATATTTATTTGTAGGTTTAGTGAAATTTATGGTTTAACGGCCTATAATTTTTTTTAGCTAATTATCGTGGAACAAATTTGTTAATGCATTTTTGCATTTTTTATCGAAATATGATGCGTTTATCTTTAAAAAAATTCTGGACGCAGTAAGTGCGTTTTGGTTGCGAATTTTCGGTAAATTTGCAGTTAAGCTCCCGAACGCTTTTCAAAACACTGTTTTCAGAAACCTGCCTAGAGCCCCCCCTGGATCCACAAACCCCAAGAAAAATTTGTTGTTCACACTCCCCAAGGAAGTTACGGGACCAGGAGTGTGAGCAGGGGGCCATAATTTTTTTAGCTAATTTTTTAAGAACAAATTCGTTAATGTAATTTTCCATTTTTTATCGAAATATGATGCGTTTATAAGAAAAAAATCTGGACGCAGTAAGTGCGTTTTGGTAGCGAATTTTCGGTAAATTTGCAGTTTAGCTCCCGAACGCTTTTCAAAACACTGTTTTCAGAAACCTGCCTAGAGCCCCCCTGGATCCACAAACCCCAAGAAAAATTTGTTGTTCACACTCCCCAAGGAAGTTACGGGACCAGGAGGGAGTAGGGGTGCATAATTTTTTTAGCTAATTTTTGGAGAACAAATTCGTCAATGCATTTTTCCATTTTTTATCGAAATATGATGCGTTTGTAAGAAAAAAATCTGGACGCAGTAAGTGCGTTTTGGTAGCAAATTTTCGGTAAATTTGCAGCTTAGCTCCCGAACGTTTTTCAAAAAACTGTTCAGAAACCTGCAGGTGAGGTCCTAGTAATGTCTCTGAAAACAATTTGTTGGATAGAAAACCAACATTTAAGTTTATTTTCGGAAATTTTTTGTATATTTTCAAACCATAAGTAATTTTGATAAAATATAGTACATTGTTTCTACCACATAGGCTATACCGGTAATCAGATTGATGCCTGCTCGCATTTGCTATTAAAAACATTTTTATGGAAAATCACTTCCATAACACATTTGATGCATCTAGACTTTTGAAAAATGTTTATATATTTTCAAACAATAAATTTGTTTCAATGAAATATGATACATTGTTTCTACTATATAGGCAACCAAGTTTGATGCCTGCTTTCATCAAAGAAAGACATTTGCTATTAAAAATATTTTAAAGAAAATTCGCTACCATAACGCACTTGCTGCGTCCCGAGATTTTTAATTTTAAAAAGGTTTCTACATATGAGTGTAAACTGGGCTCCCTAGACTCCATAACCGAGTTTAGTTTCAGTTTTTATCTATTTACATATATACAGGGTGACGCATTTCTACGGTAAAACTCAATATAATTGTTATTATTCAAGATACGAGAAAAAATTGCTTACGTCAATTATAGTAATAGTAATCTCAGAAAACACAGATCAGTACGAAACTACTGATCTAACCCTAACTCCTAACAAAACAATGGTATAGCTCTATTAATCTGGAACTTTGTTAATAATCTATAGAACCCTTTCATGTACGTTCTTGTCTATTATTCTAGTGGGATCAATAAATGTTGCTGTGTTTGAGTTTGAGCTTGCGCCTTTGAACCGAAGGATACTGGGGTGGATACCAGGGTTCTCCTTTCACTTTTTCAGTACATACTATACAATTAACATCAACTGAGGTTGTGGGATTGTATTTGAGCAAGTTGTAGGTCTGCATGTACCGCCGCTCGGAAGAGGCGTAAAGCCGTCGGTCCCATGTCTAATCGATGTTGGGCACGTTAAAGATCTCTACCCTTCTTACAGAAAGGCAGAATTTCGGCAAAATTTCCAGGATAGTACGGTAAAACTGCTCGCTGGCGTCGGTGATTGGCCACAGTAGCGGAAATAGACCGACGTTAAAGAAACAAAACACACAAACACACAAACAAACAACAAGGTCAAGGCACCCACCAAATTTCATCAAAATCGGTCCATTATTTTTTGAGTTATCGGTCGAATATATATATATATATATATATATATATATATATATATATATATATATATATATATATATATATATATATATATATATATATATATATATAAACACGTATCTCGTCATTAGTGAATTTTTTAAAGAAAATTCACTACTAAAATAGGTTTGCCTCGAATAGTCGCGATTTTAAACGTCAAGCTTGGCAAGATTTATGCAAAGAACCTGAAACAAATACTGATTAGGTAAAGAAAATGTCGCAAGAAGAGTGTTCTGCAAACCCTTAAGTTTCAGTGTCAACCCTCATTGTCCTTCATTATACTAAAATTTAATTTCAAATAACGCTTTTCTCTGATGCTTTGGCGGTAGTTTTAGTTAAGTTTATGATTTAACGGTCTATAATTTTTAGCTAATTTTCGTAGAATAAATTCGTTAATGAGGAGGCCGCGACTTTTGAATTTTAAACAGATTTCTTTAAATGAGCTCAAACTAGGCCTCCTATAATC
This sequence comes from Tillus elongatus, assembly GCA_964006375.1. Taxonomy (NCBI): domain Eukaryota; kingdom Metazoa; phylum Arthropoda; class Insecta; order Coleoptera; family Cleridae; genus Tillus; species Tillus elongatus. The sequence goes on from OZ023262.1 coordinate 233,792,974, forward strand.
CATATCCTGGTTTAGTTTCAGTTTTTATCTGTTTACATATATACAGGGTGACGCATTTCTACGAGAAAAAGCTGTATACGTTAATTATAGGGTGTTTTGAGTTGCATCTTTTTTCGAACATTCTTATATTATTGCATTTTTTTTAATCGAAATATGATGTATGTTTGTAAGAAAAAAATCCAAACGGTGTAACTGCGTTTTGGTAGCGAATTTTTATTAAATGCTTCAAATTTCAATAACACAATTTGCTATTAACCTAACGTTTGTTGGCTAGGAAACCAGTTTTCTCAAAAACATTTTAAGTTTATTTTCGTAAAATTTGTGTACATTTTCAAACAATAACTTATTTTGATAAAATATGGTACATTGTTTTTACTATTTAGGCTATACCGGTAGCCAGATTGATGCCTGCTTGCATTAGAGAGACATATTTGCTATTAAAAACATTTTTGTGAAAATTCACTCCTATAAAGCATTTGCTGCGCCCAGACTTTTTTTAAATGAGGCAACTTTTTCGTTGTAACGTTTTAATGGTCAAGCCATGAGATAATTATTCCATTTTAATTCTCATTATTTTATTGGCACACCTTGTATATACAAGCAAACATTTACTCGATTGATTAGACAGCATTATCAATGTATGAGGAATACTGAAAACGTATCTAAAAGGTTTGAATCCTTCCAGGGAGAAACCTTTATCGTGCCTTTTTTTTAAATAAGGATCATTAGTCTATAATTTGTAGGCAAACTCGTACAAAACTTATCATCATGCAACATCTAAACGCCAGCTAATATGATTGTATCATGTGTAACTTTAATAGAATTTTAAATATGGTAAAACATACTACACGCATTGGTTAAAATTTATTGATAATTAAGCCGAACGAATTATATGTAACATGATAGCTCCTTTAGTCGAAACTGAACTTTTATCTTCACGTAAATGTGGGTAGTGTAGGTCGCATCATGACAAAGTAAGGGTCTCCTCTGGTGGCCAGAAGCAGGAACTAAATGCTCTGAATATTGTCGATAAAGGAAATGTCTGCGATTGCGCAACTAACACTGGGGGAGCTTTGAAGCTGGATGGCTCGATATGCAAGAATCAAATGGCTTATACGAGGCTCGATCAATATATTTTGTGAATACGTTACCAAGAGTTTGTAAAAAGTATGTCACAATATATACTCTAAAAATGTCTCGACGCGGCAATTGCGTTATGGTAGCGAATTTTGGTAAAAATGTTTTCAATGGCAAATATGTCTTGTTTTTAAGAGGGCATTTGGTTGGCAGTAAAATCTATATAGTAGTAACAATGTACCATATTTCACTAAAATAGCTTTGTTGTTTAAAAAGTACACATATTTTCCCCAAAAAAACCATAAAAGTTCCAGAAGAAACTGTTCCGATTTTCCTGGTCTTCTTTAAGCTATTTAAACCCCTGCCAACATATAATTATTTACAAACACATTTAGGACCGAAATTGAAAAAAAAATCACCATTTTTTTTTTACAGAAATTGCCTTCAGTAATGTTACACTAAATTATAATTTTCACAAAAATTCAACAACTGTTTTTTACAATAACTTACCAAACATTTATTATTAATTACCAACATATCACAAAAATCTTACAAAAAATGATTTCTACGGAAACACCAAAAACTTTTCAAATTCAGCCACTACTTGAGAGTAGCTGTGTACGGCAGCTGGTTTTGTTTTTCAACGAGTAATACAAACAAAAAACTCTCTGAATGCGTCATTTCCATGGGGATCCGCTATCCAGTGGTAAAAACGCCTATAACATTTGTCTTTTAACTTAGAGATCTGAATCTCGGTAAGTAGGGCAGGTATGATGGTAGAATTGTATGTGCCAATGTGGTTATTATAGCTTTGTTATTTTAGGAGATACAAACATTTGCCGAAAGAAAACCCGAAGTTTTTCCGAGAAAACTGGTTCGATTTTCCTGGCTATCGAACTTATCCAAGTCACTTACAAGAGGCACGTAGCATATTCATTAAAATCGGCCAAGAATTTTTTGAGTTATCGGTACGATATGTATGTATATATATATATATATATATATATATATATATATATATATATATATATATATATATATATATATATATATATATATATATAACGATCTCCTCACACGGAGTAGTAAATAAAGCCATTTGTAGATTCCTGCAATGTATATTATTGATGTATGGAATTTGGAAGCATTGTATGGATAATGTTCAAATGTCTATAAACGTGTACACAGTGTACATACACTAAGCCATTAAAATATCTTTATTTTAAATACAGATGCTGACTTCTTCTCTTGTTCAACAAGTGCTTGTTTTCTACTTTCAAACCGGAAACGCCTTTTGCGGCATCGTCCTCTTAAGCACTAACGGCAGCAAACCCTTTTGGACTCTTGCTAAATCTATTGGGAATAATTTCTGCAAGAGCACGTTTCCACCTCTTGTTTCAGGGGATGAAATCGTTTCTACCGCCCTGAGCAAGGCTGAACTTTTGGCTTCGTTGTTCGCTGGCAATTTTACTGTCAACCCACCTCTAAATGTTACCAGGAAAGCCTCTGGCCTTGACGAGATCCCAGCAATTGTTCTCAAAAAATGCGCACCAAAACTTGCTCCTGTCCTGACTCGTCTGTTTCAGACATCTTACAATAGAGGCATATTCCCTAGTAACTGGAAAAATGCTAGAGTACAACCAGTCCACAAGAAAAGATCGAAAGCGATTTCTAGCAACTACAGGCCTATTTCTCTCCTTTCAGTCGTCTCTGAAGTGATAGAAAAGTATATAAACACCGAATTACTACAATTTCTTGAAAAACACAGTCTAATCCACGGCAAGCAGTATGTATTCCATCAGCGCAGATCAATTGCCGACCCCCCTTACTTTGTCACCCATTCTTGGAATTTTATTTAATCCTTTTGCAATACTAAGCCATGCAGTCCATAGCAAATGTTCTGTTGTTTCCACTGCTTCAGTCCTATGATTATTTTAAAGTCTTCCCTCTTTATATATATATATATATATATATATATATATATATATATATATATATATATATATATATATATATATATATATATATATATACAGGGTGATTCATAAGTGGTGACCAAAAATGAAACCCCATATTCTTTGAACAATTTTAGAGAGGGTATGTCCTATAAAAAAAATTCCTATAATGCTTCATTAAAAAGATACAGGGTGTTGAAGTTGAATTTCAAAAAATAAAATTTCCCAATTTTTTAAAAAGTAGCACATATATTTTGCTGAAACCTCGCATGTGTAGGCTGCTATGTAAGGCGCCTATTCTACCATAACAATTGAATCGGCTAATCCAGCAGTGGCGCGCGTACCCACATGTCATTGGTTATCCCTCAAGAAAAAAAGGGTAAGCCAATGATATTTTTTTTAATTTTTTAAATCTTACTTTCATTCGTGAACAAAATGACTCGCTTGATAATTTTCTGTACGACGCTTATTTTACGAGTAAGCAATGAATCAGGTAAGTGTTTTAAAGCACAGTTCATGATTTTTAACCAGTCGTTGTTTGGTAGAAAATCGCAATGATACACTTTTATCAGGCTTATAGTAATTTATTTATTACAATAATGTCAAAAATGCCTCAATTGGCCTGAATACACGCACATCTTTTTAATATGGAAAATTTAATGTCTTGAGGATTAATTGTTGCTTGAATATAACGAAATGCATTATTTATCAGTTGTTGTAGCTGCTATAGTGTATTTATTTGTTCACTGTTGACCAGTCGCCTAAAATCACCCCAAAGTCAAGAGGGTTTAAGTCCAGTGATCTTGCAGGCCAATGTATTGGTCCAATTCTGTCAATCAATCTTTCAGGATAATGTTCATGTAGCCATGTAACAACGTTTTGACTATGATGCGCTGGTGCACCGTCATGCTGGTACCACATTATACCTCTTGTTGCTAGTGGAATGTCATCTAGAATGTTTTCTGCACGGTTTTCTAAGAGCTTTAAGTACGAAGATCCATTTAAACGTTGAGGTAGGACTTCGATGAACAGTGGGCCATTAAAAATACCACACCATAAATTAATGGAAAATCTATGTTGAAATGTGCAAGTCCTTGTTGCATGTGGATTTTCCAATGACCAGACATGCTCATTATGAGAATTATAAATACCATTTCTTGTAAATGTTGATTTGTCAGACCAGAAGATTAGATTAGGGAATAAGATATTTTGATTGTTCATTTCCAACATCCATTCACAAAAGACTCGTTGATGCACATTATCTCCAGGTAGAAGGCAATGAACATTCTGTCGATGATATGGATGTAAGGCTTCTCGGTGTAAAGTTCTCCAAACAAAGCTTTGAGAATATTGTAACTGCGTGGCAATCCTCCGAGTACTTGTAGAAGGTTGATCCATCACTGCATCCACCACTCTCTCTTCGTCTTCAAGTTGATGTTGTCTTCTACCATTAGCTCTAGCGTCAGGACGTTGTCCAATACCGCACTGCCGAAGTCTTGAAAATGATCGAGAAAAAACCCTTGGTGTAGGTTCACGGCGAGTGGGAAACCTATGTCGATATTCCCGACAAGCAGCTAGGGCATTTCCATCAGCATATCCGTAGAAAAAATTATATCTGCATACTCTTCTGAGGTGTACTCCATTATAAGAAGTTTTATAAAGTTTACCACTTACACCTATTCAAAATAATAACTTGTTAACCTAAACGTCAAGTGACACTTAATGACAACTTTGGCAAACAAGACTACTACTTACTAAAATACAACAAAGATAATCGTCGTACAAAAAAATATCAAGACATTAAATTTTCCATATTAAAAAGATGTCGTGCGTGTATTCAGGCCAATGGAGGCATAAAAGTGTATCACTGCGATTTTCTACCAAACAATGACTGCTTAAAAATCATGAACTGTGCTCTAAAACACTTACCTCATTCATTGCTTACTCGTAAAATAAGCGTCGTACAGAAAATTATCAAGCGAGTCATTTTGTTCACGAATAAAAGTAAGATTCAAAAAATAAAAAAAATATCATTGGCTTACCCGTTTTTTTCTTGAATGATAACCAATGACATGTGAATAGCAGCCTACACATGCGAAGTTTCAGCAAAATATATGTGCTACTTTTTAAAAAATTGGGAAATTTTATTTTTTTGAAATTCAACTTCAACACCCTGTATCTTTTTAATGAAGCATTATAGCAAAATTTTTTATAGGACATACCCTCTCTAAGATTGTTCAAAGAACATGAGGTTTCATTTTTGGTCACCACTTATGAATCACCGTGTATATATATATATATATATATATATATATATATATATATATATATATATATATATATATATATATATATATATATATATATTAAAAATTTGGAACTGACCCCGAATGTGGGTTCTAGTGGGACTAGTTTGCGCTCTTTTGAAGAAACTTTCTCAAAGTTCAAAAGTCTAGATCTCGTCATTAGTGAATTTTTTCTAAGAAAATTCACTAAAAGCAAACTTCAGTTAAAATGTTCTGACATATTAACTTTTAACTCAGTAATATGTGACGCTTGAATGGTTATAATCTTCTTATTAATTCCATCTCATTAAAAAATCCATTACAAAAGAAAAATTGTAAAAAAAATCGCGTAAGTTATAAACGTATTTTGATTAAAACGCGGTTAAAACTTTCTCGCAATTATAAGCTTTTAGACGCCCGTCGCCCAATCAAATTAGAACATACCAAGGATGAGATATTGCGGTTCTATCGGGGCGGCAAGGCCGCGGACGAGCCCTGAGGAAAAAAAAAGGATGAGATACAAGGCCACACGCAAACACATATATAGTCACCTATAGAATACACGCTTCCGTGTTTTGGGGGTTAAAAACTGTTGAAATTAGACATTTTATTAACGGGTTAATTTTAATCTACTTGTAGTAAAGTAGATTATATATAGAAGTAGACGAGTTTATCAAACCTAGAAGTGAAGGTTGCAAAATCTGGACCAGACAGACAGACGGTCTAAAAAATTGCTTATCAGTTCACCAAAATCTATAAACACCAATTTTTGAAGACAAAAGAAAGAGCAAAATTCACATGGCTGCAAAGAACATTGTGAGATGTAAGAAAGGGTCGCCATCTCAGTGCGTAATCAGGTACGACAGCTATAATAAACACAAAATGTTATAAATAGAGAGTGTGTACAACCAACCAACAATTTAGTAAATTGTCAGCCTTGGCACTCTCTTCCATATTACTGGGAAAACCTATGTAAACCTGGATGTATTTTCACCATAATTATCAACCATTTTTAGAACGAAATCCTCAATTGCCTTTAAACTCCGACGGGCTATCTTTATCGAGAGTTCGCGGCATAAATCGAGAAGATGTGAAGCAATTATGTCTGATATTATTCTGTTGGATCGGAATAATGCAGACGAAACTGGTATGCAACTTATGAACAAACCAGAAAAAGTAATTGCCAATAAAGAGGCAAAATGTTTACGTAGTAACTTCAAAAGAAAGAGGCGAAAATGTCACTCTAAGCGTAATCACTCGGTGTGGTGTATGTTCCACCAACCTTAATCTTTAAGAGAGTTAATAGAAAACCTAAATTTCTCGATGGACTTCCAGCAGATTTAAACGTCTTTGTGAGTAGAAAGTCTCCATTCCCAAACTCGGATCTATTCCTCCCCTGGTTGCGAGAGCAGTTCATTCCGCATGAATCTTCTGGAAAATGTTTACTGATTCTTAACGGTCATACCTCGCATAGCAAGAATATAGACATAATTTAGTTAGCTGACCTTAACGACATAATTGTTCTTTGTTTACCCAGTCATCCTACACAAGCTCTACAATCACTTGATCAACATTTATTTCACCCCTTTAAGGTCCATTTCAATCAAGCGCAGCTATGGACGAAGAATCATAGCAGTAAGAACCTTACAAGATACCAATCTGAAGAGGTAATTAGTAGGGCGTGGCTGAGGACAGCTTCTGTATGCACAGCTGTTGATGGTTTTACAGCCACCGGAATATTACCACTAGATCCAAATGCAATTTCGGATAATTTATTTTTCGAGGCTAGAATCCAATACTCAAGTGGTTCCAAATGACATTTCAGCAAAACCCACTGCTACTGATTCTGCATCTGTCACACCCCAAGAACTGAATACCTCAAAATCACTTGAAAAAGCTAAACGGTTTGAATCTGAATTCACGCTCACTAAACTGCTACATGAAGTACAAATCTCCGATTCCTAAAGTTCATATACCATTCTACAACAGGAGAAAGCAAACTACGATGTGCTAACTACTGAACATAATGTTCAAAGTAAGAAAATGGGCCGGTTCTGACAATTCACAGAATTGTTGGTTGATTGTACACAGTCTCTATTTATAACATTTCGTGTTAATTGAGCTGCCTGGTTCCGCACGGAGATGGCGACCCTGCAGTAGATCTCACAATGTTTTAGGAGCCTGGCTGCCTTCCTGGAATTAATATAGCGCACTGACAAGCTGTAAGTAGAGCGAAACCGGTCTGCATTTCTAATTATGGTGAGAATATATCTAGCCTTACATACATTGTCCTGGTATTAGGAAAGAAAATGGGCCAGGGTTGACAATTTACAAAATTGTTGGTTGGTTATACACAGTCTCTATTTATAATATTTTCTGTTAATTGAGCTGCCCTGATAACATACTACCTGGTTCCGCAGAGAGATGGCGACCCTGTCGTACATCTCACAATGTTATAAGATAATCAATTTAAGTGAAGTCACAGGAAAAGTTATTTCGAACTAAATCATACCAAAGAAGTCTGGACCTAGCAAGTGTGTTATGCTAGCGAATTTTTATAGAATTACTTTCAATGTTAAGTATGTTCTTTTCTAATGAAAAACAACAAATTTTGTAGAAAGTATAACCTTTATAGTAGAAACCAAATGTAATCAAAATAACATTTTTATTTATAAAAGTACAAAAAGAAACTTAAAGTTTTGCCGAAAGAACTGGTCGGACTTTCCTGGCCAACGTACGTCTCCAAGCAGTTTTCACAAAAACTCAGCTGTCAAGATATAATTATTCACAAAAAGCTCTTTGCCAGAAATTAAAAAAAAGTTGACATGAAGATTTGCAAACAATTTATTTCACAAAGATCTGCATTTTCTTTCAAAAAAATTGGCTAATTAATCTTACGCAAAAATTACCTTAATTTTTAAAAAAAGATTTTTTTACGACAATTGGCTAGACCAATTTTCTTAATGAAAATTAGAAAACAATTTTTTCACGTGGAAACATTTTTTTATCATAACTGATTAAACATTAATTATTAATTACAAACACTTCACAAAAATGTAACAAAAAATGATTGTTGCGAAAACACTGAAAAAAAATCTGGGAAAACTGACTTAATATTTTTTCTACAAACATTTTCTAAAACGATATATACAATTCAAATAACTATATACCTACCTAATCTGTAATTAAAACTGAAAAAGAAAAAAATGTAAAAAAATTCTGACACATGTTCAGAATGTGTGGAAGCATGGTATCGGCGACAGCAATTTAGAAACTCTATTATTTGCCAAAATGGCGAAAAAGTCTCAAAAAAATATTATTATTATTATTATTACCTTTATTGCTTAGAATTATACAACATGTTTATTCAATAAGTCTAAGACTTGTGGTGAATACTAACATAATTTTATACATAGTTGCATCCAAAGCTGCTTGACAACACTCCAAATTCAACAACCTTAAAATTTTGACATTCCAAAAAATTTCTTTCCTGTTCCATTTCGTTCTTCTAATGTTTCACCTGATACCTCCTTTTACAATTAATACTAATCACTCCATAATACTTTTCCAACTGCAAACCTTTCTCAACTACCTATATTTTTGCCGAAATTGTCAATTTTGTACGAGACCAAAAATGACATTTTAATTTGACATACTTCAAATTAATAATATAGAAAATATGATTTCGGAAAGAAAGTTTTCTGCAGGTCTGTCGACCGTTCGATCTGTCGGTACGTCAACCTGTCAATTTATCGGTCTGTAGTTCTGTCTGTTAGTAGACACGATAACTTTCGAACGAATTGATGCTTCGTCTTCAAATTTTGGTATTCACTAACGCCCAACAAAGGATTGGTTCGCATTGTTTTTAGATAAAATCGCTCCAGAGTGTAGTGAAGAAATGATGAGTGATTTAATGGAGATTGACATTTTTCCTTAAACCTCGAGGAATATAACGTTTAGGGGTATATTTATTAGAAAACTTTCAGTTTAATCAAAGGTCTGGTATTGTGTAATGAAATTGAAGTATGCTTTGAATGTAAGGAGGTGGAATATGAATTAATTTTTTAAAGAATATGGAACTAGATTATTGCAATAGAGCAATCGACATCAAATTTGGCACACAGGTAGGTGTTCACAAGCGGATAGTCTGGATGTTTCTCAGTAAAGTCGCTTCAGAAGAGAAGGAAGGAATAGGGGGTTCATGGGAGAAAATTGACGCTTTTCCGTTAAAAATCTGCTTTAAGTCCTTCTGGAAGTTTATGGGTACCAAAATAGTACTCGAAGTAAGTTTTCTGGTAATTCTTGACCTTTACGCCAAGAAAACCTAGTTTTTTCCTACAATATTTAATAGACTTTCTTAACCACACAAAATATGTTGTTTTTGTGCCCTCCTCTAATCATCAGTGGCACTCAGTTTTTTTCTTTTAACTTAAAATCCGAATTTTGTTTGTCATGGCTTTGTCATTTTATCAGAGACCTAAAATTTTTCCAGAAAAACTAGTCCAATTTTCTTGGTTACCTAACCTATACAAGCCAAATACTTAGTGAGGGTACCCACGAGATTTCATCAAAATCGGCCGATTCCATTTTCAATTATTGGTACGATATACAGGCTTGCGCATAAGACAACAAGGTCATAACTTTTAAACCAAAAAAGGTATTGGACGCAACATTTCTAGGATTGCATAACAGATTATTTGCGACCATCTCGTAGCATTATCAACACTTTTTAAAGCACCCCTTTTTGGGAGGATGACAACCCTTTATATTTTTAAATAGCACATGGGTGATACGATTTTTGGAAAGCGTATTCAACGTAGTTTTGATGGTATTAATTATTTTTATGTTGCCTTTGGCAAGAACGAAAACAATCGGCTTTTCATGAAAATAAATGAAGTAAAATAAAGACTATTCAAGTCATTTTATTTCTGTCCAAAAAATCCTAAAATACCTATCAGACCTGGAATGTAGGTATTTGAGCCATAATACAGGCTACACTAATAATTTCACCCAGCAAATCAGTTGTGTAAAAATCATTAGCCTGAACCTCCACAGTGGCAAGCGTTTTGGTTTGTGAATTAAAACATTACTGTTTTTCTTGATTTACCCCGTTTCCCTTTTTCTGATATGGCTCACCTAAGTAAACAAGAACGTGTCGAAGTTTTAATGATGATCGGTTATGGTGATAATAAGAGGACGTATAATGACGTTTGTCATTCATTCCATGAGGTTCACCCTGATCGCCCACCCCTTAAACGGTCTACGGTAAGCAGAAACCACCATAAATTTACTAAAATAGGGAGCATGAAACATCGCAGCAAGTTCGTCCGTCCTGTAACTGCTACTTTGGACGAAAAGTTGCTGCTGTATTGGTTGCTGTACAAGAATCTCACAAAACGTTTGCATTGGAACTTGTTGGAGCGTGCTCTACAGCGGATTTTGCGTTGGAAAAAGTGTTCTCACTATAAGATGTATAACCTCCGAGAACTTTTTGTAGAGAATTTTGGTGGAAGGATTAAATTTTGTAAACAAATAATTCAGATTATTCAACAAAATGTAGATTTTTTAAACGACGTTGTTTTCTCTGATGAAGCTGCCTTTTGCCTTAATGGTAGCATAAACAGACATCATTGTCGCTATTGGTCTGATAGTAACCCCCATTAGATGGAAGAATGCATACCCAATATCCTCAAAAACTGAACGTATGGGCCGGAGTTGTTAGTCATCATGTAATTGGACCCTCCCTTTTTGAAGGGACTTTAGCAGATCCACGCTATCTAAGATTACTCTATCCAAGGTAGTGTGCCCGTCTCAGATAATTTTTCAAAATGATTTCCCCAATGTCTACTTCTAACCAGATGGCGCCCCACCTCATTTCATTCTAGAGGTAAGAGAATACCTAATGTAACATTTCTTAACAGATAGATACGCAGCAGAGGACCAATTGAGTGGCCAGCTTGGTGTCCAAATTTGTATCTACTGAACTTTTTTTTCTGGGGTCATTTAAAAATTGCTATTTACAATGATCGACCCTCGAATTTGGAACAGTTGCTAGACCGAATTGCGATGGCCTTTCAACAAGTGTCTAACGGATCACTGCAAAGCTCGATTCATCGGTTCGACAAGAGGCTTTACTTATGTCAAGAAATTCACGGGGCTCAATTTGAGCATCTTCTTCAATAAAGTAAGATGTTACTATTTTCTCAAATAAATTTCATAAAAATCGGATTGTTTTCGTTCTCGCCAAAGGTAAGTAGAAAATAATTAATGGGGGAGAAAGAGCTTGTTTTCCTTCCGCAATGTTTTGCAGGTGAATTGATCCCACCCTCGCTAACTAGTCGGCTTTGATAATTAGCGTTGGAAGAAGAATATGTTGAAGATGTGGACTGTATGTGGACTGTATTTATAACTCTAGGTGCACTGGATTCCAGAAGATTTCAATAATACACTTTTTTTATATTTATATATGTTGTATTGTTACTATATACACTTTGAACTTAACATTTATTTACAATTTGCGGTTTTACACTTGATTTAATGGGTTATTCAGGAGATTTCACAATCCTATTAGCTACTTGCTATTGCATTTAACTGCGCGTATACTTTCTAATTTCGAAGAAATCACTGACTTTTCACTGTAATACTGTAGGAACCGAATTTCTGTAGGAAGATTGGAGCTTGAACTAAAGTGGGGTAATCACACTAGCGATGTTTAGGTAGAAGATCAGGATCTTAGAAGTCCCAAAAAGCGATGAAGATGAGATTCGTTGTAGAACGGCACTGTAGTATTAAACTGGCTTAAACACCCGAGCGATGTTTAAGTGGAAGATTTGGAACTCAGGGTTCCAAGGAGCGAAGAAGGAGCGAAGATGAGATCTGGCGTAGAACTGTAGCACTGAACTGGCTTAAACACGCGAGCGGTGTTTAAGTAGAAAATTAGGAACTCGAAGTTCCACGAAGCGAAGAAGATGAGATTTGGCGTAGAACTGACTTAAACACGCGAGCGTGTTTAAGTAGGAAATTGGGAACTCAGAGTGCCAAGAATTTAAGAGGAGAAGATCGAACGTGACTTGTAGCTTTCGAAAGACTTGCTTTTATCGAGCTTTCGTGTAACGCTAGGTGACGTAGTTGACATAACATAATGTCAGTAATACAGAATGGCCAACTAGGCAGAAGCATTATTCCTAGTGAAAAAAATCCACTGGGTGCATCTAAAGAATATGTCAAAGACAGCTAAAGCTACTAAACGACGTAACGGTATATAAGTATTCTTTGTATGAAATTGTTCATGCGTAAACCTAATGCGATACAGACGTCCAGAGAATAAGGATTACCAGCAAATTGGAAAAGATTGTGAAATCCAGGAATAAATAATTGCAGGTAGAAACTTAAAGGATATTGCAATTGACTGAAAGTAAAGAGACAGGGGCGTACCAATTATGTTTCTCCAACAATTAATACGATTGAACAGTTGCTGAATACACTTTCCAAAAATGTGTTGCATGACTCATGTAGCTATTTAAGAAATTGAAGAGATGTCACCTTTCAAAAACGAGGTCCTCAAAAAATGTCCATATAATACCACCACGGTGGAAAATAATTTATTATGCAACCCTACATATTTTGAGTCCGACGCCTTTCTCGGCTTAAAGGATATCGCCTTGTTGCGTTACTTATCAGTAAGCCTTTATATAAATATTAAGAAAATTATTGACTTTAAATTTAAATAAAAAGTCTGGCAGCAGCAAGTACGTTACGTATGAATTTTCATAAAAATGTTTTAATAGCAACTATGTCTTTTTTTTAATGAAAGCAGGCATCAAAATTGGTATAACAGGTATAAATTATATAGTGGAAACAATGTACCACATTTCATCATAATAACTTTATTGTTTGAAAAAGTAAAAAAAAAAATCCGAAAATAAACTAAATGTTACCGAAAACACTGGTCTAAATTTCCTGGCCAGCCAACTTCTTCAAGTCACCTACCAAGGTGTAATTATTTACAAAAAGCTTTTCGACAAAACTCACAAAAAATAAATTTCCTGAAAATTTGCAAACAACTTTTTCACGAAAATCGGAAGACATTTTTTTTACAATAACTTATTAAACATTTATTATTAATTACCAAAAATTCACAAAAAATGTGTAAACAATTATTTCCACAAAAAAATAGTGCTGCAAATGGAATCATAACTTGCACATAGCTATGATAATTTATTCTTTTTAGAAAGACATTCTCATGGAATGAATTTGGGGTCCATGACTTGACCACAAGGAAAATATTTGTATTCCGACACCCATAAACTTTGAAACGTTATATTACCCGAGCTTTATTGGAAAATTTTCACCAAATCACCCCTTATTTATTCCCTACCCCCTGAAGCGATCCTACCCAAAACAATTCGAAGCGTACCTTTCTCGGGTGCTAACTGGATACCAAATTTGAAGATGATATCTCAATTCGTTCGAAAGTTATTGCGGCTAGGAACTGACAGACGTACATGCGGACAGACCGGCAGACCTACCGACCGACAGACAAAAAAAGTTTCGTTCCAGAATCAAGTTTTCTATATGCTTTGACACTTCTTACGCAGTTTTGGCAAAACAATTTTCGAAATTTTTATCAGTAATATTCCACCCTCACACATTCAACCCCTGATTTAATGTCAGCACAGAATACCAGATGTTTGATGAAATTAAAAGTTTTCTAAAAAATAAATCCTAAAACGTTATATTTGTCGAGTTTTAACGAAAAACGCCAATTTTCACCAAATAACCTCCATTCATCCCCTACCTACTAAAGCGATTTTTTCAAAAAACAATCCGAATCGTTCGTTTGTTGAGTCTTAACTTTGTACTAAATTTGAAGACGATATCTCATATCGTTCTAAAGTTATCGTGGCTACAAACAGACAGACATACAAACCGACAGACCGACAGACGGACAGACCGGCAGACCGACAGACCGACAGACCGACAGATCGACGGACTGGCGGATCGACGGACCGACAGACCGACAGGCAAAATAAATTAGTTCCCAAATCATGTTTTATATACGTTTTGATACTTTTTACGACGTTTAAGCGAAAAAACTTTTTTGAAAATTTTGTTTCCGATGCGATACTTCTACACGTTATGACGATGTGGAAGTAATTGCATACGGCACATCGATTTTTTCGACGAATAATATAAACAAAAACCTCTCTGAATACGTCATTTTCATGGGACTCTGCTATATATTGGTAAAAGCGCTGTATCATAATTTTTTATATGTGCCAAAAATGAGAAACAATTGATACGACTCGAAAACGATGAAGGCTATCAATTTTTTTTTGCAAACACTTATTATAATTCGATGGAAAATGCAATAATATAAGCATCGTTCGATTTAAAAAAAAACAATTTGTATCACCAACTACTTATGGGCCAGCCTGTGATTGTCCAAATAATTTTTTCTAGTATCTAGTATAATAACTGCAATATTTAGTTTTACCGTCGAAATGCGCCACCCTGTATATCTGTAAACAGGTAAAAACTGAACCTAACACCGCATAATGGTTTCTAGGGGGCCTAGTTCGCGCTCGTTTGAAGATATCATTTCAAGATTCAAAAGTTACGGTCTCCCAAATACCAAATTTTTTCGACGAAAATTCGCTAAAAATTATGGAGTATTAAATCATAAACTCATAACTAACTGCCAAAGCATCAGAGAAATCTTCTATTTGAAATGAACTTTCTGGAAACATGTTTAGTAAAATGTGGACAATGACGGTTGAAGCTGGAACTTCAGGGTTTGTAAAACGCATTACAGAGCCTCGGTGGTTCAGTAGTAAGAACGTGTGCCTCTGAACCGAAGGATACTGGGTTCGATCCCAGGGTACTTCTTTAACTTTTTCAGTACATACTGTACAATTTACATCAACCGAGGTTGTGGCGTTGTATTTGAGCAAGTTGAATGTCTGCAGGTTTCGCCCTTCAGAGGGGGCGTAAAGCCGTCGGTCCCGTGTCCATGCGATGTTGGGCACGATAAAGATCCCTATCCTCGTAACAGAAAGGCAGGGGTCCGGCAAAATTTCCAGGATAGTGAGGTGAAACTGCTCCATGGAGTCGCTGATTGGCCATAGTCGCGGAAATAGGCCGACGTTAAAGAAATAAAAACACACACAAAACACACTACTTTTAGAATACTTTTTCTAACATTTCTTAAACTTTTTTGCGGCAAAAAATTAACCTTTGTCTGTAATATTCAATAGATGTTGTTATCGACACAAACTATTTTGGTTTTGTGTGTTTCTCTGGTCATCAGTGGCACCCAAAGTTTTTTTCTTTAAATGCCTATAACTTTTTTCTTTTAACCTAGAAATCTAAATTATACGTAGTATACTTTTCATGATGTAAACTAGCGAACAAAATTTTGATGCCTTAACTTTTTATTTCCGGAGATATAAAAATTTTCCGAAAGAAAACACAAAATTTTCCAGGAAAAACAGGGCTGATTTTTCTGGCTAACGAACTCATCCAAGCCATTTGCAAAGGGAAGGTACTCATATATATATATATATATATATATATATATATATATATATATATATATATATATATATATATATATATATATATATATATATATATATATATATATATATATATATATATATATATATATATATATATATATATATAAACATAAACATATAAAAATGGAAACTAACGCCGGATGTGGGTTCTAGGGGGCCTAGTTCGCACTTATTTGAAGAAATGTTTTCTAAATTCAAATTTTTTTGTAAAGAAAATTCACTGAAAAGCTTTCGAAAGCTTACATAGCTTTTCTTTATTAACATAAATCAACAGTAACCATGTGGTATTTTAATGTTTACTTTCCATTTTATTACTACTCACACCGCCATTGTCGAGAGATTTCGATGCAGTCCCATTCCAAAAAAAGACTACATACGGAATATATTTCTTTTACTTTTCCGTCAACAACTAGATAGAGGTGTGTACAATTTTATATTTTAGTTGACTCTTAGCTTATAAATATGAAAAGGTGAAAACGGCAAATTTAAAACCTCACATTTTTTTAATACCTACTTCCATGCGAAGTGTTCTGTGAAGTATTTTTACGACGGAGGCTTAGTGAACTCTTGTTCTCTGTTTCTCTTTCTCGGAACTTAATTAACAGGTTATTCCTACTCAACAATTGTACCCGTTATGCTTTTCATCTCTGAAAATAATGCTTCTGTTGCGATATCGGTGTAAAAGCTTCTCGCAGATATGAGGCAAGAGTAAAGGCGAAATATCTACCCCGTTAGGTAGCAGGATGCTTTTTGTCAGTTTATTATAGCGAAGATTAAAGCGAAATTGTTATGCATACAGGTACAGGCTGGATTAAACAAGCCATTCCCGTATAGTCAGAAAATGCAAAAGTAACTTGGATAAGGTAAAATTATTGAGAGGTAAAAGACGTTGTCTACCATGTGGACTTTGAAATAACAAAGGTACCTACATGAAAAACATGGCTAATGACAATTCTGTCCACGCCATATCACCTTTTTCACCACCACCACCACACATGAAAAGCAAAAAATAAATTGATATTGAGTTATTGTGTATATTAAAGAAAAATGTCAAAACTTATCGTGATAATTTAAAGCTGCATTTCTGAGTAACTAAACATTAAAAATTTCCTGACGCAGCAGGTGCGTTATAGGAGTGAATTTTCATATGAATTGTACACTATTAGTAGGGCATGCTACTAAAATTAATACTTTAAAGTTACACAGACCTTGAATATCAGTTTTAGAGGTCCTAATACGCGGTCATTTGAGCAATTTTTTCAAAAGTATTGCCATCGATATCTCTCTACTACTTGTCAAAAAAATCCTGTGTTCTAGCTCCTTTTGAGAAAAATACCTAAAACTAAGTTTTCTATAAAGCTTGAAAATTCAAAATTGGGATATCTAGGTACTGCAAGTCTCTTCAAAAGAAACTTGTATTACATATTTCATTAAGCTACAAAAGCCTTTCAAAAGAAAACTTAATTCACATTTGTCAAAGGAAATAATCTGTCAAATTATAAACGTGGCAGGTATTTTTCTTATCCTTATTAATCGCCTGGATGATTCCGTTTTAGTCATCGTAATCAAACCGGTTTTTCCAATAACTAAAAATTTTTTTAAAAACAGATTCTCTATTGGTGAAAATTTTCTATATAAAAATCTATAATGTCAACAAAATGTCTGCTGGGTTAAGTTGAGTTGAGTTGAGTTTGAGTGAGTGAGTGTAAACACTCAAACACTCGGGATGGCACGAACTTGTAGTTCATTCACCACAGATTTTTGAATTGCAGTTGAAGGTTATTTATTATACCTATTAGTAATATTAATAATTGATATCTTACATATTATATACACACCCATATATACACTATATATATATATATATATATATATATATATATATATATATATATATATATATATATATATATATATATATATATATATATATATATATACATTCATACATTTTTTTTGGGGGGGGGGGGATTTACTGGGACATATTATCGCCTAGGGACCCACCAAGGCTCATCAACACACTGACAGGCCACGGATTAAGAAGGTAGTACAATAGGACAAGCAGACGGAAAGCTTATGCTATATTTACATGTGTTTTACTTATCACTATAAACTAACAACAGCGTACTTAAATATATACAATTTGACAAAACATATTTACGCTAGACGTCTCAATTTCGTCTGCAACAAAACATACAATTTTAATGTCAATATTTGGATAAAATGGAAATTTAAGTTTTGGAAAGAGTAACGGTGTTATAGAGAGCGATGGAAATGGATTGGTGTGAGTTGAATGCAGAAAAAGGAATATCTTAAAGCAAATTATTGTCTAATGATCAAAATCTGAAGTCTGCCAAATTAGAAAAGTGTCATTGTCAAGAATTTTGGGAGTATCAACGTTTGGATAAAAATTTACTAAATTGCGCTGTTTGCAAGCACAAGTAGAATACTTATTTGTAAGGCGCTTTGTACTATTATTCTAACAATAAACTATAACTATAACTATTTATAATACTATACATAAATTTTTGAAATATCCCCATAACAGGATTTTTTATTCTTAAAACTAAGTATATAATTTAGGTTGAGAAGAAATTGTATTTCTACTGTTTTCATCAACGAATGCATAAGTGTTTTGCGTTGATTTGCATGCAAGCTGCATAAAAGTATGATGTGTTCTAAATCACATATCGAGTCTCAAGAATGTCTGCTGAAAACAATAATTTTAGACTCAAATCTGACAAAGTTATCTGGGCGCTTTAAACAAAAACGATATCTTCTTTCAAACGTATGAAGTCTGTAAACTATTGTTTCTACCAAATATTAAAGTGAAACAAACAAAATGCTACACTCACCGAACGGGAACCGAACCCGGACAGCCTGAGTATGAGGCGAGCAATCTACCACTGAACCATAGATACGCTAATAAAAAGTTTGTTTACCTGATACTTGATAGCAACTTTATTCCCCAAGAAATTTTATATCATCTTAAAAGTAAATGTAACAGCTAATTAACGAATGAATTTAGTTGTGACTTGAAACACATTCGACGACGGTTTCGATCTTGGGTAACGTCTTATTTTTAAGTTAAAAGATAAAAGAACAAACTGTGTTAAAAACATTTTTATAGAGACGCGAGTCGATGTTTTTTACAATATTTATTGCATTTTCTATTGCCTTCAATAAAACTTTATCCTTCCACATTTTCAGTCTAATTTGTTTATTTTATCAATTTCATGTTATCTGTTATTCCAACGTCGTAATTGCTGGCAAACGATTTAAATAGTTGTTGGGATTTTTCTGGGCCTGATTTATCGATTGCCAGTTCGGGTAGGGAACCACAATGGGAAATACATTGCCTCTCTTCGTTGCGAACTCTTCATGAGCCGATTTAAGTATGGCTTTGCTGCAGCGGTGTGGTATTTTCCGAGGGTATGGTTGAGATATGTCGATATTTTGCCATATTTAACCTCAGTAAAGACAAGATCAATAATTTTGTTAATAAGTTGAACAGTAGATTCCCTTCCATCAAGTTTACTTACGAAATGGAGAACAACACCCAATTATATATATTCTCGTCATCAAAAATGTAGATAGGTTAGAATTTGAAGGCTTGAAATGACAACAAATTCACAAGCTAGAGCTTTATGTAAGTAATAATTGTATATTTAGAAAGCGGTAAAGAAATAAGTGAGCAAAATATTTAATTGGTAACTGTATTGTCAACAGAAGAAGCATGTGAGGCAGGAGTGGAAGCTATATTCCTTCCGTAAATTAGTTCTGGGAATCGAAAAACTGTACGACATAAGCTCTGTTGGAAAAGTCAGAAGCCACTTGTTTATTTGTTTGACCTGATTCTTAGAGGACTTTGTCGGGAAATGAAGGAAATGCAACTTCCGCTATTTTGAGTCTTCTGCTAAATGTGATGCCGGTTTATGTGAAACGTCTGGCATGTTGAGTATACAAGTTTCTTGTATATTCAATTTAATTTTCCGATTGAAAGGAATTCCCCCAGCAACTATCTCTTATAAGACAAGGCAATAAACTTCTAAATAAGAAATCTTTAAAGCACATTTTATGCAATGGCTAAAGGACTGTCGTTATTATTCCATCTAATTAAATTTAGCATAATATGCAGCTGTAAGATCATAGGACAAATTAGGCTTTGCTTCCTGCTATACTCTAGTAGTGAATTTTCATAGAAAAAATTTACTATTTGGGAGATCCCGACTTTTGAATTTTGAAAAAATTTTTGCAAATGAGCGCGAACTAGGACACCTAGAACCCATATCCGTGGCCAGTTTCAATATATATATATATATATATATATATATATATATATATATATATATATATATATATATATATATATATATATATATATATATATATATATATATATATATATATATATATATATATGTATGTATGTATCACACCGATAACTCAAAGAATAGTGGGCCGATTTTGATAAAATGTGGCATGTACCTTCCTTCTGTAACTGGTTTGGACAAGTTCGTTAGTCAAAAAAATCGGACAAGGTTTTCAGGGAAAATGTTGAGTTTTCATTCGAAAGAAATTTTTATCTCAAAAAATAATAGGCAGATTTTGATAAAATTTGGCATGTGCCTTCCGTTTGTAAGTGGCTTGAACAAGTTCGTTAATCACGAAAATTAAACTGGGTTATTTGGAAAAATTTCATTATAAAAAATGTTTATATAAAAAAATGAAAAAGCTATGATAAGAAAATTTGGTAGATAGGTTTATGATATAAAAAGTAAACTATATACCAAAATTAAGATTTCTATGTTACAAGAAAAAAAAGTTATAATAAAATATTTTGTACCAGATAATTTCTATGAAAATTCACTACCATAACGCACTTGTTGCGGCCAGGCTTTTTTAAGCTTAGTAGGTATTCTCGTGCCCAGTTTCACAAACCTCGATCAAATATTTAACGGACGGTTAGTTATTCATTGCTTAATACCACCAAACACAGCATCAAAATATTTGATTTTCATAGCAAAAATCTGAACCATAACCTGTGATTGGTCGTCTGACGCGTTGATTACCTAACCGGCCGTTGAATATTTGATCTAGCTTTGTAAAACTGGACACGTGAGTTTTAGGTATGTACGGGGGTATTCACAAAATGTTTTTTCAGTTTAGAAGAACGTTGTAAATAAACAACATGTAGCGAATTTAGGTTCGAGTTAAATCCACACCAAAAAACAAAACAAAAAACAATTTTAATTGCTTTTTTTAAATACAGATTACACGTAGATTTTTTAATTCAATTATATTATTAGTTTCTTATTGAATTTTATCTGAATCAAGCAACTAACGTTTATTACTCTGAAAAATACAAGAAAAATTAGTTTTATTTGATAAAGGCAGTGTGTTTTGAAACACTATCACCGGAGCATTGTTACTTGAGTTAAACGTAGAAAAGTCCGGACGCAGCAAGTGCGTTATGGTAGTGAATTTTCATAAAAATAGTATTAATAACAAATATTATTTTTTTATCGAAAGCAGGCGATATATTTTTGATTATCAGTATAACCTATATATATGCACAATCAACCAAGGGTTGCGGTGCTATCGGGGCGGCAAGGCCGCGGACGAGCCCTGAGGGAACAAAAAAATAATAATAACCTATATAGTAGACACAATATTTAATCAAAATAAGTTTATAGTTTGAAAAAGTAGTAAAATTTTCGGAAAATAAACTTAAAATGTTCCAGAAAAACCTGGTCCAATTTTCCTGGTCAACGAACCTGTTTAAGCCATTTACTCCTAAAAATCTTTTCGACGAATACGCAAAAAAATTGCATATAAAACTACAAACAATTTTTTCACGAAAATCCAAAAAGAATTTTTTACAGTAACTTCTTAGACATTTACGATAATGCTAGTTGCTTCTACAACACAAAATACAGGCTGTTCTAGTTGAACCAAGTAAGTTACGGCAGTTAATTCTTTATCCAGTCACTATTTGAGAACACCCTGTATACGGCATTTCGATTTTTTTCGACGAGACGTATAAACGAGGACATCTCTGGATGCGCCACTTTTATGGGACTCTGTTGTCTATTGGTACAAACGCCGTATCATAATTTTTGATATGTGCCAAAAATGTGAAAAGTTGCAAAACAATTGAAATAACTTGAACGCTATCAATTTTTTTCCTACAAACGTACATTATCATTTAGGGGGAAATGCGAAAATGCAATGCTATAAGAGATAAAGAAAATTTATATCATCAACCACTAGTGATAGCCAAATTAATTATATAAGATGTACTTCAAGGCACCCTCTAATTAACGTATATAATTTTTCTCGTATCTTGTATAGTAACGGATACATTGAACTTTACCGTACAAATTCATCACCCTGTATATCCGTAAAGAAAATTTAATAAAATTTAAGTCGCGGCCTCCTCGTAGTAATTTTTTTCTAGGAAAATTCGTAAAAAATTATAGTCTGTTAAACCAAAACCCTATAACTAAAACTACTGCCAAAGCATCAGAGAAAGGGTCTGTTTGAAACGAATTTCCTGGAAATACTTCAGTAAAATAAAGGAAAATAACGGTTGAAGCTGAAACTCAAACGTTTGTAAAACACCCTTCTTGAGGCATTTTCTCTACACATCCCGTATTCGTTTCAAGTTTCGTTGCCTAAAAGTTGCCAATTTTGTCGTTTCAAATCACGGCTTTGACGTTTTAAAAGGAAAATCACAAAAATGTTTTCTTTAAATGTTTGTTTTTTCCCTTTTAACTTACAGATCTAAATTTTGGTACATAGCTTACTTTTATGATATAAAAAAAGATGACCGTGTACCAAGTTTGGTTGCCATAACTTTGCTATTTCCGGAGATATAAAACTTCTCAGAAAGAAAACAAAAAATTTCTGGAAAAAACTGGGGATTTTTCTGGCTAACGAACTTATCCAAGCCGCTTATAAAAGAAAGGCACTCACCAAATTTGATCATTTTTTGAGTTATCAGTGTTATATATATATATATATATATATATATATATATATATATATATATATATATATATATAACACTGATGAGATTTTTAGGGAAAGAAAAGTTGGAAAATTCGAGAAAAACTGAAAGTGCGTTTTTCTCAGATTTATTTTGGTACGTGTGCAAATGTCGTTCGACATATTGTAATTTGGGCAGGACAACTTCTGTCGGGTCAGCTAGTATTCAATAGATTGTGTTAACCAACAAAATAGTTTGGTCTTGTGATCTCTGTGATCTCTGATCACAAGTGGCACCCCGAAAAATGCCCAGCAGTCGTATTTTCCAAGAGGAGACACACACCTCACGATCACATATCATCAGACAATAGTAATTCCCTGGTAAGAATCCGCCAAATACCTCGGGGTTTTCCTCGACAAACCATAACATGGCGCCTCCATGTCCAACATCCCCGACGGAAAACTTCGATGTTCATCTCGAAGTTCTTTCCACTTCTTAACAGAACCTCCAAATTGTCCATGGACAATAAACTGCTAGTGTACAAAGTCATAATCCGGTCAGCATTGACCTATACATCTCCCGCATGGGCCATTGTGGCCGACACATACATCAACACCCTTCAACTCTTTCAGAATTAAATTGTAAGAATGGTTGTCGGAGCGCTATGGTTTGTCAGAAACCGTCAGATTCACTTTGATCAAAATGTCCTATTTTGGTTGCAATTGCTTGGTATCTCGGTTATTAGTAAAGATAGAATCTTGCAGTTTTCGCAAATTTTAGCTACTTTTTTATGAAACGAAAGATGCCGCAAACAAAATTGCCGTAGCTCTCTTAGTTTGCGAGCTACAGTACGATATTAAAAATATTGCATTTTCAGATACCCCTTGTATTTCAGGCTATCTGCGTACCAAATGTCATCAAAATGGCTTTATTATTTTCTAAAGTATAATTTTTGCGGTGGGAAGCTGTTTGCCAAAATCAGGGCTAATTGGGCTGGTTATCTTGACAAATTTGATTTATGTCGAGTAATTATATATATATATATATATATGTGTGTATATATATATATATATATATATATATATATATATATATATATATATATATATATATATATATATATATATATATATGGCACCACACCGATAACAACTAAAAAAATAACGGGCCGATTTTAATCAAATTTGGTGAGTACGTTCCTTTTGTAAGTGGCTTCGAGAAGTTGTCTAGCTAAGAAAATTTGATCCGTTCTTCAGCGAAAATATTTTTTAGGAAAATTTTCATATCTTTGGAAATAATGAATCTATGGCAACCAAATTTGATACTCAGGTTTATATTATAAAATATAAACCATGTATTAAGAATAAAATCTTTAACTTAAAAGAAAGAAAGTTATAGTGATGAGAGAAACGCACAAACCCAAAATGTTCTTTATGAATAACAAAGTCTATTGTCTATTACAGACAAAGATTGTTTTCTTGGCTCAAAAAGACCAAGAAATATCAGAAAAATTACTTTGAAACTGTCATAGCTTTTCTTCTTAAAACGTCAATGTCGCTATTTGAAATGTCAAAATCGGCAATTTTTAGACACAGAACCTAAAACAAATACGGGTTATGTAGAAGATATCTCGTAAGAAGTGTCTCTTACAAAGCCTGAAGCTTCAGCTTCAATTGTCACTATCCTTCATTTTACTAACATTATTGAAAAAAATTCATTTCAAATAGACCTATTCCCTGATGCTTAGGCAGCTCACTTATAGAGTTTATGGTTCAATAGTCAAACTTTTCACGTTTTTGGCACATATTAAAAAGTTATGGTAAGGGGTCACATGAAAATGGCGCATTTGCAAAGGTCTTCGTTTATATTATTTGTCGAAAAAATCTAGATGATATATACAGGACACTCACAAATTGTAGCTAAATTTGAAAACCTTAAACTTAATTTTTTCAAAAAGAGCAGCCTGTTCTGTGTTTAACTTTTGTATAACACTCCCTATAGCTTAAAACTCTAGCTTTGGCAAATATTTACATTTGTAGTTGCATACCATGATTCATATAAGTATCAGTTAAACATTTTTTGAAATTTTATATTCAATTGAAATAACTGATCAGATTATCTGATTATTTAGCAAATTTTCGAAGCAAAATATTAGAATATTTAATTAACTTTGGTACGAAAAAGGTAGGGAGAAATTAATTTGGTAGGATTATCTATGTTTACATTTTCATGATATATAAGTAGTTGATAAATTATTTCACAAATGTCGAATTAAACATCAAAGTGGCGGATTTGTAGACCTAATAGCGTATATAATTTGTATTTTATGTATATTTTCATGCAGATTTTTGTGAAAAAAGTATTCATTGGGTTTTCGCAACAATTTCTTTACTGTTTCGGTAGTAGATAACGATTTTTGTAAAATTTTAGTGAAAATAATAAAAATGTATTAGTTATTGTATAAAGAATGTTTAAAAAAATGTTTAGCAAATTTTCGTAAAAACTTTTTGTATCATTATTTAAGCCAATTTTCGTAAAATCCTGATAGAAATTATTGTCAATTTTCCATGCCAATACTTTTTTCAATTTTTGTCAAAAAGCTTCTTGTGAATAATTATATCTTGATAAATAGCTTGAAAAGGTTCGTGGCCAGTAGAACGGACCAGTTTTTTGGGAACGTTTAAAGTTTAATCTCTGAAATTTTTTGTACTTTTTCAAACAATAAAGTTATTTTGAGATGAATGATGGCACTGTTTCTAATTTATAGGTTATACTGTCAACCAAATTTGATGCCATTCTTTACAAAAACAAATATTTACATTAAAAATAATTGTATGAAAATTCGTTACCATAACTCACTAGCTGTGTCCGGACTCTAGTGAATTTTCTTTAAAAAAACTCTCTAATGAGGGGATCCCGACTTTTGAATTTTGAAAGAATTTCTTCAAATGAGCGCTAATTAGGCGCCTCAGAACACATATCCGGGGTCAGTTCTAATTTTTATATGTATATATATATATATATATATATATATATATATATATATATATATATATATATATATATATATATATATATATATATATATATATATATATATATATATATATATATCACACCGATAAATAAAAAAAATGGGCCGAGTTTGATTAAATTTGGTGAATACCTTCCTTTTGAAAACGGCTTGGATAAATTCGTTAGCCAGGAAAAGCGGCCCAGGTTTTCCCAGAAAATTTTGGAAATAAATTTATATCTCCGGAATTAACAAAGCAAGGGCAACCAAATTTGGCACGCGGATTTATGTGCTTCTAGGTAACTTATCTACCAAAATTTAGCGCTGTAGGTTGAAAGACGAAAATTTATAGGCATTTAAAGAAAAATAAATTGGGGTTTTCCTCAAAACGTCAAAGTTGCGATTTAAAACGTCAAAATTGGCAACATTTAGGCAAATAACTTGAATCTAATACGGGCTACGGAAATAAAATGTCTCAAGAAGAATGTTTTACAAACCCTGAAGTCTTAGTGTCAACCGTCATTGTCCTTCATTTTACTAAAATATTTCCAGAAAATTCATTTCAAATAGACCCTTTCTCTGATGCTTGGCAGTAGCTTTACTATAGAGTTTATCGTTTAATGGTACATAATTTTTGTAGATTTTTCGTAAGAAATCAATAAAGCTCAATATATCCTTTATTATACAAGATATGAAAAAAAATTGTATATATTAATTGTAAGGTGTCTTGAGCTACATGTTTAACAATTATTTCTACAATCACAGGGTGGCCAATAAGTCGTTGGTGATACAAATTTTCTTTTTCTTTTTAATCAAAGACGCCTTATGTTATTGCATTTTTGCATTTTCCATCGAAATATAATGCATGTTTGTAAGAAAAGAAATTCTGGACGCAGCAAGTGCCGTATGGTAGCGATTTTTCATCAAATGCTTTATATTTGAATAGCTCAATTTGCTATTAACCTATAAGGTTGACCAAGAAACCAGTTTTTTTTGAGAACACTTTAAGTTTACTTTCGGAAATTTTAGTACATTTTCAAACAATAAAGTTATTTTGATGAAACATGGCACATTGTTTTTACTATATAGGTTATACTGGTAACCAAATTTGATGCCTGCTTTCTAAAAAAAAAACACACATATTTGCTATTAAAGACATTTTTATATCTCCGGAAATAACAAGTAAGAAGTAATGGCAACAAAATTTGGTCCGCGTGTGGGTATTAAAAAAAGGTCACCATGTACCAAAATTTAGGTCTGTCAGTTGAAAGACCAAAATTCGGGACGCAGCAAGTGCGTTATGGTAGCGAATTTTCATTAAATGCTTTAAATTTGAATAGCTTAATTTGCTAGTAACCTATAAGGTTGAGCAAGAAATCAGTTTTTTCGGGAACACTTCAAGTTTACTTTCGGAAATGTTTGTACATTTTCAAATAATAAGGTTAGTTTGATGAAACATGGCACATTGTTTCTACTAAATAGGTTATACTGGTAACCAAATTTGATGCCTTTCTTTACAAAAAGAAATATTTACATTAAAAACAATTGTATAAAAATTCGCTACCATAACTCACTTGCTGCGTCCGGACTTTTAGTGAATTTTCTTAAAAAAAATGCACTAATGAGGAGATCTCGACTTTTGAATTTTGAAAAAATTCCTTCAAATTAGCACTAATTAGGCCCTTGAGAACCCATATCCGGGGTTGGTTTCAATTTTTATATGTTATATATATATATATATATATATATATATATATATATATATATATATATATATATATATATATATATATATATATATATATACATATATGTATGTATGTATGTATCACACCGATAACTCAAAAAATAATGGGCCGAATTTGATCAAATTTGGTGAATACCTTCCTTTTGCAAGTACCTTGGATATGTTCGTTAACCAGGAAAATCTGTTCAGTTGGAATAGATTAAACAATGTTTTCTTTTAATTACACATACGGATTCCCCCTATCAGTGTCAGTTCTGAGCCAGCCTTAAATGTATGAAATTTATACCACGAAATTTTAATACATGTTTGTAAGAAAATAAATACGGGACTCAGCAAGTGCGTTATGGTAGCGAGTTTTTATTGAATGCCTCAAATTTGAATACCTCAATTTGCTATTAACCTATAAGGTTCGTTGGCCAGGAAACTAATTTTTTCGGGAACATTTTAAGTTTAGTTTCGAATATTTTTTTTACATTTTCAAACAATAAAGTTATTTTGATGGAATATGGTACATTATTTTTACTATATATGTTATACTGGTAACCAAATTTGATGTCTGTTTTCTTTAAAAAAAAACACATATTTGCTATTTAAAACATTTTTATGAAAATTCACTATCATAACGCACTTGCTGCGTCCAGGCTTTTTTTAATAATAAGCAATTCAATTATGATAGTATTGCATATTTAACGCCTGCCACAAGCTTATCTACAATTCGTTGTAAATGTCAATGTCTAGTACTTAAAATTCCATAATAGGTATTAAGTATATTGAAAAGCAACGGTACGATGATAGACAGGCACCTACGATTTCATGCTGTATCACTAGGACATATGTAGCTAAAGGTCACTCAGTTATTCAGAACATTTCCGCCTGCACTACAGAAGGAAGATAAAATTAGTCCTTGGAAAGAATAGTTACCTCAAGCAAAAAACGTTACCCGTTAGGTCGATCAATATACGAAAGGTCACCGACACAACCCTTTTCTTATGGCGGAACGAACAAAGTACCAGGTACTGTTAGGTTTGGGACACGCTAGTTTTTGTGACATAAACATGCTGCATAACAATAGACCATCTAATATCCCGTTATAGCACGGAAAGCAGAAATATGCTGAAATAAACATCAAATCTACCGACTTTAGTTTAGTGTTAGATGTGCACAAGCGAACATCCCCCTATCCGTATTTAAAAAGGTAATACTTGAAAAAGCTTGTTTTTTAAATTTTCTCTAGTATTAGAAATAGTTGTTCTTTGTAATGCATTTGCTATTTAAGTTTATTGATTAATTGTTGTTATCCTTATTTGGTGAAACCCTTCCATACCAAATACAGATGTAAAGACCGTTTTTCTGGCTTCACAAGTGCCCGTTTTCTTCTCTGCAACCGGCTTTGTCTTTCACATCTTCAGGCAGGAGAAAATTGAATACTCCAAAAACAACACAATTCGTTATTTTGTGAGGTTCTAACTGTATACCAAATTTGAAGATGATATCTCAATTCATTCGAAAGTTATTGCGCCCGCTAACAAATAGACGTAAACGCCGATAGACCGACCGACTGACAGACAAAAAAAAATATTTCAAAATCAAGTTTTTCACCGATATTCCACCCCTATATATTCAACCCCTAATTTAACAGACAGACGTACAGGCCGACAGACAGACAAAAAATTTCGTTCCAGAATCATGTTTCAGCAAAAAAAAATTCGAGATTTCTGTCACCGATATTTCACCCCCACATATTTTTTTCATTATCAAGAATCAAACGCGATTAGTTGTTAGTTTTTTTGCTGTGATGAAATAACAAATAAATTTTAAATTTTAAACCGTAGCATTTTTAAATAGAGGATGAAGATATCACAAACCCCTACTTCCTATTGAAAAAATTGGGAGTTTCAACTGTCACTCGAGGAAGGGTGAATGTAGGGGTGAAGTTTCCACGTTGCAAGATGCCATTTGTCTCGCGATATTTAGTGAATTTTCTTTAAAAAAATTACTGTTGAAGAAATCGCTACTTTTGAATTTGGAAAAAAAAGTTCTTCAAATGATCGCGAACTGGGAATCCTGGAGCCCAAGTCCAAGGTCAGTTTTAGACTATATATATATATATATATATATATATATATATATATATATATATATATATATATATATATATATATATATATATATATGTGTGTGTGTGTGTGTCACCGATAACTCAAAAAATAATAGGCTGATTTTGATCAAATTTGGTAAGTACCTTTCTTTTGCAAGGGGCTTAGATAAGTTCGTTAGCCAGAAAAATCAAATAATTTTTTCCCTAAAATTTTTGTGTTTCCTTTCGGAAAATCTTTATATCTCCGGAATTAACAAAACTATAGTAACCAGCTTTGAAGCGTGGGTTTATATCATAAAAATAAAACTATGCACCAAAACTTGCATCTCTGCACTGAAAACAAATTATGAGCTTTTAAATGAATTATAGTTTTTCTTCTTAGAACGTCAAAGTCGCGATTCGAAACGTCAAAATTGACATGCTGTAGCTAAATAATCTGAAACGAAGACGGGTTATGTTGAAGAAATATTATATGAAGTGTGTTCTATAAAGCCTTAAGTTTCGGCTTTAGCCGTCATTGTCCTTTATTTTACTTAAATAATTCCAGAAAATTAACTTCAAATAGACCCTTTTTCTGATGTTTTGGCAGTAGCTTCAGTTATAGTTTATTCTATATATTAATACGTGAAAAAAAATGTACCCCTTTTTAAGCACTTTGCGCGCACAGAGGAGTGTATAATTTGTCACAGTTAAAGCTCATATGAAGAAGGAGTGCATAAAGATAATATGTATAATATGTGTATACAAATAGATTATACAATGCTTTGTTTTAATTAGAAAGTCGGATTCCCCCGGCCCGTGCCAGTTTTGACCCTCAATATAATAATAATAATAATGTGTCAATGTCAAAAATATATTACTCTATGGTCAAACAGATGTATATAGATGCGTTTATACGTTCATACTGAATATTAAACACAAAAATGTCTATGTCAAACAGTGGCACTGAGATTATAGAGGCATACTCTATGAGAAAAGAATATCAATAGTGTTCAAATTTAATCAATTACCGTCGAATTTCGACCACTGCAAAGGTCCACTGGTTTATATCAAATAATCGACAAGATTACGCGGATAGGTATTTAGCGATTTTTTTAATTGGGTAAAGTGGGAGTTTTTTTATGGAGAAATCTGGAAATTTACCTATAAACGTTATTAATATTAAAAAATACTGAACGCAGCAAGTGCGTTAACCTAGTGGGTTTTCATAGAGCTAATCTGGTTCTAAATTTTTTCTGAATAAATGCTTATAACTTTTTGTGAATTTTCGTATAAAAAATTTCAGTAATGTAGAGATCTCGAGTTTTGAATTTTGAAACAATTTCTTCAAATGAGGTATATATATATATATATATATATATATATATATATATATATATATATATATATATATATATATATGTATGTGTGTGTGTGTGTGTGTGTGTATGTATGTATATATGTATGTATGTTTCACACCGACAACTCAAAATATAAGGAGCTGACTTTGATCAAATTTGATGAATACCTTCCTTTTGCAAGTTGCTTGGACAAGTTCGTTAAGCAGGAAAATTGGACCAATTTTTCCTGGAAAATGTTGTGTTTTCTTTCAGAAAAAAAATTATAACTCCGGAAATAACAAAGTAATGACCACTAAATTTGGTACACGGGTCGGTATTATAAAGAGTAAAGTATGTGCCCAAACTTAGATCTCTAACTTAAAAGAAAAAAGTTACAAACATTTAAAGAAATTATAGTGTTCTTCTTGAAATGTAAAAGTCGCGATTTGAAAAGTCAAAAAGGACATGTTTTAGGCAAAGAACTTGGAACGAATACGGGTTATGTAGAAGAAATATGGCAAGAACTGTATTTCAGAAAGCCTTAATTTTCAGTTTCAACCGTCAATATCCTTATTTAACTAAACTATTTGCAGAAAATTAGCATTAAATAGACCCTTTTTCTGGTGCTAGGCAGTCGGTTCAGTTATAGAGTCTATTGATTTAATTCTAATAACCGATCAAGTTACGTAATTTTTTAGCGATTTTTTTTTAAATTGGTGGCCGAAAACGGTTAGTAGAGAGCTTTCCCTGTCTATGAACTTCTGTAAGGTGATTAGTTTTTAAACTTTGCATTCATAGTTCCTTTGCAGCTTGTTTGCCTCATACAGCACTTCAAATTTGCGATAGGTCTCTTTACTCTATTATGGAGTTGAGAGCACAGCATTTGTCTGATGGTTAATGCATACAGGGCTTCCACTAAGCATGTTTCTGAATCCTTTTATCAGAAAACGTATAATGCGCTATTCTGAAAATTTACTTGTAAACAATATTATAATGTAAATACAAACAATGTCCGCGCCTCGTCGAAAATTCTTAAAGCCATTCTAGCATTAAATGGCATTATCCTCTCCCATTCCGCATTCGTTGACTTATATTTATTAACACAGTAGGCAAAGACAATATACGAATTGACCTAAAATGTCATTTATAATTAAAGGAAAATATAACGTGTTCTAAGCAATGAAAAATTGACACAAAATAGAACACTTCTTAGGTTTTAAACAATTGCGAGAGTTCTATACGTCATGTTCTGTAATAATTAAGAGAAGATTATAGAAATGAAAGCCTTTCAATTTTTAAGTTACTAAAAAACTAACTAAACATTTAATCAAATATTTGAACCTTACAAACGGGCTTTGTGGAGGATTTTTAAAGAATTTTCATAGAGAAAAAAGCAATAATTAGGAGATCGCGACTTTTGAATTTGGTAAAAATCTTTTCAAATGAGCGCGAACTGGGTCCCCTAGAACCATCATCCATATATATATATATATATATATATATATATATATATATATATATATATATATATATATATATATATATATATATATACTTATATATTAGTATCTACGCATATGTATTACACTCGTAACTCAAAAAATGATACGCCGATTTTGATTAAATTTGGTGAGGAGCTTTGCAAGTGGCTTGGATAAATTCGCTAGTCCGGAAAATGGGAACAGTTTTCCGGGAAAATTTTAGGTTTCTTTCGGGAAAATTCCGGACATAACAAAGCTATGGCAACCAAAATTTTTTACGCGGCTTTATATTATAGAATGTTAATTACATACAAAAATTTACGTGCACCTTAAGTGTATAGTTTGAATATTATTGTTTTAGCAAATTTTCGTGTAAAAAACATTAAGTAAACGTTTTTTAGCGTTTGAGAAGAAATCATTTTTTGGAAGATTTTTGTGAAGTGTTGGTGATAAAAGTTTAGCGAGTTATTGCAACGAAAATTATTTTACATTTTCGTGAAAAATAATTGTTTAGAACATTTTCCCTAAAAACATAATTTTGGTGTAATTGCGCGAATTTTCGTAAAAGAAGTTGTTTGCAAATTTTCATGGAAATTTTTTTTGGAATCTTTGTCAAAATGCTTTTTGTGGATAATTATATCTTGGCAGGTGTGCAAATAGCTTGAAAAGGTTCGTTGTCCAGGAAAATCCGACCAGTTTTTTCGGAAATATTTAAAGTTTATTTTCGGAAAGTTATTATACTTTTTCAAAGAATTAAGCTATTTTAATGAAATATGGTGCATTATTTCTGCTATATAGGTGGTACCAAATTTAATGCCTCCTATTAAAAAATACATATTTGCATTAAAAACATTTTTATGAAAATTCACCACCATAACGCACTTGCTGCGTCCAGACTTTTTTGACATATATGCACAGTAATTGAGATACTGCATTTATCCCATTTGACTGTTCCACACTGTATAGAGTGAAAATATTATTAAAATTGCTCTTTATGCTTTTAATGTTAACCACCGCCTATCTCATCTTTATCTTTAGTTTTTAG
The DNA here is from genome assembly GCA_964006375.1 of Tillus elongatus. NCBI lineage: Eukaryota > Metazoa > Arthropoda > Insecta > Coleoptera > Cleridae > Tillus > Tillus elongatus. Next base: position 233,826,565 of record OZ023262.1, read on the forward strand.
TAACACGTCACAATGTTGTGACGGCAAATCGAACGTAAATAATTTATTGGTAAACATTTATAACGAGCCAATCGAACAGTAGTCACGATTACCATTATACGACAATTTAATTTGTTCGCTTAAGAATTCTAAGAATAAATAAATATCCTTCTTGTGACACACCGAGAACTCATATATCAATCTACTTTAATTGGACAGGCAAATTAAGTTTAATGAATGCCGTAACTGCGACCACTGTAAAGACATTGTAAGACCACATTTAAGTTTATAGTCGCAAACAACATTAAACGCACTTAAACAGCGTGAAATATGTCGATAATAATTATGAAAACTTTGTTAGGGGAACAGAGAGTGGCACTCCATAAGAAGCAATACTCCTGACGCAGTCAGTGCGCTATGGTAGTTTCATAAAATTTCCTGTAAATGATTATAATTCAATTTTTATTTAACTGAAAAACATCACACTCGGTATATTTTTCAATACATATTCAAGTAAATGTCAAATTTTTCGCGCTGAATAATTGAAGATTTTAAAGAAAAACTGAATCGTAAGATCCATAGCTTCTATAGTAAGGCAGAAATTGGTACCAAGACTCTTCTGAAACTTCTGGTGACAGACGGGACTACTAAGCAGCTACAGTTTGGCTATATGACTTTTGAGTGACAGTAGATCAAATATTTTGGCGGTTGGACGTTTAAGGAATAACCTGAATTAAAATTCTGTTTTAATACAACCACACATTAACTTTTTAACGAATTATGAAAATGACACATTTAGGCAAACTTATATCGTGATGAAGCAAACCCACAAGTTCCAGCGATTGTGATATGATTCCAGCAGGATGAAGCACCAGCACATTGCCAAATCAATGTTATTGTCACATTGGTGTGAGGTGAGATTCTCAGGTGAAACACACTTCATGCAGGTTCAACCTTCGCTATGTCTAAAAAAACTTGCAGCGAAAATCTTATGATACACCATATTGACCAAACAGTTAAACAGTCACAAAAGAACACGTTCTGGGACAATTTGTCGCATGAAAGTTATCAATCTCAATAGTCAAGGCAATGAAGACCAGAAAAGGTCAAATAGCATAAAAAACAATTCATGTAGAAGCCAATTTTGGTACAGTTCTGGGCAAAGATGCTCTGAACAGCAGACTAAAAGTACTGATGGGTGGTGGTGGAGCTAGGGGGGTGGGGGCGGTGTGGTCTCTAAAACTCCCTTTTATCAATTTTTCGTTAATAACTCGAATACCACGGCATCTAGCGAAAAAATGGCCACATCAGATTCTATCTGTTTACATATATACCGGGTGACGCATTTCTACGGTAAAGCTCAATATAATTGTTATTATAAAAGATACGAGAAAAAATTGTGTACGTTATTTATAGTGTGTCTTGAGCTGCATCTTACATAATTATTTTGAAAATCACAGAATGGCCCATTAGTCGTTGGTGATCCCTATATTTTTTTTCGAACACCCTTATATTATTGCATTTTGAATTTTTTATCGAAAGAAAATACATGTTTGTTAGAAAAAATTGAGACGTAGTAAGTGCGTTTTGGTAGCGAATATTCTTTAATGCTTCAAATTTCAATAACCCAATTTGCTGTTAACCTAGGGTTTGTTGACAAGTAAATCAGTTTTCTCAGAAATATTTTAAGTTGATTTTCGGAAATTTTTGTACATTTTACAACAATAAGTTATTTTCATAAAATATGGTTCATTGTTCTACTGTATAGGCTAAACCGGTAACCAGATTGATGCCTGCTTGGATTAGAGAGACATATGTGCTATTAAAAACATTTTTATGAAAACTCACTTCCATAACGCATTTACTGGGTCCAGACTTTTTTGATAATAAATAATAGCATACCTCACAGAGATACCTTATTTTAAATTTTGATCAAGACCAGCAAGGAAAGTTGTCTTGAATGCGTATAAATAAATTCAACACGTAAAAGGCCAAACCGTTTACAGAGAAAAAAACAAGCACTTGTGAAGCCAGAGGAGAAGTCTCTACACCTCTATTTTGTAACGTATTTGGAATTCTATTTGAGACGCAAGCGCTTTGACTTCTTTGTGTAATAATAATTCTCCATATTAATAATAATATATATATATATATATATATATATATATATATATATATATATATATATATATATATATATATATATATATATACAGGGCCTTCATTAATTCCCGAACCCCACGTGACCGGATTCTGTCTCTCTCTTAGTGGAATATGATTTGATGAGTTGGTAGTCAAAAAGTAACCAAAAAAAAATACCACTAGACTCGGGACCCTAAAGTTACTAAATCAATTGACTATTGACAGTTCAGTCCATTGGCGCTCAATTCCCTTTTGACGATTATTTTGTATGTATATTGTGCATTTTCCAAGTTTGACCAGTGTTTACCTTCTTCAAATAATTTTCTATCTGTTGAACAATAAAAATAAACAGTTTTTTTATCAAAACTTAGCATTTTCATTGCGTTTTTACGTAAGTTAAAAGTGTAGGTATGTTAAGGTTATGTTGTTGACGATATTCGACATCGCATTGAACGAAGCGCTACCAAATCTGTTCGTCGGTAATCTTACCAAACAGGTACATATTTATTACATGTTACACAATACACATTCCTAAAACCGTAAATTAGAAGTTTAAATAATCGGACCTCAATTTGTTTACGTTCATTACTAAATTTTGATATGTATACAAAAAAAAGTAATATTTTATTATGTTTTTATTTATTTTTTTAACAATCAATAACAGTAAACCATACATGAACAGACTTGCTGTTAAAAATACTAAATAATAAATACATTTAAGTCATTTACCGCTTCAACTTATTATAATTTTTATATTTTTTATAAAACCCCAAAGGAAATATGAGACAACACTGGCATCTTAGGGATTTCATTAATTCAGGTTGTACAACCGTGTATGCCGGGTTGCCTAACTTAAGCGGTCACGTGGGGTTCGGGAATTAATGAAAGCCCTATATATATATATATATATATATATATATATATATATATATATATATATATATATATATATATATATATATATATATATGAGGGAGGAATTAGGAAACCGCATTGTACCTTTCCGAATAGCAATCATGCAGACAAAATCATGATGTCGATGACAAGGCAGCGTCTATTATAGCTTGCAATGATGAAATTGACCCTAAATGTGGGCTCTAGCTCGCGCCCATTAAAAAATGTTCGTTTATAATTCTGATCCCTAAGAAAGCAAATAAATTATAAGAAAATTCGCTAAAAACGCCTTGTTCTCTAAAAGCTCTTTATGGGAATTAAAAATCACACGTGATTGTGGAAAAAACAGCTTAAACCAGTACGCTTTGTATTCAAATGACTTTAAAACGAACAGAAAACATTACCGAAAATGCAAGCTCGCAGCCCACATTCTCTCCAGAATCCCAGCTTTCCTGTGAACGAAAAATAAGCCCTAAGGATTTCGACAGAGAACAGGGAGTAAGGTGCAATTTCCCGCTCGTTGCAGTATTGACTTTGGAATCGCGCATGCGAAGCTTTCCTAAATATTTACTCTATTGGAGTTCTTCACATTCTAACACCGCCGCCAAACTAAATGACTCTCTTTCAGGGAAAGGTAATCCTATCAGAATGTGATCGTTGTGTAGCTCTTTGAACTTTGAAATTGGTGTCAAAATTAACTTTCGTTAAGGGCTTCTCGCTAGCTCTTCAACAGATAAGACAACCGGGTGGAAGGAAAAAACGGGATTAAAGTAGATCATTTGAATAATTGGACAGTTAAAACTTTAGGGATAGTTGTTTGACCCCCAACTAGGATTTCATTTGGAAGTTTAATGTTACTTCACAGGGTAATATCACCTGATGATTTAGGATCCCCAATTCATAAGAGAGTGAAAACAGCTATTATACAAGAGTGGGAGCATCAAGCTACAAATAAAGTTGTAAATGTGAATGATAACATGCATCAAGCGAGGTTATAATAAAATTCTGAAACAATAACAGCATCATTTACGCTACAGTGCCTTTCAGAGCGTAACGTACTTACTAGAAGTTAAAGGGAAAATATATTACAAGGGAAACATGTACAGTTCCTTTTTAACTATTGGAATAAATTGTCGCCCTATAATTAATGTATTAAGTATAAAGACACATTAATCTTTCTTCTTCTTCAACCACTAACAAAAAATTGGAGTGGGTGTTGTAATCTAGTTTTAGTAAAAAAAAGTCTTTTCCTCTGAGTATTTAAAAAAAAGCTCTGGACGCAGCAAGTGCGTTATGGTAGTGAATTTTTATTAAATGCTTCAAATTTGAATAACTCAGTTTTGTATAAACTTAGAAAGTTTAATTTTGGTATGTAGTAAGCTCTTTCCAAGGGCAATATATCCACCGAATTTCATTAAAATAACTTTGTAATTTTTAGAGAGACAAAATTTTTTCTTAATAAAATTTAAAATTTGAATAACTCAATAATCTATAATCTTAGAAAGTTGATTTTGGTACTTAGTAACTTCCAAGGCAACATACATAGTAAATTTCATTAAAACAGCTTTGTTATTTTCGGAGAAAAAAAATTTTCTTTGAAAGAAAACTCCAGATGTTTCCGGAAAACCCCGTCTGATTTTTTTTGGCTAACGAACTCATCCAAGCCATTAATAAGAGAAAGGCACTTGCCGAGTTTCATTGAAATCGGTTAATTATTTTTTGAGTTATCAGACGTATATATATATATATATATATATATATATATATATATATATATATATATATATATATATATATATATATATATATAAATTGAAAGTGACCCCGGATATGGGTTCTAGGGGTCCTAGTTCGCGCTCATTTGAAATTTTTTTTGCAAAGTCTCACCATCGATACCTCTCTATTAGTGATTTAAAAAAAATAAAAGTTCACTAAAATAAACAAATTGTGTGTGTGTGTGTGTGTTCAAATGCTAGGATGGCAACGGAATGATCCTCCACTAGCCACAGACTTTTATAAATTACACGGTGTTGATTTGAAGTTTTATATATGATACGGGATAGGCAAAAATAAACAAATTAAATTTTCAAAATATTGTCGATTTTAGTGAATTCTCGTAGTAGAAATTCACTAACGATAACGAGGAGATCGCAACTTCTGAATTTTAAAGAAAGATCTTTAAACGAGCACGAATTAGGTCCCCTAGAACCCACATTTGGCGTCGGTTTCAATTTGTATATGTTTATACAGGCTGTCCCATGGTCGATGGTTGGACTTATATGGAAAACCAAACATGAGATCGATATGAAAATTTGGTTGGTACCATAATCAAGTATGCTCTATCTATCCAAAATATTTTTTAGTTACGTGGCGTTGTCGCTTCTACATAAAAATCGTAGTAGTTCTGTTATTTTAAATGGAATACGCTGTATATTATATTTTCCTAAAATTCCTTGTTTAATTTAAAGATATTTAAGGATATTTCATTCTAATAGTGGAAACGATCTGCTTTTATACATGGTTCTTTAAAAGTATTAGCTTTTCTGCTACATACTGAAATGACAAAAAGCTGGTTTTTTTTCAAATAGATATAGTGTGTATATTACCACAAGTATCAAAAAGTGATCAAATTTCCTTTTAAATTATATGGCACGTTTTCCTACCTAAATCTCCGGGATCTCCGAAGAAAAGGCATCTTACTGAAAAAAAATATTTCAACTTTCATACTAGTACATTATCTAATTTTCATGGCAACTAAAACTAACAGTGTCAAACTAACATAGGACATTTTGGCGTTTTGATCTGTTATCCGACTAAAAATCGGGGAAAATAGCTATTCGAACGAAGTTATAATGAAACGATTTGTTCTACATGGTCAATGCCGTCAAGCTAACAAACAAATCACAACAGTCATGATTAAACCTTAAAAATAATGTAGGTGAATCGAAAAAAACCTGAAAGATAAATAAAAATCATGATCAAGAAATACTTATGATTCTTATAGTAAATGTCCAGAAATTCCACCGTTGACCTGTAAACACTTCATAATTATTTGATTTACGGCATGGATAGTAGCCCTCTCGATCTCATTGGGATCCAGTTTTTGAACATGTCTTACTACCCGTTGTCGTAATTTCTCCTTGGTACTGATGATGATTTCGTCCGGTGTAGCCAAATCAGACGAGCTAGCCGGCCAATCCCTTAGACCTAATCTTCTGAACCAGCGATCGTCAAACATTTCGGAGAGCTCCTGAGATACTTCATGAGTGCAATGAGGCGGAGCACCATCCAACTGATAACAACAATTCCGATAATCTTCTAGCGGGAGATCTGTCAAGAAATCACTGACAACCGTTCTTAATATGTCCAGGTATCTTGCCGAACTCCACGGTTCATCATAGATAAAAAGTCTGGACGCAGCAAGTGCGTTATGGTAGTGAATTTTCATAGAAATGATCTGGCACAAAATATTTTATTATAACTTTTTTTTCTTGTAACATAGAAATCTAAATTTTGGTGTATAGTTTAATTTTTATATCGTAAACCTACCTACCAAATTTGGTTGTCATAGATTTTATATTTTTTAAGATAAAAAAATTTTTCAAATGAAAACTCAAAATTTTCCCGGAAAACCTTGTTCAATTTTTCTAAATAACGAACTTGTCAAAGCCATTTACAAAAGGAAGATACATGCCAAATTTTATTAAAATCGGCTTATTACTTTTTGAGATATGAATTTTTTTCGAATAGAAACTCAAAATTTTCCCGGAAAACCTCGTCCGATTTTCCTGACTAACAAACATGTCAAAACCATTTACAAAAGGAAGGTATGTGCCAAATTTTGTTAAAATCGGCTTATTACTTTTTGAGATATGAATTTTTTTCGAATGAAAACTCAAAATTTTCCCGGAAAACCTCGTCAGATTTTCCTGACTAACAAACTTATCCAAGCTATTAACAAAAGAAAGGTACATGCCAAATTATATCAAAATCGGTTTATTATTTTTTGAGTTATCGGTGTGATACATATATATATATATATATATATATATATATATATATATATATATATATATATATATATATATATATATATATATATATATATATATATATATATATATATATATATATATATATATATATATATATATATATATATATATATATATATATATATATATATATATATATATATATATATATATATATATATATAAACATATAAAAATTGAAACTGACCCCGGATATGGGTTCTAGGGGTCCTAGTCCGCGCTCATTTGCAAAAATTTTTTCAAAATTCAAAAGTCGGGATCTCCCCATTAGTGAATTTTTTCTACGAAAATTCACTAAAAACGTACTAGATTTTTCTTCAATAAACAGAAAACATAAACACTAAATATGTTTTTAAGTTCTCTATCTCTGGTCCCTCTGGGATTTTCACTTGCACAATAATGGATATTCTGCCTATTGAAAATTCCCTCTCGTAAAAATTTTGCTCCATCAGTGCAGATAATTTTCGATAGAAACTGAAGATCTTCTTGAATTCGGACTAAAAGGGTTTCACAAAAATGAATCCTTCCTGCACTATTTTCAGGCTTAAGTGCTTGAACTTTACTAAAATTATATGGATGCATGTTGTGCTTGAACAAAATTCTCTGAATAGAAGAGCGTCACACACTTAAATCGTCTTGTGCACTCCGGAAACAGGCCTGCGGATACGCTCTTAAATACGCCAGGATGTTGATGACATTATCTTCGTCGGAGGTGCCTGGCTTCGGTAAAGTCGGAGGTGCTTTTAGTTTTGAACCATAATCAACAAATTTGTTTTGTATTGTCACACATTTTCGCTGGTTCATTTGAAGCAATTTAGGATATGTTTAATTAAATTTTCTGCAAGTTCTGATTATAATTTGATGGCATTGTCCATATAGAATAAATAGTTTCATTTAAACTTCGTTTGAATAGTCACTTTTATATATTTCTCGTCGGATAGCCGATAAAAACGTTAAAATGTTTTATGTTAGTCTGACACTGTCAGTGTTAGTTGCAATGGAAACTATATTCTGCTCAGGCCGAATAGCTCAGTTCGCGAGGCTACTAACATCTAAAATCGTACTAGGAGGTCACGGGTTCGAGCCCCGTATTCAGACAAACGGTCTTTTTCAATCGAATGTGGAAAAACCGGCTTCCAATGAGTTATCGGTGGTGTCCTTTGTCTATATGTGTATGTAAGCTCCTCCCCGAACAAGTCTAATACTTCTGGGTGCGGAGTTTGTCTACTGTGGTGTTATTATTATTATTATTATTATTCTTACATATATATATATATATATATATATATATATATATATATATATATATATATATATATATATATATATATATATATATATATATATATATATATATATTGATGATACCAGCCCAAACGTTCAACTTCTGAAGACGCTGAGTGTGTGTTTTTCGCATCCAGTGGGGGTTTTCGGCAGCCCAGTATCTGACATTTTGCCTGTTTACATCGCCATTCGAAAGAAATGTTGCTTCATCGGAAAACAGAAAGCCAGCAGAAGAAATAACATTGCTATGTAACATGTCCAGCAGTTTTTCACAAAATTGCAGTCTTCTATCAGAACCCCGTCAATCAACTCTTGAACGTGTTGTAGTTTATAATGATGCATTTTTTCGTTTTTGAGGCACCTTAAAACTGTTGATTGACTAACGTCATTTTCACGTGCAACTTGACGGGTAGAAGTTGTTGGTTCTTCTTGAAAAACCAATAAAATATTGAGTTTTACATCTTCTTCAACAAACTTGCGTCTCCTAGGCAGTGTCCAAACTGTGAGTGTATCTTAGACACAGTTACCTGGGTTAGTAGGGGCAAATCTGGATGTTTTTCATTAAATAGGTTAGCAACTTGTGCCTGTGTTTTACACATATCACCATACCCAATCATCATTAATATTTCTGTTCGCAGAGTTTCAGTTAAGTGTCGCACTATTATACTAAAAATTAACTGAAATTATCGGAACAAAATTACGACCAATTTATTAGGAGACCGTGCATTCAACACAATACACCACAAAATAAAACAGAACTTCACACTGCATATATATATATATATATATATATATATATATATATATATATATATATATATATATATATATATATATATATATATATATATATATATATATATAAGAATATTGCTATATGCTATTTGTGGACGGAAACTTTATTCGCAAATATATTCGGCGGTTCGCCATTGCCCTCCATTTTAAGCCACGTATTTAAAATAACTTGTATTTTTACAATTTAAGAGGCACCACGAATACTCCAAATGATTCGTATCACGCTATTCATGTGGACCTTGTTTTGTCCGCTTGAAGTCTTGTAGGTTGTCAGTTTGAAGCAAAGCTATTCCCGGAAAAAAGTTGTTATTCTAGTTATTTTTCGGTGTCCATTTTTTATATTATTCAGACATTTTCCCTATTTACAGATTTGAAACGGATATATAGTGTATATGGTGGCCGTGACCTTCAGAAAACCCCCACTGTCTTTAAATTAGGAAGGTTTCAATCATCTTTTGGTTTCAATGTGTTTTGTTTCGTTGTGAATAGCAGGGTATGATTTGAAATTTATTTTGAAAATATATTAAGTCGTAGGTATTATTAGCATAATTTCACAGACAATGAGAGCATACTTATTGTTCTGCGGCAATAGCATCAAAATAATATATATTATTCCAAAAATCGAAAGTAGAAAATCATTTTTAATGATATTCTTTGCCCATATCAAAAAAAAGGATATAAGTGTTTACAAGATTCAAAACCATTTCAACAGTATATAACCACAAGTCAAAATAACCTAGTAGATATTTCATGACCATTTTTTATCTTATTTGTGTATCTAGGAGAAATCACGTAACTGGAGCAATATTACACCAATGAGTTTTAAATCAACCATACGATATAAAAGTTTTGTGAAACACACCTGTTTATAAAACAAATTCCATAAAACGATAAAACAATATGTGGATGAATCATGTAAAGAAATATTAAAACTCAACGGCATAATTTCGTTGCTGCCAAGCAAGTAGCTTCAAAACAATCGTCTTAAAAATCTATGTGTATGTTCAAAATTCAAAAGATTTAAATGGTCTACAACAGTGTTTTGTTTTGCAGCACAATGCCCAATGCCTCTAAAACAGTCAATTTAGGTTTTTATATTACTTGAATCTCTTGTTTACCACATTTGGTCTGGCGCATAGTATCATTTTTTGCCATAAATTTCCTTCCAACGAGAAGGTATTAGAAGTTGTGGGGGCCTGTTTTGCAAAGCAGTAGACAATTATTATGCTCAATAATATGAATGAACTATCTTAAGTTTCATCTACTGTTTTTGTTTTATAGCGTCCTTGTACTCTAAAGGTGATAATTGTACTAATTGAATTAAACCAGTGTCATGATTTTTCGTCACTCGTATTTATCATCTTAATAAACCAAGAAGATTTAACAATTCCTTTTAGTTGAATTTCAATTTTTTAGCGAATTTTTTAAAAAAAATTAGCTTATGGGGAGATCTGTGTTTATATATATATATATATATAATATATATATATATATATATATATATATATATATATATATATATATATATATATATATATATATATATATATATATATATATATATCCGACCGATAACTCAAAAAATAATGAACCGATCTTGATAAAATTTTCAGAGTACCTTTCTTTTGCAAGTGGCTTGAACAAGTTAATTAGCCAAGAAAATCTGACCAGGTTTTCCCGGAAAATTTTGTATTTTCTTTTTAAAAAAATTCATATCTCCGGAAATAACAAAGTAAGGGCAACCAATTTTGGCACGCGTGTTTGTATTATAAAGAGTGAACTCTCTACCAAAATTTAGGTCCCTAGCTTTAAAGACAAAAAAGTTATGGGCAGTTAAAGCAACAAATTTTAGAGTTTTCCTCAAAACGTCAAACTCGCAATATTAAACGTCAAAAATGTTTAGACAAAGAATGTAAAACAAATACCGTTTCTGAAAAGAAAATGTTGCAAGAAGAGTGTTCTGCAAGCCCTTAAGTTTCAGATTCAACCGTCATTGCCCTTCATTTTACTAAAATATTTACAGAATATCCATTTCAAATAGACCCTTTCTCTGATGCTTTGACTCTCAGTTTAGTTAAGTTTTGGTGGGGTTTTGGATATTTATTTGTAGGTTTAGTGAAGTTTATGGTTTAACGGTCTATAATTTTTTTTTAGCTAATTATCGAGGAACAAATTCGTTAATGCATTTTTGCATTTTTTATCGAAATATGATGCGTTTATAAGAAAAAAATCTGAACGCAGTAAGTGCGTTTTGGTACCGAATTTTCGGTAAATTTGCAGTTTATCTCCCGAACGCTTTTCAAAACACTGTTTTCAGAAACCTGCCTAGCCCCCCCCTTGATCCACAAACCCCAAGAAAAATTTCTTGTTCACACTCCCCAAGGAAGTTACGGGACCAGGAGTGAGTAGGGGTGCATAATTTTTTTTAGCTAATTTTTGTAGAACAAATTCGTTAATGCATTTTCGCATTTTTTATCGAAATATGATGCGTTTATAAGAAAAAATCTGGACGCAGTAAGTGCGTTATGGTAGCGAATTTTCAGTAAATTTGCAGATTAGCTCCCGAACGCTTTTCAAAAAACTGTTTTCAGAAACCTGCCTGGGCCCCCCCTGGATCCACAAACCCCAAGAAAAATTTCTTGTTCACACTCCCCAAGTAAGTTACGGGACCAGGAGTGAGTAGGGATGCATAATTTTTTTTAGCTAATTTTTGTAGAACAAATTCGTTAATGCATTTTTGCATTTTTTATAGAAATATGATGCGTTTGTAAGAAAAAAATCTGGACGCAGTAAGTGCGTTTTGGTAGCGAATTTTCGGTAAATTTGTAGTTTAGCTCCCGAACGTTTTTCAAAAAACTGTTTTCAGAAACCTGCCTAGGCCCCCACCCCCCTGGATCCACAAACCCCAAGAAAAATTTGTTGTTCACACCCCCCAAGGAAGTTACGGGACCAGGAGTGAGTAGGGGTGTATAATTTTTTTAAAACTAATTTTCGTAGAACAAATTCGTTAATGCATTTTTGCATTTTTTATCGAAATATGATGCGTTTGTAAGAAAAAAATCTGGACGCAGTAAGTGCGTTTTGGTAGCAAATTTTCGGTAAATTTGCAATTTAGCTCCCGAACGTTTTTCAAAAAACTGTTTTCAGAAACCTGCAGGTAGGGTCCTAGTAATGTTTCTGAAAACAATTTGTTGAAAAGCGTTCGGGTGCTAATCTGCAAATTTACCGAATTTTCATTAAATCCTTCAAATTAAAATAACTGAATTTGCTATTAACGTAAGCTTTGTTGGATAGAAAACCAACATTTAAGTTTATTTTCGGAAAATTTTTGTATATTTTCAAACCATAAGTAATTTTGATAAAATATAGTACATTGTTTTTACCACACCTATATAGGCAAGTTTGATGCCTGCTTTTATCAAAGAAAGACATTTGCTATTAAAAATATTTTAAAGAAAATTCGCTACCACAACGCACTTGCTGCGTCCCGAGATTTTTATCTTATGTCCAACAAATGATATTGCAGCCTTGATAGAGCGATGATGGGAAAGTGTGCCTTTGAAGCCAATGGTCTTGGGATCAACTTCCGATGGAAGCGTTATTTCCCTTTTTTAAAACACGCTGTGAAATTAACATTTACGGAGGTTGTGGCAGGGGTGGTGAATTACTACCGATGGCGTCTATAATGCGATGTTGGACACGCTAAAAATCACTATCCTTCTAACAGAAATAAAAATATTAGAAGAAAAATTTCAGGGTGGTAAGTTGGCACCCCGGAGTGATTAAAAAGTCAGCATAAAATACATAGAACAAAATGTATGTGAAGTACACCTTTGCTAAACCAAAATACTAGTTGCCCACTCATGCTGTGCTGATGTCCAAAATTTAAAGCTCTAAGTTATTGGACTAACGAATCTAGGACTAATTCGTTCGACAGATACACGAGCAGGCTACTTAGACTGGTAAGATAATTTAACCTGTTATTTATCTTCAAACAATAGTCGTCAACAAATTTTTCAGATAATATAACATGAACTTCAGTGAGAATGTCATTAAGAGAAGTCAGTTATCAATATCCACGTGCTGTTTCAAAATTGTCGAAACAAACGAACTACTTTACTAAGTAATGGCTATCTCGAATGGTCTGATCTGGTATCCTTTTACAGTTACAATGTTTCTTTATTTGCTGATGAAATATTGCATAGCATACTTTTTACACTATTTAAAGTCATACCAGATACGCTGTTAAAAAAATCTATATGCTTTTTTGAAATTAAGAAAATCTTAATAGGCGCGAATAAGAACGTCTAGTGCCCATATAAAAGGTCAATCTTTAGTCCTACATATATCAATTTATATATACATACATACACGCAGATATATATATATATATATATATATATATATATATATATATATATATATATATATATATATATATATATATATATATATATATATATATATATATACTACACTACAGAGACGTATTGCAGGCTAATATTAGGTAATAAATTACCTTTGCAGTTCAGGGCGCTGGACTTAGTAGTCAGTTTTCGGTCCAATTGAGGGCACACTTCGGCCTAAAAATCACCAATTGTGGAATTGAAACTAAAAATTATATTTAAGTATATTTTATAGGTAAAATTGAACAAAATTTTTCCCAATTTAGTTACTTGTAAGTTACTGACCTCGGAGTTAATTTAATAGTCAAAAATAGGCTAATTGAGAGCTGCATTCTCAAATTTGTAGTGATTATGACAATCAAGCCAACATTTTGGTTGATAATGGAAAAATTACAACTTTGTCGGAATTCGGAATATTTTAATCACTACTTAAAAATAACAAAATAAAAAATTAAAGAAAATTTCAAAAAGTCACCTCTCACTTATTATACAACTTTGTTAAGGCATTTAGCGTGAATGTCCTTCTTTTAAGGTGTTTAATCACCCCTTAAAAATAAAATCACAACGCCGTAAATACCCTATATATATATATATATATATATATATATATATATATATATATATATATATATATATATATATATATATATATATATATATATATATATGGACACTGGACAAATGGTTAAAGATGCATATATGTCCGTGATTCATCGATGCAGGACGTGCAGTGATAACAACGGTGAAATTTTCAAACATTTACTTTAATTTACTTCAATTCAATGCTTCGTCATCGGTTTTTAGTTTCTTGTTTTGTTTTGAGTTTAATCATAAATAGTCTTTCAAGTGTTAACTTTTGTTTTACCATTAAAGATAATTTTTAAGAAATTGCATTGTTTTTTGGCCAAACGTATGGTTTGACAGCCTAGTAAGTGAAAAAATGTTTTTTTAATAAACTTACATTTTCTGTCATTCAAAGACAGGCTTGTAATACATGGCTGGAAAGCTCTACCTATGCTTTATCTTATGACGTATAAGTCCAATATGGCGGCCATAAGAAATAACAAAGTTGGCTATGGTTGCAAAAAAACTAGAAGGCATATAAAAAATGGTTGAGGTCATTCGATTGGCCTTAGTCGCTAATATAAAACTACCAAATTTTATTAAATTTGTTTACAATATGGCAAAGATATTTCAATTTTTCAAAAAACACAATTTTTAGTTTTTGCTCGATATTTTGAAAACCCCTGTATACATTTTTTATTTCGATACAGCATCTCATTGGACTCGGAATATCGCAACTTTTTCCCATTTACCCAAAATTGTATATCTTACCATTTGCGAAATCCCCATATAGCTACTTTTATCTGGGACACCTGTATACAGGCTGTTTAAAGTTAAGTCGACACTATTGATAACTTTTATTATTGGAACTACATGATCAGTTAAATTAGCAAACCTGTGTATTTTGCTGCGTTGATCACGATGTTCTGAACTAAAAATCGAGCATTGCATTTTTTTATATTGACAGAAACTTGATGTTTTTGCAAATGAAGTACCCTGTATATCTTATTAGCATTTGATAGCGTTTCTAATTATAAACGAATAAATTGTTATGCCGAAGAGGCCTAAAGTCGAAAATAAAGGCAATATTGTCAAATTTAAAATTTAAATAGTTCGGGACGCAGCAAGTGCGTTATGGTAGTGAATTTTTATTAAATGCCTCAAACTTGGATAACTAAATTTTCTATAAACTTGAACAGTTGAATTTTGAGATGTAGTAAGGCCTTTCACAGGCAATATATCCACCAAAGGTCATTAAAATATCTTTGTAATTTTTGGAGAAAAAAATTTCAAAAGAAAACTCAAAATTTGAAAAACTCAATTTTCTATAAACTTAGAAAGTTGAATTTTGGCACGTAGTAAGGTCTCTCCCAAGGCAACATATACACCAAATTTCATCAAGATATATTTGTAATTTTTTGAAAGAAAACTCAAAATTTTCCCGGAAAGCCTTGGCTATTGAACTCATCCAAGCCATTAATAAAAGAAAGGCACTAGCCGAGTTTAATCAAAATCGGTAATATATATATATATATATATATATATATATATAATATATATATATATATATATATATATATATATATATATATATATATATATATATATACATATAAAAATTGAAACTGACCCCGGATATGGGTTCTAGGGGTCCTAGTTCGCGCTCATTTGAAAAAAAATTGCAAAGTCTCACCATCAATACCTCTCTATTAGTGAATTTTTTAAATAAAAATTCACTAAAAATTAGAAAACCATGGATGGCAAATACAAGGTTTACACTGTTTAACAAGGCAAAACATACGAGTATAAAAGTCTATTAATATTTCACAAATTAGTGAATAAAACAAAACTTAACAATCTGAATAAATGTTGAAATGAAGAAAATATTGAAATGAAAACAAAAATAACTATAAACTAAAAGCACAAGAATGAATACTAAGTTTGGAGTAGGTTTTCTCCTTGCACCTCAATTCATTTTTGAGTACGTCGGTAGGCGCTCATAGTAGCTTTTAAAATAGCTCTTGCATTAATTCTAGGTACAACGGTAGTAATGGTAGAAAGTATATTATATCTGGCAGATCTCTTCTAAGATATACATTCTCAGCTCTCTGAAAAAATTTTCTGCATGTTTTGTGGCATTCAAGCAAATGACAACTCAAATTGGAAAGTCGTTACCTCTTTATAACCGAAATCTTTATGAAAATTCGTGTGTAGTCCAAGGAAAAACATATACCTGTATATTTAGGGTTTTACCAAGATAGGGCAACCATAATGAATGGAAAGTTTCAGGATCCCTACCTCTTCTTTAGCATACTTGTTCTATAAAATTTCGCTAAAATTGGCTTTCTCTAATTGACCACTCCTCGTATGTTTTGTATCCAAACGTGACTAATTTTGAGCATATGTTTAATATGTCAGTGGTAGTTAACTAATGTGTCTATTGCTTAAACAAACATGTTTGAATGGTGGAGCCTATTACTAGACACCATATATTATTACATAAGTCAATTTTCAAGAAAGTCAATCTTGTGGAGAACAAATATTCCGACCAGTCCCAGATTAATCCATTTCCTGTAAGATTTTATTGGTGGAACGACCGCTTGGTTCCAGTATGGTTGTCTCGACGATTGAGATAAATTTCCTAGGAGAAGTAACAACATTTCAGACTATCTCAATTCTGAAAAAAGGGTTTCATTTCATCCAGTGTGGAGCTGCATTTATTTAATTAAAAAAATTCGATACGTCCGCTTTATAAAACTACTTGAGCGTGAAATCTCTAATATATATTCTCGACTCGCTCAGCAACTTTCTTGGAACTCTCTCCGTGTATAAATTGCTCCTTTTGAATTTTTTAAATCGACGGATTTTTTTTTCTAAACTTTACGGACTATCGATCATTTATTCACGGACCCGTTTCCAACTTGATTGACTATAGCTTTTGAACATGTGTGGAATTTTTTATTGTTCTTTCAGCAAGGAGTTTAAGTTCGGTCCCAGAGAATCGAGTTGTGTTTCGATTTCCTTGGAATACGTGATGCTTTAATAATAGGGTCAGGGATATTTTCAAAGGGCTGAAGTATGTACAACACTTCCTGGCGTAAATAATACTGCACTTTGCACTTCAATAGTACGCTAAATGAGATAATTTATATTTTAAGAGAATTCACTTGGGCTATACGAGGAGTAATTGAAAAGTACTTACAACATAAAAGGCATTTATTATTTAAAATATCTGGACGCAGCAAGTGCGTTTTGGTAATTTTCATAAAAATGTTACTAACAGCTACAAAATAGGTCTTTTTTATGAAAGCAGGCATCAACTTGAGTTACCAGTATAACCCATATAATAAAAACAATGTACCTACCACACTTAATCAAAATAACTTTACTGTTTGATAAAGTACAAAACTTGACAAACAACATAAACTAAGGCGTAATTTACAAGGGATGCGCTATCTGTTGGTAAAAACCCGTATGAGCGCGAACTAGGACCCCTAGAACCCATATCCGGGGTCAGTTTCAGTTTTTGTATGTTCATATATATATATATATATATATATATATATATATATATATATATATATATATATATATATATATATATATATATATATATGTATGTGTGTGTGTGTGTATCACATCGATAACTCAATAAATAAAAGACTGATTTTGATAAACTTTGGCATAGACCTTTCTTTTGTAAATGGCTTGGATAAGTTTGTTAGTCAGGAAAATCGGTAGAGGTTTTCCGGGAAATTTTTGAAATTCATTCGAAAAACATTTTTATCTCAAAAAATAAAAAAGCTATGATAACCAAATTTGGTGGGTAGGTTTACGATATAAAAAGTAAAGTACACACCAAAATCTAGATTTCTATGTTACAAGAAAAAAAGTTATAATAAAATATTTTGTGCCAGATCATTTCTATGAAAATTCACTACCATAACGCACTTGCTGCGTCCAGACTTTTTAATCTTTATAAAAGTTCAGGACACAGCAAGTGCGTTATGGTAGTAAATTTTCATTAAGTGCTTCAAATTTGAATACCTCAATTTTTTTAAACTTAGAAAGTTGAATTTTTGTATGTAGTAAGGTATTTCACAATGCAACATATGCACCAAATTTCATTACAATAGCTTTGTAATTTTCGGAGAAAAAAATTTTTTTGAAAGAAGAAACTAAAAATTTTTTCGGAAAAACTTGGCCGATTTTCCTGGCTAACGATTTCATCTAAGCCATTAATAAAAGAAAGGTATTTTCCGAGTTTCATCCAGATTGCTTAATTATTTTTTGAGTTATCGGATCGGTTGGATACATGTATATATATATATATATATATATATATATATATATATATATATATATATATATATATATATATATATATATATATATATATATATAGTGTGTCCCAAACTGGATGGGTATGTATGGCTATCTCCGTTATTATTAGAGATAGGGAGGCGGTTAAACTAGCAATGTTTTGTAGAATTTTATCGTTCCAAAAGTTTTGACGTTCCAAAAAGTACGGTACACTGTATATTAAAACAAAGTCATTACCATCCATACAAACCTACAATCGTACAAGGCTTAAGTGTTGACGATTACCCTAAGCGACTTCAATTCTGCAGATGGTATCAAGGATAATGTCAGCAAGATGAAAATTTTCATTTGAAAATAATGTGAACTGATGAATCCAGATTTACAAATTGTGGTGTGTATAATAGCCATAAGAGGCATTATTGGGCAAATTAAAATCCCCATCTAAAGGAAGAAACACGATTGCAAGAAAAATTTGGTATTAATGTTTGGCGCGGCTTATTAGGTAAAAAACTGTAATTTTTATTTGTAGATTAGACGGTTAATTTTAAAAAATTTCAGGTAACTTCGTTGTTGATCCGTTCTTTTTTGAAAATAATTTAGCTGGGGAAATGTATCTTAATCTATTGAGAATTGATATATTACCAACAATTAGAAGAGTTCATGATAATTTAGATGAGATTTGGTACCAACAAGACGGTTGTCCAGCTCACAATGCTAGGATCGTCAAAGAATTTATGTACCAAAATTTTAATAATCGTGTCATTTGTAACAATGGGCTGGTTCATTGGTGTGCTCGAAGTCCTGATATAACACCCATGGATTTTTATTTTTGGAGTACTCTGAAGAATGATGTGTATGAATTAGATCCACCACAAAAATAATGAATTACGAATATAATCACGGAAGCTATAAATCATATTAACCGAAACACCCTCACCAGAGTTTGCAGGCATGTTTCAAAAAGGTGTATAAAGTGCATTGAACAAAACGGTGGCCATATTGAAGAATTTTCTATTTAGTGTATTTTTAAGTTTCTATTTTATTATTTGGTGAGTTCCGTTTCTAATTGTGTTGTTTTGTTGTTATTCTATTTGTTATTGCCGGGTTTCGTTATTAAACTGTTTCACATAATATTACCTAGCATTATTACCTAATTATGTATTGTAAATTAAATCACAGTATTTTTTGATCGTGATTCATAACGGAAAATTATGTTAAAAGTAGGAGTCTATTGTTAGACTCCATGGCCTACTGCTTTTTGAACACTTTTATTTTGTGATTTGTTTGTATTTCAAAACGGTTTCTATCAAAATTGTCAGTGCAATTACAAAATTTCTCAAGCATGTTGTACATCATTGGAAAGCTCTTTTCAGAGGCTATCACATGAGCAAAAAATCCAATATGGCTGCCATAATAAAAACAAACGTTGATACCTGTAGCTCAAAGACAAATGACAATCCAAAGTTTAGAATAGCACAAAAAGATTACTCTGTAAAAAGTGACAACAAGGAAAATATTTGTATTTCCGTACCCTTAAACTTCTGACACGTTATATTACTCGAGTTTTAACTAAAAACTAAATTTTCACCAAATCGCCCTCATTTAAACTTCCAATGTTGACGTATTAAGTGTAATTTCTTTTTTCTCTTCTATGTTTCACCTTTTAATACTTGAACCAATAGTTTTATCAATGATCATGAAATGTTGATGTTACAATAAATGAAATTATACCTTACAATTATAAGAAATTATACAATAGCATTTTGGTAATACGGAGGTATGTATCCATCAAGCAAATAAGTCAAAATTCATTGTGAAGATGTTACATTTATATTTTCTGAATGCTTAGCAGTTACCTAATTATAAATTGTCAAGAGTTTAATGTGAAGAAAAGATTGAATATTATGGATCTCGTAGAAGTGCTGGAGGAGAGGATAATAGAGTTTGGCTAATAGATTTTTCAAGAAAATTTGCAGTGGGAGTTTTAAATAATTTGACGTTTTTATTTGGATATTATTAAATTAAAAATTATATATTTATATGTACAAGCTATGATTTTATGAGTGATATACTGTATAATTTGTGAACACAATATATATTATTATTATTATTTATCCCCTAAAAACGATTCGAAGCGTTCCTTTGTCGGGTGCTAACTGTATACCAAATTTGAAGATGATATCTCAATTAGTTCGGAAGTTATTGCGCCTACTAACAGACCGACCGAATGACATACCGACCGACCGACAGACAAAGAAAATTTCGTTCATGAATCAATTTTTATATACGTTTTGAGACTTTTAACCCCGTTTCAGCAAAAAAAATTCGGAATTTCTATCACCGATATTCCACCCCCACACATTTAATACCTAAATTAATTGCAGCACAGAATACCAGATATTTGATGAAATTGAAAGATTTCTAATATACAAACCTTAAAACTTTATATTACTCGAGTTTTAACGAAAAAATGTCAAATTTCACCAAATCACCCCCATTCAAAAATTCGTTCTCAAATCATGTTTTCTATATGTTTTGATACTTTTTACGACGTTTAAGCGTAAAATGTTTGAATTTTTTATCGCCGATGCCATACTTCCACACGTATTGACGGTGTGAAAGTAATAACTGGAAAATGTTATAACTTTTTGTCTGAAATTGTCAAATGAGGGGTCGAAACCTGAAAATTGGTGATTTTAAACAAAAATTCTGAACGTATGCGCTTTATTAGTGGCGAATATTGCGTGAAATTTATTTTACGAGCTCCTAGGTCTGTATTTTGACTGTTACTCTCTTTTATTTGTTTAGAATATTTGCAAAAAATGCATTTGAAATAGATTTTGCAAATTGCAAATAACTGACCGATACATACGGCCGCATGAGGTTATAGGGTAGCTAGGCCGGCATATAGGCTATCTGAGCAAATAAATAAAACCATGCAATACTATTAGCCTAACCTAATTTCAATTCGGTTAGCTGCCGGTAAGTCGAATGTTTTATTTTCTAGTTTTACCATAACATTTTAATTGAATCGGCCTACTTCCCAAATCTCACCACAGATCGTATCGGAGATCTTATAGTTGTTGGACCTCACCACCTTGCTTCAACAACTTTTCCCGCCCAATAAAAAAAACTCTTTAAAACCAAGCCTCCACATGAAGCAATTTTTAATCAAACATTTTTACAAAACATTTTTACTTAACAACGTCGTCCTCCGACGACGCCCTAGATAGATAAACTGAAGAGGTCATGGAAAAGCACTGAAGGTCAGTTAGTGGCTGCCGACAAGCAAGGGACTTCGTGGAGAGGCCGAATAGACTGTCTGTCTTCTTGGTAGGAGTCGCACTCTACCGTATCATGAGGATGCTGTAGCCTCAGAAGACACCTTACATTGGTAAGTGGAGAGGGATCCCTTTCGCCAGAAATGCAGCGAAATTAAAGAAACGTCTTACCACTACCTGTGTGAATGTGAGGCTGTTAGGAGTGTTGGAACGGAACGAGGACTCTACAAAGGAGTCAAGTTAGCTCCGTCCAATGAAAAACCGTCATGACCTATTTTGAGGTCGAGCGACGAAGCTGGGGAGGGGTAGGGCATGGTTTATGGATGCCGGGGTTGGCAGAAATGGGTTGATGTGGTACACTTGCCTGGTGCTAGCCTCCGCACTATTGATACTACTACTACTACTACTACTACTACTACTACTAACCACCTCGTGAAATTCATACAATAAATGTTTAATGTGTTCTTAAGTTGAACACTAGGTTTCTACCAGTTAAATTTCTGGTGGTGGCTTCGATATTAAACTACTGAGAAGAGGCCATAATGTTTTATTCAATGGAAAATTCAAGCTTCATTCTCTTATTATAAGCAAGTTAAATATTTTTGCGACTTTATAGTTAGGTACTTACCCTTTAGATTTTATATAGTTTTTAAAATTTTCCATCTTGCTTGTTAAGAAGCATATTTTATCAAAAACACAAAAGAGTAATTACATGAGAATAAACCACACTATACATACAGTAAACCCACGCGATAAAAATATTCAATCATTCTTTTCGACTTGAAACATGCAACTGATGTTGCACCCAGTAGCTAAATTAAATCACTGTTTAAAAAAGTGTGGGTTCAGAAAAGGTTATCGTAACTAATTTGTCTTCAGGAGATAAATAACTTTTACTGAGCATCTCTTTCCTCTTAAAATAAAATATAAGCTGATGTTAAAGAAACAAAGTATTAACAAAATTATTTTATTTTACATGCACAAGCAAAAGCTTGTATGTAGGGCATACTGTATAATTATAAAGAACCAATATCAGTAATAAATAATGAGGAGTTTTTCAAATTTTTAAAATTAGTAGGTATTTTTGAATGTAAATAAAAAGCTCCAGCCAAAATGTTATTGCATTTACCATGAAATAAATCGCTATAAATTGATATACGTAAGACTTTACTACAAATGTTTTTTTGTTAATTTTTGTACTTAAAAGAGAATATGAATATGTTGCAGGATTTTATTTCCATTGTCACATTTGTCTATGATAATTAAGTTTATGGACTTTGTTGCTTCTATGGTCAGATGTCAATTATAAAGTGTGTTGGTAAGAGCGAACACTCTGGAATGATGTTTCGAGAAGGGACCAGAAGTAACAGGTGTAGAATAGTGTAGAAGGTGTAGAATCTCTATGGACAGTATAAATAGACGAGCGGTGCGCAAAGTAAGTTAGTTCAGTATTAAGTCGGTGTGATGAAGAAGTCATCATAGGGTATTAAGTGAGTCAACGGTGAGCGTTGGTGTTTAAGAAGCGATCATAGAAGGCGAATAGTGGAATATAATTCTATGGACATTTAATAATAGAGAGAAACATTTTAGTTAATACTGGCGTTCGAAAATAGTTGCTTATAATAAATTAGTAGTTTGAAAAGCTGTATTTTGATAGTCAACGAATCCAGAACCTCGTCGAACGTAACACTATTTTATTTGAGACTGTTATGTTTTTAAAATAAAAGTTTCACATATATTACTAGTTGTGTGTAACCTATTATTTTTTCACTGCTTTATACAGTCAAGAACAGCAAAATGGAATAAACTCAGTATCTTAATTCTTATGCAAATTTTTACAAAATTTCCGAAACACGTCAATTTTAAAACTAGAAGATGACTCCCTGCAAGATGAAAGCTCCACCCCTATATTCAACCGGTTTCGAGTGACAGTTGCAACCGCCAAATTGTTAAACCTAGGGGCCTGTAATACCTAATTTGAAATACCTCTTTATCCTTTATTCAAAGATGCTATGGTTTAAGATTTATTGCAGAAACTATTAACTATAAAACTATATTTACAACTAATCACGCTTCATTCTTGAGAATAAGAAAGCAAGCAAAACATTTTCGGTGCCCTCTTTGAACGGTATCAATTAAAAAGAATACATAAAAAGTTATCAACACTCTTAATAGTTAGCATTGTTAGTTTGGGTTAAAACGCCTTAGCAACTTGCTATGTCGTTGTAATCGCTTGACAGTAGTTAGCAGTTGTTAACGGTAATTCAGAAACATGATTTCATTAACAGAAATGCATAAAATAACAATTTTACAGATGAGTCATTACGGAGATAAAACACGATCACAAATTTTATGATTTGCCGCCTATATCCCAAGAGGCAATTAGTAAAATTAAAAAGCAATTTTGCAAGCTTTGACATATAAGCCAGATACAAAAAAAAACCTTCTAATGCTTTGACTCATGTTAACAAATTGGATGTAATGCTCGAGCCGACAAGCAGTCACAACACTAGATGAAATCCATCCCTATAAATGGATACAACCTCAGAGCCCAAGGAAGACCATTTTGATAGCAGAACGTCTTTTTGTGAACAAATGATAAAACGTTCTGTTTTCTGATGAGGGAAGTTTTCACTTTACGGGCGTGCTGATCATCAAAATTGTCACTACTGGTCTAAAGAAAATCCACACTGAATGAGAAAAGAATACAAGCAATACCCTCAAAATGTTAATGTTTAAGTAAGACTAACTATTCCTCCAACTGGACACCACGTCATTGGGTCCTTTCACATTAATGGCAATTTCTACACCTCGCTCCATTTTACGTTGGGGTATTTTGTCTCAATATTTGGGCTCACTTCTTTATCTAATAAGAATATACAATATAGTTCCCTTGCTGTCTCATTATCACCTCGTGTGATTGTTTCTCCCTGCAGCTTGTCAATTATTTTTCTAAATATGATCAACTTTTTCTTTCGATTAGTAAAATGCATCCTTATAAATTGATACAAACTCAGGAGCTCATGGAAGACGATTCTGATAGACGAACGTCTTTTTGTGAAGAAACGATGGAAATGTAAGATAACAATGTTATTCAACTAGAACATGTTATGTTTTCTGATTAGTGCAGTCTTACACTTCACGTTGTAGCTACTGGTCCAAACCAAATTCACACTGGGTGAGAGAAGAATATACGTAATATCCTGAAAGGGTTCATGTTTGAATAGGAAGAGTTGGAAAATATGTCATTTGTCCCTTTTTTATTGATAGCAATTTGAATGGAGACAATTATTTAGTGTTTACTGCAAAACAATGTCGTGCCAACTGAAGAAAGCTTATATCCTGATTGAGCAAACTTAGAAGTTTCACCTAATGTTATATATAGTTACAGCAGGACGGAGTACCAGCACATTACCAAATGAATGTCCAGCAGTACCTCTACTTAACATTTCCAGAACGGTGGATAGAACGGCGAGTATCGTTAGAATCGCCAGCACAATCACCCGATCTTACGCTATTAGATTTCTTCTTATAGAGTCATGTGAAAAGTATGGTGTATAAAACTAAACCACGCGATTTAACTGACTTAAGAACAAGAACAACGATTGAGATTAGGTCGGTCACGCCTCCGATGTTGGTTAATGTGAGAAGACATTTTTATTGATGATCAGGATACTGCCAAGTCGTTCAAGGCATGCATTTTGTACATCGTCTATATTACGGTTAAGGTACTTTAATTTTTTCCTTATTATTAAGAATAAAACGCTTTTAGTTATTCATTTTTTAGTATGTTGTGGCGAAGTTCGTCAATCACATGAATTATAGAATTTTTTTGAAGAGGTAATAGAGGGTTTCAAATAAGATATCACAAGCATCTACTTCCCATTTAAAAATTTTGGGCTGCAAATGTCACTCGCGGGGGCGCTGAATGTAGCGGTGAAATTTTTACGTTGCATGAAGTCATTCTTCAATTTAAAAGTGATGTGTTCTTCCCTACTCCTATGCACAATAATTGAGATACTTTATTTATTCTATTTTGCTGTGCCACACTGTATATTATTAGTTGTTTGTAACCTACCATTTTTTTTACTGCATATACTTGCTTCAGCCTTTTTTTAAAATTTATTTCAACAACACACCACGAGGGCTTACAGCCTAAATACTATCGTACCGTGGGTGTCGACAAGGAGGAAAGAGGCAACTTGTTAATTCTGGACTTGAAGGTTTGGAGGTTCGGAGGAGAAGGAAAAACATGTGCCGGCAAGGAATTCCATAACTTGAAAGTCCTCTGGACAAAAGAGCGGAAATAACAGGATGTTCTATGTCTGGTGACCTGGACAGTAAAAGGGTGCATTCGCTCTGTTCCCCTGGTAGATCTGTTGGGGGCAGCAGGTGGAGGAACTATGGAAGAAAGCTCCTCTGAGCACTGTCCGTGCAGATATCTATAAGAGAGAGGTCACCAACGGTGCGTCGGTGGGCAAGGGATGGCAGCCTATGGGTGAGGGTAGGGTCACGAATGAGACGTATAGCTTTCTTCTGAATGGAGTCTAGGATAGCGAGTGTAGAAGCGGCAGCAGCACCCCAGATGTGGTAGCAGTATTCGAGGTTTGGTCTGATTTGTGAAGTATATAAGGTATAGAGTTTAGCTGGTGAAAAGTATTTGCGAGCCCGGAAGAGGAAACCTAATTTCTTATCAGCCCCTTCTGCAATTGATGTGACATGTTGGTGCCAATTGAGATTTCGATCCACAGAAATGCCAACAAGTGAAAAGGACCCACTACTTTGAATAACTTGGTTGTTCATTGTGATGGTTCTAGGGCTGGTGTATCTTTTATGAGAAAGAAAGCAATACTGAAATTTGGTGGGGTTGAATTGTACAAGAATTATACTTCCTCACTTCTAATATTTTTTGGAGATTCACAGAGACAGAATCATCCATGTGTCTACGATCCTCATCTAGTTGGGCCAAAGAGACAGGCTTAGAATATTGTATATTTGAGTGGAGGGTGCTGTCATCCGCGTAACTGTGAACTGGGTTGGATGTGCTAGAGAGGAGGTCATTGATGTGGAGAAGAAACAAAGTAGGGGCTAAAGCCCTGCGCGGTATATAGGCAGAATCTTATATTTTATTTAACAACCGCTAACCATTCTTCAACGCTTTGAAAACACAGGATAATATATTTTAAGAATGCCGCAATTTCCTATTTTTGTTGAAATGAAGTATCAAAGATTAATTTGCCAAATATAAAACACTTCTAATAGTTACTAATTATAAATGTCCTCTGCGAAATAGAATGATTTATAAACGGATAAGATGTATCTGGCGCTAAAAAATCCAAATAAAATTGCAGTACAATGTTCTGTTACACTATTATTACTTTAAATACACAAACAGTAAGTATATCATTATAAATGTGGGGCTAGACGTCACAGAGGACTCAGGAACTGAACCAGACCATAGAAGTTGTACTGCATTTTACCTGTTTCCCTGTGGCGCGTAGGAGATTACGGGTTATATATATCGTCTTAAGGAGGGAAAAGCACCAGGAGTGGAGGGAAAAGAGCAAAATGAGTCAAAAAAATATTAAAGATTGCATCATAGAACCACTTGTTTATCTGATTAATTCCTCATATGAACAGGCTGACTGCCCAAAGAAATTTAAAATAACAGTGGTAAACCCGTACATAAGAAAGGTACTTGGTTGAATCCTGATAATTATAGACCAATTTTCTTAGTCACAATGTTTACCAAGCTATATGAGATGGCGTTAAAGCAAGAATCGACATATTTGTGGATAGGTATGAAATCCTGTCAGATAGACAATTTGGTTTTCGGAATAAACGTTCTACACAAAATGCAATTGAGGCAGTGACAGGCGAAATTTATGCATCATTGGATGAGCGTAAAGCTTCTATAGCTGTATTCCTGGATCTGTCTAGGGCTTTCGACACGGTCTGAAGAAGGATATTGGTTGATGTCTTAGAGGAAATGGGTATTCGAGGATTGTCGTTGGAGTTGATCCGGAGTTACTTGAATGAGAGAAAACAATGCATAGAGATAGATGCTGTTAATAGTAGGCTTGAGTATACAGGACACGGTATCCCACAGGACACTATACTGGGACCACTCATGTTTAACCTGTATGCGAATGCACTGTATGTACTTGATTTTCGTGGAAACGTCTATGGGTATACCGATGATATCGTATTAGTTTGTAAAAGCGGGACGTGGGGGGGGGGGAGATAGTCGTGGATCTGGGAAAGATGAAAATATTTTTAGAGAGCAGAAAATTAAAAGTTAACGTACTGTTAACACTTTGAGACGGTTCAAGAGAGAAGTGAGAGAATATATTATGGAGACTCCTAGACAGGAGATTCATTCATTTGTTAATGTATAGACATAGAATGAAATCAGAAACTAGGTGTTTACGTGCACGGGTGTGTGTTGCTGTGCGCCTATATGAGAGCGTGTATGTGTGTGCGTGTGAGTGTGTGTGTGAGAGAGAAAGAGGTATTGTAAGTGTGAGATGGTTAAATGTCTGGGGTGAATAAAAAAGGGAGATAGTGTGTATAAGAGAAAAGAGGAGAAAGTTTGTGAATGTACCACATATGCGGGGTATATGGGTATTTCAGCTACATTGGGATGTGGGCTGTGAGCTATGATGGGTGGTATTGGCTCTATGGATGACCCTGTTTTTTTTGGAATGAGGTAACAGAGATTGTGGATGTTAGCGTTTATCCTTGTAAATTTTGAGAGTAATAAGTACTCTCTAAAGAATAGATTTGAGAGAGACAAAAAGTAAGGTGCGGCAACACATCCCACTGTAAACCTTATAATGCGTTGATATTGTTCCGGAAATGATGTGTCATATTATGGTTTTTGTCATAAACAGTGGGATTTAGCTATAGCGCTGTTTAATTAAGGACTGTATTTTCCTCCCTATAGGACACTAATAGTGAAAAAGCGCAGAGTACTAGTTGTCTTTGTTGGTGTTCTTTATTACTGTTGTAAAGTCACACACAAGGTATTACCTTGCGCGACTATAATATTATACGCTTATTATTGTTATTATTGTCGTCATGATACTGAATTGAATTGAATTGAATAAACTTGTTTTTATTATTATTATTATTATTATTATTATTATTATTATTATTATTATTATTATTATTATTATTATTACTACTACTACTATTATTATTATTATTATGATCATCATTATTATTATCTAGAAGCCACTTTCTTAACGCTTACGAAATTGTACTGCTTAGTCCGTTTCATTCATGTGGCTTATTCAAATATTAATTCAGTATGTAAAGATTGTAACCTGTGATAAGGACTGATAAGTATACTTGGAGGATCTAAATCACCACAACAGATTTTTTTAAAAGCATTTTTCATCCTCTGATGACGCTAACTTTGTTAGTGAAACGGCCGTCAGGTCCTTACAAAATGTGATTTGGGTTCTCCAAGTGTAGGCACTTAGCAAATATTAATTTATGACAATTTTTATGGACAACTGTATTCCTTATAATTCCGAAGTGCGCTTTAGTTAAAATTTATTCCTATAGTATTGCCCCAGTCACTTATTTGTATGTCGAATACACATTTCTGTAGAGAATGCGATTTGTGTGCTTACAGAAGATTTGGAATATCTATAGCTACTTATATTAATACGTGAAGAAAAATTTGCACCCCTCTCACACGGACGGGTGTGAAATTTGGCGTAGCTAAAGTCCATATGGAGAAGGAGTGCACAAAGATAAAATTTATATATAATATGTGTTACAAATCGACTAAACAATACATGGTTTTAATTAGCTAGTCGGATTCCCCCGGATCAGAGCTGACCGTTATGAAATGTCCACAAGATTATAGAGGTGTACTCGATGACAAAAGAATATCAATAACTTTCAAACTTAAAAATTTGATGAATTACGGTGGAAACAGGTCCACTAGTAATATTAGATACGTTATCTCGAGTTTTTCCTTAAAAATTATTTAAAATTACAGTATTTTAACACTATTCAAACATTTTATTTATGGATTTACATACCTATTAATTCTTAAGCGCTTGATTATCTATTTATAGTTGGACGTTTTAATTTGTCTCAAAACAAATATTAATTTTGACTTTTGACGTTTGAAGGAACATAAACTTAAATTTTAATTAACTGTTTTAAATTAAATATCACTATTTTCCAAATACGGATGTAGATACTTCTTTTCTGGCTACTCGAGTACCTGCCTTCTTCTCTGTAACTGGTTTCGTCATTTGCGGCATTGTCAAACAAGAGAAAATAAAGTTTTATCCTATCTGACGATGCCGTGAAAGACGAAAATGTCAAAACAAGCACTTATGTAGCCAGAGCCGAGATCTCTATACCTCTATTTAGTATAGAACAGTTTCAATAAGTAAGGGCAACAACAATTAATTAATCACTATTTTATATAATAAACTTAAGCTCCCTCCTCAGTTGCTGCACCTAGGTAGTTTATTTGTTAACTAAATAAGCTATAGAACAATAAAAGCCTTATACTAAATTTAAAAGCCTGGACGCAGCAAGTGCGTTATGGTAGTGAATTTTCATAGAAATGATCTGGCACAAAATACTTTATTATAACTTTTTTTCTTGTAACATAGAAATCTAAATTTTGGTGTATAGTTTACTTTTTATATCGTAAACCTACCTACCAAATTTGGTTATCATGGATTTTTTATTTTTTAAGATAATTTTTTTTTCAAATGAAAACTCAAAATTTTCCCGGAAAACCTCGTCCGATTCTCCTGACTAACGAACTTATCCAAGCCATTTACAAAAGAAAGGTACATGCCAAATTTTATCAAAATCGGCCCATTATTTTTTGAGTTATCGGTGTGATACATATATATATATATATATATATATATATATATATATATATATATATATATATATATATATATATATATATATATATATATATATATATATATATATATATATATATAAACATATAAAAATTGAAACTGACCCCGTATATGGGTTCTAGGGGTCCTAGATCGCGCTCATTTGAAGAAATTTTTTCAAAATTCAAAAGTCGAGATCTTCTCATTAGTGAATTTTTTCTAAGAAAATTCACTAAAACGGTAAGAATATGGTGGATTTTATAGGCATCCTCTTACATATAGCTAAATTCCATAATGGCTGTTAAACATGGTAGCGGTCACAAGTAGGGGGTAAGTCTATTGTTGCTTGTAACTCAAGGTCTACCTGATTAGGGCGTTTGTCATCGGCCATGTTTTGAAACCATATTTATCATCCCTAGTCCAACTTCTTTTATGGGTATAGGATCAGTAGTACTTTAAGCAAGAAAGCCTCTCTTATCCTTTATTCATGATTTACTTTTAAATCATATTTTTGGCTCATTAATTGTTGTTGTCTTTACTTGATGAGACCGTAAATACAGATGTAGAGGCTCTTTCTCTGGCTTCACAAAGGTTTGTTTTCTTTTCTGTAACCGGTTTTGTTGTTTGACAGCATCACCAGATAGGAGAAAATTAAATTCATTTACATGACAACTAGATGTAAAATTTTGTTGCTAAGTTATGGTGTTTATTGAAAACATTCTATAAAAATAATTTAATTTTTAGTCAAGAACCATGATTGTTCTTTCGCGTTAAATAACAAATCAGGCGTCATTTTATAATATTTCACAGCTACCTTTATATTTGTAGAGACATTTAAAATTTTTTAAATGTTTTCTGGAATGTTTCCAAAGCAAGTCATCGAAACATATTCGTTATTTTTGGTGAATCTCTTGTTGCTATTGATTGAGGCTAAAAACCCGGAACGGCACGAACATATAGTTCGTTCACCACAGATTTTTGTATCGCAGTTGAAGGCTTTTTATATTTAAGGTGAGTACTACTTAGTAATAATTATTCCCTTACATTTTGTGTCCGTAATAGGTTTCGATTACCTATTTTGGAAATATTTCAGAAAAATACGTAAAGGTTTAAGTGCCTGTACCAATATAAAGGTAGTTTTTATTTCTTACAACACGACGCGCGATTTGTTATTTAACGCGAAAGAAAAATCCTGTTTCTTTACCAAAGCTGAAATTTGTAAATAAGCTTGGACACACTATAACGGGATATATATATATATATATATATATATATATATATATATATATATATATATATATATATATATATATATATATATATATATATATATATATATATATCGGTCAAATTTTTGTAAATTGTAACAGCAAATATAAGGAACATATATCTGCACTTAGAAATAACCACACTGACAAATATACATTTGCAAAACATATTAGGTACTCAACATATACCAAAGTTAAAACCGCGCATACAGCCACAACATTTTTGTAATGAAAAACGCAAACTTGACTTTTTTGAAGCTATAGAAGTCAGCACATACACAACAACAACTACCTTCTTGATGAGAAAGCTACTTTAGTGGCTTTCCCTTCTTGGCAATTCTTCTTTCTAATTAAATACTTAAAACAATATAGGTACGTCTATTTATATCAAAAAAAGTTTAAATAAGGTAATGGGTTGATGTGTGTCGATTTGCTCATTGTATAGAGTCAGCTTTATTGTGGTTATTGTTTGGTTATTTTATTGTTGTAACAATTGTTGTTAAAGTTATTATCGTTTTAGGTTGACTCAATTTTCATGTTACATATTAGCGAATTTTCTTTAAAAAAATTCACCATTGAGGAGATCTCGACTTTTGAACTTTGAAAAAATTTCTATATCCAGGTCAGTTTCAATTTTTATATGTTTACATATGTTATATATATATATATATATATATATATATATATATATATATATATATATATATATATATATATATATATATATATATATATATATATATATATTTGTGTATGTATGTATCACACCAATAACTCAAAAAATAATAGGCCGATTTAGATAAAATTTGGCGAATACCTTCCTTTTGCAAGTGGCTTGTAAAAGTTCGTTAGCCAGGAAAATCGACCCAGGTTTTCCGGGAAAATTTTGTGTTTTATTTAGAACAAAAAATATACCTTCGGAAATAACAAAGTAAGGGCAACCAAATTTGCTACCTAAGGTTACGACATTATGGGAAAATTATCTACCAAAATTTAGCTCTGTAGGTTAAAACACAACAAAGTTATAGGCATTTAAAGAAAAATAAATTGGGGTCAACGTAAAAGTCGCGATATAAAACGTCAAAATTGGCATCATTTTGGCAAAGAATTTGAAACTAATACGAGCTATGGAAAGAAAATGTCTTAAGAAGAATGTTTTACATACGTGTAGTCTTAGAGTCAACTGTGATTGTCCTTCATTTTACAAAAATGTTTCCAGAAAATACATTTCAAATAGACCCTTTCTCTGATGCCTTGGCAGTAATTGTATCTATAGAGTTTATCGTTTAACGGTTTATAATTTTTGTCGAATTTTCGTAAAAAAACAATAAAGCTTCAGATATCCGTTATTATACAAGATACGAATATATATATATATATATATATATATATATATATATATATACATATATATATATATATATATATATATATATATATATATACAATAATTATAGGATGTCTTGAGCTATATCTTAAAAATATTTCTACAATCACAGGTTGGCTCATAAGTTGTTGGTGATACAAACTGTCTTTTTTTTAATCGAACACTCCTTATGTTATTGCATTTTTGGATTTTCCATCGAAGTATAATGCATGTTTGTAAGAAAATAAATTCGGGACGCAGCAAGTGCATTATGGTAGCGACTTTTCATTAAATGCTTCAAATTTGAATAGCTCAATTTGCTATTAACCTATAAAGTTACAGAGAAGAGACCAAACCTTTGTGAAGCCAGATAAGTAGTCGCCACGTTTGTATATCACAATTCTAGCATTATCAAAATAAAAAATGAATTATATCAGAGCGATTTTGTTAGTTTAAAGTTTCCAAAAGTTTTATTACAAATACCTTTTTACAAGAAATATTAAGCTTTCCCGCTTTATCCAACTATAATTTTTGAGAAGAGTGGCTGGCTGTGAACATTTTTTAGTAACGAAAAGCCTTTTTCATTTTTCACACATGAGTTAAGTACACTTGGAGAATCCAAATCACCACAACACGTTTTTCAAAAAGCTAACGATAGTTTCACTAACCAAGTTAACGTCATCAGAGAATGGAACATTCTAAACGTTTGACGACTATAGTTATATGCTGTACAAGTACTCTGCCTTAGGTGGTTCAAACAAACAAACTTTCACTGCTTGTTTATCGGAAAATCCCTCTACCCGCATTACGTTGCCTATATTCTCACGCTTTTGTTAGCATCCTTCGTAAAGTAGTCGATCAATAAACTATACATATAGACTAAGGTATACAAGTTTTATTATTACCATACATAGTGATGTATTATACACACACACACACACATATATATATATATATATATATATATATATATATATATATATATATATATATATATATATATATATATATATATATATAAGAGATCACAATCTTTGCAACATATTTCATAGATCTCCGACATTTTAGATGTACTATCATTGTATTTCGGATTACCTAGCAAATTTTAAAAAGCATTTGTTGTCACAACTGTTACTTGCAAATTGGCTGCCTTAAAAATGCCATCCATCTATACCGCTCGTGATTCGCGGTCCAAATGGTAGACCGATAAAGCTTTTTTTACTCTTTTCTAAATATGGATGATTGCTCTATTATTTTCTTTTGTTTGTTCATTAGTTTATTCACTATCCAAATAGTGTATCCGTTATATTCCTAATATACCCCAACTCTTTGTTATATATATATTTAAACGATCGTCAGGTCGTTAATATGTGTTGCGGTGATTTGTGTTCTCCAAGTGTACTTACCAGTGCTCATTACAGGTTCCAATCTTCACTTAGTCACTTACATGAGTTTTTGTATATAATTTATACTTCTACATAATTCACTTAGTGAAGATTTAAAGTGGTGGTGAGCACTGATAGGTACACTTTAGAGAACCCAAACGATCGCCAGGTTTTACAAAAGTTTACTCATTTCGGCACAAATTTAAAATCATTTATTAACGTAAAATAAAATATAATTGCCAAAAAAAACCTTAGTATATTAATTGCTTCTATAAAAAGTATTTTGTAACACAGATATGTAGACTAAGATTCAACTAGGCCATGTTTTCCTTTATATAAATTTAAGATAGGATTAGTTGATAAGCCAGGGTGTACGTGCGGAAAAGTAGGCGATGCACAGCATAAGATTTTAGATTGCGCCTTAAATACACAAAAAAATATATAATGCAAAAATGCAATAATGTAAGGGTATTCGAAAAAAATTGAAGCTGCTCTTCACAGGTTCCCATCTTTACTTAATATAGGTTTATAACATTAGCGTATTTTTTCTACGAAAGTTCGCTAAAAATACTGAATTATTTAATCACAAACTCTATAATTTAAACTCCCCCCAAATCATCAGGGAAGGCGTCCATTTAAAATGAATTTTCTGCAAATAAGTGAGTAAAATGAAGAACAGGAGCGGTTGAAGCAGACAAGAAATGCTTTTCAAAACACTTTTTACATAGTTGGCAATTTTGACGTTTCAATTCACGACTTTGTCGTTTTAAGAAGAAAAACTATAAAATGTTCAAAGTAATTTTTCTGGTACTTGTTAACCTTTCTGGGGAAGAAAACTTAACCCTTGTTCGTAATATTCAATAGTCAACCACACAAAATACTTTGATCTTGTACATTTCTCTAATCACCAGTGGCACCCATTTTTTCCTTAAATGCTTTTAATCTTTTTTGAAAATTAGAGATCTGAATTTTGGTATGTAATATACGTTTTATAGTAGAAATTTGCGTACCAAATTTGGTTTCCATAGCTTTGTTATTTTCGGAAATACAAATATTTTTCGAAAGAAAACCAAAAAAGTTCCCAAAAAACCAGTCCTAGTTTTCTACCTAACGAACTTGTCCAAGCCAATTACAGAAGGCAGGCATTTCTGAAATTTTATCAGAATCGGGCCAGTACTTTTTGAGTAATCGGAACCATTTTTTAACGAGACACTGCACCTTCTCATACAGCAAGGGTTAGTAGATAGAAGGTTCTTACAAAAAAAATGCGTGACCCTGCTTTCATGTCCACCTGGTTCTCCAGACTTTTCACCAATCGAACATGTGCGGGATTTGATTGGCAATCGACTGGATAATTTAGCCTAATCACCAAACAACTTAGTTGATCTTCCTCACCAGATTTAAGAAGCGTGGGAAGACATTCCTCAGGATACCATAAAGTATTTAAGTTCAAGCATGCCTCAAAGAGTTGTTGCATAAAAAACCACGGCGGATCCACCCACTATTAAATAACTTTGTTATTTTTTTATATTTTAGTTTGAAAATGTAATTATTTTTTAAAGTTTGATGAAACACACATTATGTATACATTTTATTAGGAATGATCAACTCTCTGGGGTGTCCGAATATATATATATATATATATATATATATATATATATATATATATATATATATATATATATATATATATATATATATATATATACGTAAACCCAAATGTCCCCATTAGCGAATTTTGTTTACTAATACTCGCAAAAAAATACGTAAATGAAACATTTTAAACCGTTTCTCTTTATTTGATACTTAAGTTTTTGCTGGAGATAAATTTGTTTACGAATTTAGCAGATCCAGATAAACAGCTAAACCCTAATGGAGATCAGTTTTCGAAACTAAGCTTCACTTTTTATTTACGAAATTTACCATGAAAAGAAAAACATTACCTCCTTCGTTTTCATTTAACATCTTCTGTCTCTGGAAGAACAATTATTCCGCTTCGCCGGTTGATTTGAAAACACATCAAGAAACTCAATTTCATCAAGCTAATATAATACTTGGAAATTTTATAAGTTTCCATAATGAGATATTCGTTGCAGCTCACTGATCTTACACACTCCAATTCTTATACAGGACCGACTCATCTGATGTGATGCCTGCGAGTCTATAAAAACCCTAACAAAGATTGACATTGCGAATTATACAGTCGCTCAAAAAATTGGTGTCTAACACAAAATGTAATACTTTTTTTTTTGTTGACAAGCGTTATTCAGTTCTATTTTTTCCACTTTTAAAATAACGATGGGGGGTAAGGTTGGGTTAATTGGAACACTTCTCAGTTTTAGTGAAGGGGGTGCAAATTTTAGTCGGTTGATCCTGTATATCGGGTGCGCCTAACTCGATGGCCTATTAGAAGTATCTAGAGAACGAGAAAAGGGAGGAATTTGAAATTAAGGTTATGTTCATATAAAGCCGTGCTCTCATTTTAAAAATAGTTTTAACAATGCGATGTTACCTGATCTTCTCTTACCAAATACCAGCTCTCATTTTTTTAATAGAACAATCTATATTTTAGAACACTTTTAGGTTCCACGGAACATTCTGAAACTTTTTATATAACCTATCTTCCACTTATCTTAAACAGTTTAGGAAATAAAAATTAGTTTTGAAGAAAACTAGCATCTCTTAATAAAAAAGAAATATTTGGAGGCCTGATTTTTCGGTGATTGTTCCTTATTATGTTGCTATATCATAAAATGTTATGCAAGTTAAGTGGATGCATACAGAATGTTCACAATATAATAGAATTTTGTAAAACATAAAAATGCAAGTTATGCGGAAATTTTACATGGGACACCCAGTATTTTATAGTGAAACCCGAAGGATAAGTTAATTATCTGTCTAGAAGTATAATGTGATGTTATACCTATCTTTAGCGGTTTTGGACTTATTAGCACCAAAAAACAGAATAATGCTAGTATTGAAAACCTATGTTTTATTGCTAGATAGCCATGACTTTAAAGAGTCCAGATTCGTTGTCAAAATAACATTCGTCAGTTTGCAAGTTTGTTGTCTCTGTGTTTGTGTGTAATCTATTATCTAAAAATGTCTAATTCTTATACAAACCAACAAATTCTAAATCTGTTTTAAATGTATGGACACTGTAACAATATTATTTCTAGAACATGCAGAAAGTTTAATGAGCACTATCCAGGTGCAGTTCCGATTAATG
Organism: Tillus elongatus; assembly: GCA_964006375.1. NCBI lineage: Eukaryota > Metazoa > Arthropoda > Insecta > Coleoptera > Cleridae > Tillus > Tillus elongatus. The sequence goes on from OZ023262.1 coordinate 233,864,427, forward strand.
AAAATAAATTTAGGGCGATACAAAATAATCTTATGAACAAAGGTCTCTTAAAGAATCCAAGAGGAGTGCAAATTAAACCTGTAAAAGTAACGAGGACAATGAAATAAATGTCCTGGTATATTTTTCTGCATATCCTCGGCAGGTGGTAGTGGACTTTTCCTTTACGTGATAGTAGAGCATTTCTTCACCCCCTCCCCTTACATCAAGTCCCAACGGACGTTTCGGGTTCTGGTGTATGAGTCGGTTTTCCTTATAAACAAAAATGTTCAAAAGAGTCCGGAGATAAAATACCCCTCCATTCGGATCTCCGGGAGAGGGGTGTATAGGGGGCGCCGGAATCAAGATCTAACGTATCCTTCTCGAATGTATGTGGCCTAAATTCTAACCTGAACTCCATCCACCATTTTCTTCAGGCTAATAGGCCCCAACTCCTCTTTGTCACCGAAATCCAAATCAGTGCCAAAACAGCCATTAATCACCTTAATTTCCCGGGGTATGAGCTCCTTACTTCCTTTATATTGCATGGAGACGTGTGCGCATACGTCCGTAGCAATCTACCCTGCACCAGACTGCCCAATTTATAAGCTGGAAGAAAAGACATACTTTGAATTAAACTTTCTCTCAGACCTCCAAATAAATTTATCTGTTGCATTTACCGGTTACCTTCTGACAACAACTTTGTCCAGCTCTTTGTCTTAGAATGCTAAGTCATTCCTACCTGGACTATTTTATTTAATTAAAGTAAATAAAACAGAACTTTTTTGCATGAATTTGTCAAATAAACAGTTGTTTCTTGTATTATTCTGTTTTTTGCTAATACGTTCAAAAACGCTAAACATAGGTATAATATTACGTTATACTTTTAGAGAGGGAAATAATGTATACTTCCGGTTGCATTGTAAAATACAGTATGTTCCATTTAAAATTTCCGCATAATTTGCATTTTAATGTTCTACAAAAAGTATATTATATTGTGGACAGCCTGTATGCATCAACAATTAAAATTGTATGATATAGCAAGATAATAAGGAACAACCACCGAAAAATCAGGCCTCCAACTGTTCTGGTTGAAAAAAAATTTTTTTAAGAGATGCTAGTTGCCAAATTTATTAAAAGTCTGGACGCAGCAAGTGCGTTATGGAAGTGAATTTTCATAAAAGTGTTTTTAATAGCAAATGCGAGCAGGCATCAATCTGATTACTGGTATAGCCTAGGCAATAGAAACAATGTACTATATTTTATCAAAATTACTTATTGTTTGTAAATATACAAAAACTTTCCGAAAATAGAGTTAAATGTTGGTTTCCTAACCAACGAAAGTTGCGTTAATAGCAAATTGAGTTATTGAAATTTGAAGGATTTAATGAAAATTCGCTACCAAAACGCACTTACTGCGTTCAGATTTGTTTCTTACAAACATGCATCATATTAGGATAAAAGAAGCAAAAATGCATTAACGAATTTGTTCTACGAAAATTAGCTAAAAATTATACACCGTTAAACCATAAACTTCCCTAAACCTACAGCGAAAGCATCAACTTAACTAAACAGACAGCCAAAGCATCAGAGAAAGGGTCTATTTGAAATGAATTCTTCTTACAAACATGCATCATATTTCGGTAAAAGATGCAAAAATGCATTAACAAATTTGTTCTACGAAAATTAGCTACAAATTATAGACCGTTAAACCATAAACTTCACTAAACCTACAGCGAAAGAATCAACTTAACTAAACCGACAGCCAAAGCATCAGAGAAAGAGTCTATTGAAAATGAATTTTCTGTAAATATTTTAGTAAAATAAAGGACAATGACGGTTGAATCTGAATCATAAGGGTTCGCAGAAGACTCTTCTTGCAACATTTTTTTTTCACAATCCGTATTTGTTTCACGTTCTTTGCCTAAACATTGGAAATTTTGACGTTTCAAATTGCGAGTTTGACGTTTTGAGAAAAACTCCAAAATTTGTTTTTTAGCTGCCCGTAACTTTTTTGTCTTTAAACTGAGAGACCTACATTTTGTACATGGTTCACTCTTTACAATAGAAATACGCGTAGTTGCCCTTGCTTTGTTATTTCAGGGGATATAAATCTTTTAGAAAGGAAAAAATTTCCGGGAGAACCTGGGCCGATTTTTTTGGGTAACGAACTTATCCAAAAGGACGGCATTCACCAAATTTGATCAAGATCGGCCGATTATTGTTTGAGTTATCGGTGTGATATATATATATATATATATATATATATATATATATATATATATATATATATATATATATATATATATATATATATATATATATATATATATATAAATTCAAAGGATGTGGCAACATCGCAATGTTAAAAATACTTTTAAAATGAATATCAGGGCTTTATAACCTTACTACCAAATTCCTAGCTTTTCTGGTTCTCTAGATAGTTTGAATAGGCCATCGAGTGCACCCTGTATACGATTATGCAATACTGTATGCGTCATTAGCAACTCCGATTTCTATTTTAGTTATCCAACAAGTTCACTTGTTAAGCATAAAAGCGAATACTTTTTATTGTAATACCGATGGGCGTGGCAAGCTGCATTTAGCGTATTACTCTCCAATATACTCATTAATTTAACCGTTATCAGATCAGAATGTATCGGGACAGTTAATTGCAATGTTTTTTCCAAGACCATGTAATTGCAAAGTCAGTAAAATACTTTAAATGAGCATTTAATGGTAATTTATCGTGAAGGGTACAGTAACTTAGCTACAAGAGGCCTATATTAATTCCGGATCGGCCATGTGTAAATGTTGCAAGCTTTTTGATACCGACCACCCAGCTCTTATAATGTCATTCCGCGTCATTGGTTGTCCTTGTAATTCATATAGCCATGCCTGTCGCCTATTAATTAATTTATTCAGCCGGTCCGTTTGAGCGGCACTCTTAATTACAACTAATATAATCATTTTAGTTTGATTTTTTTTGTCAGACGCAGCTGAAACAAAAAACCAACTGCACTAGTTGCAGGAAATTATCACACAGCAACTAACCAGTGTTTTAATTTATATTTTGTCTGGTCCCTGAACTGCACTGTGTAATAATAATTTAATTAATCCCGAAACACGACAATTTAAGATTAAAAAGCCTGGACGCAGCAACTGCGTTATGGTAGTGAATTTTCGTAGAAATGATCTGGCATAAAATATTTTATTACAACTTTTTTTTTCTTGTAACATAGAAATCTAAATATTGGTGTGGTTTACTTTTTATATCGTAAACCTATCTACCAAATTTGGTTATCATAGATTTTTTATTTTTTGAGATAAAAAATTTTTTCGAATGAAAACTCAACATTTTCCCGGAAAATCTCGTCCGATTTTCCCGACTAACGAACTTATCGACGCCATTTACAAAAGAAGAGTACATGCCAAATTTTATTAAAATAGGCCCATTATTTTTTGAGTTATCAGTGTGATATGTTTATATGTTTATATATATATATATATATATATATATATATATATATATATATATATATATATATATATATACATATATATATATATATATATATATATATATATATATATATATATATATATATATATATATACAGGGTGATTCTTTGGCGAAAAATAAGGGGTGTCTTTTTATAAAGTTTTTCTTCTCCTCCAAGTTACAGCCCTTTGAAATTTTGGCAAAAAAAAGTTGTCATTAAATTTTTCCGTTATGAAATAATTTAAAAAAAAAACGAAATTTTTAGATGCATAAGGCTAACAAAATGACAGTATTAAATGGATTTTGTAACCCTATAATGCTATCACAAGAGGGTGAAAAAACCCACCCTTACAGTATTTTTTATCAGTACTTTTTATTGTGTGTACCGTTTTCTATTAAAAAAATGCAAGTTTTTTATCTCTTGACATTTTCTCATAAAATTGTTAGTTTCATCACAAACAAATAAAATATTACTCAGATCGATGTTACATGAATTTACAGTGGTTATTATTTGCTGAAAAATCAAGTGCGTGGTAGGCTGTCAAATAACGTCATAAGTACACTAATATTAATTGTTCTGGTTGTTGTCAATCTATCGAGAATTTTTTAAACACTTAGAACGAATAAGTGAATAAAACGGTAAATTATACCAATTCCGAAATGGCAGATATGCATTTTGATTATGACAATGGATTAAGAGCACAGCGCCTCTACACTGAGTTATATCCAAATAGAACTGTACCCCATCACAACATATTCGCACCCATTCATCAACGTCTGCAAGAAGAAGGAAAATTTTCAAGAAGTGCCGCCGATTGCGGGTGTTCTAGAGAAGTAAGAACTGCAGCACTTGAAGAGGCTGTCCTCAATTTAATTTGAAGAATCTCCTGGTATAAGTACAAGAAGAATCGCTCAAGTCTTAAATGTCAGCTATTCCACGGTATTTATAATTTTAAAAGAACAACTACTGTATCCCTACCATATCCAACGAGTTCAAGCGCTCTCACCTCGTGATTTTTTACCTCGTTTAATTTTTTGTCAATGGATGCTTCAAATGATCACGCAAATTCCACAGTTCTTATCTTGTATTTTATTTACTGATGAGGCCAACTTTTCACGAGAATCTATTAGAAATTTTCATAATAACCACATATGGTCTGAAGAAAACCCACACGAGATTACGGAATCTCATTTTCAACACCAGTTTTCATTAAATGTATGGCTTGCTGTCATTGGTGATGACTTAATTGGACCATATTTTCCTCCGATAAGACTAAATGGAGAAGTGTACTGTCATCTACTCAAAGAAGAGTTGCCCCTACTTCTTGAAAATATTGCTTTACAAATTATACAACAAATGTAGTACATGCACGACGGGGCACGGCTCATTTTAGTATCACGCTCGTAACAACTTGAACGAAGTTTACCCAAATCGTTGGATAGGTCGAGGGGGCCCACAGAATTGGCCTGCCCGATCTCCTGAATTGAATGCGGTGGTTTTTTGCCCGTGGAGTTTTCTGAAATTCTTAGTTTATTCAAGTCCTGTTGAAAACATCGATGACCTCAGAAATCGTATTATCGCATCATGTGATATTATAAGAAACACACCCGGTATTTTTCATAGAATACGAAATTCAATGAGAAACAGCGTTCTCTCCGAAGGGGGGCATTTTCAACATTTATTATGATGATACGTACTGACATTTTGTTAATATTTCTTTTCGTTTCTTAGTTTGTTAATTATTAATTATAAAATAGTAGTACAATAGTTGTTGTTTCTTATTATGAATTTTTGGAAATTAGTAAAAGCCAGAACAATACATATTAACATATTAGTGTAATTATGAGGTTATTTGACAGCCTACCACGTACTTGATTTTTCAGCAAATAATAACCACTCTGTAAATTCATGTGACATCGATCTGAGTAATATTTTATTTTTTTTGCGATGAAACTAACAATTTTATTAGAAAATGTCAAGATATTAAAAATTTGCTAAATGAACCCTTCTTTCTAAATCTTTTTTTTTAATAGAAAACGGTACACACAATAAAAAGTACTGATAAAAAATAATGTAAGGGTGAGTTTTTTCACCCTCTTGTGATAACATTATAGGGTTACAAAATCCATTTAAAACTGTCATTTTGTTAGCCTTATGCATTTGCAAAATTTAGTTTTTTAAAATTATTTCATAACGGAGAAATTTAATGAAACCTTTTTTTTTGCCAATACTTCAAAGGGCTGTAACTTGGAGGAGAAGGGGTTTCAAGAAAAACTTTATAAAAAAGACACCCCTTATTTTTCGCCAAAGAATCACCCTATATATATATATATATATATATATATATATATATATATATATATATATATATATATATATATATATATATATATATATATATATATATATATATATATATATACATATAAAATTGAAACTGACCCCGGATATGGATTCTAGGGGTCCTAGTTCGCGCTCATTTGCAAAAATGTTTTCAAAATTCAAAAGTTGGGATCTCCCCATTAGTGAATTTTTTCTACGAAAATTCACTAAAAATGACTTTCTGCCACGTAAGAAGTAAAAACGTGAACAATTATTCCTACGTTCAACTCCGTTCTAGTGATAGTTGCACACCCCCGATTTTATAGGTAGAAAGTAGGGGCTTGTGATACCTCACTTGAAAGACCTTTCCGTTCTCTGTTCAAAAATGCTATTTTTAAAATTTATGGCCTGAATTAACAGTAAAAAAAAATTGTCTGATTGAAGAAACTTCGCTACAACATAACAAATTAATACCTAATTGCGTTTTATGTCTTCACTATCCTTTTTGGACAGTATCAATTAAAAGGAAGATATAAAAAGTTATCAACATTCTTTATATTTGTCAACGTTAGTCTTGTGAATTTTCTTTAAAATATCCCTGAGGAGATCTGTGTTTATATATATATATATATATATATATATATATATATATATATATATATATATATATATATATATATATATATATATATATATATAAATATATAAATATATATATATATATATATATATATATATATATATATATATATATATATATATGTATGTATGTATGTATGTATATATACACACACACACACTTACCAAGCCTTCAAAGTGTATAGCAGTGAAATTAATTTGTGAATGTTGAAGGTGTTTCAGTTGACGAACTTAATAAATAATTGTTTTATTCTTCAGTCACAGTTTATGTGTAAACATTGTTGGGATTAATCTAAAAAAACACTTGAAAATACAGAGCCTCGTAAGCTAAGGGTAAGTCATTATCATTTTAAATTTCTTGTAAGCATACCTTTCATACTGGACATTGTATTTTAGGGCTCTTTCGTTACCTCATTCATTCACTCCGTCCTTTTAACTTTATACAGTTTATGTAAACTACCCGAATAGTCTTGTTATTGAGTTTGGTGTGTTTTCTTGGTTGGGAATTATACTGCAAGCTACCGTGGAGCACTAACACAGTGTCCAAGTGACCAACTCCATCTAAAGTAATCTGTCTACAAGGGCCATTCTTCACAGTTTATCTTCAGAAAATTACACACCAATGTTCTGTGTACCCAGGTGACATCATTTCAATCACTCGTTTACCTTGTATTTAATAACCTGTTGATTTTAAAACGTTTTAACATATTATACTTATTTTGCATAAATCTGATTTTGTGTTGGTGGCATATATTTGATGAAGTCAAAATTAGAAATTTATTTAAGAAAAATGTTTGGAAATGCACAACTGTAAGTTCTTTTAAAATCTTATTTTATATATATATATATATATATATATATATATATATATATATATATATATATATATATATATATATATATATATAACACAACAAGACGGAAACATTTACATTCCTCTTTTTAAATGCAGTTTTTAGCCGTGACAATCCTAAAAACGTATGACATAGGCTACTGCTATATGGAAGAAAAGTTGCTGATTTGAAATCAGCAAGTTTGTCCCTTCAATCTAATACATCCCTTCTCTTGCCAATGGAATGAAGCATTGGCGACAAGATCAGGTGTCATATGTTTAAGCTTATTTACTTATTTTTGGTCTATGGATGTCTATAATATATTATGTAATCAAAGATCAAAAACGCTATATAGTCATTCCTATATGTCTCTCCAGTGTGCACGTATATAAGTAAACCATTTATTGTCGAATCTAGTGTAATCAAATTTTAACTCTAAAAATACAAAATAATGCTTGTATACAATAAGGGTAGGATAGTTTCGTATTGTTTTCATCAGCTATCCTCAAAATTACAATTTCAAGAATTTTGGATAGTTTCTCATTTTAACTAATTTCACTTTTTACGGAGGAGCTTTAATTATATCAAAGTACAATAATTATGTTACATACAGACTTGGAGACTACTTCTCTGGCTTCACTGTTTGTTTTCGTTTTTGTATGTGAAGGACGTATCCAGCGCGTAAGCTAACTGGAGCAAATGGCCCTTATAAATTCTGGATGTTCTAGGATGTTCTTCAACGTTTCTGTGACTAGTTTCGCTGCTTGACAGCATTCTCAGCCAGATAAAAATTGAATAAGTACTACAAATAAAGATCTGTTGCTGTTATGATATGATGTTTTGATCAAAAAATTCATCAAAATGAAAATAAAATGAAACACTAATGACAGATGAGGCTTTCAAAGTGTCTACGTGATGTATGTCAATATTTAACAAAAAAATAGAACTAGCCTATAATAACCATGATAACAGTTACAACAATAAAATAACTAAACAATAACAGTATAAAAGCAGTCTCTATACAACGAAATTATTGACATACATCAACTCATTATCTTATTACAAATTTTTTGAAAGAATAGTTAAATTTATTTTCTTTGACTTATTTAATTAGAAAGAAGAATATCCAAGAAATGGTAATTCATTAAATCAGTTTGCTCGTTTAAAACAAGGTAGCTATTGTCGTGTGTGTGCTTTTTGACTTCTAAAGCTTAAAAAAAGTCTATTTACGTTTGTCATTATAAAAATGTTGTGGTTGTATGCGATTATTTACTATAGGTCTATGTTCGGTATCAATAATATGTTTTGCAAATGTCGATTTGTCAGCGTGGTTATATCTAAATGCAGAAATATATTCTTTGTATCGGGTGTTAAAATTTCTAAAAGTTTGACCTATGTAGATTGCGTTACAATGTGTACAAGCTAATTTATAATCTCCAGCTTTTGTCAGGAAACAAGATTTTTCTTTCGCGTTAAATAGTAAATCACGCGTCGTGTTGTAAGATTTAAAAGCTACCTTTGTATTTGTACAGGTATTTAAAATTTTTGAAATGTTTTCTGAAATGGTTCCAAAAGAAGTTATCGAAACGTATCTGTTGTCTTCTTTGTCTCTAATATTTGGATAAATTAAATTAATCGCTAATTTGTATTCTTTTCTCTCGATCATTTTATCTATTATTTTAACAGAGTAGCCATTATTAAATGCTGTTTGCTTAATTATTGAAATTTCTTTTTCAAAATTGTTTTGTGACATATGTATTGAAAATGCACGATGTATCATAGAATGGTAGGCTGACAGCTTTTGTGAAAAAGGGTGACATCAATCGTATGGTATGGTTGTGTCAGTGTAAGTTGGTTTCCTATATATTGAAAAGTCAAATGAATTATTTTCTAACTTTCTAATTGTTAAGTCAAAAAATTTTTTACAACTGTTAGCTTCTTCTTCTAAAGTAAACTTAATATTTATGTGAAACTATTTTAAATTTAATAATAAAATGTATATGAGAAATGAAGGCCTACCTATGTGTAGTCCGTTGTCACTTTTATTAGCCAACATATTTATGGAAAACTTAGAAAACCAAATTTTAACATCAGAACTTTCGCATAATATTGTCTTTTGGTACAGATACGTAGATGATATTTTAGCATGTTTTCAAGGTAGTCATACAGAATGAATTTTTGAATTGTATTAATAACTTTCACACAAATATTAAGTTTACTTTAGAAGAAGAAGCTAACAGTTGTATAAATTTTTTAGACTTAACAATTAGAAAGTTAGAAAATAATTCATTTGACTTTTCAATATATAGGAAACCAACTTACACTGACACAACCATACCATACGATTCATGTCACCCTTTTTCACAAAAGCTGTCAGCCTACCATTCTATGATACATCGTGCATTTTAAATACCTATGTCACAAAACAATTTTGAAAAAGAAATTTCAATAGATGAGCAAACAGCATTTAATAATGGCTACTCTGTTAAAATAATAGATAAAATGATCGAGAGAAAAGAATACAAATTAGCGATTAATTTAATTTATCCAAATATGAGAGACAAAGAAGACAACAGATACGTTTCGATAACTTCTTTTGGAACCATTTCAGAAAACATAAAAAAAAAAATACCTGTACAAATACAAAGGTAGCTTTTAAATCTTACAACACGACGCGTGATTTACTATTTAACGCGAAAGAAAAATCTTGTCTTTTGACAAAAGCTGGAGTTTATAAATTAGCTTGTACATATTGTAACACAATCTACATAGGTCAAACTTTTAGAAATTTTAACACCCGATACAAAGAACATATTTCTGCATTTATATATGACCACGCTGACAAATCTACATTTGCAAAACATATTATTGATACCGATCATAGACCTACAGTAAATAACCGCATACAACCACAACATTTTTATAATGACAAACGTAAAATAGACTTTTTTGAAGCTTTAGAAGTCAAAAAGCACACACACGACAATAGCTACCTTGTTTTAAACGAGCAAACTGATTTAATGAATTACCCTTTCTTGGATATTCTTCTTTCTAATTTAATAATCCAAACAAAATAAACTAAACTATTCTTTTAAAAAAGTTGTAATAAGATAATGAGTTGATGTATGTCAATAATTTCGTTGTATAGAGACTGCTTTCATACTGTTATTGTTTAGTTATTTTATTGTTGTAACTGTTATCATGGTTATTATAGGCTAGTTCTATTTTTATGTTAAATATTGACATACATCACGTAGACATTTTGAAAGCCTCATCTGTCATCTGTGTTTCATTTTATTTCCATTTTGATAAATTTTTTGATCAAAACATCATATCATAACATAGCAACACATCTTTATTTGTTGTTGTCATGATTTCGTACTAATTCAATTTTTATCTGTCTGAGAATGCTGTCAAGCAGCGAAACTAGTCACAGAAACGTTGAAGAACATCCTAGAACATCCAGAATTCATAGGGGCCACTTGCTCCAGTTATCTTACGCGCTGGCTACGTCCTTCACCTACAAAAACGAAAACCAACAGTGAGGCCAGAGAAGTAGTCTCCAAGTCTGTATGTAGTATGGACCAGTTTCACCAAGTAAGGGCAACAAGAATCAATGAATAATTATGTTGACAGAAAAAACATAACCGCAGTGGTTTTTTTTTCCTTTATATAGTGAGAATTATCTTTATCATTGATCCAAATATTTAAAGTATCTTCTTTGATCATTCAATATAGTGCCATTTTTTAACAAAGATGGACACACCTAGTTGGTGAATATCGCATGGACGCGGGACAGACGGCTTTACGCCCCCTCCGAAGGGCGAAACGTTCATACATTCAACTTGCTCAAATACTGTACATAAGTTAAAAAGATAACAGTTAATCAGGTTTCCTGGAAGTTGCTTATATCGTTGAGCCAAATAAATTTTTATTGCAAAATTCAAACTTCATGCGATTATCTTTGTAGTGTATGGTGCAAGTTTTCGAGGGAATCGCTCTCGACGTCTGGTTGGCTTCTGTAATTTGTATAAACTTTCGTCGTCGGAATTTTGTTGTAATACTAGTCCCGACATCAAATTTGCAGTGGAACAGTTTGCTTGGGAATGCCTTCATTTTCCTCCCAGACAAATACTTGCATCAAAGTTTTATATCTGATATATCTTAGCTAGTTTAGTTTTGCAGGTTTTTTACATTTTGTGCACATACACGGCTCCGAACCAGTTATGCAGCTACCGTAAAACAATGTTCCGTCTCTTCTAGAAGATTCCAAAAGTTTTTCCTTTCTTTTTTTCTTGGAGAAATAAATGTTTATATGTTATATCTGACTTAGACATAAACATTTTTCGGGGCAAATGTATATTGTACGAAATCTGTGATACAAACCACACACACGTGAGAGTAACAAAACAAATACTGTTTTATGTTTCAGCTCGCACCGCTAGAATATTTACTCGGTACATGATGCAGGAGGTTTTTTACGAGGATAATGTATTATTGAGTTTACCCCGCACGGCACGGAGAGTCATAGCTCAAGTTTAGTATATTATCTCTAAGAAACTCGATACGTCTGTCTCTCTCCCTCCTTCTCTCTGCTACGTAATAAGTTTTACACGATGTACTTAGTTATTGCTTTCTAACTGAATTTAACTGAAATAAGAAATAACATGCTATTCATAAAGCCAATACTATAGATATGAATATGTAAATCTCCAGTTTCTAGTTTATTTTAAGAGAAGAGGCCGTGGAGTTTATTGATAATAATAATGTAGTAGCTGTGAAGTGTAAAACTGCACTTATCAGAAACCAAAACATGTTCTATTTAGATAATATTGTTATCTTACATTTTCGTTATTTGTTCACAAAGACACTTTCTTCTATTCAAAATTGTCTTCCATAAGCTTCTGAGTTCTTATCAAATTATAGGGAGGCTTTTTATTTTATTTTAATATTGGAATAATCAATGAATGTCTAACCTTCAATGTTGTGGCTGCTTGTTGTGTTGAAATATGTGGGTTTTTTTTCAAACTCAAGCCTTATATCCAAGTTGGCACCATCACTCGGTGCATTAGAAGGTTTCTTGTACCCGCTTTTCACGTCCAAGCTCGCGAAATTGTTTTTCAATTTTAACAATTGTCCCTTAGAATAAAGGAGAGAAATCTAGAAGCTTTTTGTTGTTGAAATAAGCGATCAAATTCGATCTGTTGCCGTGTTTTACATCCGTAACCATTCATCTGTGGAATTGTTATTTTATGCATTTCTGTTAAATAAATCATGTTTCTGAATTGCTACTGACAACTCTCGTCATGCGAGTACAATCACAGAGTTGCTAAGGCGTTTTAAAGAAAACTAACATTGCCAACTATGAAGAATGTTGGTGACTTTTATATGTTCTTTTTAATTGATACCGTCCAAAAAGCACACTGAAATTGTTTTTGCTTGATTTCTCGTTATTAAGAATAAAACGTAATTAGTTATTGATTTTTTATTACTTTGAAGTGACGTTCGTCAATCAGATGAATTTATTTCCTTCACTGTTAATTATTGCAATCAATTTTAAGTTATATGTTAAGTTTTGTTCAAATGAGTTAGGTACTTTTTGATTTATCGCTCGGAGGCGTACATATATATATATATATATATATATATATATATATATATATATATATATATATATATATATATATATATATATATATATATATATATATATATCGAGAGAGAGAGAGTGTCGCATCGGTGTAAGGACGGAAGATAGCTCCTCACCGAGGCTATATTTTAAATTGCGGTTTAAAATTATTTCCATTCGTGCAGGGTGTTAATATACAAAGTGTTGTACCAAGCTTCAGTTTTTTATGGAAGACCCTATACATTATGGCATTTTTGGAAAGTCACCTCGATGCTAATTAAACTGATAGCATATTATTTTGGGTTATTTTCAACTGTTCTTCAACTACAGGGAGTTAAAGGCAAAAAAGTGGTCTATTTCATACATTTTTATTCAGACATGTGTCATAATAAACGTTTTTTAGTGTGGGTTGCGTTTTTGCACGTTAATAATGACAATTGATTTTTAATACACAGGGTATTTACGTTTTTCGCAATTTAAAAATACTTTTTTTCAATTGCAACACCCTGCATATTTTGTCTTTGGTGAATGCAGAATTTCATAAGATTTCTTATGATACCATATTTGGATAAGTTAAATTGAATACGAAAGGAGGTACAGCTATGTTCAATTTTTTTTTGTGTGCATACTACAATTCTTATTTTATTTCAATAGATGAAAACATTAAAAAATCACACTTGAGTGCAAAATTTTATTATAGATTATAACACATGTAACACATGTACATTAACATAACATAACAAATGGAAATAATTTTAAAATGTGCATTGTGAAACATCTATCGCCAAAATATAGCCTCAGTAAGGAGCTACCTTTCGTCCTCACACCTATAGGACACCTGTATATATATATATATATATATATATATATATATATATATATATATATATATATATATATATATATATATATATATCATATATTCAAACGAAACTTGGTTATGGATTCTAGGGGCACTCCTAATTTGCGCTCATTAAAAAAAGTCTGGACGCAGCAAGTGCGTTATGGTAGTAAATTTTCATAAAAAAGTTTTTAATAGCAAATATGTGTGTTTGCAGGCATCAAATTTGGTTACCAGTATAACCTATATAGTAAAAACAATGTGCCATGTTTCATCAAAATGACTATTGCTTGAAAACGTACAAAAATGTCCGAAAACTCGTTTCTTGGTCAACCTTATAGGTTAATAGCAAATTGAGCTTTTCAAATATGAAGCATTTAATCAAAATTAACTACCATAACGCACTTTCTCGTCCAGAATTTTTTTTCTTACAAACATGCATTATATTTCGATGGAAAATGCAAAAATGCAATAACATAAGGCGTGTTCGACTAAAACAAAAAGAAAGTTTGTATCACCAACGACTTATGGACCAACCTGTGATTGTAGAAATATTTTTAAGATGTAAGTAAGTAAGTAAGTATATTTGACTGTAAGATTCATACAATGTGCAATACAAATAAGCTGAAGCTTGTGCTTGTACATTACACAATTTTAATAAAAATGCCAAACTATTAATTTCAAACACTTTTGGTGAACTGTCACTTTTCCGATTTTGTAAGAATTTTCTTATTTACTTAACTTCTGTGCGGCTACAAGCATTTACACAACCATCTTGAACCTTCATCTCTCAGATTTGTTCATATTTACTACAAATTAAGGCACAAAAATTTTGACATTTTGCTTTGACACAAACAAATACCAAGACACCCTATAATTAATGTATACATTTTTTTATATCTTGTGTAATAACGGCTATATTGGACTTTATTGATTTTTTCTGAAAATTCGACAAAAATTATATACCATTAAACGATAAACTATATAGCTAAGATTACTGCTAAGCATCAGATAAATGGTCTATTTGAAATGAATTTTCTGGAAACATTTTAGTAAAATGAAGCACAATGACGATTGAAACTAAGACTTGGGGGTTTCTAAAACATTCCTTTTGAGGCATTTTTTTCCATAGCCCGTATTAGATTCAAGTTCTTTGTTTAAATGTTGCTAACTTTGACGTTTTAAATTGCGACTTCGACGTTTTGAGGAAAACCACAATTTATTTTTCTTTAAATGCCTATAACTTTTTTGTCTTTTAACCTACAGAGCTAATTGGTAAGTAATTTACCTATAATGATATAAACCCCCGTACCAAATTTGGTTGCCCTTACTTTGTTATTTCCGGAGACAAAATTTTCCAGGAAAACATATAAAACATATAAAAATTGAAACTGACCCCGGATATGTGTTCTAGGGGACCTAATTAGAGCTCATTAAAAGAAATTTTTTCAAAATTCGGGATCTTCTCATTAGTGATTTTTTTTAAAGAAAATTCACTAAAATGTTCGGAAAATCTCACCATCGTTACCTTTCTATTAGTGAATTTCGTAATCAAAATTCACTAAAAATAACGGAAAGTAGTAGATATGCATGTTAAGGAAAGTTACTGGGATTTGTATAGAAATGGCAACAATGCATTTTAAAAAGTATGTTAGCTAGATAAAGCATGCTTGTCTAGCAAAAAAACGAAATTTGCAGACCAATCCTTTGACTGATTTGTCAGTTACTTCTAATATAAATTAACCGTGTATCCCCTTGTATAGTAAAAGATTAAGATTCTTGTTTTATATCTTTAGTATTTACCTAGATACTTCCAATATAGGGCAACTGTGAATCACCCTATATAGGGTGACGCATTAAAAACGAAACAGACCGATTTGCGTCCATAGAATTAATTTTTAAGAAACGCTGAAACACGCTAATTTTAATATTGAGGGGGACATGTTTTGACATAAAACTCAACTTTGTCACATCAACTCCTCAAGGATGGTGATAACAACCCTTATATTTTAAATAGGGAACATGGGTCGAGTGTTACATCATTTGAAAGCTCTTTCTTTTCTAAATTCGGCACACTAATTTTTTTTTGGAAGTTTTATAAACTCGTTTAAAAAGTATTCACAGTTGAAGATGCAAAAACGCATTTCACTCATTCCGATTAGAAATGTGCTGATAGTCAATGTTTTGTTGGTTTGTAAACAAAAAATTGACTATCAGAACATTGCTTATCTGAATGAGAGAAATGCGGTTTGTTATTTCAGTTTATCTGTCGGTTTGATACTTGATAGTACTACTGAAAATTAATTTCATAATGGTGTATTCTGTAGAAGAAACAGTTGAAATAATTACTCTTTTTTTTTCAAAAACGATGACTGTGCCAACCGTACCGCAAATTTGTTTAATGAACGACATCCGAACAGACATGTTAACAGAAAATACATTTTGGAGTTAGTTGCAAAGTTTCGACAAAGTGATTTAGTAGCCAACAAAAAACGGGATCCTGAACGTGAATTTCCGGATAGAAATGATACTATTGAGATTGAAGTTTTAGGACAAATTGCTGCAGACCCAACTTTGAGCACGAGAAAATTGGCCACTATTTCAAACATCAAAAGAGGAACTATTCAGCGAATATTGAAGCATCATAAATTTCACCCGTTTAAAATTCATCTTGAACAACAACTGAATGAAGATGATTCTGATCGGCGGCTGGAGTTTTGTGAAGTTATGACTGTACGAAGAGCTGATAACGGGAACTTTCTGTTCAATATCTGTTTTTCAGACAAGTGTACGTTTTTCTTAAACTCTACAGTCAATCGTCATAATTGTCGGTATTGAGCAGATAATAATCCAAGAAATTTTCACGAAGTCCACACTCAAACTCCACAGAAATTGAATGTCTGGACTGGAATTTTTGGTGACCGTTTAATCGGACCAATTTTTCTTGATGGCAATTTGAGTGGCGAAACGTATTTGGAGTTACTAGAAGATATCGTTTACCCTCTACTAATTGACATTGTTAAAAATGATGATCGCTATCAAGACAATCAGTTAGTGTTTTAACAAGATGGAGCTCATTCGCATTTTTCACAACGTGTTAGGGAGTTTTTGAACAGATAGTTTCCAGAGCAATGGTTTGGGCGTAGTGGTGCTATTGAGTGGCCCCCTAGATCACCGGATATAACTCCTTAAACTTCTTTCTATGGAGCCATTTAAAGAGTAGAATTTTCGCAACAGAATTGGAGTCTCTGGAAGAATTACGACGACGCATTGTTGAAGAATGCCGTCTAATAACGCCGCAAATGCTCCAGAAACTGAGAGCTCGTTTTGAGCAAAATTTGTACCTTTGAATGAAAGCTGGTGGTCAACAATTTGAACACTTACTTAACTGAATAAACATTTTTGAACGTTTGGTTTTGGTTTTTAGTTTTTTTAACGAAACATTTACTAATTAGTGCATTTCTTATTACAATGAATAAAATACGTTCTTGCAACTTCAACTGTGAATAAATTTTAAACGAGTTAATAAAACTTCCAAAAAAAATTGTGTGCTGAAGTCAGAAGAGAAAGAGCTTTCAAATGATGTAACACTCGACCCATGTTCCCTATTTAAAATATAAGGGTTGTTATCACCACACTTAAGAGGTTGATGTGACAAAGTTGAGTTTTATGTCAAAACATGTCCCCCTCAATATTAAAATTGACGTATTTCAGCGTTTCTTTAAAAAATATATCTCTGGGCGCAAATCGGTCTGTTTCGTTTCCAATGCGCCACCCTGTATAATTGACTCGCTAAAGTGACTGGTACAGCATGACATATTACGTATAATTAAGTCACATGCGAGTATCCACATCATATATTTTCAGCTCCGAAATTGAAACCTGACACACCTATACACAAATTTTAAAATTATGCCATGGACGTATTCAACAGAAGTGTAAATTGAATCTGAAAATCATCAAATTTGGCGAGAGGGTTGAAAACATTTAAACATCCAGGCACCTACGCAAACATAAACATGTATAAACAGGCTTGTGTTGCGATTAAATAAAGAATTCATGGTTATGTGTGTCACTTGTGTAAAATTACAAAACGAGCACGGCACATATCAGGGGCGTGACGGTCTGATTAAAACACTTTTAACCAATTTATGTCCAATTCAACTTTACTGCTACCAGTATTACGTTTCCACCGCTAACGAAGTTTGATTGGATTGTTTTCTCAGGTCGAATCGCAAGACTCCCAACCCTTATAATGTCATCAAACAGACGAATCAATTCGGGACTATAGGTAATACGGTTCTTTTAGTTATAGACCTTATCAGGCGAGTACGAGTTTATTAGCGGATTTTTCGTTGAGGAGATCTGTTTACAAATATCATACAGACAACTCAACAAATAATAGGTCGATTTAGATAACATTTAGTACGTACCTTCCCTTTGTAGGTGGCTTCAATAAGTTCGTTAGCCAGGAACATTTAACTAGTTTTTCCTGGACAATTTTGGTGCCCTTTCGGGAAATATGTTCCAAAAGTTACAAAGCTATGAAAACCAAATTTGCATGCCGAAATTCAGATCTCTAAGTAAAAGAAAAAGGTCTGGTCGCAGCAAGTGCGTTGTGGCAGTGAATTTTCATAGAAATTATCTGGTACCAAATATTTTTATAACTTTTTTTCTTGTAACATAGAAATATAAATGTCGGTGTGTAGTTTAATTATTATATCATAAGCCTACCTACCAAATTTGGTTACCATGCCTTTTTTAGTTCTTGAGATGAACATTTTTTCGAAAGAAAACTCAAAATTTTCCCGGAAGACCTGTTCAGATTTTCCTGGCTAACGAAATTGTCCAAGCCACTCACAAAATGAAGGTACGTGCCAAATTTTATCAAAATCGGCCCAGTATTTTTTGAGTTATCCGTGTGATATATATATATATATATATATATATATATATATATATATATATATATATATATATATATATATATACAGTGTGTCCCAATGGATGGGAATGTATTGCTATCTCCGTTATTAGTAGAGATAGGGAGACGGTTAAATTAGCAATGTTTTGTAGACAATATCTAAGTAGGCGTTGATCTGACATGTCTAAGACTTGCACATTATTAGGACACTTTTTACAGAGTAATCTTTTTGTGCTATTCTCAACTTTGGATTGTCATTTGTTTTTGAGCTACAGGTATCAACGTTTGTTTTTATTATGGCAGCCATATTAGATTTTTTGCCAATGTGACATCCTGTGAAAAGAACCTTCCAATGATGTACAACATGCTTGAGAAATCTTGTAATTGCACTGACAATTTTGAAAAAAAAAAACGTTTTGAGGCTAGTAGGCTATGAAATCCAATACCAGAAAACAAATGACAGAAAAAAGTGTTCAAAAAACAGTAGGCCATGGAGTTTAACAATAGACTTCTACTTTTAACATAATTTTCCGTAATGGAGATGTCTAACCGTCATTTTGTTGGGCCTTCGTGTGTGCAACTTTTCTCCCATTTAACCAAGTCTGCATCTGCTACCGTTTTGGCCGTCATTTTGTTGGGCCTTCGTGTGTGCAACTTTTCTCCCATTTAACCAAGTCTGCATCTGCTACCGTTTTGGAGATCCCCCATAGAGGGCTTCCTTATCTTGCACACATTGTATACAGGTGTGTCAAGATACAAGAAAAAATTATATTATTATCTTTTATTAAAATTTTTTTAAAATTACTTAAATTATTTAGGTTTTTTTAATTTTTTATTTATCTGCCGGTCTTTCTTGTGAAGCGTGTATGTTCTGTTTCTTTAACGTCGGCCTATTTTCGCGACAAGTGTCAATCACCGACGCCAGGGAGCACCTCACTATCCTAAAAATGTTACCGAACCGCTGCCTTTCTGTAAGGATGGTAGGAATCTTTAACGTGCCCAACATCGCGTGGACATGGGACCGACGGCTTTATGCTCCCTCCGAAGGGCAGAACGTGCAGACATTTAAGTTGCTCAAATACAATGCCAGAACCTCGGTTGATGTTAATGTTTGTACTGAAAAAGTGAAAGGAGAACCCTGGGATTGAACCCAGTACCCTTCGGTTCAGAGGCACACGTTCTTACCCCTGAACCACCGAGGTTCTTCCTGTGAAGTGATCTATCAACAGAGTCATCATAGGCGGCGGAGCTAATTTCATAAACTTTTTATTATTACTCTATTTAGTTATATATATATATATATATATATATATATATATATATATATATATATATATACTTTCGATAGCGTTTAGCTGTCCCGGTTGTCCAACATTTTTAATCAATTTTAGATCCTCCTTATCTATGTGGTGATTATGATCCAAAGTCGTTGATTCAGCTAAGATTTTCTGCGTTTTCTGTTTGTTAATTAATTTCTCCACTAGGCAAAGCAGTGCATTCTTATATTCTTACTTTCTTAATATACCCTAAATCTTTGGTATATACATTTTTAATTAAAGGAAAATTAGTTAACCTGCTTCCTAAAAAAAACAGACTGGCTATTTTTTGTCGGTACATATTATGTGAGTCATTCGGAATGTAACTTAGAGTGGTGGTTTCCTTCCTATGGACATCGAATTCTAAAGTGTCTTTATTGATAGTTAGTACATCTAGAAAGTGTAATTTATTATGAATTTTCTATTCGTAGGTAAATTTTAGTGTCAAATTTATTGTCCAATTTGGCAATAAAATCGTTTAGGTTTCATAAATTTGTGTTAAACACTGTGAAAATATCATCGACATAACGAAAGCATAATCTAGGAAAAAAATCACTTTCACTTTTAAGATCTGTTTTAAATTTACTCATGAAAAGGTCCGCAAAAATGGAGATAGGGGGTTGCCCATTGCCATGCCTTTTGTTTGTTCAAGAAATTCCTTGTTGAATGGAAAAATATTTTGTTTAATACAAAGATTTGTGAAGGTTAGATAGTCTCCGCAGACCTTTTCATTTATGTTATTCATTTTTAACAATTCTTCTAAATGCGTTAACGTTTGCTTCGTTATCGCGCTAGGAAACAATGAGGTTACATGGAATGAAATCAAAACCTCGCCTTCAACCAATTTAACAGTTTTTGAAAAGTCCCAAAAACTACTGTCTCGCAAAAATCCATAAACCGGGAAAGTCAATGAGACCTATTGTTTCGGCTATAGATTCCCCGACATATAATTTAGCAAAGTGGTTGACAAACAAGTTTGAAGGCTTTCTCGTCAAACAAACCTATATTTTGTGGTGATTTGGGTTCTCCAAGTGTACTTATCAGTGTTCATCACAGGTTCCAATATTCACTTAGTGTATTGTTGTTTCGTTGTGCAACACACTTTCCCCTTTGACAGGTGTTTAGTCACTGAGAAATGGTTATGAAAGTAGGTGTGAAATCCATCGGTTCAAAACAAGATGGT
This sequence comes from Tillus elongatus, assembly GCA_964006375.1. Classification (NCBI taxonomy): domain Eukaryota; kingdom Metazoa; phylum Arthropoda; class Insecta; order Coleoptera; family Cleridae; genus Tillus; species Tillus elongatus. Next base: position 233,885,593 of record OZ023262.1, read on the forward strand.
CTGCTTAAGTGGGAGTATTAAAAATACAATTGCTTGTTCCCAATTACTCTCCCTACTATATTGCAGCTGTCTAATATAACTGATTTTTGGAGTTGCTTGTGGAGTTGCCAGTCGAGACCAAGTGCACTAAGCCTGGTTTTAAGGTTCTTTGGTATCTCTCCTGTTGTCCCAACGTGATAGGTACGATCGTAACAGACTCCATGTGTCACATGTTTGCAAATTTATCTCGCAGAGGTATGTATTTGCTTATTTTCTCACTAAAGGTGTTACTTAACTTCGCAAGGAGCACAGCAATATCTATTACGTAGGTGGTTTTTGTGAGCTTCAGGGTAAAAACGATATCTGAGATATTGTTCGGTATCGGCCTATCCATCTGGATCTTCCTGTTCCAGTACAACTTCACATCTGCCGTTTCACAAATAATCGGGGGTTCGTTATACTGACAGTTAGGAATGATTTCCTTAAAATCCATATACGTATAACGGAGCTGCTGGTGTACAACGTTTGCAAGTCGGTTATGCCGATGCTGGGAAATTTTCGGGGCATTATTGGACATCCTGCAACAATGTGCTCTAGTGTCCTCTCTTTGCTATGGCAGTCGACATTATTATAATGAATATTATTATTACTGTTATTATTATTACTATTATTATTATTATAACTAACTGTCGTATGGGTAAACTATATAGATGTGACATAATTTTAATTCATTTAAAGGGAACACTGCAGTTCTTACACAAGGCTGAATATAGAGATATAGACATAAACGGATTTCCATCCGTGAATTGCAAAATGTGTATGCCGTAACTACATATCTTTATAACCGATTAAGATTCCCTACCCATAAGCAAATGTCAATTACTCGCAGATAAACACATTGCTTTATACCCGCGCTTATGTCCGTAGAGAATCTCATTTTCTTCATTGTCGCATTATTTGCATACTTTATTTTCATTGTATATACTTATATATACACATAGAGATAAAAGTAAAAATATCAAAGCCATAACGTTGGTGTATTTATTTCCAAGAATAACAGGTTATACCCACAGAATCCATAAAATCGTGTAAAATATTGGAAACACATCTAAGACGGCCATGGCAGGCACATCAAGATAATTTAATTCGCGTACGCTGCTGGCTAGCCAACGAGGAGAGTGATGAGTTTTAATTAAATTAATTTATCTGTTGCAGCACTCTACTGTATGCATGTGAAGAAGAACTCCGTTGGAAGTCTAGACCTTGGAATGATGAATATCTGGAAGATGGGAATATTGCTGACGGAAAAGAGGCAGCTTTTCAAGAGTCAACTCAAACATGCTAGCTGGCATGACAGCTTTTACATTTAACAAAAAAATCCGGACGCAGCAAATGCGCTTTGGTATAGAAATTTTCATTATATATATATATATATATATATATATATATATATATATATATATATATATATATATATATATATATATATATATCTAATTTCAATAATGAAATTTATCATTGGCCCCAGAACTTCGATTTTGGTACACACTGGTATCAATCAAGGTAATGTGCGTACCAAACATGACCAAAGAACTTAGTTATTATTGGCAATATAAAAATATTTTGAAAGGAAAGTTTTTTTCCGAAAAACTGGTTTGATTGGGCTGTCTGAAAAAAATTCCGAAGTCTTCTACAAAAGGTAGGTATCTGTATCATTCACATCAGCCAAAATCTTTTTGCTGAATTTGCATACAGTTACATTATAATATAGCATTCTGACAAATAAAAAAAGGTTTTAGCGCTGCATGTGCGTTGCGGTAGCGAATTTTCATAAAAATATTTTTCATCACTGTGTTTTTTTTTTTGTAAATAAGGTTATTATAACTTTTTTATTCTAACTTAGAGGCCTGAATTTTGGTATGTAGTAAACGTTTTAAAATAAAAACCTGCGTATTAAATTTGGTTGCCAAATATTTGTTATTTTCGGATATACAAAAATATTCCGATAGAAAACCCAAAAATTTTCCGAAAACACTGTTTTGATTTAGTTGATTAACAAACTTATCATATCCATTTAAAAAAGGAAGCTGTCTACAAAACTTTATCAAAATCAGCTCAATCTAATATATATATATATATATATATATATATATATATATATATATATATATATATATTCGCTAAAACCAACTTCTGAAGATAGTCTTTTCAAAATCAAAAATGTGTATATTAGGACAACGGCAAAGAAATGTAGATAACGAAAACTATTAATATATCGTTTTCTTTGAAGAAACATTGGATGAAGCCAGTGGGTTATGGTGACGAATCTTCATGGAAATGATCTAGAATTTTTTTCATGAAAATTATATATAAATAAATATCTATCTATCTATCTATCTATATATATATATATATATATATATATATATATATATATATATATATATATATATATATATATATATATATAGGCTGGCGCATTGAAAACGAAACAGACCGATTTGCGTCAAAAGAATTTTTTTTAAGAAACGCTGAAACACGTCAGTTTTAATATTTAGGGGGACATGTTTTGACATTAAACTCAACTTTGTCACATTAAACCTTTAAGGGTGGTGATAACAACCCTTATATTTTACACAGGGACTGCACGAATAGCTGATAACGGTAACTTTCTGTTCAATATCTGTTTTTCAGACGAGTGTACGTTTTAATTAAACTCTACAGTCAATGGACATAATTGTCGTTATTGGGCAGATAATAATCCAAGAAATTTTCACGAAGTCCACACTCAAACTCCACAAAAATTGAATGTCTGGACTGGCATTTTTGGAGACCGTTTAATCGGACCAATTTTCTTGATGGGAATTTGAGTGGCGAAACGTATTTGGAGTTACTAGAAGATATCGTTTACCCTCTACAAATTGAAATTGTGGAAAATGATGAACGCTGAAAATCAATTACTGTTTCAACAAAAAGGGAGTTTTTGAACAGAGAGTTTCCAGAGCAATGGATTGGGCGTATAGGTGCTATTGAGTGCCCCCCTAGATCACCGGATTTAACTCCTTTAGACTTCTGTCTATGGGGCCATGTAAAGAGTAGAATTTTTGCAATAGAACCGGAGTCTCTTGAAGAATTACGACGACGCATTGTTGAAGAATGCCGTCTAATAACTTCACAAATGCTCCAGAATGTCAGAGCTCGTTTTGAACAAATTTTGTACTTTTGTACTGAAGCTGGTGGTCAATAATTTGAACACTTACTTAACTGAATAAACATTTTTGAACGCTTGGTTATGTTTTTTTAGTTATTTTTAACGAAAAATTGACTAATTAGTGCATTTCTTATCACAATGAATGAAATACGTTCTCGCAATTCCAACTGTGAATAATTTTTAAACGAGTTAATAAAACTTCAAAAAAAATTTGTGTGCTGAATCCAGAAAAGAACGAGCTTTCATGATGTAACACTCGAACCATGCTGCCTATTTAAAATATAAGGGTTGTTATCACCACCCTTAAGGGGTTGATGTGACAAAGTTGAGTTTTATATCAAAACCCTCTCAATATTAAAATTAACGTGTTTCAGCGTTTCTTAAAAAAAGATTCTCTGGACGCAAATCGGCCTGTTTTGTTTTCAATGCGCCACTCTATATATATATATATATATATATATATATATATATATATATATATATATATATATATATATATATATATATATATATATATATATATATATATATATATATATATATATATATATATATATATATATATATATATATATATATATACATATTGAAATTGAAATGGATAGGGAATATTCTTTCCTGGGAATATGGGCTAAGAAATACCCAAAATAGTAGTTTCCGATTCCACTTCTGCCCTCCTCAAGGAGCGCCTATGTTTGTGACACCAGTCCTAGTTTGAATTACTTTATCTGAGGGGTCCAGTGAATGTTACTCCGTGTATAAAGTATACAGTATTACCAGTGCCACACCCCGCGCGCCATAGCGACCGACCGACCGGTAAAACGATGACGATGAGCAAGCCAACGACTTCGCCATTTCCATTAGGAGTTAGCGACAAGAGCTGGGGAGGTCGCCGGTGCAGTTGACCGGGAATGCACGTGTCTTACCCGGCCGAAACTACCACCACGTCCCCAGCAAACAACCACGGTCTCGCACCTAAATTACCTTATTAGTTTAACAATAATTGTTACTGCTTCGGCTCTTCTTGCTTCAGATCTTTAAGCTCTTTAATAACATAGACGAGTGCGCTAATTAACTATCCGGCATATTGTTTTGTTTGTTGTTGCTTCATTTATTTTAAAACCATCTTGTTTGTATTCATAGGTGCGTGTACAGTGTTGTTCTTAATTAAATACCTAAATGATGCGGGTTGGGATGGATCAGGGTATACGTATATGTAGGTATTAGTAGTACCTAATATACTTGGATTACATGAGCGTCTAGATTCTTATGCAAATAAGCGAATTTACATATCCCATTACAAGATTAAGCTTTATATACAGGATAAAATATAACTAAATAAATAGGAAAAGAAGATCGGGACGCAGTAAGTGCGTTATGGTAATGAATTTTTATTAAATGCTTCAAATTTGAATTACTCAATTTTCTATGAACTTAGAAAGTTGAATTTTGGTATGTAGTAAGGTCTTTCCTAGGGCAACGTATTTACCAAATTCCATTAAAATAACTTTGTAATTTACGGAAAAAAAATTTTTTCGCAAGAAAGTTTATAAAAAATTTGAATAACTCAATTTTTTATAAACTTAGAAAGTTGAATTTTGGCTGATAAGAAGTCCTTTTACAAGGAAACATATCCATTATATTTCGTTAAAATAACTATGTAATTTTTGGAGAAAAATTTTTTTTTCAAAAGAAAACTCAAAATCTTCTGGGAAAATCTTGTTGGATATTCCTGGCTAACGAACTCATCCAAGCCATTAATAAAAGAAATGTACTTTCCGAATTTCATTGAAATCGGTTAATTATTTTTTGAGTTATCAATTGGATACATGCATACATATATATATATATATATATATATATATATATATATATATATATATATATATATATATATATATATATATATATATATATATATATATATATATATATATATACATATAAAAATTGAAACTGACCCCGGATATGGGTTCTAGGGGTCCTTGTTCGCGCTTATTTGAAAAAATTTTGCATCGATACCTCTCTATTAGTGAATTTTTTTTTAATAAAAATTTACTATTTATATTCTAAACAACTTTTGATAAATTCAATCCTTAGTTACTCAATTTTCACGTTTAGAATTTTCTAGTTGTTTATTTGAAATTATATGTTAATTGCATACCTATTACCTACACAAGATACAACTATTGTACAGGGAGATTCACGGAATACGTGACTTAAAAGTTTTTGTACTTCTAGCTTAATTTTCTTTTCTGAAAATTTCGATTCAGCCAATATGGCTGAGACATATTCAAATGTAATATTTTCAAAATGACTGCTCCTCCAGTTATACCGGAAGTTGCCATCAACTCTGTTATTGTAAATAGAACACCCTATATATTATTACATTATTGAATCATACGTACCTACAATTATAATCTAAATTAATGTAAAAAATCATAGGATCAAAACAGTAGTTTTTGAGTTATTCAAGTTTCTTCAGAAATTTTGACAGACGAGGTCAAAAAAATCTGCCATACAGAATGGGCATTTCTATGGTAAAGTTCTATATATCCGTTACTATACAAGATATGATAAGAAATTTCGGGACGCAGCAAGTGCGTTGTAGTGGTGAATTTTGATAAGAATTGTACACTATTAGTAAGATATGTTATTAAAACTAATTCTTTAAATTTCAATGGACCTTCGAGATCGGTCTTAGAGTCCCAGGTAACGATTATTTAAAAAAACTTATTTTTTATTTGGAGCTAAAAATGTTTAATTTGGTCTTAGATATAAGATGTAAGTACTGCAAGTGTCCTTAAAAAATTGGGTTAGTAATTTTATTAAAGCTACAAAAGTTCTTCAGAAAAAAATTAATTATTTACAAAGGGAATGTACCTGTCAAATTATAAATATGGAGGTATTTTTCCTTCTTAATTGCTTGCATGGTTTTGTTTTAGTCAACCCTTCTAGTTTTTGCAAACAATAAACAACAAAAAAGGTTTTTTTAAACAAATTTGTAGTTATCCGCGAAGCTCATTATGTTATATTTCTTGAATTTAGTACCCACGGTGCGTTTACATAGGTGTCACTATGGTCCAAGTGTGAAGACTCTAGCTTAATGGGAATTTTTTTGAGCTATGGGATTTGAAATATTTGTACGAAAATTTTTTACCATAACATACTCGTTACACCCAGACCCTTTCCAACACTTATTTACGGTTGCTGTATCCATACTTTTTGAAAATGATACAATATTGCAGCTGTAAGACTGGCAAACAAGGCACCCTCCAAATCATTTTTGGAAAAATATTTTTTTAAATGAAATGAGATAACAATTTAAAAATAAATTGAAAATCTTGGTTGCTGCTTCGACGCGGGGGTTCTCCAACCCCGTACGCATGCCTACAATCACCCTCAATGCATAAACAAGAACAATGTAAACAAGGAAAATTCCTTTGGAGCAACCCCTAAGAAAGTTACGGGACCTGCAGTGAATATAGAGGTTCTGCACGCGGTAAACAGGATTTTTAGGAGGTATAGCTGCAAAATGGGATAAAAACAGCTTAAAGAGGTTCAACTAAGCTGTTTCTTTCGGACTTTCCGCTCACATTTCCTTTTTATATTGTTCTCCGCCCAGCACCCCTATTAACTCTTGGTCCCATAACTTTCTTGTGGGCTGTTTGCAAGAAATTCTTCTTGTGGTTTGGGCATCCAGAAGGGGTTCTAAGCATATTTCTGAAAATATTTTTGTAAACACCCCCCATGTGCTAATCTGCAAATTTACTGAAAATTTAATTTTTATTTACAAACGGAATGCATCTATGAAATTATGGGTGGCAGGTAAGTATTTTTCCACATTAATCGCTTAAATGATCGGTTTTAATCTACTCAATCGAACCAGTTTCTGCAAATAAAATAACAAAAAAGGTTTTTCAAAACAAAATTGTAGTTATCTGTGAAGCTCATTGTGTTATTTTTAAAATCTAGTATCCACGCTGCTTTTATATAAGTTTTACTATGTATTAAAACTGAATATTCTAGTTTAATGGGAAATTGGGTTATCAACATTTGAAATATTTTAATGATAATTCGCTACCATAACGCACTAAAAGTCTTTTCAACACTTATTTGTTATTGCTCTATCCATGCTTTTTGAAAATGAAATAAATATAAACAATCCAAAATTTTGAAATTAAAATTTTAATAATTTAACCTAAACATCTGTTTATATAATTTTAACTAGGAGTGTATGTACTTTGTAGTACCTACCTAGATATTATAAGTACTAACTGTATTAGTTTGAGGTAGGTATATTTATTGTATTACCTACCAGTGAATTCTGTATAGAGTTCACTAGGTAATAGGTACATACAATATCTACAATCTACATGCAGTTTACCTATCACTTTCATATTTGTTTCATTGGATGTTACAATCGTAATATACTACTACAGTCATTTTGTTAAAGTTAAGTTTAAATTAAAAGTTGGGTTATTATTTACTTACTATTTACTTTAACCTTAGAATATAGGTACCTAGTTGTTTTTTATTATAAGAGCCTAATAAGGTATTAGAAATTAGCATTAGCGGAGTCAATTTCTAGGTTATGCGATGCGCAAAGCGTACACGCTTCTCTGTGACAAATAGTTACGTGTGGTCAGATTAAACTAGGAGAGAGAGAGAGAGAGAGAGATAGAGAGATAGGTGGCTTTAAATTTTAAACACCGTGAACGTGAAGAATGAGAAGCTTAATATTTATACGTAATGAAACGCCGTTCTAGATTGCTTTTAAACAAATTGAATCACTTTCATTCAATTTTTTATTTATAAGTATACATTCGCATGCTAAAATTTAGCGCTTTTGGACGCAAACTTTATCCCGGTATTAGAAAAGAAATGGGGCAAGGCTGACAATTTACAAAATTGTTAGTTGGTTGTACATTGTACACAGCTCTATCTATAAACTTTTATGTAAATTAGAGCTGTCGTGACAACATACTGCCTGGTCCTGCACCGAGATGGCGTCCCTGTCGTATCTCTCACAATGTTCTCCAGTCTGACATGTTGCAATAGCTTCCATTGATTAGATATTTATCTACGGTTTGTTTAAATAGCATAGCAGTACAAATAACGTTATCTGTCTTTATCCAACATTGTAGATATTGCATTACACAATCTGAATTGATGTCGAGGATTATTTTATTATTAATTTTGAATAATTTTATTTTCTTTTGATCAAACGACTTGAAAATTGGTGCACCACCACATATGTGTATTTTCTTTTAAGTTGTAAATTTTCGTTTTAATTACTCAGACAGTTTGGGAGATATTGCGTTTTAAAAAATATTTTTAAATTTTTATTAAGAAAAATTGGCCGATACGATTCGATGAACGAACTCATCCAAGCCATTAGCAAAATAAGGGTAATTCCGAAATGTGGTCCAAATCAGTGAAGTATTTTTGAGGCCCTACTTCGCGCTCGTTTGAAGAAATTTCCCCAAAATCTCACCATCGATACCTCTCTATTAGTGAATTTTCTTAATGAAAATTCAGTAAAATCATATGAGTCGATTACAGGGTGTTTTGGGCTGCATCTTATAAAATTATTTCGACGGTAGCTCAAAAAATAATGGGCCGATTTTGATTAAATTTGGTGAATACCTTCCTTTTGCAAATGGATTGGAGAAGAAAAATCGGCCCAGGTTTTCCCGGAAAATTTTGTGTTTTCTTTCGAAAAAAATTTATATCTCCGGAATTAACAAAGTAAGGGCAACCAAATTTAGTACGCGGGTTTACATCCTCATTGGTAAGCTATCTACCAAAATTAGCTCTGTAGGTCAAAAGACAAGAAAGTTATAGGCATTAAAAAAAATTTGGATTTTCATCAAAACATCAAAGTTGCGATTAAAACGTCAAAATTGGCAATATTTAGGCAAAGAACTTGAATCTAATACGGGCTATGGAAATAAAATGTCTCAAGCAGAATGTTTTACAAACCCTGACGTCTTAGTTTCAACCGTCATTGTCTTTCATTGTAATAAAATATTTCCAGAAAATTCATTTCAAATAGACCCTTTCTCTGATGCTTGGCAGTAGCCTTAGCTATAGAGTTTATCGTTTAATTATATATATATAATTTTCGTAAAAAATCAATAAACCTCAATATATCTGTTATTATGCAAGATATGAAAAAAATTGTATATATTAATTATAATAGGGTGTCTTGAGATACATTAAAAAATATATTTCCACACTCACAGGATGGCCCATAAGTCGTTGGTGATAAAAATTTTCTTTTTTTTTTTAATCAAACACGCCTATTTTTATTGCATTTTTACATTTTCCATCAAAATATAATGCATGCTGGTAAGAAAAGAAATTCTGGCCGCAGTAAGTGCGTTATGGTAGCGAATTTTGATCAAATGCTTTATATTCAAATAGCTTAAATTGCTATTAACCTATAAGGTTGGCCAAGAAACGAGTTTTTTTCGGGAACACTTTAAGTTTACTTTCGGAATTTTTTTTACATTTTCAAACAATAAAGCTATTTTGATTAAACATGGCACATTGTTTTTACTATATAGGTTATACTGGTAACCAAATTTGATGCCTGCTTTCTTGAAGAAAACATATTTGCTATTAAAAACCTTTTTTTTATCGAACACGCCTTATGTTATTGCATTTTTGCTTTTTCCATCGAAATGTAATACATCTTTGTAAGAAAAGAAATTCGGGACGCAGCAAGTGCGTTATGGTAGCGAATTTTCATTAAATGCTTCAAATCTGAATAGCTTAATTTGCTATTAACCTATAAGGTTGGCCAAGAAACCAGTTTTTTCGGGAACACTTTCAGTTTACTTGTGGAAATTTTTGTACATTTTCAAACAATAACGTTATTTTGATGGAACATGGCACATTTTTTCTACTATATAGGTTATACTGGTAACCGAATTTGATGCCTGCTTTCTTAAAAAAAACCACACACATTTGGTATTAAAAACATTTTAATGAAAATTCACTACCATAACGCACTTGCCGCGTCCAGACTTTTTTACTCTCTGTAGAGGATAGAAAAAGCAAATTGATGAAAAATTAAAGATACAATTTTCTTTTCGTTGTCCAAACGAAGCTTTTCCGCTCCATTCCAAGTCAAAATTACAAATTTTAGTTTTTTTAAATTTTCTTTAACTTCTGTAGATGGTAAAAAAAACAAATTGACAAAAAAATCGAATATAAACATTTTCTCTATATTGCCAGAACGCAACTTTTTCTCACTATCCCAAATCAAAATTTGGATTTTTTTTAAATTCGGCTTACCCTAGCGTAGGGTTTTTACAATAAAAAATCTATCTAGAAGTAAAGCCATTAATTTATCCTTTAAGTATGTCGACCCCAGACCTATTGACGTTTAAAAATTATAAAGTTTACCAGCCTCTGTCATGTTTATCAATCTCTACAACATACTTTTATGGTAACTAATGTAGAAAATTAATTACAATAAAAAGTTAAATGGCTTGATTTATTGGTGTAAACTAGAACACTGAATGAAAGAGCCTTTTCTGCGACAGGAGTCACAACGTGACTGCTGTAACATAACAACAATTAAGTACGACTTAGACACACCAGTGTAGGTTCAATAGCGCTGAACAATCATAAAAGAATTTTAATGAACTCGAAACAATAGATCATGTGTGTATACATCTGACATACATAAACTATGTATAATTATCGAATGTTACTAATAACGGTAAGGATTATTCTGGATGATGCAGTGTAGAACAACATATCTGATGACTAGGGTTGCCACCCGTACTTTATAATAAAGTATTGTACGTTATTTCGGGTAATTGTACTTTATACTTTACGAGAAAGATAAAGTACGCCAAAATACTTTATTTCGCATGATTTGTTATCTGTGGGATTCGAAAAAGTTTGATCGTAAGTATTTTTGCGTAAAACGGAACGTTATCGATTAGTGGCGAATCGATGGGTCGCTAGCGCCACTCAAAGGTTCGTTTTTGATATGTTTTAAACGCAACCTAACCACAAATGTCTACTTTGTCATTGTCATTGTCAAAACTTCCCGTTTGTTTTGTGTAAAGCGAATTGAGTGCAAGATTTATAAAACTTACAGATCTTGAATTGAGTGCAGTAAGAATACGATTTGTCGGTTTTTATAGATTTATGTTATAGTAAATCATGGACAAGGACAACTTCAGTAAGCAAAGTAGTCCATGTACACCTAAAAAACGTAATTTTGATAATGAAACGGATCAAATAGATAGTGAATATGTTATACCGAAAAAATGCGTAAAAAAAATGATATGACAAAACAGAAAAATAAACGATTACAGAAGTATAAAAATCAATGGGAAATCAAACATGGTGATTGGTTAAATAAAGATCCACAAAACGAATATAATGGAAAATGCAAATTGTGTGGAATTACGTTTACAATTGCTTCAGCTGGAATAGGACAAGTGAGTAGAATTTTTTTTCGTCTGTGTGTGTGTTTGTTGTATAATGAGAGTCGAAAGATTCCAACATTTTTTAATGTTACAAAATAAATACCATGAAAAAATGCCTGAAAAAAAACTTAGAAATTTTTAAAGAATCTTCATAATTTTACCATCTATTAATTTCTAATCTCCACTTAAATTCATTAAAATTTGCATGCCGGACAATGGCTTATCTGATGATACTATGTATTTTTTTCCAACATATAGATAGTTTTATATATCATCCATATTATGCTAAAAAATGATTTGATTTGATTTAAAATAAATATTCGATTTTTTCATAACAACCATAAAAGTATGATTATTTGATGGTGACTGGTGGTGATTGATGGGTAAGGTGAAGGCATTATTCTTATTATTTTCAGGTTAAACAACACTTGCAAACAAAACAACACAAATCAAAAATAGAAATAAGGAGAACATCTGGATTCATTGAGAAATTTCTTGACTCTTCCTCTGCTTCTACATCGTCTAACAGTTCATTCTGCAGTGATAAAGAAAATGTTGTTGCGGCTGAGTTAGCCCTAACATATCACACTGTAAAACATAATTTGTCCTACAATAGCATGGATTGTACTATAAAATTGAATAAAATTATTTATATCAATTCAAGTACAGCTACAGGAATTCATCTAGCTAGAACAAAAATGGAAGCACTAGTTACAGAGGTGTTGGGCCCATATTCTCTACAAAATGTAATAGATGATCTTAGTACACATAATTTATTTTACTGTTTACAAACAGATGCTTCTAATAAAAAAAATATAAAGCTGTTTCCATTAGTCATACAATATTTTACGGCCAAAAATGGCATTCAAAACAAGTTATTGGATTTTTATGAAAATAGCAACGAATCTGCTGATGGTATGTTTGAAGCAATTCAAAAGTCATTGGAGCAATACAAATTATCTTTTAATAATGTATCTGGACTAAGTGCCGACAATACAAATGCTAATTTTGGTGTCAACCATTCTTTATTTACAAATATGAAAAATTTGGTACCAGATTTGATTAAAGGAAATTGTCATGCACACATAGTGCATAATTGCGTGAGACATGCCATGAGCTTTTTATCATATGATATAGAAAATGTAATTTTGAAAATTTATGCTCATTTTTCACATTCTGCTGTAAGAAGAGAGGAGCTGAAAAGATTTGTAGCATCAGTATATGGAGACTTTCATGAAGTAAAACGCCATGTGGGAACAAGATGGCTCTCCCTTTTGCCATGCATTGATACATTATTAATAAATTGGTCACCTATTAGAAGTTATTTTGTAAGTTTAGACAACTGTCCAATGGTTTTACAAAATTTACTGATGCTCAACAACACTGAAAATGATATGATTGAAATTTATTTTCATTTTTGTAGCCACATGTTAAATTTATTTAACAAAGCTGTAAAATGTCTGGAAGGCAATTGCATAACAATTTTAGATATTTATGGGATTATGGTTAATCTTAAAGATGGATTAGCACAAAGGAAACAGGATCTCTTCTTTGGCTATGAAACAAGCAAAAAAATTAAACTGTTGTCTTCACCGGAACTGACTAGAAAAACTCACACGAATTTGTTATTATTTATTGACAAAGCCTTAGAATACCTAAATAAGTGGTTTGATTTTAATGACACAAACTGGTTATTTATACTTGACAATATAAATTTAAAGAAAAATGTTGAATTTGATATTATTGTTAACATAATCGACAATTTAAATATGCAAAAACTTAATATAGATATGCATGATCTTTATGGAGAAATTGCTTTATTAAACAAACTTTATGATCAGATATATAATTCTAAGGGTTTTTCGGAATTATCTACTGCTCAAAAATGGCAGCATGTATTTAATAAGACTGATGATAATTTTTCAAACTTGTATAAAGTAATTTCATTTTTAATGTCTATTCCCGCCACCTCAGCATTCACAGAGAGAGTTTTTTCTGTGATGAATAGCAAATGGCGAGACGAAAGAAACAAAGCGTCTCTGAATCTGATAAAAAATGAATTACTTATTTACTTTAACTTGAATATACACTGTAAAGATGCTGTGCAATTGTTTAGCAATGATAATAATTTGTTAAACTTGCGAAAAGCAATAAAAAATATGTTTTTAAATATATTGATAAAGAAAAATAAATTATACTTTATTTTGACACTATGTACTTTTTTTTTCTTACCTTTAATAACCAATGTACTTTAATTGCAAAAACAAAAGGTGGCAACCCTACTAATGACTAAAAAGATAATCATTAAAATTCTTGACGAGCACGTGCGTTGAGGTAGCGAATTTTCGTTAATGTATCAAAATTTAATAGCTCAATTTTTTATTAGCCTAGAACGTTTAAATTTGGTGTATACGAGCCCTAACAACTATATGTTGGGACAAGCTAACATTTCGGAAATAATACAACGGCTTTTCCAAACGACTGAATTATTAATTTTTACTTTTAAATACAAACAGTAAAGTCTATATTATTAAAAAACCTTTTCATGCGTGGTAAAGTAATCTCTATTAATAATAGCGTAATTTGTCATTGGAAGGTCAAACTTGCTGACAACTAAAAGTTCGGACAAGCACAAATCTTGTACTTAAAATGTTTAAATTAGTTATAGGCGGCGTTGGTATAAACGCCAAAATTATTTTATTTGTCCATTGGCAGTTGGCAATTAATGTAAAACATCAAGTAGTGATGTTAGTAATTGTTAACATACTTTATTGTTAATTTAATTAAAATAATGGGTCGTGGAAAGGCTACGAACCAGAAATTACGTAAAATTATTATTCATCAATACTATAAGGGTAAAACAATGCGTAAAATTGCTAGTGATTTAACTATTTCAAAATCTACAGTGTACAATATAATAAAAAAATTCAGTGAGACTGCTAATGTGGATGTTCGGGGCAGAAATTCGGGAAGACCGCAACTCGTTTCTGAAAGAGATTTGCGAAATTTGGTCAAAATATGCAAGTCGTCAAGAAAAAGCACCCTTCGAGAAATAACTGCTAAATGGAACACGGTAACTGGATTAAATATATCTAGAGAATGTTGTCGAAAATACATCCGTAAATGCGGTATGGGATTTTACAAGGTAAGTTTACTTTTGAATGGTTCATACAGTATCAAAAGTCTCATAAAATGTCTTATTTAGGCAAAAGAAAAGCCGCTGTTAACAGAAGTTCAGAAGAAAAACCGATATAATTGGGCAAGATCTAAACTACTCTGAAGAGAAAATGAGTGGAATAAAATAGTATTTAGTGATGAGGCTAAATTTGATGTTTGCGTTGGAGACCACCGTAAACGAGTAATATAGAATAAAACAGAAGCCTTCCATAAAGATTGCCTGAAAAGAGTTGTTAAGTTCCCAAAGGGAATTATGGTGTGGGGCTGCATGCCGGCAAGGAGTTTAGGTTTTTTAAAATTTATAGAGGGCACTGTAAATGCCCAGAAATATTAAGAGATACTTCAAACCACACTTTTGCCTAGTATTCAAAAATTGTTTCCCGACAATAATTTCATATTTAAACAAGATGGAGCATCATGCCATTCGGCAAAATCAACCAAAAAGTGGTTTGGTGACAATAATGTAAAGATTTTATCCCATCCAGCTAGCAGTCCGGATTTAAATGTGATAGAAACCGTATGGCATAAAATGAAGCAGTATTTAAGAAATCACCCTCAACGTACAATATCTGATTTACGGACAAAACTACAGGAAATCTGGGACAACTTTTCTGTTGAAATGTGTCAATCTTTGGTTAATACATTGCCTACAAGAGTCCAAGCAGTTGTTAAAGCTAAGGGTGATGTGACCCCATATTAAATTTAGCTTTATTCTCAAGTTGTCCCAACATTTAGTTGTCAGTTAATTTGAACTTTAAGTGACAAAGTAGTCCACTGCTAATGTCGATTGCTTTACCAAATCATAGAAACATTTTTAAATGGTCTAGGATATATTGTTATGTTTGTATTTAAAAGTAAAAACTAAATAATTCAGTCGTTTGGAAAAGCCGTTGTATTATTTCCGAAATATTAGCTTGTCCCAACATATAGTTGTTAGGGCTCGTAGTAAACTATGTGCCAGAGCAATATGTCCACCAGGTTTGATTAAAACAGCTTTGTTGGTTTTTATGGTACAATTTTTTTATCAGAAAAATTTCAAATTTGGTTTTAAAACTGGTACGATCGGACTGACTCACGGACTCATCGAAGCTATTAATAAAAGAAAGAAACTTGCCGAATTTGATAGACATTTGGACCGAATTAATGCAAGTTATTCGCTAAAACATGCTCTAAATTACCACCCACTATGGTGCTACATCAGCAGCCTATAAAAATTCAGCTATGGTATACAATTCATAGAGATCCTAGAATTACTTACTAAAAGCTGAACAATATAAAGAAAGCTTTCTTCGTCAGAAACGCAGAAGGACCGTGAGACGTCTCACAAGCTCGAAAATATTTCACATCCAAAAATACAAAACAAACAACAGGGCACACTTTAGAAGCCGTGGTTACATAGTCAGAATTGTAAAATCATTGGTAAAAACTCTTACATACTCTAAAAATAGACATAAATCCATGTGCATACTGGCACTCTCGTTAAATGACAGCCGATTGTATCTTGAAGGATGACACATGAGCCAGGAATGCCAACACAAGGACGACAAATTGAGAGAATCTCAGAACTAACACAATATGTGTCGTCGCAGAATAGGCAACCACATCTCCCAAGGATGACAACAGCAAATACTATATAATGACAATACAGGACACTCCGGCTGATTTCGTGTTACAAAATTATCAGCGACCCTAGCGGATAGTACTGATTTTACGTCGCTCGAGAACGTTTAACACTAGCAATTGCTGGTGTTTAAGTGTGTATGATTAAGTTGGAGCTGTGTTTTTTACAATGAATGTTAGTGGTTGTGTGTGTGCAATCTATAATTGTTCGAATTATAACGTGCTAAATCTATCAAAGACATTTCATAGGTTTCCAAAGGATGGCGAAACGTGAATATGATTTGAAGCAGAAGAGAAATTCAGAATCACTTTTATGCCAATATGTACAGTTCGCAGAAGATAATTTATTGTGTAATATTTACCATCATGTACCTATTTATAGATAAACTTCGTAAACGGATGGTTGAAATTCTTCAATCATAACTTGTCTTCCAGTGCATAAAAAAATGAAGGCATAAAAAGTTTTGCATTAATAATAAATGGTATAAGAAAACTGTTTTTCTATTTTCTTCTGTGTCCTTTTTTATTTCAGTATGGCATAAAGTGTCACATTTTTTCACATTTACAATTATTTTACTTGGTAAAGGCTTTTAATTATCTTCCCAAGACAAGTTTTCAAAGAGAAGTAGAAATAGCAGATTCAGCCCTATAATAGATTTATTCACGGCAGTAAGAGTTAGTCTTACCTTTCATCTGCACAATTTCTTAATTATGTACTAAGTATATCAGTTACATATTTTAATGCAGTGTCAAGTATTTTTAGAATAAACTGTTTAAATTATGTCACTATATACAACACAAGTTAAAATGGACTTACTGTATAGACCTATTGTGTAATTTCAGCCAATAAAGTATAATGTATAATGTATAAAATATTAGATTAATAAGACAGTTTTCATGTAGAGATATAGCAATAGCAAATTGAGTACTGTGCTACCATTTATACCTAGAACAATTATTTATAGGTAAGTACAGATTGTAACTTAATATCCTCAGAAACAGCTTTCAGTATATTCCTATACATACCCTTGAAATAGTAGTTTAACGACAGTTTCAAGGTAGTACTTTAAATTATGATGAAATAAGATTATGGGTAAGAGAAATTTGCAGAATTATTCATGCTGAATTCATTTAGGTTTCAAGCTTATTGTTGATACAAATTCTATCTATAACTATATAATCAGAAAATGTGCACTGTTTTGTCATGAACAAGTTTTTATATTCATCTATAATAAACCATTTGTCTAACTTAAGAATATGCAGGTAAATATACAATTCAAATTACCCGCTCAGTTGTCAGTACTTCACGCGAGGTGGCGCTAGTGTACATGTCACAAATATCACCAATGCTAAAGCATAGGAGTGTCCCGTATTGTCATTATATAGTATTTGACAACAGGCTCAGCATTGCCTAATAAAACTATAAGAATCATTGACTTAAAAAACATTGGAACTCTGAACATACGGTTGAAAACAAGGGGTTGCTTTTTAGCAACATTATCGAGCTAATAATACTGGTATTTTAAGGGTAATTACGACCAAAACTGGGCGCTTAGAACTTTAAAGATTGCAAAAATACTCTTAACACCAATGTAAAGCAAGTAACTTACAATACCGCGGCTAAATAAAGTCTACCAAAGCATAACTGGATGAACAATGCAAAACATGCCGTCAAAACTATCTCGGTGAAAAGCTCATAAAACTTTATTGCACCTACTAAACACTTAAACGTAAAGAACGGTCTGAGATAACATCAAAAACCTAAAAAAATATATTTATTGTCAAAAACAGTTAAAAATATAATTAAAAAGTCTGGAAGCAGCAAATGCGTTATGGTAGTGAATTTTCATAGAAATGACCTGGCACCAAATATTTTTTTAAAATAAATGCTTATAACCTTTTTTTCTTGTAACATAGAGATCAGAGTCTTCGCATGTAGCCTACTTTTTATGACATAAACCCACCTACTAAATTTGGTTGCCATAGCTTTTTCTTCTTCAGGAATACAAATTTTTTTGAAAGAAACCCAAAATGTTTTCGGAAAACCTGGTCCGATTTTCCTGGCTAACAAACTTATTCAAGCCATTTACAAAAGGAAAGCACCTTCCAAATTTCATGAAAATCGGCTCATATATATATATATATATATATATATATATATATATATATATATATATATATATATATATATATATATATATATATATATATATTTATTTATTTATCAAAAAATTGTGGGAAAGCCGTCAGTTGCAAAATAAAACTCTTTATTAAATGCCGAGCTTTCGGAAAATTTATTCCATTCTCAAGGATATAACGTGAGTTTTACTAAACTCATTATTCAATAAAAAACATGAAAAAAAACCTTTGACAATAAATATATTGTTGTCCTCTGGTTCTATAATACCACCACTTGTCCCGAAATGTCTCCAACTATTCTCAGTGGGACAATACTTTCACTCTGGGTTCTCACAACGACATCTTCTTTGGCCGTGACTTTTCGAATCGCAAGGTTATTCACAGTCGACATGACTACTTCCTCATCACCGATATTTAAAACATTGTTCTCGAGATCTAACTTGACACCGTGACCTTGTAGAACATCTAGTCCAAGTATAATGAGGTCTGATATGGCGGCAACAATAACTCTCTGTTTGGTCGTCCAAACTCCAATTTGTAGCTTGACGTCAGCCTCATCAAATACACGAATCTGTTCGCCACCAGCTGCAGTCACTTTGTAGACTCTCTCTAGCTCTCTTACCCGCCATCTTGGTACAATATCATGACGGATAATCGTCCTGAATGCGCCGGTGTCTACAATCATTTGAGTCTTCCTGTCGCTGATGAATCCGTCTACGACGAGCGTGTTGCCAGAATTGTTGACCAGTGAAACAATTGTCGACTTCGGGACATTGTGGTGGGCAGCCAGCTCTCGCCCCATAAAGCTAGCTGCATTTAGTTTTCCTGTACGTTAGTTGATGTTGATCTTGGATCCCGGCATTCATTTCTTATGTGCCCCACCTTGCTACAGTTCCAACAGCGTATGGCACTTGCACGATGAGCTTGCGTTGGCTCCTTATGAGGCGTGGGCTTCGTCAGTTCTACTATCTTCTGTAGTAAGTGCATGACCGTGGATGACTCAGATTTATTTTCTTCTCCCGGGACTTGAAGACTGCGAACGCTCACATTGCGTTTAGAAGCTTGGTTGGCAGCTTCAAATTCTAGCGAATATGCCAAAGCATCGTTCAAGTTTTTATGTCTTGCCATCCTCAGCGCCTGTTGAGTGTCGGTACCCCTGATGCCGCCAATGAATGTTTGCAGCGACAGCTGGTTCAAAAATTCCACCGGAGCTGTGGGGTAAGCTGATCGCGTTAGTCTGACAACCTCGGCTTCAAATTGCTGCAGACTTTCGCCTGATTTCTGACAGCGACTTTTTAGCTGAGGTTGATATAGCTGTTGTAGATGCTGGTCTCCAAATCTCATTTCTAGGTAATACCGAATGCTGTCGAAACTCTTCTGTTCCTCTCTGGGAATTCCTTGAAGCACGTCGAGGGCATCTCCTCTGAGAGCTACTATTAACGAGGTCGCTTTCTCTCTCTCGCCCCCAACCATTTGCTGTAGCAGCGGCTTCGAACTGGCGTAGATAAATACCCCATGGGACTGAGCCATCAAATGTGGGGACCTTAATTCTTACGTCCGGGCTATCTTCGAGTCTGATGTTTTCCTTGGCTAGGGTATCACACCTATTTTCTAGTGTTTGCATTTTCTGCTGAACTTCTTCTTGTATACTCGTCAACTTGTCATGTAGATCGTCGCTGATACCCCTTCTTCGCCATTCTACTTGCTGGAAGATGTCGTCTTTTACCTGCTTCATACGTTCGTCCACACACGAAGTACTATTCTCAATTCTGCTGACTTGTTCTTGCAGAATTTTCTTTGTTTCGTCATCTTTTCTTCTGGCTTCTTTATCTCTTTTTCTCATTTCTTCTTTTGTTTCTTAATCTCTTCCAATAGCTGGGCGTCCATATTGGCTGTTGCGCTACGTGTCTTAGGCATAACGTACTTAAAGCTGGTTCACCGTTTATTCTGTTTCAAGAACACACCCAGTTATAAATTACTGCTGACACTGATCTTCCAGAGATTCTAGAAATTTCCACGTTGTTCAACGAATATTCTGGAAAATATTTCCCCTAGCAGCTTGAAAATCCCAGTTATGACACCAGTTGTTACGTTCCACGGGGTTCTGGATTTGTTTACTAACAAAACACAGCTTTTCAAACTACTATTTATTATTACCAACCATTTTCCAACACCAGTGTCAACTAAAATATTTCTCTTCTGTCTTATTAAATGTCCATAGAACTATATTCCACTATCGCCTTCTATGATGGCTCCTTATATACCAATACTCACTGTTGACTCGCTTAATACTCTATGATCACTTCTTTTAGACCACACTACTCAATACTGAACTAACTTACTCTGCGCACCGCTCGTCTATTTATACTGTCTATAGAGATTCTAGGCGTTCTACACTATTCTACACTATTCCGCACCTGTTACTTCTGGTCTATTCTATAAATGTCATTCCAGAGTGTTCGCCGTGACTATATATATATATATATATATATATATATATATATATATATATATATATATATATATATATATATATATATATAATGAAACTGATCCCGGATGTGGGTTCTAGGGGTCCAAGAACGCGGTCATGCGAAGCAATTTTCTCTAAATTCAAAAGTGGGGATCTCCTCACTAGAGAATTTTTTCTACAAAAATTCACTAAAACCCAGAACAATCTTTATGTCAATCTCATACCCACACAAACTACCAATAGATAATAATAGACATCAGACATTTGAATACTGAACATAACAAAATTATTTTCTATTATGTTCAAGTTCGTCAATCAGATGATTTCTTTTACTGTTAATTTTTGCAATAAATATAAAAACCGTCGCATTTTTTAATAGACAATGAAGAGATATTCCAAAATCAGATACCGTAAGCCCCTGCTTCTTATTTTAAAATGTAGGTTGGAACTGTCACTCGACTGGGATTGAATGTAGGGATGAAGTTTTCACGTTTCAGGATATTTTTTTTCAATGTAAATGTCAGGTGTTTCGGTATTTTTTTATTAATATGCACAATAATTAAGATACTGAATTAATTCCATTTGGCTTTTCCACCCTGTATATACTAAATACTTTGTGACATATTATTATTTAAAAAAAGGTGGACTACTTTTAAAGATAAAGTTATCGATCGCCCAGGTATGTGAAGTGTCTATTTTCATGTAACACATTAACTGACACTTCTTCAAAGCATTTGGTGTCCTAGTTTTCAAAAGCTGATAAATAATCAAAATAATGAGGTCGTTTATACGTACATAACTCTTGAAAAAATGTTCAGTCAGGTTGAAAGAATTTTGGGTAATACAAGCATAAGGTATGTTAAATACTGGCGTTTGAAATAAGGAGATACTAAAATTTAGTTGGTTTATATTTATAAAATGCATTATGCACATTATAACGCCAACGTGGACCTGTTGTACATTTGGAGAGATAAATATAACTTAGCTGAGTATCCTACGTAGTAACATAGGATAAGATCCTAAGACTTTTCATGTTCTTAAATTAAACATATACTATGTAGACCAAGAAAGCTACACTCCCCTTTAATGCCTTTATTGGCATAGATAGGGAGTAAGTTCGGGGAGATGTCCATAGTGTGAAAAACATTTTTGTGACAAATAAAAAAGTCTGGATGCAGCAAGTGGGTTATGGTAGTGAATTTTTGTAGAAATGTTCTGGCACCAAACATTGTTTTAATTAAATGCTTATAACCTTATTTTCTTGTAATATAGAGATATAAATTTTGGTACGTAGTTTAATTTTCATAACGTTAACCTACGCACCAAATTTGGTTATGATATCTTTGTTATTTTCTGAGAAAAAAAATGTTTGAAAGAAAACCACAAGTATTCTAGGATAACCTGATCAGATTTTCCTGGCCAACAAACTTATCCAAACCATTTACACCAGGAAGGTATCTGCCAAATTTGATCAAAATAGGCCTATCAGTTTTTGAGTTATATAAAAATTAAAGCTAAGCCCGGAGTATTAGCGGTTCTAGTTTGCGCTCATTTGAAGAAGTTTTTCCAAATTCCAATCGGGATCTAAAATTAGTGAATTTTCCTAGAACTGAAATCATGCTGCAAAGCGTTTAGTACCTATTAACTTGTTTGAGTAAAATTTTAGTAACTACCATTTCTTTGGGTCTTGACTTCCATAAAAATTTGTTTTCTTACCTATGAAGATATTTGGACTCTACACTAAAGAAATAGTGACCAATGACGGTACAGTCGAGACCATACCACCTTTTGGCTACCACCACCACCACAACTACCACTAAAGAAATCTGTGCTACGATGATAAGAGGAAAAAATAATTGTTGCAAAATGCGTAAGCGTCACATAAAGCAATAAATACATGACCCCATTAGAAATAGTCTACGGGTGTGAGGTCCGGTGATCGCACAGACCAAATGACGAGTGCACATTCCCTCAAACTATCCATCTCCCAGGAAAATTTAAATTTAACTATTGCCTAACAGCTAATGTACTATGGGCAGGAGCTTCGTTGTGCGCATACCACATGTTTTCACGGACAGCTAGTGGCACCTTTTCAAGGAATATTTGGAGCTCATTTGAAAATCTCAGATATTTCGCTGCACTGAGAGGCCGAGGAAGAATAATCAGCTCAATAAGAAAATCTGCTCTAATTCCTGCCCATACATTATAAAATTATGCTATAATCTCGATTTAAAAAACTTGGTGGGGGTTTTCATCAGACCATGAGTGAATATTTTGTGGGTTTACTAAATAATGTCTTTGAAAAGATGCTTCATCAACAAACAAAATAATACATAAAATGTTTACATTTTCCATTGGAATATTCATATACCATTGACAAAAATCTATCTAGTTAGGAAAATTCGCAGCAGTCAATTCTTGCACAGGTTGTTGCTGGTAAGAGTATAAAGATTATCATGAGCAATCTTCCAAATTGTGGTATGAGAAACATTGTACTGTGCCGAAAATTTCGTTGTTCTTGACTCAGGATTGTAATCTGATTTCTCAAAGACAACGACTTCCAGACCTACATTGCGAATCAGACGTCTTCTTCCAGTGCCCTTCACTTCGAGGTTGAATTTTTCCATTTTCTCGCAGTCTTCTTTCTATCGCCGCAAAGGTTTTTCTACTATCTTTATATCTGGCATGATAAAGTTTTAAGGTAGCAGCACAATTCGTGTAGCATTCAAAAAATGCTTGCAACACATCAACATACTCGTCATTAGTATAAATTGCCATATTATTCAATTCCACACATCTTAATTATCAAAGTAATAAGCGAATACAATCAATTAACACTTCATAATTTCTTAAGGTGATTTTTTTAATAATTACGATTTATTATTGTGGTGGTGGTTTCGACCGCAGTGTTTCCGTCAACACTACTCTATGTTTTTGCATTTGACAGCTAAACGTTGCGTTACGTTATGCGACAGTCAGCTGTCAAGAAATACCGCATATATAAGATACACCAGGCGATCTCTCTCTCTCCTCGCTACCAATCGTTGCAGTGAACTGCTATGTACTCTGTACTATTGTAATTGTTATTAAAGTGTATTATAGTTAAACGTATCGTATAGTTTATTCAGTTAGTGAAGTAATAAAGTTATATTAAATGTTTACGTATGGATTTAATATAAACAAGTGCAATTAACATCCCGTGCTGCAAGCCGAAGATGCCCAGCCTGATGTTCCAGCCGACGTCACCTAACTACCACGCACGGGCTCATGCCTGCAGAAAACGAATATCTAAACAGGTCAGTCCTTTCTAATTTAAAAATTATCTGATTTCTTTCACAATGGCCGAAGATTCTTCAAGCAGCAATATCATGGCAAGGGTTGCAATAAAATTACCTCCTATATGGAGACGTAACGTGAAAATCTGGCAAATGCAGGTTGACTCCCAGTTCGATATATCGCAGATCAGTTCTGAAAAGACAAAATTCAGTCATGTACTCGCTATACTCGATCCTGATGTCGCAGAGTCAATTTCAGATTTTTTAACCCAACCGTTATCATCAACCCCCTTTTCAGATCTAATGAAACGTCTTTTATTAGAATTTGAAGAGTCCAATAGTCGCAAAATAAATAAACTTTTAACAGAATTAGAATTAGGCGACAGAAAACCATCGCAACTTTTACGCGAAATATAATGTTTAGCCGGTAGTCACATTGGAGAGGATTTCCTTAAAATTTTATTTCTACAACGTTTACCAGTCAACGTTCGTTCAATGTTGGCTTCGAGCAACGATTCTCTAGAAAATTTGTCGGTTATAGCAGACAAAATCGTAGAATATTCCGGAGATAAATACAACGTGGCTGAAATTCAGTCACGCGAGCCCGACAAGCTAGCCAAGTTAGAAGCGCAATTAGAGAAGCTAACACCATCAGTCAACGAATTGCGAACGCGTTCCCGATCTACCTCCCGAGAAAGACCCAAGCTTTCTCGAAATTCCATAAACACAAATTCCTCAACCTCCACGTGTTGGTATCATGAACGATTTGGCAACAAGGCCAAACGTTGCATCTCACCTTGCAATTTTAAAGCAAAACATGTGTCGGAAAACTAATAAGGCACTCCCTCCACGCGGCAGGAGACGAGAGCCACCTAACACGCTGCCTTTTTATTTTTGATAGACGCTCCAATATGAAATTTCTAATCGACTCTGGAGCGGATATTTCAGTTATTCCACCTACTCACGACCAACGGAAATTTCAATCGAAACGTACCTTGTATGCTGCAAACGGGACCCCTATTCCTACCTATGGCGAACAACTATTAGATTTGGATCTAGGTTTACGCCGTAGGTTCTGCTGGCCCTTCACACTTGCCGATATCAAGCAACCAATTATAGGCGCTGATTTTCTAGCAGAGTTTGCTTTACTTGTGGATATGAAACATAGACGTTTAATCGATACAAAGACAAACCTCTCTAAGACCGGTGCTAACCCACCACCAGGAATTAATTCTAAAATTCATCTCGTAGACCCGACACACCAGTACTTCAAATTGCTACAACAATTTCCTGACCTTTTTAAGGAAACTTCTTCTAGCAACGTTCCAGAGGTTGAGTTCTTCCATACTATAAGTACGGAAGGACCACCTGTCACTGCAAAAGCTAGAAGATTGCCCCCGGAAAAGCTAGCTCAAGAAAAGCTATAATTCCAGCACATGATAAACTTGGGAATTTGTAGACCCTCCAAAAGTCCATGGTCAAGCCCCCTCCACATGGTGCAAAAAAAGGATGGCTCATGGAGACCATGTGGGTATTACCGAGCACTAAACGCTAAAACAATCCCAGACAAATATCCCATTCCAAATTTGCAGGATTTTAATGCCCAGTTAGAAGGCAAACGTATTTTTTCAAAATTAGATATCATTCGCGCTTTCCATCACATCCCAGTATCACCTCAAGATATTCCCAAAACAGCAGTCATAACTCCATTTGGGTTATTCTAATTTGTTATTCTAATTTGTTAAAACCCCATTTGGCCTTCGTAATTCAGCACAAACATTTCAAAGATATTTACATTCAATTTTAAGACATCTTGACTTTGCCTTCTCCTATCTTGACGATATTCTCGTTGCATCCACCTCTCAAAAAGAACATCAAGAGCATCTAGCAAAACTTTTTCAGACACTTCAAACAACGGCATCCGTATCAATTCATCTAAATGTGAATTCGGAGTGGCCGAAATTTCATTTTTAGGTTTTCGTGTTAATAAATCTGGATTATTTCCACTTCCTGAACGCATCAAAGCTATTACCGACCTACCTCTTCCCGATACCATTGAAAAACTCAGAAGATTTCTAGGTCTCATAAATTTCTACCGTCGTTCTCTTCCACGTGCTGCGGAAATTCAGCAACCACTATTCGACCTCTGCCAGAATCCCAAAAAACGCGACAAACGTAAAATCGAGTGGACTCCTCAGACTCGAGAAGCATTCGAACGTTTGAAAGAGGCACTAAAAAATGCTACACTAATAGCTCATCCGTCTTCTTCGCTACCACTGATTCTCCATGTCGATGCTTCTGATTATGCCGTAGGCGCTTCCCTCCAACAACTACGTGATCAAACACTAGAACCCCTAGGTTTCTACTCTAAAAAGCTTACTTCAGCCCAAAAATCTTACAGCACCTACGATCGCGAACTTCTAGCTGCTTATCAGGCAGTTAAATACTTTAGATATACCCTAGAAGGTCGCCATTTCACCATTTATACGGACCACAAACCTTTGACATACGCTTTTGAACAACGCGTCGATAAAGCATCTCCAAGGCAACTACGACATTTAGACTTCCTAGGTAATTTACTACAGACATTCGCTACATACCAGGTCCTACAAACATTCCCGCAGACTATTGTTCTCGCATTGAAACAATTTCACTTTCTTCCACTGTGTCACTCCAAGAAATTGCGCAAGCTCAGTCATCTTGTGAGGAACTCAAACACCTTCTGCAGTCTAAATCTTCCTCATACAAATTTCAAAACATGCCTCTTGACAACGGATTGAATCTTATTTGCGATTCTTCTCCAAAGAAACTTCGCCCATTCATTCCGCTCAAATTTCGCCGAAAGATTTTCGATTCTATCCACAATTTATCTCACCCAGGCATATCAGCTTCAGTCGATCTGGTCCAGGATAGATTTTGTTGGCCCAAATTGAAACGCGATGTATCTCTTTGGTCTAAAACTTGCATTCCCTGCCAGAAAGTCAAGATATGGAGACACACTTCCAGTGCCATTGGACAATACACCCCAGCCATGAGAAGATTCTCGCATATAAATGTTGACATTGTGGGACCATTACCACCATCACAAGGTCAACGCTATCTGTTAACAATAATAGACAGATTTTCTCGATGGCCCGAAGCAATTCCATTGTCAGATATTACAGCAGAAACAGTAGCGAACACTATTTTATCATGCTGGATCTCTCGTTTCGGTGTTCCGCAATACATCACCACAGACAGAGGTAAACAATTCGATTGCCACCTTTTCACACACCTCACTAAAACACTAGGTGCAGACCACATCAAGACCACAGCTTACCACCCAGCAGCAAATGGTGTAATCGAGAGATGGCATAGAGTTCTGAAACAGGCCTTGAAAGCTCATATGGACGAAAACTGGGTCGCTAAATTGCCAATTGTGTTACTAGGACTCAGATCGTACATAATTCCAGAATATCGCTCAACACCCGCTGAAATAGCCTACGGAGAATCAATCAAACTTCCCGCCGACTTTTTCAACAGCACACAAGCTCATGATGTTCCACCACTTATATCTCAGCTGAAAGAAGACATAAGGAAACTTCGACCAGTACCTTTTAAACATCATACTGCAAAAAAGGTATTTGTCCATCCTAAGCTTATGGAAGCTCCTTTTGTTTTTGTTCGCATTGATATTCCGCGAAAAACCCTCGAACCAGTTTATGACGGCCCCTTTGAAGTGTTATCCCGAACTGACAAAGTCTTCACAATCAAGAAATCACACGGAGAAGAGACAATTTCTGTTGACCGTCTTAAACCTGCATTCATTCTTTGTGATAACGAACAGACAACTTTCCAGCCTCAGAGACATCCTAGTGAAACTGAAAGTGGCAGTGAAAGTCCAACACCTAGTGAAACTGAAAGTGACAGTGAAGTTCCCGTTCCCGTTCAAACTACACGCCATGGACGTAGAGTTCGATTTCCACGAAGATACTTGAACTAATAGCGTTGCCACTGAGAGGGGAGTATGTGGCGGTGGTTCCGACCGCAGTGTTTCCGTCAACACTACTCTATGTTTTTGTATTTGACAGCTAAACGTTGCGTTACGTTATGCGACAGTCAGCTGTCAAGAAATACCGCATATAAGACACCAGGCGATCTCTCTCTCTCCTCGCTACCAATCGCTGCAGTGAACTGCTATGTACTCGTGTACTATTGTAGTTGTTATTAAAGTGTATTATAGTTAAATGTATCGTATAGTTTATTCAGTTAGTGAAGTAATAAAGTTATATTAAATGTTTACGTATGGATTTAATATCAACAAGTGCAATTAACATCCATAATTATCAAATGACATTTATCTACTAGATTGTTTTGCTATTAAGTTGCTATAGCAGCATGATTTTAGTGGATTAATTTAGTGCAAAAAAATTAAAGATTTTTTTTTTCAGGAAATTAAAGTCTTAGTGAATTTTTTTGGTCACATTTAGACACATAATTTGAATATACAGATACGCTATGAAGCAATGAGTTCTGAATATCTTAACAAAAAAGTCCGTTTTGGACGTTAATATTCCTGAAGGTATAAATCCTAAATACTAATTTATAAAATCAAAAATATCTCCCCAACGCTTTAACTCAAACCTCAGTATACCTTTCAGTGAATGTTCTTTAAAAAACCATCAGGAGATCTCGACTTTTGAATTTTGAAAAAATGTCTTGAAAGGAGTGCCAACTAGGGCCTCTAGAACCCATATCCAGGGTCAGTTAGAATTGTTATATGTTTATATACAGGCTGTCCCACGTAAGGCGTGCGTTTTCGAACTAGTACTAGGATTTAGAATCTGAAAATTTGCAACTGGATGTATCACCGTCCGCTCATTATAACTAAAGTATTTTGGTGACTGTGTCGCTTCCGATTGTACTGGAAGTTGCCAACAACTTTCTTAATTTTAATGGAACACCCTACATATTATTACATATTAGGAATAAGCATTCAAATCTGAGGAAGACGATATGCCAATTGCTTGTACTGGTGTCAGCCGTTCTCAAGATATTCGATTTTCTATCGTTTTTCCGTCATAAAGTTGTAAATCTTTGAAATGATATTTTTCCGGCATCAAGTAGGTCATGGTTCTAAAACTTAGCACAGCTATAGTCATAGTGGACGAAATTATTCACATAGTAAAAAAAATACAAAAATTATACAGGGTGTTGTTTAACAAAGTTCAAATATGGATGGTTTCAAACACGAAAAAGTACTGTTTTCCAAATAGAACAATCTGTATATCTTTATCCCATATCCTTTGGAATGATATTCTGCGTCGATCTGTATCAGCATTCCCTATACCTATCTTGAAATATTTCTGAGTTATAAGAATGATGATTTCAAACACGAAAAAGTATATTTTTTTTCAAATAGAACACTATGTATATTTTCATCGCATATCCTTCGGAATCATATTCTTCTTTGATCTGTATTAGCATTTTCTATACCTATCTTGGACGATTCCCGAGTTATGATGGGAAATATGTGAATTTTGTATTATCCGTGATAATACTCTTTTCTATTCATTGTATTGATAATAATGATAATAACAATAATAATAATAATAATCACAATAATAATGGGGCATTAATGTCACTCTTTAGATGAATTGAATAACTCTCAAGAAGTATTTTTTCCATTTCATTTTGTCATTTCTGGGTGTTCGAATACGTTTTCAACTCACACCCTTTAAAAAAAGACAATCCGATTCGATTTGCGCTGTTGGACAAAAGATTACATCTTCTACTCAAGTGAGGGATGTTTATGAATCGCCCTGAAACTAAATTACTTAAAATGAAAACAAGTTATAGAACCATCTATCAATACGAAAATACATCAGTGGGTTCTAATACAGAAAATAATCAACAAAACAGTGCATGAATTAATAAAAAAAATGCTTATGAGTTTTAATACAAAATGTGCTCTATATGACTACCATTGACTTCAAGACACTTCAATAATCTTCTTTGAAATCCAAAATTAGTGGCCCTTCGGATCATTTCTGAAGTGAGGTCATTCAAAGCTTGGCTCACTTTAGCCTCTAGTTCTTCCCGGGAGTTTATTTGGCTGGAATAAAGATATTTTACTGTGACCCCATTAGAAGAAGTCAGGACGAGTCAGGTCTTGTGACCTTGCAGGTCAAAGCCATGGACCACCGGGTCTAATCCAACGATCCTCCAACATTCTTGTCAACTCCTGGTGTACAGCTGCCACAGAATGTGCTGGAGCGCCATCTAACTGGTACCAGAATTCTGCATCAGGCAAACCATTCAAAATACCAGCAACAACTTCACGAAGTATTCTAAGATAACTTTCTGAAGTCAACATTTCCTCGTAGATATGGAAAAAACTCTCCATTTACAATAATTGCGAAAACTTTGAAACTGAATTCATACTGGAAATGCCCTTCACGCATGAAGTGAGGACTTTCATCTGACCAGAAATGAAATCGCTTCTGATTGATAATATCTTTTCTTGTGAATTTTGATTCATCCGTCCATAAAATTCTATCTAACATACCTGGGTCTTCCTGGATCCGTACCATCAACCATTCACAAAATGCAACCCGTCTAATGTGGCCATCCTCCCGTAATCCATGCACTGTCCTTTGGGCATATGCATGCTATCCATACTTCGAAAGAATTTTTTGAATTGATGTTCGAGTTAGTCTTATATCTTTTACTGCCTGCCTGATGAAAGCATGTAGATAGGCCGTGAAATAACCCAACATATTGATTTTATTTGTTTCATTGCCGGTTATGTTACTTGAGCGATTTCTATTTAAATTACCATTCCAGCCATTCCGAAAATTTGACTCGATTCTGGAGAACTTTTTCCTATTCATAGGTGGTAAATATGAAAATATCTCATTGAACAAGCGCCATTCTTCTGCATTCTCCGTGAATGTAAAAGAAATTTAGAATGTTGTCAGCAGAATATTCTTCAACAATATTTTCCATTGCGTACCTCACAATACTTTGCAAGAAATAGATTACTCTATTGCGATGACTAACAAGACTAATATTACATCTCTTTGACATAGGTTTTCATATTATGTCCAAAGCCTACTCTCCGACTAGGTAGATTCCCCATTTTGTAGTATATTCCCGTTTTATTCATATTCCTTCTTATAAGTCAGAAATATTTCAAGATAGGTATAGGGAATGCTGATACAGATCGACGCAGAATATCATTCCAAAGGATATGCGATAAAGATATACAGATTGTTCCATTTGGAAAAAAGTACTATTTCATGCTTGAAACCATCCATATTTGAACTTCGTTAAATAACACCCTGTATCATTTTTGTAATTATTTTTCTTTGCGATGAGAAGTATTCTGAGCACCAGGACTATAGTTACGCTAAGTTTTAGAATCATGACATACTTGATGTCTCAGAATTGCCATTTCAACAATTTGCAACTTTATGGCGGAAAAACAATAGAAAATCGAATATCTTGAGAACGGCTGACACCAGTATAAGCAAGTGGCATATCGTTTTCCTCAGAATTACATGCTCATTCCGAATATGCAATAATATATAGGGTGTTCTATTAAAATTAAGAAAGTTGTTGGCAACTTCCGTCACAACCGGAAGTGATACAGTCCACAAAATATTTTGGCTATAATGAACGGATGGTGATACATCCAGTTGCAAATTTTCAGATTCGAAATCCCAGTACTAGTTCGAAAACTTTTAATTCACGCCTTACGTGGGACAGCCTGTATATATTATACATATTATTTTATATATTGTACATATGTATCCCACCGATAACTAAAAAAGTAATGGGCCGATGTAGATCAAATTTGGTCAGTACCTTCCTTTTTGCAAATGGCCTGGATAATTCCGTTGGCCAGGAAAATCTATCCAGTTTCTTCCGGAAAATTTTGTGTTTTTTTTTTGTAAATTTTTCATATTTCCGGAAATAACAAAGTAAGGGCGCTAGTTTACGTCACAAAAACTAAACTATGTGCCAAAATTTAGACGTATAGGGTGAAAGAAAAAAACGTCATAGCTATTTAAAGAAAAAAATTTGGGTGCCACTGATGACCAGATAAACGCACAAAAGTAAAATATTTTCTGTGGATAAAAAAAACCTATGTATGTTATAGACAAAGACTACGTCTTTTGGCGCAAAAGGTTAAGAAATTCCAGAAAAATTACTTTGAAAATTTGATAACTTTTCCTCTTAAAACGTCGAAGTCGTAATTTGAAACGTCAAAATTAGCCACTTTTAGGCAAAGAACCTGAAGCTAATACGGGCATTGTCCTTCATTTCACTAAAATGTGTCTAGAAAATCCATTTCAAATAGACCCTTTCCCTGATGCTTTAGCGGTAGTTGGAGCTATAGAGTGTATGGTTTAATTCTCTATAATTTTTAGCCAATTTTAGTACAAGAAATTCGCTATTGAGGAGACCGCGACTTTTAAATTTTAAAAAGATTTTCTTGAATTGAGCGCAAACTAGGTCCCCTAGTACCCATATCAGACAAATATAAAGTTTTCTTGGCGCACAAAAACAAAAGAATACCAGAAAAATTACTTTAAAAGTTGGTATTCCTCCACGATAGGTCTTATTAGCTAAAAGTAATCATTAACCGCAATAGAAGATCATTTCGTGCGATCTGGTCCTTCGGATTTCCTTAAGGATAGATAAGAATAGACTTAGACAATCATAGCCAGCCTACTTCCCTATACTCTTTAATGCACTTTACGGTGATACCAGAGAATCCATACCAAAAAGTGAAAACTGAGGATGTCCGATGAAATGATATTGTGTTGCATTTATCACGACACCAGAGATCTAAGCCTGTACTATCGTTTTGAAGAACCTGAAAATTGTTTTTTTATATTCTGGAGACAAGTTTTAGATTATCAGCACAAAGGAGGCTGCTTGCACCGACAAAACGCAACACGTCGTTAATAAAGATAATGAATAAGAGAGGTCCAATAATCGAGCCTTGAGTCAATGCGAAGTTTGTGATATAGTCACCCAAAAGCTTCCCCCTCCACTCCCCCTAGTGTTTTCTTCTTTTAAACAGGAAGCGATCGAGGAAACCAAACAAACCGAATCCAGTTATGCAAGTGACAGCCACCGTTAAAATCTTGCTTGCTGCCACCGGCTCCAACTTTTACCACCAGATTCTGTGAAAATAGATCCAGTAGCGTTGAAGGACCAAACAGGCTACGCAGCACCATTTTAGGACAACGCCTGGACAGGCTGTATCCCATCGACCATGTCACCTTGCCGTTGACAGATTGTAAGTAGCGAAAAAACAATTTTACCCTATGATGGGACTTGGGACTACCATTCAGGAGCAGCACTCTCCACCTTTGAAGTCATAGCAGATTTATAACGCTGTGGTGGAGATTGTTGGTATCTTATCAATAAAGCTCGATTTCTTTTTTTGTAAAGCTTTAACTTAGATTATTCCTACTGTGTCTCTATAAATTTTGAAGTGTTTATCTACATTTTGTTTTACGTAAGAATATTTTTTAATTTGTGTGATACATTTAACATTGTTTTGTAAGGTCACCAATACATAGGTATGTAAATAAACAATGTCAAGGCATATTTTGATGCTTGAAGTTATTTTTATGTGAAAACTTATTAGCTTTAATACAAATATTTATGTCACTTTGATAATGACGTTATGGATTTACAGTTCAAGAAAACGTTCGGCAAAAAGTTTTGAAAACATGATGATACATTTAATTTGAGAGAGCTGTGTTGAATATGACGGTTGAAAAAATTTAGCAATATTCTCTTTCTCTAAAACATGTAAGCTTTTTTTGCAAAGCAACGCACTAAAATCTTAAGTCAGCGTAATGCCTAATATTGTAGACCGACCTGTATACTCTCGTAGATACAAGACATGGATTACACAATTCAATTTATGAGTACCGTACATAAAACTCCGTGTTTTCCTTAGATCTCCTCCTTCGTACATAACACAAGATAATCAATATGGTTTGTGTGTATACGTTCCTCCGGCATAATCTAATTGGCTAGAGCTTATAAATCAACCCGGCAACAAACATACGCAGGCGAAGAGCTTAGCGCGACAAACAAATAAATGTAACAAACGTAATAAATATGATGAATGACCTACCTTTCTCCCCTCTCCACCCATGAACACGCTAAACGACGCCTGCATGGACAGGAGACGCCAATATCAGACACGAGGACGCCGGTGACGACGAGGACGAAGACGACGACGGCATACGTCGATCGCAACAACACATACACGATGCCGCACTGCGCGACCCATCACCGCACTGCACTCCATTGTCACACACTGTATAATGTTACTGCCAAATGCACACCTGGAACAGAGATAATTCAGTTGATTAGTCATGGGATTTAGTTAATTGACGATGGCGAATGTTTGACAAACAAGCCATAAGCCAGTGCTGCATATTTTAAAAGTGGTGTATATTACTTGATCTGATTCGGGCCATTAGTGCGGGACAGTCGAATATCCGCCATATAAAAAATATTTGGCAAACTATTTTCATGTGGAAGTTGCGTCGTGTTGCGCACAATCTAAAAATATTTTCGCAAATACAGAGTGTTCCATAAGTGAATGGCATCACAAACTTGTGTTTTTTAAATGGAACACCTGTAGATTAATCAAGATTGAGATTCTTCTTGCTTTGTACATTCTCTCAATATAGAATTTTATTATATTATACAGGGTATTGCAATTTCTTTGCCTGAATCATCATGTATTGATTACTCTGTATGATATAAGGGAAACGAAATTCAACTTTAATTCTTACTGAGATCCCTTTTTCGAGTGGTTTTTAGTGAATTTTCATTAAAAAAATTCACTAACAGAGAGGTATCGATGGTAAGACTTTTGAAAAATGTCTTCCAATCAGCGAGAACTAGGGCCCCTAGAACCCAAATCCAATGTCAGTTGAAAAGTTCATTATTATATATATATATATATATATATATATATATATATATATATATATATATATATATATATATATATATATATATATATATATATATAGGGTGGCACACTGAAAACGAAACAGACCGATTTGCGTCCAGAGAATATTTTTTTTAAGAAACGCTAAAACACATCAATTTTAATATTGAGGGGGACATGTTTTGACATAAAACTCAACTTTGTCACATCAACCCCGTAAGGGTGGTGATAACAACCCTTATAATTTAAATAGGGAACATGGGTTAAGCGTTACATCATTTGAAAGCTCTTTCTTTTCTGAATTCAGCACACTAACTTTTTTGGAAGTTTTATTAGCTCGTTTAAAAATTATTCACAGTTGAAGATGCAAAAACGCATTTTACTCATTCCGATAAGAAATATGCTGATAGTCAATGTTTTGTTGGTTTGTAAACAAAAAATTGACTATCAGAACATTTCTTATCGGAATGTTCAGTTTATCGGTCGGTTTGATACTTGATAGTACTACCGAAAATTAATTTCACAATGGTGTATTCTGTAGAAGAAAGAGTTGAAATAGTTACTCTTTTGTTCAAAAACGATGACTGTGCCAACCGTACCGCAAATTTGTTTAATGAACGACATCCGAACAGACATGTTAACGGAAAATACATTTTGGAGTTAGTTGCAAAGTTTCGACAAAGTGGATGAGTAGCCAACAAAAAACAGGATCCTGAACGTGAATTTCCGGTTAGAAATGAGACTACCGAGATTGAAGTTTTAGGACAAATTGCTGCAGACCCAACTTTGCGCACGAGAAAATTGGCCACTGTTTCAAACATCAAAAGAAGAACTATTCAGCGAATATTGAAACACCATAAATTTCACCCGTATAAAATTCATCTTGTACAACAACTGAATGAAGATGATTTTGATCGGCGGCTGAAGTTTTGTGAAGTTATGACTGCACGAATAGCTGATAATGGGAACTTTCTGTTGAATATCTGGTTTTCAGACGAGTGTACATTTTTATTAAACTCTACAGTCAATCGTCATAATTGTCGTTATTGGGCAGATAATAATTCAAGAAATTTTCACGAAGTCCACACTCAAACTCCACAGAAAGTGAATGTCTGGACTGGAGACCGTTTAATGGGACCAATTTTTCTTGATGGAAATTTGAGTGGCGAAACGTATTTGGAGTTACTAGAAGATATCGTTTACCCTCTACTAATTGACATTGTTGAAAATTATGATGCTGTCAAGAAAATCAATTAGTGTTTCAACAAGATGGAGCTCCTCCGCATTTTCTACAACGTGTTAGGGTGTTTTTGAACAGAGAGTTTCCAGGACAATGGATTGGGCGTAGAGGTGCTATTGAGTGGACCCCTATATCACCGGATTTAACTCCTTTAGACTTCTTTCTATGGGGCCATTTAAAGAGTAGAATATACGCAAAACAGGAGTCTCTGGAAGAATTACGACGACATTGTTGAAGAATGCCGTCTAATAATTCCACAAATGCTCCAGAATGTCAGAGCTCGTTTTGAACAAAATTTGTACTTTTGTATGGAAGCTAGTGGTCAACAATTTGAACACTTGCTTAACTGAATAAACATTTTTGAAATTTTGGTTTTGTTTTTTAGTTTTTTTTAACGTAAAATTGATTAATCAGTGCATTTCTTATTACAATGAATGAAATACATTCTTTAACTCCAACTGTGAATAATTTTTAAACGAGTTAATAAAATCTCCAAAAATATTAGTGTGCTGAATTCAGAAAAGAAAGAGCTTTCAAATGATGTAACACTCGACTCATGTTCCCTATTTAAAATATAAATGTTGTTATCACCACTCTTAAAGGGTTGATGTGACAAAGTTGAGTTTTATGTCAAAACATGCCCCGCTCAATATTAAAATTGACATGTTTCAGCGTTTCTTAAACAAAAAATTTCTCTGAACGCAAATCGGTCTGTTTCATTTTCGATGCGCCACTCTGTATATATCCAACCGATAACTCAAAAAATTCACCAATCGAAACCAAATTCGGCAATTCCCTTCATTTTGTTAATTGCTTGGATGAGTTCGTTAGACAGTTTTGACACTAAAATACTTTTAGAAAAATATGCGAAAAACTATTTGAAAACGCAATATCGTTTAAATTACAAAAATTATGAAACTAAAGCTTTACAAGCACGTAAATATCATATAAGTGGTCCTCTCTACCAAATTTGAACTTAATCGGTTTAGTAAATTTTGAGTATAACTAAATAAAAAATAAATAATTTACGATATGACCCGAAATTACGTCTGAATGGGTGCCTGTAATGTTAGACAAGTTCAGACAGATCGATCATGGTTACGCTACTATTGCAAACAAATTCTCCAAATCAAACCTCAAATGAACAGGCTACAAAAATATATCACAATAAAGAATCGGCGGGGTTGCCATTTCCGACAACTCTTAATCTGAATCTGTACATACCAGAAAAATGTAAGTAAATAAAAATTTTAATAAAAATAATTCAATTTGGCAATCGAGAACAACGTTTTATAATGTATAAATATTAATCTTCCCGATCTTCAGGGTATTAAAAATCCATCTCCCTCTCTTAGTTTAATCTGACACCACAGCAGTTAGCTTTTTGTCATTTGTTATTTTGCCAACTGGCAGCAGGAGAATCGAATTCGAGGTTATATTCTTCTTCTTCTTTGTTTACAGACGTCATAAACACAGAAGAAGAAGAAGTTAACCTCGAAATCGACTCCGCTAATACCTTAGAATCTTAGAATAATGTACATATTGTTTACTTTTAGTTTTTATTTACACTTGATGGAGTGTATTGAAAATTTTAGGTAAATGAAACTATATAATACAGTAATTTAAATTATACCCATAAACAGATGTTCAATGTAAATTATTAAACTTTTAATTTAAATATTTTACATTGTTTATATTTATTTATTTTATTTTCAAAAAGCATGGATACAGCAATAGTAAATAAGTGTTGAAAAGAGTTTATGTGCAGCAAGTGCGTTATGGTAGCGAATTTTTCTCAAAATATTTCAAATGTTGATAATTCAATGTCCCATTAAACTAGAATCCTCAGTTTTGATACATACTTAAACCTATATAAAAGCAGCGTGGGTACTAAATTTAAAAGATAACACAATAAGCTTAATAGGCAACGAAAAAATTGTTTTAGAAAACCATTTTTGTTATTTTGCTTGCAGCAACTGGTTCGATTAAATTGACTAAAACGGATCATCCAAGTGACTAATAACGAAAAATACCTGCCAACTTTATAATTTGTCAGGTACATTTGTTTTGTAAATAAAAATTAATTTTTCAGTAAATTTGCACATTCGCACACGGGGGATTTTTAGACCAAAAAAACAGAAACATGCTTAAATCTCCTTCTGGATGCACTAACCACAAGAAATATTTCTTGCAAACAGCCCCCAAGAAAATTACAGGACCAGGAGTGAATAGAGATGTTGGGCGGGGAAGAAGATAAAAAGAAAATGTGGGCAGAAAGTGCTAGAAAACAGCTTAGTTGGACCCCTTTAAGCTGCCTTTATCCCATTTTGCAGCCATACCTCCTTAAAATTCTGTTTATCCCGCACAGAACCACTATAGTCACGGCATGGCCCGTGACTTTTTTGTGGGTTGTTCCCAAGAAATTTTTCTTGTTTACATTGTTCTTTTTTATGCTTTGTGGTTGGTTGTAGGTTTGCAGAATGGGAAGGGTACCCCTGCGACAAAGCAGCGAGCCAAGATTTTTGAGTTCATATTTAAATTGCTACCCTATTTCATTTGTTTCAATTATTTTTCCAAAAATAAAATTGAGGTTGCCTTGTTTGTCAGTCTTACATAGAGAGCTACAATATTTCGTCAATTTCAAATAGTATGGATACAGCAACAGTAAATAATTGTTGAAAAATGTCTGTGTGCAGCAAATTCATTATGGTAGAGAATTTTTGTAAAAATATTTGAAATCTGATAATTTAATTTCCTATTAAGCTAGAATCTTCAGTCTTGAACTACAGTAACATCTATCTAAACGCAGCGTGGGTACTAAATTCAAGAAAAATAACATAATGAGCTTCGTGGATAACTATCATCAATTGGTTTTAAAAAGTTTTGTTGTTGTTTTGTTGGCAAAAATTAGTTCGATTGGGTTGACTAAACGCCCCCCTAGGACCAATATGCGGGGTCAGTATCTGTTTCTATATGCTTATATATATATATATATATATATATATATATATATATATATATATATATATATATATATATATATATATATATATACAGGGTGGCGTTTTCCTACCGTAAAGCTTAATTAATCCATTATTATATGATGATGATGATATATAGATATGAAAAAGAAAATTATATACGTTAGTTATATGGTATATCAAGCTTACAGATTAGATATATAATGTGAATTTTATGTATGTATAGCAAATTTTTGTATAGAAAATATGCAGCCAGTTTTTCCCAAAAATTTTTGTTTCCGCAACATGTTGTGAAATTTTTGTAAAATGCTATCAATTGATAATTTAATAAGTTATTGTAAAAAATGTCTGCGAAGTCGCGTGCAAAAATTGTTTTTGTGTTTTCGTGGAAAACAAAAATTGTTTAGCAAATTTTCGTAAGAACATTTTTATGTAATTTTCACGTAAGATTACTAAACCAATCTTCGTAAAGAAATGCTGAATTTTGGTGAAACAAACTGCTTGCAGGTCTTCATGTAATTTTTTGTTACTTCTGTCAAAAAGCTTTCTGTAAACAATTAGATTTTGGCAGGTGCAGTATTTGTGTAAATTGCTTGGATAAGTTTTCTCGGAAAATTTCAAGTTTATGTTCGCGAACTGTTTGTACTTTTTCAAATAATAGAGTTAGTTTAACGAAGTATGGCACCTACATGGTTTCTACTAAAAACGTTCTACTTTCCACTAAATTGGGTGTCTATCATTAAATTAAACATATTTCACTTTAGCAACACTTCTATGAAAACGTGCTACTATAATGTACTTGCTGCGTTCAGATTTTTTTTGTAAATTCAGACGTATTGCTGTTTTTAATCACTTCAGACTATGCAAACTCAGATACAAACATGATGTGCCAAAGTGAGAGAACGTATAACAATATAGTGAGTGTATAAATCAATCGTGTTTCTGAATATTTTCATTATAAAAGTGGTCTTTGAATTAGCGCCTTTTACTTTTACAGCAGTAAAGCCTCAGCCATTTATACGCTCTGTGGCTCACTCAACTTATTTTTACTTAGCCAAAGTAGTCAACATGGCAAAGTAGTTTCCCGCTTACGGTCTCAGACCACATTGAAGTTTGTGAAATCAGTGCGTGACTGGTGTCCCTAAACTGGGCCTGTATAAATGAAGTAGCAACCCTAGCATTATGCGGGTTATTTAACAAACTCCCACGCTCATTAACGTCGGCCAGATTGGCCAAATTAACCAGATTAATTGATGTAATTATCACCAATATGGATATAAATTATTTGTGGTATTTAGTATAATGAAATTATGTAAAGTCGCTATGTAATGTTGAGAATGTAGGTATAATTAAGATATCGTAGTCGTTCCAGTAGAGTAATAAGGCAACTATTTAGACGATAATTAATGTAATTTTTGTTAATTTTCATTAAAAAAAACTCACTAATAGAGTAGTCACGATGTAAATACTATGTTACCTTGATATATACATATGCACATACCAAAACTAAAGTTTCTATGATAAATATTAAAATATGTTGTTCGAGTTTAAATCAATTTCGCTTTCATAACGCACATACTGGGTTTGGACTTTTTTTATGAACAATGTATTAGAAGGTCAAAACGAGTCTGTACATTTTGATCAATCAGAGATGAAGAAGCAAATATTTATTTGGTCCCAGGCAAATGAATAATTGGCGATTTTTAAACAAATATCCTGGAACACATTCAGTTTGTAAGGAAAAAGTGTTAGTTCTCTGTTTGTTTCTTTTTTTTTACTTAGATAAAATGTTTGTAGAAATACAATCTTTTTTGCCAGTGTGAATATGTATCGACGTTAACATTTGGGATAGTCAATCATGGAGTTGTGACCGATTGTAACAAAGGTAAATATTACATTAAATAATGTCTAGATTCTGAAACAAATACGCCTTCTTAAGAACAAAATATTGGGCAACATGTGGTTAATAAGTTCTTAAATTTATAGATAAATTTTTACCAGATTCCCTTTGCTTAAAATATTTAAATTAACGCTACTTTCCCAATATCAGACGGAAATCTACAACATTTTAGTGAATTTTCTTAAAAAAATTCACTATAATGAGGAGATCCCGACTTTTGATTTTTGAAAAAAAATTCTTCAAATGAGCGCTAATCAGCCCCCCCAGAACACATATATCCTGGGTCAGTTTTAATTTTTATATGTTTATATATATATATATATATATATATATATATATATATATATATATATATATATATATATATATATATATATATATATATATATATATATATATATATATATATATATATATATATATATATATATATATATATATATATATATATATATATATATATATATATATATATATATATATATATATATATATATAGGTAAGTTACCTAACAAACTTTAGCTCTGTAGGTCAAAAGACAAAAAAGTTATAGGCATTTAAAGATAAATAAATTGGGGTTTTCCTCAAAACTTGAATCTAATACGGGCTATGGAAATAAAATGTCCCAAGAAGAATGTTTTACAAACCCTGAAGTCTTAG
This sequence comes from Tillus elongatus, assembly GCA_964006375.1. Lineage (NCBI taxonomy): Eukaryota > Metazoa > Arthropoda > Insecta > Coleoptera > Cleridae > Tillus > Tillus elongatus. The sequence goes on from OZ023262.1 coordinate 233,927,679, forward strand.
TTTAAACCGTCATTGTCCTTCATTTTACTAAAATATTTCCAGAAAATTCATTTCAAATAGACCCTTTCTCTGATGCTTGGCAGTAGCCTTAGCTATAGAGTTTATCGTTTAATGGTATATAATTATTGTCTAATTTTTGTAAAAAATCAATAAAGCTCAATATATCCGTTATTTTACAAGATATGAAAGAAAATGTATACATTAATTATAGAGTGTCTTGAGCTACATCTTAAAAAATTATTTCTACAATCACAGGCTGGCCCATAAATCCTTGGTAATACAAATACAACACGCCTTATATTATTGCATTTTTGCATATTCCATCGAAATATAATGCATGTTTGTAAGAAAAGAAATTCTGGACGCAGCAAGTGCGTTATGGTAGCGAATTTTGATCAGATGCTTCATATTTGAATAGCTCAATTTACTAATAACCTATAAAGTTCACCAAGAAACGAGTTTTTTCGGGAACACTTTAAGTTTACTTTCGGAAATTTCGTACATTTTCAAACAATGAAGTTATTTTGATGAAACATGGCACATTGTTTTTACTAAAAAGGTTATACTGGTAACCAAATTTGATGCTTGCTTTCTTAAAAAAAGACACATATTTGCTATTAAAAACATTTTTATCAAAATTCACTACCATAACGCACTTGCTGCGTCGAGACTTTTATCAGTTTCAACAAGTCACACACAATTACAGTTGGATCTCATTTTGGGCAAGTTATTTCAGCTTGCTAAAATTCCAACAAAACATAAACAGAGAAACTTATTGAAATATCCAGTAATGGAGATAAATCTTTTTCACTTGATAATTGAGTAAGTTGGTATCTTAGGAATTAGATAAAAAGTCTGAGCGCAGCAAATGCGTTATGGTAGTGAATTTTCATAAAAGTGTTTTCAATGGCAACTATCTCTTTTTGAAACAAAAGGCATCAAATTTGGTATAACCTATATAATATAAACAATGTATCATATTTCATCAAAACAACTTTACTCCTTGAATAAGTACAACAAATTTCCTGGCCAAAGAGCCTCTTTAAGCTATTTACATACCTGCCAAAATATAATTACCCACAAAAAGCTTTTCAACTAAAATTTCAAAAACAGCTTGCATGAAAATTTGTTTCAAGAAATTCGTCATTTTATTCTGAAAATTGAATTACCAACATTATACAAAAAAATTATTTCACGGTAACACTATAAATAATTTGACTTTATGTTTTTTTTACTTGAAAGTTTGCTAAAAAATTTATTAAATTCAAATAACATACATAATCTGTTAGTGAAATTGAAAAAAAAAATGAAAAAAATTATTCCTGCAAATGTTCACGAAAATTTGAACCAGTGGAAGTAAAGAAAACATAAGCAAAAAAGTAATAATGTTTTGATGACATAAGCTGTTAGAAATAACAAGGTTATTTGTCACTTGGAGGTTTCATTAGGTAGAGACGCCGTATGACAGTTTTTGATGTATGCCAAAAACGTAAAAAGGTGCAAAACAGTAATAAACCATCAACAATGTCAATTTTTTTTCTCCAGAACATGCATTATAATTCGATGAAGAATGTCAAAATGCAATAATATATGGGGTGTTAAATTAGAAAAATAAACCTTTTGTTACCAACGACTAATGGGCCAGCCTGTAATTGTGAAAACAATTTTATAAGCTGAAACTCAAGACACCCTATACTATACATATCGTATATAATTTTTTCTCGTATCTTGTATAATAACGGATATATGGAGGTTTACCGTAGAAATGCGCCAGCCTGTATATATGTAAACAGACAAAGCTGAAACAAAAATAAGGGTTCAAGGAGGCCTAGTTCGTACTAATTTAAAAAAAATTGTTAAAATACAAAAGTTGGGGCCTCAATAACGGATATTTTCTACCAAAATTCTTTACAAATTATAAACTGTTAAACAACAAACTCTATTACTAAAACTACTGCCAAAGCGTCAGAGAAAGGGTCTAGTTCATGTGATTTTTTTGCAAAGATTTCATCAAAATGAAGGACAATGACGGCTGAAGCTAAAACTTAAAGCTTTGTAAAACACATTCCTTACATTTCCTCTATATAACCCACATTCAGGAAAGCCCAAACCGAGGAAGTGAACACGAGGACATTAAGGCTGAAGGAGTTACATCCCTGTATATTCTCAACATCATACATAATACGGCGAACCCGGAAACCATGCTTCATCAAGTTTAGTGAGTTTGTGCAAGAGTGTTGTTTAAGACGTTTGCATAACTTTACTTGTTCACATGTTTGCTTGAATCAAACATTTTATAATAGAATTTAGACTGTAATAATTATATCACTTGAATAAATAAATATTTTTTTTCGGACAATCTCTAACGAAAAACATATATATATATATATATATATATATATATATATATATATATATATATATATATATATATATATATATATATATATATATATATGTACATACTCAGGGTGCGGGAATGTGACTCACGACATCACTAGGAACTCGGAAACCGTAAGAGATACAAATTTAGTTAATTAAGACAAATGTTTCGCAATTACAAGCGCAATTCGAAGGTACTTACTGATTTGAAAACAATTCCATTGCTCCCTAGATATAAGCGAAACACCCAAAATTGTCATTTTCTGTTTCTTCAATATCTCTAAAACTATGTTGCTTATCAATATGAATTATTTCTGAGGGGCTTAATTTGCTCTCGTCGTTCTCATGGTGATCCTAAAATTTGTTCAAATTTATAACTTTCTAGGTCGCGATAGTCAACTTTTTTCTTTAACTGACGCTATATTAATTTTTTTAACCAAAATATTAGATTTTTTTTGTTCCAATGATGTATCACTACCTGGTGTTTTTACTCCATTTTTGTCAAAAATATTTTTTTTTAACAAGATGGTGCACCAGCCCATATACACGAATCGTGAACAACTTGCTTAATAGTGTTTTTGAAACAAGTGGATTGGTACTAGGAGACCTGTGCAGTGGCCTCCTAGGTGTTATTTATCAATTTACGCCAGAAAAGTAGATAATATAAAGTTAATTTCCGAGGGCAAAAAGACACTTTCCGCCGGTTCTACAAACGTGGATCAAAGTCAATCCAGGCCTAACTTTGATCTCGGGTCAACTACCATGGTAACCAACAGTTTAATGGACGGCTGGTTAATTACGGCTTCAGAAGACCAATCACAGACTATGATTTGTGTTTTGACCATGATAACCAAATATTTTGAAGCTGTTATTGGTTGTATTAAGCCTTGATTATCTAAGCGACCGTTAAATATTTAATCCTGCTTTGTGAACCTGGGCAATTATATCTGACAACTTAGATGCTACCCTTGTTCGCCCGGGCTTTGAAGTTATAATAAACAAAAATATTTTGCAGCGATTCCACAGAATAAATAATATATTATTTCTGCCGCATCCGACAGTCAAAGTTTAATTAAGCATTGTTGTCAGAGTGAATGTCTCTTCAGATGATTTAGGGATAGACTAGGTATTCAGTTGTTTGTTGTCATGATCGTTAATCCAGGATAAGCCGGGCTTAAATCGTTTGTGAAACCGGCGGCAAAAATCTGTATTATTACTAACAGTGTAGACTCGTCACATAAGCAATCAATAATATTACGCTTTTCAAAAACAGTTTGATAAAAAACATTTAAAAAAAATATGAAAATAGGTTCACACCTCAGCCGAGTAAACACAATAATTATAGAAGAAAATGAAAAATCAAAGTAATAGTTCAAAACGTGCGCCGTTTTCTTGGATGCAAGGACGTGGGCGTTTTATTATACTATTTGTTGCACAAAGCAAGAAGTCACTATTGATACTATGACAAGTTTCGGTGATTCTTGAGTTTAGATCTTGATTAATGAGGAGTGGCTTTTTGTTAACACTTTTTTAGGTAACCACAAAGAAAATAGTCAAGATATGTGTAGTCAGGTCACCGTGGATGCCACTGCATAGGTTCAGTAGTACCAACCCAGCTTTAAAAAACATCACAAGGAAAGTTGATCATGATTCGTGTATTATGTGCTGGTGAACCGTCTTATTAGAAAACAACAAAGTTGACTATTTTGGAAAAAATCCGAGAAAAACACCATCTAGTGATACATCATTGCAACCAGAAAAAAAAAACATAAATTCTTGGTGGAAAAATTCAATATGTCGTCTATTAAAGAGAAAAAGTTGACTATCGCTACTCAAAAACTAAGGAATTCAAACAAATTTTAGGACCACCATGGCAACTACAATGGCCAATTATGCCCCTGCCTGAAAATTCAAATTTATAGGTGACACAGTTTTAGAGATATTTAAGAAAGAAATAAATGACAGTTTTTGGTATTTCGCTTATATCTAGAAAGCTATGGAACATTTTAAGTAGCATCGTGTTGCCCTTGTAACTGTGCAATTTTTGTCTAATTTTCTAATTTGACCGAGTTTGTGTCTCCTTCGGTTTCGGAGTTCCCAATGATGTCCACGGTCAAAATTCCGCAGCTTTTATTAATATATATATATATATATATATATATATATATATATATATATATATATATATATATATATATATATATATATCTCCCAATGATGTCGATGCTCAAAATTCCGCAGCTTTTATTAATATATATATATATATATATATATATATATATATATATATATATATATATATATATATATATATATATTGAAATGTTGTACTACACTGTAATCACTTTTAAATATACACTTTATTTGTTTGCTGTACTTTTTGTGATTTTTTATTTGTTTACGTGGACTGCAGTTTCGAACCTTCCTGGTTCATCATCCGCATGCTACTTTACAGTACTCAGCAGCGTGCTGATGATAAACCAGGAAGGTTCGAAACCGCAGTACATCCCGGATATGAGTTCAAGGAGCCTATTTCGCGCTCATTAGAAGAATATTTTTAAAATTTAAAATTCGCGTCAGTACTGAATTTTTTTTACGAAAATTCACTAAAAGTAAAGATCTCAAAATTTATTTGTGTTTATTTAAGAAATCCTTTAGACCCCTCTCCCCTTCTCCCTCCTGTTTTTTTAAGGTGACTCCTCAAGGCATCCCGAGCCACACCTTGGGGACCACTGTACTATAGTGTTACATCTTTCTCTATGAGAGTGGCGTTTATGGACTCTATAGAGCATATTACTTCTATGGTCACAAGCAGCTTGAAGGGTGTGTTGATAGCAGCGAACACCTTGGAATTATATTTCGAGAAGGAACAAGAAGTGACAGATATGGAACAATCTAGAAAGGTCTATAATTGCCATAAACGGTATAAATAAACGACCGCATATGGTGCAGGCATCTTAATTAATCAGCTATAGTGCGGAATAAGCAATAATAGAAGGTGAAAAGTGAAATATAGTGCTATAGACATTTGCTAATAGAGAACTATTTTAGTTAATGTTTGTGCTGTCAGAAAATAGTTGGTTATAATAAATAAGTAGTTTGTAACACTGTGTTTTGTTAGTTTACTAATAATAATAATAGTAAACAGATTGAAAATCCCACAAAACGTTACAATACTATATCATAAATTAGAAAAATGGCCCACGGTGCTTATGGCGTGTATTTTTTTTCTTGGCAACAAGGCTTACTCTTACGTCGTTTAATATCCCGTGATACTAAGATTTCGTAATACTTGCAAAAAGATGAACGTATACATTGCATGCATAACAATATCCTTCATAAAGTTTTAGTATTAACAGGAAAAATAGATAACATGGCCGCGATAAGTAAAAAAGCTCCGTCATTCTCTGTCATTTCATGAAACATTGTTTCCCTAAATTATTGTCTCATCCTTCTTCCTGCCTAATATAATAAAACATCCGGCCGTGTGTCCAGGACTTCTTTATTTACTTCATTTTACTTGGTGTTCTAGACACGTCTTCATTTAATAAGTAAGGAAAACATAAGAAAAAAGCACAGAAAATAAACGTGTGAGATCTTTCTGCAATCATGTCTCAGAATAAACAACTATTCCTTTGTCTTTATTTTATTTTCTAGCAAAACGCTCTCTGCATTTCTCTCTTGCTTCATTTAGAATTTCTGCTGTGCGGATATCATTAGCGTTTCCATTTTTATAGTCTCAAAGCAGAGCACATATCATACGAATGTGAGTACTAATGTTTTTACTTAATGCATCTGACGTCAAAGGTAAATAACTAGTATAAATACGTATCTTTTATTAACATTTTCAAATTAATTTATCAAAATTATCCAAATGTCCACTTCATAAAGGGGGCTAAGGCCAACAATTTTAATCTGACTAACGTGAAAGTTGTCCCAATCAAAAATTTTTAATCTGACAGATAAGGCTAGAAAGAAACTGAAAAATTATATATGTGCAAGCCTCTATTTGAGAACATTTTCGTAGAAAAAAACCGCTAATGAGGACATTTAAATTTTGAAATAATGCCTTCAAATGAGCGTAAACCAGGATGGCTGGAACCCATATATATATATATATATATATATATATATATATATATATATATATATATATATATATATATATATATATATATATATATATATATATATATATATATATATATAATTAAATGGCATACGAGGACAGGAGTTATTAAAAAATCAAAATTATAATTGAATAAACAGTCTAAACAGAGAATTAATATGTCTTAGGAATTTTTACAAATAGGCACAATACTTGAGATACCGAATTTATTTCATTTGGCTGTTCCACACTGTATATATATATATATATATATATATATATATATATATATATATATATATATATATAAAATAAATTCGGTATATCAAGTATTGTGCGTATTTGTAAAAATTCCTAAGACATATTAATTTTCTGTTTAGACTGTTTTTTTAATAACTCCTGTCCTCGTATGCCATTTAATTTGAAATTTGTTTAACAGCTATATTGTAACGTCTCCTATATATGTGCAAATTTTCATTCGAAACAATATTTCAAAAAATATTGCGTTTTCAAATTTTTCTCTACATTTTTTCTAAGAAAAATTAGACGCATGGCGCCCATCTACGAACTCATCCAAGCTATTAATAAAATCAAGGTAATTCCCAAATTTGGTCGAAATCGGTCAAGGATTTTTTGAGTTAGCGGTTGGATACATATATATATATATATATATATATATATATATATATATATATATATATATATATATATATATATATACATAGATATATATATATATATATATATATATATATATATATATATATATATATATATACATAGATATATATATATATATATATATATATATATATATATTATATATATATACAGGGCTTTCATTGATTCCCGAACCCCACGTGACCGGATTCTGTCTCTCTCTTAGTGGAATATGATTTTAGGAGTTGGCAGTCAAAAAGTAACCAAAAAAACCACTAGGCTAGGGACCCTAAAATTACTAAATCAATTGACAATTGACAGTTCAGTCCATTAGCGCTCACTTCCCTTTTGACGGTTATTTTCTATGTATATTGTGCATTTTCCAAAGTCGACCAGTGTTTACCTTCTTCATATAATTTTCTATCTGTTGGACAATAAAAATAAACAATTTTTATCAAAACTTAGCATTTTCATTGCGTTTTTACGTAAGTTAAAAGTGTAGGTATGTTAAGGTTATGTTGTTGACGATATTCGACATCGCATGGAACGAAGCCCTACCAAATCTGTTCGTCGGTAATCTGCCCAAAGAGTTACATATTTGTTCAATGTTACACAATACACATTCCCAAAACCGTAAATTAGAAGTTTAAATAATCGGACCTCAATTTGTTTACGTACATTACAAAATTTTGATATCTATACAAAATAAAAGTAATATTTTATTGTTTTTAATTTATTTTTTTAACAATCAATAACAGTAAACCATACATGAACAGACCTTCTGTTAAAAATACTCAATAATAAATACATTTAAGACATTTATTGTTTCACGTTATTATGATTTTTATATTTTTTATAAAACCCCAAAGGAAATATGAGACAACACTGGCATCTTATAGGGATTTCATTAATTCAGGTTGTACAACCGTGTAGCCTAACTTAAGCGGTCACGTGGGGTTTTAATGAAGAACCCATATCCGGGGTCAGTTTCAATTTTTATATGTTATATATATATATATATATATATATATATATATATATATATATATATATATATATATATATATATATATATATATATATATATATATATATATTCATAACCATATAAAAATTGAAACTGACCCCCGATATGGGTTCGAGAGGCCCTAATTCGCGCTCATTTGAAATTTTTTTCCAAAAGTTTTACCATCGATACCTCTTTTCTTAATGAAAAATCACTAAAAAAAACTGCTTGAAAAAACTAGTAATATTTCGATAAGCGCTCAAGATAGCATAAAACTACAAGGAAACGTAAATGTTTCTAAGAGATTGTTCTTTGAGAAACAGGGATTATAAACGGTCAGTGGCATACGTGAAAGAAGTTATATTATTTGAAATAGTCTACGGAACCCGGAAAAGTAACACCCAGTATATCATTTGAAACAAGAATACTACCAAATAACAACCTTAGTCTACATAGAACGTGTACGGAACTGCATGTAAAAATCTCACTCCGTTCCAAAGATATTTTAAAATATTGTTCAAAATATTAAATTTCAACACCCTGTATCTCTGTTCGGAAGCAAATTAGAGTTTATCTTTTTTTTATTAGAGTTTTGACTGTCACTGTCAATCTTCAAAATGAACAAGGATGCATCTGACCTTGCTTTTCACAATGGCAAAACCGGTCTTAAGAATGTTAATCTAACAAGATCTTGAACTTTTTTCTTTTATCTTCTTTTATATCCCTATACACTTGCCGCTTACTAAAAATATATATTAAAATTAAAACTTACATACATATCCACCCACACACATACGCGAGCGCATATCCACTCCTGTATACGCACTCACGTCCAGTTCTTAGCCCTAGGTGCAGGACAGAAAATGCACATTATTTCTTCATGTGCATATACACACACATACATATGCATGCAAACATCTACGCTACAAGTTGTTGCAGGAGAAACACTGGCACACTTTTCACACCAATGAGGTTATCTTTATATAAACCTTTTGTCTTAAAATGATCTGTTCTATTGTCTGTTAAGGTTCTGCTACTATAAACTGGGACACCCTGTATATATGTAGTATATACAAACATATACGGTCTAAAACTGACCTCGTATGTGGGTTCCAAGAAGCTAGCCCGCGCTCATTTGAAAAATATTTACAATCGAAATGTCGTAGTATTCTCTTCGGAAAAACTTTTATACGAAAATTTGTTAAAATTCCATCAATAAATTATATTATATTTTTGACTGTAAAATTACAAGTCGTTTATATTAACATGTTCCTGTATAAAAAGCACCACTCAACTTAATTAATTTGATCCTGTTCTTTATCTGAAAAGTAATGTCCCTAATTTGTGTGACATGTATTAAGATAGCTTTGCTTGGATTTTCTAAACACATGCATATTCATATTATAATACACATGAAACGAATTAAGAACGCCCAAAGAATCCAACAATTAAAGTCTGCGTTGTAGACAGCCAATTGCAGTTTCGTATCTGTTTTATGCAGCATGGAGTTGGCAAGCTTTTTGCATGGATCAGATAATCGGATGCATCTTGGAGGCTTATTTTTCGCATTTTAAGCCTTTGCCTGAGATGTCGTCTGGTGCTGTTTAATAACATTTGCATAGTAATTGATTAATTAAGACGAGCTGCTATATTTCTGTTCGATGATAAAAATGTTAAGTTTATGTAAATTAAAGCTCACTGACATGCAATATCATGAAATGTCTTCAAGTATGTCCCATGTATTGCCTGGGAAGAATGTGTAATCCTAATAGATTTATACATTAAGTCATCGGCAAATAAAGAATGCAACGTTGTTGCTATCTACGTACAGGTTTCAGTAGTTAGAGATGCTGCAGGTGTATGTGGCAACTCACATATTATTTTAGCGAAAGTAGCGGCCATTTATGTTTTAGTAAATTTTTTATCGATGGTCAGACTTTGCAAAAATTTTTTCAAATGAGCGCGAATTTGGGCCCCTAGAACCCATATCCGATGTCAGTTTCGATTTTATATGTTTATATATATATATATATATATATATATATATATATATATATATATATATATATATATATATATATATATATATATATATATATATATATATATATATATATATATATATATATATATATATATATATGTGTATATGTATGTATGTATCCAACAAATTATAAACCGATTTTGATGAAACTCGGCAAGTGCCTTTCTTTTATTAATAGCTTGGATTAGTTTCTTATCCAGGAAAATCGGACAAGGCTTTCGGAATATATATATATATATATATATATATATATATATATATATATATATATATATATATATATAAACATATAGAAATCGAAACTGACCCCGGATATAGGTCTTAGGGGCCCAAATTCGCGCTCATTTAAAAAATTTTGCAAAGTCTCACCATCGATACCTCTCTATTAGTGAATTTTTTTAATAAAAACTGACTAAAAAAACAATTTGTTTAAACTTATGAGCCACCTTGTGATTGTCAAAATAATTTTATTCCCCGGGAGTGATTTTACGCAAAAACAATCCGAATCGTTTGTTTGTCCGTTGTTAACTGTATATCACATTTGAAGACGATATTTTAACTCGTTTTGAATTTATTGTGACTACAAATAGACAGACATACATTAAGTGAAGATTGGAACCTGTGCTCAGCACTGATAAGTACACTTGGAGAAAGCAAATCACCACAACACATTAAAAAAAACCTGACGGTCGTTTCACTAACCAAGTTAGCGCCATCAGAGGATGAATAATTCTAAATATCTTATGTATACAGCTCTGCTTATATTGTTGCGCAGGTAGTCGGTCCATAACAATAGAGGGTGATCCAACAACACAAATGAACATATTTCGTTTGGAAATACATAAATTATTTTATTATCTATCGGACGTGTTTCTTCCGGTCTTTCTTGTGAAGTGATCTATCAACCGACTTACCATAGGTGGCGGTACGAAATTCATACACTTTTTATTATTACTATATTAAGCATATATATATATATATATATATATATATATATATATATATATATATATATATATATATATATATATATATATATATATATATATATATATATATATACTTCCGAAAGTGCTTAGCTGTCCCGGCTGTCTAACATTTACTAAATTTTATATTATCCTTATCCACGTGGTGAGTATTATCCCAAATATGCCGAGTAACGGAAGATCCATCTGTTGTACCGTATCTTAACTGTGCTAAATGTTCATTAAATCTAATCTAAATAGATCTTCCTTTTTTTTCCAGACGTATTTAAGATCACAATCTTTACGAGTTCTTTCATAAATTCCCGACATTCTAGCGGTACTATCCTTGTCTTTTGGGTTACCTAGTCAGTTTTTTAAGTGCTTTTTTGTCGAAAAAAACCGTAAGATATTTATAATTATTCATCTTCTGATAACGCGAACTTGGTTAGTGAAACGATAATCAGGTTTCTTTAATGTGTTGTGGTGATTTTGGTTCTCCCAGTGTACTTGACAGACATACATACCGACAGACACAAAAAGTTCTCGTTCCCAAATCATGTTTTCTATATGTTTTGACACTTTTTACGACGTTACGCGCAAAAAAATGCCGGTGCCGTACTTCCACACGTATTGATGACGTGGAAGTAAAATAAAAATTTACGCAAATAATAAAGCAGTTTCGTTCCTTAACACAGTGGTACTTATTCCAACACGGCGGGACTTAAAGACGACTTGTAACCACTTCCCCTTCCTTCTTACCCTTACCGTCAGATCAACCTCTTGCAGGAAGAGCAGAAGGGTAAGTACTGCTGTATTGTGACATATAAGCTAGCATTTATTTTTCGTAAAAATTAGATACAATTCATTTAGATCTTATAAAAAACAAAACCCATTCCGCACAAACATAGCTCAATTATTTGTCAATTCACTCTTCCTTCCTTTGCCCTTATACAAAGCTAACATGATAGCGTCCTTCCACTTGACCTACTTTTATGCACATGTTAGACATTTCACATAGCCAAACAGTCTAATTCAAGCATTCATAACATTTCTTCATGGATTATATCAACACCCGCGACTTTTTTCGTTCTTTATTAATATTAAATAATAAAATTCTGGACGCAGCAAGTGCGTTATGGTGGTGAATTTTCATAAAAATGTTTTTAATAACAAATATGTGTGTTTTTTTAAGAAAGCAGGCATCAAATTTGGTTACCAGTATAACCTATATAGTAAAAACAATGTGCCTTGTTTCATCAAAATAACTTTATTGTGTGAAAATGTACAAAAATTTCCAAAAGTAAACTTAAGTGTTCCTGAAAAAACACGTTTCTTGGTCAACCTTATAGGTTAATAGCAAATTGAGCTGTTCAAATATGAAACATTTGATCAAAATTCGCTACCATAACGCACTTGCTGCTTCCAGAATTTCTTTTCTTACAAACATGCATTATATTTCGATGGAAAATGCAACAATGCAATAACATAAGGCGTGTTTGATTAAAAAAAATGAAAATTTGTATCACCAACGACTTATGGGCCATCCTGTGATTGTAGAAATATTATTTTAGGATGTAGCTCAAGACACCCTATAATTAATATATACAAAATTTTTTCATATCTTATATAATAACGGATATATTGAGCTTTATTGATTTTTTACGAAAATTCGACAAAAATTATATACCATTAAACGATAAACTCTATAGCTAAGGCTACTGCCAACCATCAGAGGCAGGGTCTATTTGAAATGAATTTTCTGGGAATATTTTAGTAAAATGAAGGACAATGACGATTGAAACTAAGACTTTAGGGTTTGTAAAACATCCTTCTTGAGACATTTCATTACTATAGCCCGTATCAGATTCAAGTTCTTTGCCTAAATGTTGCCAATTTTGACATTTTAAATCGCCACTTTGACGTTTTGAGGAAAATCCCAATTTATTTTTCTTTAAATGCCTATAACTTTTTTGTATTTTGACGTACATAGCTAAATTTTGGTAGGTAACTTACATATAAGGACGTAAACTTGCGTGCCAAATTTGGTTGCCCTTACTTTGTTCATTCCGGAGATATAACTTTTTTTCGAAAGAAAACACAAAATTTTCCGGGAAAACCTGGGCAGATTTTCCTGGCTAACGAACTCATCCAAGCCATTTGCAAAAGGAATTTTTTCACCAAATTTAATCAAAATCGGCCCATTATTTTTTGAGTTATCGGTGTGATACATATATATATATATATATATATATATATATATATATATATATATATATATATATATATATATATATATATATATATATATATATATATATATAAACATATAAAAATTGAAACTGACCCCGGATATGTTTTCTGGGGGGCCTAATTAGCGCTCATTTGAAGAAATTTTTTCAAAATTCAAAACTCGGGATCTCCTCATTAGTGATTTTTTTTTTAAAGAAAATTCACTAAAATGGCTCAATTACCTTTTCAACTTATTGTACAAAGCTGACGCCTTAGTAATAAATTAGTTGATTGTAGATTTAGAGGATTGTTATTGCAGGGATACTCTAAAACGATCCTGCACAATGTTATTGCTTGAAAGAGGACAATGTAAATATAAGCATAATAAACCTGCATTAAGGCAAATGAGGATATGGTAATATGTGTAAGACAGTTTTGAGATTTAAAGAATTGTCATTTTGAATGAGCCTGATTGAAATATTGCAAGAATATAAACGGTTTTGGCGTCTAGACATCTATTGAAACAAATACGAGGTCAAGAACACGGTAATGGTTAGACACAGCCTCGCGCGGCGTATCAAGACCCTATATCTACTCAACTAGAAAGCTCTCTTATGCGTTATGTAAGAGATAGGTGTGTTTCCCGAGAAATAGAAATATATTCGAGCATCACAAAAGAAGAGTTTCGTATAAAACTTACAGAACTTTCCATGTTGTTTTGTTCTTTCTACGTAAATAGTTCATTAAATCAAAGCTAACTATGTTTTTAGTTTTAAACAGTTCTTATACGGCATAGGTATTTGATTCGTGTCGTGACATAACTTTGGGAAAAATTTGTGAGAAATTTGCTGATAAAAGTTTATCGATTATAAGCTTTTTTTGTTAAATCGACAAAAGAGCGTGCTTTAGAGGATCTAGCGTATTTAATTTGTATACAATGTGGAACACGCAAATGGAATAAATCCAGTATCTCAATTATTGTGCATATTTATAAAAAAAATCCCAAAACACCGAAATTTTTTATTAAAAACTGTGATTCTGCAACGTGAAATTTTCACCCCTACATTCAACGCCCTTCGAATGACTGTTGCAAGGCGCTAATTTTTAAAAATGAACTAGGGGCTTGTGAAGCCTTATTTCAAAGATCGCTTCACTCTCTATTCAACAATGCTATGGTGTTTAAATTTATTGCAAAAATCAACAGTAAAAGAAATTCATCTAATTGAGGACCTTCACTACAATACATTAAAAAATTAATAACCAATGGCGTTTTATTTTTGATAATCAGAAAAAATAAAAAACACGTTAGTCTTAATGTAGGAGACGTTGAAAATTTATGCTTTGAACGTATTGGCAGCATCCTAATCGTAAATAAAAATGCTTTTAAAGTTAACCAATATCTATGACGTGATCGCAATCGTTATCCTTCTTCTCATGTCAATTAAATTGCGTGGTTTAGTTTTGTATACCATATTTTTCAAATATTCTCATAAAAAGAAGTCTTATAGCGTAAGCTTAGGTAATTCATTATAACCATCCTCGCTTCTATATCCACCAATTTGGAAATATTCAGCCAAGATACTGTCGGACATTGAATTGGTAATGCGCTGGTGCTCCATCCTCCTGGAATAATATCACATTCGCTGGAACTTGTGGGTTCGCTTAAGGATATAAGTTTCTCAAAGTTGGCATGACATTCTTTTGAAGCAGTGCTAAATAATTATCTCTAATAAAATGTCATCAATAAAACAGGGACCAATGAAATGGTTTCCAAATAATCCTGCCCAAACGCTGACCTTTGTAGGGTATTGCCTATGTTCTCGTCTTATACAGTGTGGCGTTTCGTTAGACCAGGAGCCGCAATTTTGACGATTAGCATGATCGTGAAGTATTAAACTGCACTAATCAGAAAACAAAACATGTTCTAGTTGAATAACATTGTTATTTAACATCTCAATCAAAATCGTCCTGCACCCGCGCCTGAGGTTGTATCAATTTATAACGATGCATTTTATTTTTCTTTCATATTCTAATAATCGATGAATGGCTAACATCCAATGTTGTGGCTGCTTGTCGACGCGGAGAATTTGGGTTTTCCTCAAACTCATGCATTACATCCAAATTGGTATCATTACTCAGTGCATTAGGAGGTTTTTTTGTATTTACCTTACATGTCCAAGCTTGCGCAATTGCTTTTCAATTTACGAATTGCCCCTTGGAAAATCGGGAAATTATTCTTGAAATAGGCCAGCAACTTCGATCCCTGATCGTGTTTTATCTCCGTAATCAATCATCTGTAGAAATTTTCTTTTATGCATTTCTGTTAAATAAATTATGTTTCAGAATTGCAGCTAACCACTGACAGCTACTGTTATGCGGTTATAATCAGCAATCGAGTTGCTAAGGCGTTTTAAACAAAACGAACTATGCGAACTATGGAGAATATTGATACCCTCTTATGTCATACAGACTTGAAGACTACTTCTCTGGCTTCACTGTTGATTTTTGTAGGTGAAGGACGTAGCCAGCGCGTGAGCTAACTGGAGCAAGTGTCCCTTCGAATTCTGGATGTTCTAGGATGTTCTTCAATGCTTCTGTGACTATAGTTTCGCTGATTGACAGCATTTTCAGACAGATCAAAATTGAATTAGTATGAAATCATGACAACTACAAATAAAGATCTGTTGCTATGTTATGATATGATGTTTTGATCAAATTTTTTTTATCAAATTGAACATAAAATGAAACACAGATGACAGATGAGGTTTTCAAAATGTCTATGTGATGTATGTCAATATTTAACATAAAAATAGAACTAGCCTATAATAGCTATGATAACAATTACAAAAATAACATAACTTAACTGTTTAGTTGTCAAATAAACGTTATTCTTAATAACATAAGTTTTTTTTTAAGTTAAATCAGTGAAATACAGCATATAGAAATTTTAATTTTTGTTGGATGCGGTGATAAAACCAGAACACATCAAGATCTGTACAATTTGTTTAGTGAGAAATATCCAGATAGCCGTAGCAGCCAATCCACTGTGAGTAAAATCGTGAGGAAATTCAGAGAAACTGTACATGTTAAAAACATGCAGGGCGTCCTAAGAAAATTGATGAAGACGTAAAACTGGATATTTTATTAAGTATGCGTGAGAATCCTCACATTGTATCTCGATCCAGCAGACCATGAAATTTCTCAGCGATCAGACGTGCATTAAAAATTGAAAATTACCATCCTTACAAAATACAGCTGCTGCGCGAACATAATGAAAAGGACCCTGACCGACAAATGCATTTGTGAAATAACCAAGATTTATGCAACCGTTATCCAAACTTTATTCGCCAAGCATCATTTTGGCTAAATGGAACAGTGAATAAGTAAAATTACAGGTATTGGAATAGAGAGAATCCTCACTTGATGAGCGAAGTACATAGATAACACCCTTGTAAAGTTAGCGGAATATGGTTTCTAGGTGACCTAGTTCGCTCTCATTTTAAAACATTTTTTCAAAATATAAAAGTCGCGAATTTTGTTTATGAAAATGCGCTAAAAGGCAATCAAACGGAACTTGATGCTGTTTTAGTAACATGGTTAAAAAAATTGTTTTCCATTACTGAAATCATACTGTGTACAGGCTGACTCGAATTCGAGCCTCAACATTGGGATCTCGGAAACTGTAAGAGATACAACGTCGGTTAAATTATGGCAAAGTTTTGTAATTTGATGCTCAGCAAAATGCGGTTTAGAAAATTCCGAATACTTCCGGTGATAATAGTAAAAAACCGAAAATTCATAAAATCTGTGTTATTTTTTTTTCTGGCGTTATTTGAAAAGATATAACAAAATGAATTGCACCTCATCAAAGTTACTTGTCTTCTCCTACAAGATGACATATTTTATATATAAATTTGAAATCCGATGTTTCGTCTTTCAGAAACCATCATCAACTCCATTTTTTCAAATACGGCCCTGGATTTTTTATTTCATATATTGTTACGTTTGGACTACCTCAAAACAATGCCTTATCACAACTTTTTAATTTCAAACGTTTTGATAAAAAAATGACATTTTCTGTCTTTCTTGAAAATATTTAATACGACTCTGCTTTTGAAACAAAATATTTCTTCAATAATATAATTTGATTAGGTAGGTAAAGATGAACCCGAATTTATGAGTCAAATATTTTAAGTTCAATGCAATGCAATGCAATGGCATGTCTGTTCGTTTATCTCGGCGGCTTTGATATTCAGAAATATCAAGCTTGCTTGTCATAATATGACAATAGAACTTTTGAATATTTAACTATAAAAATAAACATGAAGAGAGCAAAAATGATGTTTTCCAATTTCGAGAAACGTGATATGCTTCGGATTTATTATAGTAATAACAGAAACTCTCACATTTTATGTGAACGGTATTTAGAGCAATACCCCGAGCGTCCACAACCCCATTATTCATATTTTAACAATTTGGACAGAAATTTAGCTCTCTTTGGTAGTTTTGTTAAACATAGAAATTCGCACGGCCAACGAATGGAAGCTGAAGATGAAGAACCTGTTTAAATGGCGTAAGTATCGTTATAAAATGATGCTATGCAATCTTTTATTACTATAATATTTTGCGATAACATGTCAAAGATATTTCACCAAAACGTTTTGTTAAAGGTTACGGGAAATCCTCGTGGTTCAACACGGCAATTTGCTTCAGAACTGAATATGACTAGAAGCCGAATTCAGAGGGTTCTCAAAAAACATAAGTATCATCCATACAAACTTCACGTTTGCCAAGAACTAATACCAGGAGACAGGGACAGAAGGCTTGAATTCTGCAATTGGCTTGATGGAAAAATGCAACAAGATGAATATTTCTTAAATAAAATCATATGGACAGAGGAATGTAATTTTTCCACAAGCGGCATTTTTAACAGAAACAATGAGCATTATTATGCAGTAGAAAATCCATACCAAAATCGGCACGTTCGAGGACAGGGACGAAGATCATTCAATGTTTGGGTTGGAATGTATCGAACCAAAATCTTAGGGCCAATTACTTATGATGGAAACTTAAATACTGAACGGTAGCTTAATTTAATCCATAATTATATATTCGATGCGCTTGAAGATTAACCGTTGAATATGCTGCGGCAGGTGTGGTGGCAACAGGATGGTGCACCACCCCATAATGGAAGGGCAGTAACCGAGTTTCTTAATGAAACATTTCCCAATCAATGGATTGGACACCAATGAGTGGTGCGCTGGCTGCCAGAAGTCCTGATTTGTCTCCGCTAGATTATTTTTTATGGGGGATTCTTGAAAAATCGCTTATTCAAGGATACTTTTCCGAATGATATAAACATTTTGCGCCAAAAGTTAGTGTTAGAATTCACAACTCTACGAGCTAGAGGAAGAATAATCCACCGGGCTGTTACGAACAATCTGCGAAGACGTATGCAAAAATGCATAGAAGTCCAAGGGGGCTTATTCGCGCATTTACTTTAGGTTTTTTAATTTGTCCATTTTAAAAGTTAAGTAAGCATTAAATATTTTCAAGAAATACTGAAAATGTCATTTTTTGTTATCAAAACGTTTGCAATTCAAAAGTTGTGATGAGTCATTGTTTTGAGGTAGTGTAAAGGTAACAAAATATTAAATAAAAAATCCAGGGCCGTATTTGAAAAAATTGAGTTGATGGTTTCTGAAAGGCGAAACATCGGCTTTCAAATTTAAAAATGCCATCTTGTAGGAGAGGAAAAGTGACCTCAATGAAGTGTGATTCATTTTGTTATGTCTTTTCAAACAACGCTAGAAAAAAATAAAACAGATTTTATGAGTTTTCGGTTTTTCCGATTATCACCGGCAGTATTCGGAATTTTCTAAACTGCATTTTGTTGAACTTCAAATTACGCAACTTTGACATAATTTAACCGACGTTGTATCTCTTACAGTTTCCGAGATACCACTGATGAGGCTCGAACTTGAGCCACCCTGTACAAGCGCAATATTTCTTGTTTTTGTACTGCACCTTGCTAATAACAAATACCCTGTAGTTTTTTTCTAATTATCATATCACGTAGGTATAAAGTAATTCTCATGTCACACAAAATAGGATGTGGCAACTTTCCTGGAAAAATAATTTTTTTTAATGGTAAGTCACCTAAGGTATTTTAATTAAATTTCTAACAGCAGATTCTTTCACATACAAATTACATCCTCTCACGCATAGATGCAGCTGTTCGTACAATCAATACACCCACACAGAAACACATGTTAACAGAACGAAGACACAGTAACTATGGCTGTACTGTGCAGAAAGATAATAATTATTTTATATTTACTAACCCGCTAACGAACATTAAATATGGCACGCCTTATTACCTATATTTTCTTGCATATTTATCGAAATGGCGTTAACTTCCATTAGTAACCAATGTACAACACAATGCGCATTGAAAAATTGTTTGTTAAGGTATACCTACAAGCTTTATTTTCATTTTATAACATTAAGTTATATAAAACAAAATAAAGGATTGAAAAACTTTTTACAATGTCCAGATAATGGTAGGTATTATCAAATAACTATCGACTTCAAAACGTCCACTGAATGCAGTGCAATACGCAGTATGCAGCACGACTTGATATAAGTTTTAGTGAATTTCGTAGAAAAAATTAACTAATTGGGAGATCTACATTTGAATTTTGAAAAGATTTCTTCAAAAATGAATGCGGACTAGGACCCCTAGAACCCATATGTCAGGTTCTTATGTTTAAATGATCGGCCGATTTTGATTAAATTTTGCAGGTACCTTCCTTTTGTAAGTGGCTTGGATAAATTCGTTAGCCAAGAAAATCGGACGTATTTTTTCTGGGAAAATCGTGATCTTAGAATGGACAAAACCAAAATATTTTGTGTGGCAAGCAAGTATAACAGAGCGAATGATTGAGTACAGCTCAATATATATATATATATATATATATATATATATATATATATATATATATATATATATATATATATATATATATATATATATATATATATATATATAGAGAGAGAGAGAGATATGTATACAAAACACAAAAACCAAGTTTTCTTCGTTCAAAAAGGTCAAAAAATCCCATAAAAATTACTGTTCTTCGTAAAACGTCGAAGTCGCGTTTTAAAATGCAAAATTCGGATTTTTCAGACAAAGACTGCGAAACGAGTGCGAGTTGTGCAAAAATGTCGTCAGAAGTGTGTTTTACAAAGCCTTACGTTTTTGCTTCAACCGTCATTGTCCTTCTGTGATGTTTTGGCAGTAGGTTCAGTTATAGAGTTTGTGGTTTATTAGTCTATAATTTTTAGCAAATCTTCGTAGAAAAAAAATTGTTAATGAAGAGAAAGCGACTTTAAAGCGACTTTTAAATTTTGAAAATGAGCGCTACTAGGCCCCCTAGAAGCCGTATCCGGGGTCAGTTTCAGTTTGTATATGTATATATATATATATATATATATATATATATATATATATATATATATATATATATATATATATATATACAGATATATGGGATTTTCTTTGGAAAATTGTGGTATATCCGAAAATAACAAAGCTGTGACAACCAAGTTCGGCATATACGTTTCCACTATAAAACTTAGCCTACATATAAAAATTCAGATCTCTAAATAAAGAGAAAAATCTACAGGCAATAAAAAAAAAATAGGTGCCACTGGTGATCAGAGGAAAGCACAAACACAAAATATTTTGTGTGGTTAACAAAACCAATTGAATAAAACATATAAGGGTCAAACACACACACACACACAATATATATATATATATATATATATATATATATATATATATATATATATATATATATATATATATATATATATATATATATATATATATATATATATATATATATATATATATATATATATATGTTTGAATGTATCACATCGATAACTCAGAAAATAATGGACCGATTTTGACCAAATTTTCTGAGTACCTTCCTCTTGTATATGGCTTGGACAGGTTCGTTAACCAGGAAAATCGGCACAGGTTTTCCCGGAAATTTTGTGTCTCCGTTTAAAAAACATTTATATCTCCGGAAATAACTAAGTAAGGGCAATCAAAATTCGCATTATAAAGGATAAACCAGGTATAAAAATTTTGGTCTGTAAGTTTAGAGACAAGAAAGTTATGGGCATTTAAAAAAACTTGAGGTTTTCCTCAAAACGTCAAAGTCGCGCTTTGAAACGTCAAAGTTAGCAACATTTAGGCAAAGAACCTGAAACAAATACGGCTTATGTAAAGAAAATGTCGCAAGAGGAGTGTTCTGCACACCCTTAAGTTTCAGCTTCAACCGTCACTGTCCTTCCTTTTACTAAAATATTTCCAGAAATTTCATTTCAAAGAGAGCCATTCTCCGATGCTTTGGTAGTACTTTTAGTTAAGTTTATGGTTTAACGGTCTATAAGTTTTAACTAATTTTCGTAGAAAAAATTCGTTATTGAGGAGACCGCGACTGATCTGTTTACATATATACAGGGTGACGCATTTCTACGGTAAAGCTCAATATAATTGTTATTATACAAGATACGAGAAAAAGTTGTATACGTTAATTATAGGGTCCACTTTAAATAGGAATACGACTGATGTAACCAACATTAGGAGCGGGGAAGAATGTGCGAATGGCAAATAGCCATAGCAATTAAAATTCGAGAAAAAAAATTATAGGGTGTCTGCTGCATTTTATAAAATGATTTTGACAATCACAGGCTGGCCCATAAGTCGTTGGTGATACCTACAAATTTTTTTCGAACACCCTTACATTATTGCATTTTTGCATTCTTTACCGAAATATGATGCATGTTTGTAAGAAAAAAATCGGGAGGCAGTAAGTGGGTTTTGGTGGCGAATTTTCATTAAACGCTTCAAATTTCAATAACTCAATTTGCTATTAACCCAACGTTTGTTGTCTAGGAAAGCAGTTTTCTCTTAAATATTTTAACTTTATTTTCGGAATTTTTTTTTATATTTTCGAACATTAAGTTCTTTTGGTAAACTATGGGACATTGTTTCTACTATATAGGTTATTTCGGTAACCAGATTGATGCATGCTTGCATTATAGAGACAGATTTGCTATTAAAGACATTTTAATGAAAATTCACTTCCATAATGCACTTGCTGTGTCCAGACTTTTTCTTATTACTGAAGCACTAAAACGAAACAGGTGCTTGTGATTTATCTAATATTTATGTGGTTAATCTTATAAAAATTCAGTGGTGTTTGGCAGATTGGTCCCATTATAGAAATAAATACTGGTATAAAAGAAATGTTAAGTTAATCTGACAGTCATGTCTTTATTAGCATCTAGTTAGACGGTCAAAGAGATATTTTTTTATAATTCTTTTGATATTAATTATATGTATTAATGTTTTTATGTAAAATTCAATAAATAATAGCTTCTTTTAATATTCTTTTACATCGTTTATTAAGTAGCCAAAAGATATGTTAGTCTGTAAGTAGTTTATCTTGTTCATTTGCTTGCCGTTACAGAAAGTTGTGAGTTTTATAACAGTATTTTATATACACAATTTTTTGAGAAAGTGGATACGGAGCAAGTGCGCTATATCAGCGAATATTCATAGGCATTGTAATACATAAGGCAACGTACTTTGTCTCGTAGGAATAACATTGGACTCTTTTAACTAATCTATGTTAAATTTAAGTGGCTGATTTCTGTATACACGCTCCAAAACAACAGATTTCTTTTTAGCAATTCAATATTTCGTAGGCTAGAAACACTGCAAATAACTAAATCGTTGTGTGTGTGTGTGTGTGTGTGTGTGTGTGTGTGTGTGTGTGTGTGTGTGTGTGTGTGTGTGTGTGTGTGTGTGTGTGTGTGTGTGTGTGTGTGTGTGTGTGTGTGTGTGTGTGTGTGTGTGTGTGTGTGTGTGTGTGTGTGTGTGTGTGTGTGTGTGTGTGTGTGTGTGTGTGTGTGTGTGTGTGTGTGTGTGTGTGTGTGTGTGTGTGTGTGTGTGTGTGTGTGTGTGTGTGTGTGTGTGTGTGTGTGTGTGTGTGTGTGTGTGTGTGTGTGTGTGTGTGTGTGTGTGTGTGTGTGTGTGTGTGTGTGTGTGTGTGTGTGTGTGTGTGTGTGTGTGTGTGTGTGTGTGTGTGTGTGTGTGTGTGTGTGTGTGTGTGTGTGTGTGTGTGTGTGTGTGTGTGTGTGTGTGTGTGTGTGTGTGTGTGTGTGTGTGTGTGTGTGTGTGTGTGTGTGTGTGTGTGTGTGTGTGTGTGTGTGTGTGTGTGTGTGTGTGTGTGTGTGTGTGTGTGTGTGTGTGTGTGTGTGTGTGTGTGTGTGTGTGTGTGTGTGTGTGTGTGTGTGTGTGTGTGTGTGTGTGTGTGTGTGTGTGTGTGTGTGTGTGTGTGTGTGTGTGTGTGTGTGTGTGTGTGTGTGTGTGTGTGTGTGTGTGTGTGTGTGTGTGTGTGTGTGTGTGTGTGTGTGTGTGTGTGTGTGTGTGTGTGTGTGTGTGTGTGTGTGTGTGTGTGTGTGTGTGTGTGTGTGTGTGTGTGTGTGTGTGTGTGTGTGTGTGTGTGTGTGTGTGTGTGTGTGTGTGTGTGTGTGTGTGTGTGTGTGTGTGTGTGTGTGTGTGTGTGTGTGTGTGTGTGTGTGTGTGTGTGTGTGTGTGTGTGTGTGTGTGTGTGTGTGTGTGTGTGTGTGTGTGTGTGTGTGTGTGTGTGTGTGTGTGTGTGTGTGTGTGTGTGTGTGTGTGTGTGTGTGTGTGTGTGTGTGTGTGTGTGTGTGTGTGTGTGTGTGTGTGTGTGTGTGTGTGTGTGTGTGTGTGTGTGTGTGTGTGTGTGTGTGTGTGTGTGTGTGTGTGTGTGTGTGTGTGTGTGTGTGTGTGTGTGTGTGTGTGTGTGTGTGTGTGTGTGTGTGTGTGTGTGTGTGTGTGTGTGTGTGTGTGTGTGTGTGTGTGTGTGTGTGTGTGTGTGTGTGTGTGTGTGTGTGTGTGTGTGTGTGTGTGTGTGTGTGTGTGTGTGTGTGTGTGTGTGTGTGTGTGTGTGTGTGTGTGTGTGTGTGTGTGTGTGTGTGTGTGTGTGTGTGTGTGTGTGTGTGTGTGTGTGTGTGTGTGTGTGTGTGTGTGTGTGTGTGTGTGTGTGTGTGTGTGTGTGTGTGTGTGTGTGTGTGTGTGTGTGTGTGTGTGTGTGTGTGTGTGTGTGTGTGTGTGTGTGTGTGTGTGTGTGTGTGTGTGTGTGTGTGTGTGTGTGTGTGTGTGTGTGTGTGTGTGTGTGTGTGTGTGTGTGTGTGTGTGTGTGTGTGTGTGTGTGTGTGTGTGTGTGTGTGTGTGTGTGTGTGTGTGTGTGTGTGTGTGTGTGTGTGTGTGTGTGTGTGTGTGTGTGTGTGTGTGTGTGTGTGTGTGTGTGTGTGTGTGTGTGTGTGTGTGTGTGTGTGTGTGTGTGTGTGTGTGTGTGTGTGTGTGTGTGTGTGTGTGTGTGTGTGTGTGTGTGTGTGTGTGTGTGTGTGTGTGTGTGTGTGTGTGTGTGTGTGTGTGTGTGTGTGTGTGTGTGTGTGTGTGTGTGTGTGTGTGTGTGTGTGTGTGTGTGTGTGTGTGTGTGTGTGTGTGTGTGTGTGTGTGTGTGTGTGTGTGTGTGTGTGTGTGTGTGTGTGTGTGTGTGTGTGTGTGTGTGTGTGTGTGTGTGTGTGTGTGTGTGTGTGTGTGTGTGTGTGTGTGTGTGTGTGTGTGTGTGTGTGTGTGTGTGTGTGTGTGTGTGTGTGTGTGTGTGTGTGTGTGTGTGTGTGTGTGTGTGTGTGTGTGTGTGTGTGTGTGTGTGTGTGTGTGTGTGTGTGTGTGTGTGTGTGTGTGTGTGTGTGTGTGTGTGTGTGTGTGTGTGTGTGTGTGTGTGTGTGTGTGTGTGTGTGTGTGTGTGTGTGTGTGTGTGTGTGTGTGTGTGTGTGTGTGTGTGTGTGTGTGTGTGTGTGTGTGTGTGTGTGTGTGTGTGTGTGTGTGTGTGTGTGTGTGTGTGTGTGTGTGTGTGTGTGTGTGTGTGTGTGTGTGTGTGTGTGTGTGTGTGTGTGTGTGTGTGTGTGTGTGTGTGTGTGTGTGTGTGTGTGTGTGTGTGTGTGTGTGTGTGTGTGTGTGTGTGTGTGTGTGTGTGTGTGTGTGTGTGTGTGTGTGTGTGTGTGTGTGTGTGTGTGTGTGTGTGTGTGTGTGTGTGTGTGTGTGTGTGTGTGTGTGTGTGTGTGTGTGTGTGTGTGTGTGTGTGTGTGTGTGTGTGTGAAGAGTGGTCTGGCCTCGAGCTTGTAGTCTCATTGGCCACAGACTTTTTCAGTTACTTTGAATTTCCAATTTAAGTGGGAAGATTGCACTTTCATGCAGAATTGCCATATCACACAAATTACAGCCATCTAGACCTACACCTGTAATTCTAGTATTTACTTATACTCTACGCTATACCTATTTTACACCTTTTTTTTTCATTTTTTTTTAATTATTCATTTATTTATTTTTTCTTTTATTTTCTTTTATTTTCTTTTTTTTTTCTTTTTTTAATTTTTTTTTTTTAATTTATTTATGTATTTTTATTATTATTATTTTTTGTCCTGGTAACGAAATCATTTAATATATACATTTTTGTATATTCTATTCCACATAATACTGCCCTTTTCTAAAAAATTAAATACATTTCATAAAAAAAAACTTGGATAGCAATTATTATTCAACAAAATTAGATTTTATCACATTGTATCTGTATTTTAGTCACAATATACGAGTTAAATTTTATAAAAATAAATTAACCATTTTCAAAGATATAACATTTTCGGGGAGAAAATTTGCAATTTTCTGTGGAAGATCATGACTCAACTAGCCAATGAACTTAGCCTTCGAAAAGAATTTTACAGTGTAATTAAACAAAACGGAATTCTATTATATATATATATATATATATATATATATATAATTTTTTTTTTTTAATTTAATATTATTGGCTGCGGCATCTCAGGCCATTAGCACATTTTTCCCATCATTCTATATTTTTTAAAATTTTCCAGACCGAGTCAAATTGGCTCGCCCGGGAATCGAACCCGGGACCTCTCGCTTAGCAGGCTGGCACCTATACACCTGCGCCACGAGGGCGTCTATATATATATATATATATATATATATATATATATATATATATATATATATATATATATATATATATATATATATATATATATATATATATATATATAAATATATATATATATATATATATATATATATATATATATATATATATATATATATATATATATATATATATATATATATATATATATATAGGGTGGCGCATTGAAAACGAAACCGACCAATTTGCGCCCAGAAAATTTTTTTTTTTAAAACGCTGAAACACGTGAATTTTAATATTGAGGGGGACATGTTTTGACATAAAACCCAACTTTGTCACATCAACTCCTTAAGGGTGGTGATAACAACTCTTATATTTTAAATAGGGAACATGGGTCGAGTGTTACATCATTTGAAAGCTTTTTTTTTCTGAATTCAGCACACTAATTTTTTTGAAAGTTTTATCAACTCGTTTAAAAATTATTCACAGTTGAAGATGCAAAAACGGATTTCACTCATTCCGATGAGAACTGTGCTGATAGTCAATGTTTTGTTGGTTTGTAAACAAAAAATTGACAATCAGAACATTTCTTATCTGAATAAGAGAAATGCGGTTTATTATTTCAGTTTATCGATCGGTTTGATACTTGACAGTACTACCGAAAATTAATTTCACAATGGTGTATTCTGTAGAAGAAAGAGTTGATATAATCACTCTTTTTTTCAAAAACGATGACTGTGCCAACCGTACCGCAAATTTGTTTAATGAACGACATCCGAACAGACATGTTAACAGAAAATACATTTTGGAGTTAGTTGCAAAGTTTCGACAAAGTGGTTCAGTAGCCAACAAAAAACGGGATCCTGAACGTGAATTTCCGGTTAGAAATGAGACTACTGAGATTGAAGCTTTAGGACAAATTTCTGCAGACCCAACTTTGAGCACGAGAAAATTGGCCACTGTTTGAAACAAGAAAAGAAGAACTATTCAGCGAATATTGAAGCATCATAAATTTCACCCGTATAAAATTCATCTTGTACAACAACTGAATGAAGATGATTTTGATCGGCGGCTGGAGTTTTGTGAACTTTCTGTTCAATATCTGTTTTTTAGACGAGTGTACGTTTTTATTAAACTCTACGGTCAATCGTCATAATTGTCGTTATTGGGCAGCTAATAATCCAAGAAATTTTCACGAAGTCCACACTCAAACTCCACAGAAATTAAATGTCTGGACAGGCATTTTTGGAGACCGTTTAATCGGACCAATTTTTCTTGATGGCAATTTGAGTGGCGAAACGTATTTGGAGTTACTAGAAGATATCGTTTACCCTCTACTAATTGACATTGTTGAAAATAATGATCGCTATCAAAAAAATCAATTTGTGATTCAACAAGACGGAGCTCCTCCGCATTTTTCACAACCTGCTAGGAGTTTTTGAACCGAGAGTTTCCAGGATAATGGATTGGGCGTAGAGGTGCTATTGAGTGGCCCCCTAGATGACCGTATTTAACTCCTTTAGCCTTCTTTCTATTGAGCCATTTAAAGGGTAGAATTTACGCAACAGAACCAGAGTCTCTGGAACAATTACGACGACGCATTGTTGAACAATGCCGTCTAATAACCCCACAAATGCTCGAGAATGTCAGAGCTCGTTTTGAACAAAATATGTACTTTTGTATGGAAACTGGTGGTTAACAATTTGACAACTTACTTAACTGAGTAAACATTTTTGAACGCTTGTTTTTGTTTTTTAGTTTTTTTTAACGAAAAATTGACTAATTAGTGCATTTATTATCACAATGAATGAAATACCTTCTTGCAACTCCAACTGTGAATAATTTTTAAACGAGTTGATAAAACTTCCAAAAAAATTAGTGTGCTGAATTCAGAAAATAGAGGGTCTGTTTCGTTTTCAATGCGCCATTCTGTAGATATAATTGTATTAACTATTTGATCTATACGTTCCAGTTTACCGTCAGCATTTTAAGTCCCCACACATTTATCCCAAATTGTTCACTTTGGATATTATTCGTAATATTAAATTAAAAAATAAACACAGGCTTAACTATTTGAAATATAAGAATCATAATGACTTATTGTTGTTCAGAGAATTAGGAACTCTTATAAAACATGATATTTCTGATGCGTATAAAACCTTTATAAGGCAATCTGAGGATTTTGTTACTAGTTACCCTAAACAATTTTGGTCTTTCATTAAATCTAAGGCTGAGAAGTCTAGAATTCCTGGCAAAATGATTAACCCGTCTGGTAATTTACTTGATGCACCTTTAGATATTGTTTGTGGTTCTAAAACTCATTTTGGTAGTATTTATTTACCACCATTATCTTCTTCTAACCCCTCTGATGTATTTGCTTCTTACCTTAGTCTCTCTTGGGTATTACCCCAATTTAATCTAACTTATATAAGAGAGGATATACTTGGTGCTACAAAACGCCTCAAATCCGGCTATTGTTCAGGCCAAGACCAAATTCCTGCTTTCCTTGTGAGGAATTGCGCCTTAGTGCTGATCACTCCTTTACAAACTATTGACTTAAACTCATTCTAAAAATCTCCTGTTTTCCGAAAATTTGGAAAACTTCCAAGATTTGTCCTGTACATAAAAGTGGTAGTGCTGATAAAAGCCAACGGTGAAAATTTTGAACATTTACTATAGGCATCATAAGTATTTCTTGATCTTGATGTTTATCTGTTTTTCAGATTTTTTCATTTCACCTACCTTATTTTTGAGGTTCAATCATGACTGTTGTGTTCTGTTTGTTAATTTAATGGCGTTGTCCATGTAGAATAAATATGTTCATTAAAACTTCGTTTGAATGGTTGTTTTCACCCATTTTTAGTGGCATAACCGATCAAAATGCAAAAATATCTTATGTTAGTTTGACACTGTTAGTTTTAGTTGCCATGTTGCCAATAGTGTATTAGTATAAAAGTTGAATAATTTTTTTTCAGTAAAATGCCTTTTTCTCCAAAATCGTGAAGAAACATGCTATATTATTTGAAACGAGATTCCATCATTTTAAAATATTTTTTTCCTTTTGAAAAGAACGCACTTTTGGTCACTTTTCTATGTAGCAGAAAAGGTAAAACTTTTGAAGTATCCTGTATAATATCAGATCGATTTCTCTATTGGAATGAAATAACTGTACTCTCCTTAACCTGTAACCACAATTTTAGCTTCACAGCATGCAGGAGTACAACATTATTAATATTTAATTTTGCTTCAAAAAATATGAAAATTAATATCTGGGGAACCACCAGCGATAGGTATAGAAACATTTAAAAAAAAGTTATTTTAATTAGACAAAGAATTAGAGAAAATATAACATACGGCGTGGTCTATTTAAAACCACAGAGCTACTACGACTTTTCAGTTAGAACTTCGGTGGTTCAGGGGTAAGAACGTGTGCCTCTGAACCGAAGGGTACTGGGTTCGATCCCAGGGTACTCCTTTCACTTTTTCAGTACAAACTGTAAAATTAACATCAACCAAGGTTCTGACATTGTATTTGAGCAAGTTGAATGTCTGCACGTTCCGCCATTCGGAGGGGGCGTAAAGCCATCTGTCCCGTGTCCATGCGATGTTGGGCACGTTAAAGGTCCCTACCCTCCTTATAGAAAGGCAGGGGTTCGGCAATATTTCCAGGATAGTGAGGTGAAACTGCTCCCTGCCGTCGGTGATTGGCCATAGTCGCTGAAATAGGCCGACGTTAAAGAAACAAAACACACACACACACTTTTCAGTTGAAGCGGTAACACCGCCAAATTTTCAGATCGATCGCATATTTTGTTTTCCATATACATTTAAGAAACCATCGACCTCATCATCAACCATCAAGATCCTGTATATGTATATATATATATATATATATATATATATATATATATATATATATATATATATATATATATATATATATATATATATATATATATATATATATATATTTGTGTCCGAGGGATAACTTAAAAATTCTGAACGCAGCCATTGTTGTAACGAATATTGATATAAATGAATTTCCAAAATTTTTTTAACTAAAATTCGTTAGAAACATTTTCCAACCAAAGTTGGATTAAAATTTCTTCACAATTCGATTAAAAACTTATTTTATATATTGTTTTACAAACTTCGCTGTAAAAATATTTTGACGAAAATCAGCTAAAAAAGATGTTACTAATTGAATGAAAAAAGTTCGGGACGCAGAAAATGCATTATGGTAGTGAATTTTTTTAAATGCTTTAAATTTGAATAACTTATTTATTTATATTTTATATACACTTAAAGAGTTTAATTTTGGTACACAGTAGGATCTTTGCCAGCGCAACATATCCACAAAATTTCATTAAAATAACTTTGTAATTTTCGGAGATATCTTTTTTTTTCAAAAAAACATGAAAATTTAAATAACTAAATTTTTGATAAACGTAGAAAGTTTGATTTTGGTACGTGGTAAGGTCCCTCACAAGGCAATCTATCCATCAAATTTCATTAAAATACCTTTGTAATTTTCGGAGAAAAAAATTTTCCAAAGAAAACTCAAAATGTTTCCGGAAAACCTTGTCCGATTTTCCTGGCCAACGAACCCTTTCAGGCCACTAATTAATAAAAGGCTCTTGCCGAGTTTAATCGAAATCGGTTAATTATTTTTTGAGTTATCGGTTGGATATATATATTATATATATATATATATATATATATATATATATATATATATATATATATATATATATATATATATATATATATATATATATATATATAACATATAAAAATTGAAACTGGCCCCGGATATGGGTTCCAGGGGTTCTAGTTCGCGCTAATTTGAAAAATTTTTTGCAAAGTCCCACTATTGATACCTCTCTATTAGTGATTTTTTTAAAATAAAAATTGTTTCCACATAAATTCTATATAATTTTTTAAACGAAAATTCGCTAACACCAGTTATGTAATAAGCTAGTCTGATTAAAAAATCTATACATTGTTTAGTTTGCGCTTGAATGTATAAACAATGCAAATAATTAATGTATAGTTGAAGCATTTTAATGATAATGGCCATTGGACAAGTGTCGTGACTGCGCATGTCATATATGTGGTTTCAACAAGTAGTCACAAAGCCGGTTCTTCCGTTATGTTCAATATACCAGACATTGTGCCAATAAATTTAGTTGTTTATTGCACTTCCCAATTATAAAAACTCTAAACCAGCAAATTAGAGATTAATAGAATCAGATTAAAAAATAATAACACAAGAAAATATTTGTTTCCAACGGCACTCCAACAAAGCTTCCCTACCAAAACGAATAGTACTTATAATTTACATTAACAGTTATTACCTTAAAATTAAAGATGCTTCCAGTGAAGTGAGCAAGAAATATTATTTTCATAAACACAGCGTTACGTTCAACCTATAATGATAGATGTAGTTAGTGTGATAATTTACGAATTCCTTCGTTTTCTTATAACTATATAAATAATTTTAATCCTTTGGTTATAATCAGCTATACCCGATATTTAAATGTGCTTGAAAATTATTATGTACCCTAAAAGTTCAGAAGCAAAGAGAAAATGCAGATGGCATAAGTAAGCCATCAAAGTGGTTTAATCTTCGTCACGTAACGAGTATAAACTGCTATTCATGATGCTTTTTCGCGCCGTTTTAGGTTTGATTTACCGGACATTGCGCTACCAAATTAAGTTGTTTATTACGTTTTGCAAATATGAAACACTAAACGTGCAAATTAAAAAATTATTATAATTAGATTAAAAAACGATATACCACAAGAATACATATGTGTTTTTAACGGCATTCCAACAAAGCTTCTCTACCAAAACGAACATCTGCTTTACAAATTTATGGGCAACTATAAAAGCAAAACATACCTCGTTCTGGACAGTCTCACATCAAATATGACCGTGAGAGACGAGACAATATATACAGAGTGTCAATTATTTTATGTAATATAAGTAGTGGCAGTTTTTTTCCACAATGTTTGTAATTTTGCACTATGGTGTGTTGTACTGGCAGCTGGAATTTCGCGAGGCTGAGATAGTTACTGTGACACATGAAGGAACGAAGACTCGTCTATCAGACGGTCTGACAGCATGCTTTATATGTTCATTTTACAACAGTTTAGTATACGGGCCTGCTTCAAACATAGAGAGCTTTTAGGGCCCTGCCGTGGATCCCATTCGGCGGAATGGCCAAGTGAGCGCACCGTATAGGTGAGCTGGCAATGCCGGTGCATGCCATACTTACATATACCGTCGTCGATTCGCCTGTAACCATATTATTTTATATGTAAAGCCAAACGATTGTAAAGTCTGAAGGTCTTATTCTATTGAACTATATCTCCCCTGGAGCCGGTGCTACAAACGGTACATGTCCCGTCTCTAATAAATAAACTAGACACGTCAGCTCGAGGTAATATGGATCGAGTTTTGAACGATACATTTCTCATTTAACGCGTCGTCGTGTCTTCTAAACGGGGTTATCACCGATTAATAATTAAGTAAAGACTCTATATCTATATATGTCTATATCATCTTCGCACTACTTCTTTTTTTTTCTTACGATATTTTATACCCCACCGCATTTTTATCTGCTAAATTCAAGTATATTAAGGTATATTTTTTATAGCTTTAAACAGCTTATATGGTTATCGTGCTTCATTCGACATGACTCTTAGAAAAAAGTTGTTGTAGCAGGTGCGTTAGGGTAGCAAATTTTTGTAGAGATGATCTACACTTTTGTTACGAAAATTATATACCTGTACATATATATATATATATATATATATATATATATATATATATATATATATATATATATATATATATATATATATATATATATATATAGTAGTGATGGGCAAATGTGCGGAACCAAGTAAATATCTCTAAAATTTTGAGAGATATCTAAATGAAATTTGAAAGACAGATACTGCAGCAAGTTGCGTATTTACATTAAATTTTTTCAACTATTAGTGAATTTTCATTAAGAAAATTCACTGCGTCCAGATTTTTTTCTTACAAACGCATCATATTTCGTAAAAAATGCAAAAATGCATTAACCAATTTGTTCTACGAAAATTAGCTAAAAAAAATTATACACCCCTACTCACTCCTGGTCCCGTAACTTCCTTGGGGGTGTGAACAAGAAATTTTTCTTGGGGTTTGTGGATCCAGGGGGGGCCCTAGGCAGGTTTATGAAAACAGTTTTTTGAAAAGCGTTCGGGAACTAAACTGCAAATTTACCAAAAATTCGCTACCAAAACACACTTACTGCGTCCAGATATTTTTTTTCTTACAAACGCATCATATTTCGATAAAAAATGCAAAAATGCATTAACGAATTTGATCTACGAAAATTAGTTAAAAAAATATACACCCCTACACACTCCTGGTCTCGTAACTTCCTTGGGGAGTGTGAACAACAAATTTTTCTTGGGGTTTGAGGATCCAGGGGGGCCCTAGGCTGGTTTCTGAAAACAGTTTTTTGAAAAGCGTTCGGGAGCTAAACTGCAAATTTACCGAAAATTCGCTACCAAAACGCACTTACTGCGTCCAGATTTTTTTCTTACAAACGCATTATATTTCGATAAAAAATGCAAAATTGCATTAACGGATTTGTTCTACGAAAATAAGCTAAAAAAAATTATAGATTGTTAAACCATAAACTTCACTAAACCTACGGCGAATGCATCAACTTAACTAAACCGACGGCCAAAGCATCAGAGAAAGGGTCTATTTGGAATGAATTTTCTGTAAACATTTTAGTAAATGACGGTTGAATCTGAAACTTGCAGAACACTTTTCTTGCAACATTTTCTTTTCAAAATTTGTATTTGTTTCACGTTCTTTGCCTAAACAATTTTGACGTTTAAAATTGCGAGTTTGACGTTTTGAGGAAAACTCCAAAATTTGTTTCTTTAACTGCCCATTACTTATTTGTCTTTAAAGCTAGAGACCTAAATTGGTACAGAGTTCACTCTTTATAGTGCAAACACGCGTACCAAATTTGGTTGCCCTTACTTTGTTATTTCCGGAGATATGAATACTTTTAGAAAGAAAACACAAAATTTTCCGGGAAAACCTGGTCCGATTTTCCTGGATAACGAACTTGTTCAAGCCACTTGCAAAAGGAAGGTACTCACCAAATTTGATCATGATCGGTCCATCATTTTTTGAGTTATCGGTCGGATATATATATATATATATATATATATATATATATATATATATATATATATATATATATATATATATATATATAAACACAGATCTCCTCGTTAGCGAATATTTTTTTAATTCGCTAAAAGCTATGATAATGAAATTTGGTACACCAGTTTATGATAAAAGAAAACTATGTACCAAAATTTATATTTCTATGTTACAGGAAAAATGGTTATAAAAAATATTTGGTACCAGATTATTTCTATGAAAATTCGCTACCATAACGCACTTGCTGCGTCCAGACTTTTTTATTTCTAAATGTGTTATATGTAATGGTGTAGTAGTGTTGATCAGTACGTAGTGATTTTTTTTATTCTTTGACATATCCGGCTTATTTTGTGAGTTATCAGTGTGACACATGAGTAGGTATCCATTTTGTTCCTCTATCTTAGCAAAACTGTATCTTATTTAGAAGAATTTTTTAACTTTTATGTGTTAGTTTATATATTTAAGTAATATTCCTGCCTGTATTTTTCAGTAAAACTTTTAACAAACGGCATCATTATTATTCTATACAAAATAAACGGAATCCAGATGTTGTGTTGGACATACAAGGTACCTATTCCTGCCTTTTATTATGTAAATACAAATTGGTATAATGTAGCTTAATCTGCCTTTTGGAAGTATATTATGCCTATTTAAAACCATGATTACGTAATATTATCTATACATATACCTAGTAGATATGTATTTAGAAGAAATATTGCTTTAAAATTTATATTATAGGTGTCTTAGATTATAAAAAGTCTGGACGCAGCAAGTGCGTTATAGTAGCAAATTTTCATTTTCAAGTTTTGTAAAAAATAACTTAACTTACTTTCTGTTAAGCATTCTACTGGACTTATTTGAACTTATTTGTTTTTTTTCTTTAACGTCGGTCTGTTTTCGCGACTATGGCCAATCACCGAGCAGTTTTACTTCACTATCCTGGAAATTTTGCGAACCCCAGCCTTTCTGTAAGGAGGGTAGAGATCTTTAACGTGTGCAAAATCGCATGACCACGGGACCGACGGCTTTATGCTCCCTCTGAAGGGCGGAACGAACAGGCATTCAACTTGCCTAAATACAATGCCACAACCTCAATTGATATTAATGTTAGATTATGTACTAAAAAGTGAAAGAAAAAGCCTGTGATGGAACCTAGTACCCTTCGGTTTAGAGACATACGTTCTTACCACTGAATCACCTAGGGTCTAACTTATGTTAAGTTTAGTATGTGGATGATGGATAAGCTTCCAACCATATCCCTTTCTCTGCATAGGCACACATATTAAAGTTAACTAGCTGATTCCTATAAACAATAATTTACTCCGAAGCATGTTAAGTTTTTCTGTCAATATAATATGTCACGCATATGATGTGACAAGTTAATAACAAATACAACTAAAAGATTTAATATAGCCATCTTTGTTCATATGATAGAACTTTATAATACGCAGTAATGGTTTTAGTGAATTTTCGTTGAAAAAATTCACTAATGGGAGATCTCAACTTTTGAATTAAAAAAAAACTACGACCCCTGGAGCCTCAGTACCGTGGTGAGTTTCATTTTTATATGTTCTTATGTATATATATATATATATATATATATATATATATATATATATATATATATATATATATATATATATATATATATATAGTTGATACTCTCTGAATCCATCACTTATCATGTGACTCTGCAATCTATTGGTAACAACCCCATATCATAATTTTTGATATGCGCCAAAGATGTGAAAAGTTGCAAAAGAATTGAAATAACTCGGAAACGATGAACGCTATCAAATTTTTTTCCTACAAACCTGCATTATAATTCGTTAAAAATCCAAAAATGCAATAATATAAGATGTATCCGAAAAAAAAATTGTGTTGCCTACCACTTATAAGTCAGCCTGTGATTCTGTGATAAGCAAAATATTTTTATAAGATGCAGTTTAAGACAATCTATAATTAAAGTATAGAATTTTTTCTCCTATCTTGTATATTAACGGACATATTGTGCTTTACCGTAGAA
Organism: Tillus elongatus; assembly: GCA_964006375.1. NCBI lineage: Eukaryota > Metazoa > Arthropoda > Insecta > Coleoptera > Cleridae > Tillus > Tillus elongatus. The sequence continues at coordinate 233,964,452 of OZ023262.1, forward strand.
ATGCGTCACGCTGTATATATGTAAACACAAAAAAGTGAAACTAATCCCAGATATGGGTTCTAGGGAGCCTAGTTCACGCTTATTTGGAGATATCTTTTTAAAATTCCAAAGTCGCATTCTCCTCGTAAGCGATTTTTTCATACGAAAATTCGCTAAAATGTATATACTATTAAACCACAAACACTATAACTAAAACTAGTGTCAAACCATTAGAGAAATGATCTATTTGAAGTGAATTTTCTGCAAAGATTTTAGTAAAATGAAGGACAATGAAGGTTGAAGCTGAAACTTAAGGGTTTGTGAAACACTATTCTTGCGACATTTTCTCTACATAACCCAGCTTCGTCTAAGGTTCTTTGCCTAAGTGTTGCCAATTTTGATGTATCAAATCGCGACATTGACGTCTTAAGAGGAAAACCCCAGAACGTTTTTCTTTAAAGGCCTCTAATTTTTTTCTCTTTTAACTTGCAGATCTAAATTTGGACATTATTAAAACTATTTCTTTAAATTTAAATAGACCTAGGAGGACACTTTTTTTGTATAATAACTTATTAAGCATTTATTATTAACTGCCAATATTTTACAAAAATCGTACCAAAAATAAACGGAATCATTAAAACGAATGTTATTAAACATTTTCTAGACGAAAGTTTGCTAAAAATAGACAAAATTCAAATTATATACTTTAATGAAAATTGAAAAAAAAAGACATTGTAAAAAAGTTGTTTCTTTAACTTTTCACAGAAAAGTAAAGGAAATATAATCTAAAAAAGCCTGTACGCAGCAAGTGCGTTATGGTAGTGAATTTTCATAGAAATGATCTGTCACATAATATTTTATTATAACATTTTGTTCTTGTGACATTGAAATCTAAGTTTTAGCGTATAGTTTACTTTTTATATCGTAAACCCACTTACTAAATTTGGTTATCATAGCTTTTTTATTTATTTTTTTTAAATTTTTTTTCGAATTAAAACTCAAAGTTTCCCGGAAAACCTCGTCCGATTTTGCTGACTAACGAACCTATCCAAGCCATTTATAAAGGCAAGGCACATGCCAAATTTTATCAAAATCGGCCCATTATTTTTTGACTTATCGGTGTGATACCCTGGATATGGGTTCTAGGGGTCCTAGTTCGCGCTCATTTGCAAAAATTTTTAAAAATTCAAAAGTCGGGATCTTCCCATTAGTGAATTTTTTCTACGAAACTTTACTAAAATGCTCATATTTTCATGTCACAAGCTGTCAGTAATAAGAAAGTTGTTAAGGTCTATCACTTTGAAGTTTGATTGCACGTTTGTGAAAAGAATTTAAAAACCTACTTATATATGATGAAAATATAAAAAACTCTGGACGCAGCAAGTGCGTTATGGTAGTGAATTTTCATTAAAATGTTTTTATTGCAAATATGTGTGTTTTCTTTTTAAGAAAGCAGGCATCAATTTTGGTTACCAGTAGAACCTATATAGTAAAAACAATGTGGCATGTATAACTTTATTGTGTGAAAATGTACAAAAATTTCCAAAAGCAAACTTAAAGTGTTCCCGGAAAAACTCGTTTCTTGGTCAATCTTATAGGTTAATAGCAAATTGGGCTATTCAAATATGAAGCATTTGATGAAAATTCGCTACCATAACGCACTTTCTGCATCCAGAATTTCTTTTCTTACAAACATGCATTATATTTCGATGAAAAATGCAATAACATAAGGCGTGTTTGATTAAAAAAAAAGAAAATTTGTATCACCAACGACTAATGGGCCACCCTGTGAGTGTAGAAATATTTTTTAAGATGTAGCTCAAGACACCTTATAATTAATATATACATTTTTTTTTTCATATCTTGTGTAATAACGGATATATGGAGCTTTATTGATTTTTTACGAAAATTCGACAAAAATTATATATCATTAAACGATAAACTCTATAGATAAGGGCTACTGCCAAGCATCAGAGAAAGGGTCTATTTGAAATGAATTTTCTGGAAACATTTTAGTAAAATGAAGGACAATAACGGTTGAAACTAAGACTTCAGGGTATGTAAAACATCCTTCTTGGAACATTTGATTTCCATAGCCCGTATTAGATTCAAGTTATTTGCCTAAATGTTGCCGATTTTGACATTTTAAATTGCAACTTTGACGTTTTGAGGAAAACACCAATTTATTTTTCTTTAAATGCCTATAACATTTTTGTCTTTTGACCTACATATCTAAATTTTGGTAGGTAACTTACCTATAACGATATAAACCTGCGTACGAAATTTCGTTTCCCTTAATTTGTTAATTCCGGAGATATCTTTTTTTTTCGAAAGAAAACACAAAATTTTCCGGGACAACCTGGGCTGATTTTCGTGGCTAACGAACTTGTCCAAGCCATTTACAAAAGGAATTTATTCACCAAATTTAATCAAAATCGGCCCATTATTTTTTGAGTTATCGGTGTGATATATATATATATATATATATATATATATATATATATATATATATATATATATATATATATATATATATATATATATATATATATATATAAACATATAAAAATTGAAACTGACCCCGGATATGTGTTCTGGAGGGCCTAATTAGCGCTCATTTGAAGAATTTTTTTCAGAATTCAAAAGTCGGGATCTCCTCATTAGTGAATTTTTTTAAGAAAATTTACTAAAAGTCAGGACGCAGCAAGTGCGTTATGGTAGTGAATTTTCATTAAAAAAATTTTTTTTTTTAAAGAAAGCAGGCATCAAATTTGGTTACCAGTATAACCTATATAGTAAAAACAATGTGCCATGTTTCATCAAAATAACTTTATTGTTTGAAAATGTAGAAAAATTTCTGAAAGTAAACTTAAACTGTTCTCGAAAAAACTCGTTTCTTGGTCAACTTTATAGGTTAATAGCAAATTAAGCTATTCACATATAAAGCATTTATTCAAAATTCGCTACCATAACGAACTTGCTGCGTCCATAATTTCTTTTCTTACAAACATGCATTATATTTCGATGGAAAATGCAAAAATGCAATAACATAAGGCGTGTTCGACTAAAAAAAGAAAATTTGTATCACCAACGACTTATGGGCCAGCCTGTGATTGTAGAAATAATTTTTTAAGATGTAGCTCAAGACACCCTATAATTAATGTGTACAAGTTTTTTTTCGTATCATGTATAATAACGGATATATTAAGCTATATTGATTTTTTACAGAAATTCGACAAAAATTATATACCATTAGACGATAAACTCTATAGCTAAGGCTACTGCCAAGCATTAGAGAAAGGGTCTATTTGAAATGAATTTTCTGGAAATATTTTAGTAAAATGAAGGACCATGACGGTTGAAACTAAGACTTCAGACGTTTTAAATTCCGACTTTGACGTCTTGAGGAAAACCCCAATTTTTTTTTAAATGCCTATCATTTTTTTGTCTTTTGACCTATAGAGCTAAATTTTGGTAGGTAATTTACCTATAATTATATAAAGCCGTGTACCAAATTTGGTTGCCCTTACTTATATATATATATATATATATATATATATATATATATATATATATATATATATATATATATATATATATATATATATATATATATATATATAAACATATAAAAATCGAAACTGACCCCGGATATGTGTTCTAGGGGGCCTAATTAGCGCTCGTTTGAAGAAATTTTTTCAAAATTTAAAAGTAGGGATCTCCTCATTAGTGTTTTTTCTAAAGAAAATTCACCAATAAACACAGATAATCTTAACAAATAAATAATTTCTTAATTTTTTGTACCAAAGTTAATATGGATATTTGAATATTTTTCTTCAAAATTCGCTAAAAAAATTACGCGATCTGATAGGCAACACTGGAAACAAACTTTTTAAACTGAAACCTACATGAATCGTGGTATGTGATTATAAATGTAAATATTTCCAAAACTAGAGTATTATAAATCTTTTAGTTAATACGTCGGACAAACCAGAAGATCAATTGAAATTAGATTTAAAGAACATTTAACACAACTAAGATACGGTACTTTAGACAAATTGATTGACCACTTTACGAGAAATTCCGAAAAAGAACGTGGGAATGAGGATAACGAATGTCGGGTAGAGGCAATTTCCGGTAAATGAGTAGTAAACGTTTTTTTTTCCTTTAAACCACCTTCAAGCGTCTAGGCTGAGTACCCTGACAGAATATAAACACAGTTGTAGTCGTCAAACCTTTAGAATTGTTCATCCTCTGATGACGCTAACTTGGCTAGTAAAACGAACGTCAAGTTTTGTTAAATGTGTTGTGGTGATTTGGTTTCTTCACGTGTACTTACTTGATCAATGGACCTGGTTAACAAACTCACTCAAGCTATTTGCAAAAGCACTACACCTTTTCAAATTCAATAAAAATAAGTCGATTATTATGTGACTTATTGTAATGAAAGGTTTCACAAACTTAAATCTATAAACTCTTTTTTTTTACTTTAAAAAAAATTCGCTGTAAAAAGTTATGTATAATGAATAGTTTAATCACTCGTCCAATAATAAACGAAGAGAATAAACAAAACGATAACGATTGCACATTATAAATATATAATTAATGAAAATTCAAAAACAATATAAAAAAGTGAAGACAGTTTTGTTGTTCACATAAGTAACTCATTAAAACGTTGCAACTTGATACACCTGCAATTTATACAAACTAACTAAATAAGTACAAAATAACTCACAAGGTTCACATCTGGGGTCAATGTACTGAAAAATACTTTAACAGATTGAAGCTAAACTAAGAACAAAACATTAAAAGTCGATGTAGATATACACAATGCCTGTGCATCGATGTTAACACCAACCAAAAATTATTTGAAATAGCAAACAAGTTTATTTTAAAAACAAATTTTTGCCATACAAACCTTGAAATCCACCTGATATTTATATGGAAATTTGGAGTATTATAATCAATAATCAGATTTTATGACAAATGTGACACACGAATTTTATTAATTCATTCCAGGCAAAAAAATATGTATATATGAGTGAATATCAAACATATTTTCCAATGTATATAAAAACATGGCTACGTATCGGAATTAAAATACATAATATACTGGGTGCTTCATAAGTACGTTAAAAAATTTCAGAGACATAATATTTAAATAATTTTAAGAAGAACTGTTCATATACACGTGTGTTCTAAGTTGCGTAGTTTACGAGATACAGGGTGTTGAAAATTAAAAAAATATATCGTCTGTTCGTCGTAACTCTTTTGCAGCTGCAGCTATTTTTACACAGGATACCTGTAACAAGTATTTTGAAAACTCAGTATTATTAAGCTGTTTAGACAACCGGTGATGTAGATGTGGGTTTCAACAAAAAGCAATAGTATGTGCCTATTACAGAAAATCAAGTTACATTTTTAGATGGAGAGGCAAACATCGACTCGTGTCATTTTAGCGATTTTTTTTTAAATTCGCTATATATATATATATATATATATATATATATATATATATATATATATATATATATATATATATATAATATATATATATATATATATATATATATATATATATATATATATATATATATATATATATATATAGGGTGGCGCATTGAAAACTAAACAGGCCGATTTGCGTCCAGAGAATTTTTTTTAAGAAACGCTGAATCACGTCTATTTTAAGATTCAGGGGGACATGTTTTGACATAAAACTCAACTTTGTCACATCAACCCCTTAAGGGTGGTGATAACAACCCTTATATTTTAAATAGGCAACATGAATCGCGTGTTACATCATTTGAAAGTTCTTTCTTTTCTGAATTCAGCACACTAATTTTTTTGGAAGTTTTATCAACTCGTTTAAAAATTATTCACAGTTGAAGATGCAAAAACGCATTTCACTCATTTCGATAAGAAATGTGCTGATAGTCAATGTTTTGTTGGTTTGTAAACAAAAAATTGACTATCAGAACATTTCTTATCTGAATGAGAGAAATGCGGTTTATTATTTCAGTTTATCGGTCGGTTTTATACTTGATAGTACTACCGAAAATTAATTTCACAATCGTGTATTCTGTAGAAGAAAGAGTTGAAATAATTACTCTTTTTTTTCAAAAACGATGATTGTGCCAACCGTACCGCAAATTTGTTTAATGAACGACATCCGAACAGACATGTTAACAGAAAATACATTTTGGAGTTAGTTACAACGTTTTGACAAAGTGGTTCAGTAGCCAACAAAAAACGGGATCCTGAACGTGAATTTCCGGTTAGAAATGAGACCACTGAGATTGAAGTTTTAGGACAAATAGCTGCAGACCCAACTTTGAGCACGAGAAAATTGGCCACTGTTTCAAACATAAAAAGAAGGACTGTTCAGCAAATATTGAAGCATAATAAATTTCACCCGTATAAAATTCATCTTGTACAACAACTTAATGAAGATGATTTTGATCGGCGGCTGGAGTTTTGTGAAGTTATGACTGAACGAATAGCTGATAACGGGAACTTTCTATTCAATATCTGTTTTTCAGACGAGTGTACGTTTTTATTAAACTCTACAGTCAATCGTCATAATTGTCGTTATTGGGCAGATAATAATCCAAGAAATTTTCACGAAGTCCACACTCAACCTCCACAGAAATTGACTGGCATTTTTGGAGACCGTTGAATCGGACCATTTTTTCTTGATGGCAATGTGAGTGGCGAAACGTATTTGGAGTTACTAGAAAATATCGTTTACCCTCTAATAATTGACATTGTTGGAAATTATGATCGCTATCAAGAAAATCAATTAGTGTTTCAACAAGATGGAACTCCTCCGCATTTTCTACAACGTGTTAGGGAGTTTTTGAACAGAGAGTTTCTAGAGCAATGGATTGGGCGTAGAGGTGCTGTTGAGTGGCCCCCTAGATCACCAGATTTAACTCCTTTAGACTTCTTTTTATGGGGCCATTTAAATGGTAGAATTTACGCAACAGAACCGGAGTCTCTGGAAGAATTACGACAACGCATTGTTAAAGAATGCTGTCTTATAACTCCACAAATGCTCCAGCATGTCAAAGCTCGTTTTGAACAAAATTTGTACTTTTGTATGGAAGCTGGTGGTCGACAATTTGAAGACTTACTTAACTGAATAAACATTTTTGAACGATTGGTTTTGTTTTTTCGTTTTTTTAACGAAAAATTGACTAATTGGTGCATTTCTTATCACAATGAATGAAATACGTTCTTGCAACTCCAACTGTGAATAATTTTTAAACGAGTTGATAAAACTTCCAAAAAAATTTGTGTGCTGAATTTAAAAAAGAAAGAGCTTTCAAATGATGTAACACCCGACCCATGTTCCCTATTTAAAATATAAGGGTTGTTATCACCACCCTTAAGGGGTTGATGTGACAAAGTTGAGTTTGTTGTCAGAACATGTCCCCCTCAATATTAAAATTGACGTGTTTCAGCGTCTCTAAAAAAAATTCTCTGGACGCAAATCGGTCTGTTTCGTTTTCAAAGCGCCACCCTATATATATATATATATATATATATATATATATATATATATATATATATATATATATATATATATATATATATATATATATATATCCGACCGAGAACTCAAAAAAAAATGAAGCAATCTTAACCAAATTTGGTGAGTACCTTCCTTTTGCAAGTGGCTTGGATCAGTTCGTTAGCCTGAAAAATCGGACCAGGTTTTCCCGGAAAATTTTCTGTTTTCTTTCTAAAAAAATTCATATCTCCGGAAATGACAAAGTAAGGGCAACCAAATTGTGCGTGTTTGTATTATAAAGGGTGAACTCTTTAGCAAAATTTAGATTTGTAGCTTTAAAGACAAAGAAGTTATGGGCAGTTAAAGAAACCAATTTTGGAGTTTTCCTCAAAACGTCAAACTCGCAATTTTAAACGTCAAAATTGGCAATGTTTAGGCAAAGAACGTGAAACAAATACGGATTGTGAAAAGAAAATGTTCCAAGAGTGTTCTGCGAACCCTTACGTTTCAGATTCAACCGTCATTGCCCTTCATTTTACCAAAATGTTTACAGAAAATTCATTTCAAATAGACCCTTTCTCTGATGCTTTGGCTGTCGGTTTAGTTAAGTTGATGCTTTCGCTGTAGGTTTAGTGAAGTTTATGGTTTAACGGTCTATAATTTTTTTTAGCTAATTTTCGTAGAACAAATTCGTTAATGCATTTTTGCATTTTTAATCGAAATATGATGCGTTTGTAAGAAAAAAATCAGGACGCAGTAAGTGCATTTTGGTAGCGAATTTTTTGTAAATTTGCAGTTTAGCTCCCGAACGCTTTCCAAAAAACTGTTTTCAGAAACCTGCCTAGGGCCCCCTGGATTCACAAACCCAAAGAAAAATGTCTGGTTTACACCCCCCAAGGAAGTTACGGGACCAGGAGTTAGTAGGGGTGCTGGGCGGGGTAGGTAGTACAAAGGAAATATGAGCAGAAAATTCGAATAGAACGGGCTTGAAATCTGTGTTTTTTACATCTTGAAGCCATATCCCCCTTAAGCCATGCCTACCTCGCACAGCACCCCTATTCCCCCAGGTGCCATAACTTCCTTGACGGGTAGGAACAAGACATTTTTCTTGTGGTTTATGCAGAGAGGGTGGTTGTATGCACGCGCGGGGGATGGAAAATTCCCACGACGAAGCAGCCACCCTCAACCCCCCACCCCTGCTGCAAGCCAAACGGGGGGGGGGGGTCTGCTTCGTAGTAGGCATTTTCCTTCCCCCCTCATGTGCATACAACCACCCTCGTTGCATAAACCACACGAAAAACTTTACGTAAGGAAGTTACGTGACCTGGGGCAAATAGGGGTGCTGTGCGGAGTAGGAAGAGTTTATTGGGGATATGGCTTCAAATAGACAGCTTTCAAGCAGTTTTCTTCGCATTTTCTGTTCATATTTCCTTTTTACTACCTACCACGCCCAGCACCCCTATTCACTCACAGTCCCGTAACTTCCTTGGGGGTGTGAACAAGAAATTTTTCTTGTGGTTTATGTATCCAGGTGGGGTCCTATTTAAGTTTATTTTCGGAAAATTTTTGTATATTTTCAAACCATAAGTAATTTAGAAATAGCAGAAATTTTCAAAATTTAAAAGTTTAGATCTCCTCATTAGTTTACAGTTTGCTTTTACTTTACTTTACTGATTACTGATTGCATGTCAACTATTATTTTTGTAAGGAATATATGTACAACTAACATTCTTTTGTTTCAGGTTGAACGACACTGGAATCACGATCAATTGTGGCTACGTTAATTGTTTCTCTTATATGTAGGTCTCCTTGGTAATGAAACGGCTGACAGAGCAACAAAAGAATCTACCACCCTAAACCAAGCCTCGAAAAATAGTAAACAGGTATGTAAGGATCTTTGCAGATGCTGATCTGTCTTGCAAATAAAGGGAGCTATGGCGTCGTGCCCTACAGCTGAAATAGAGGTAATGCTGAATCTTACTCCACTGCAAATATGCGTGAAGAGGGAAGCAGCTCTAAGTGTCTCAAAACTGTTTTAAGGAGACAAATTCAAACCAGGAGACTTGTTACTTGAAGAGTAATTATTCCATTGGAGTCACTCACCAAACCAACAGATCAAATACCAGCCAAACTGGACTTCATAGTCCCATTTGACGTGGTCATAATTGACCGCCAAGTATATGGGACAGATACAGTAAAAGGCTGACAAACAACTCAGCCGTATAGCATATAGATAGGTCTAAACAAATGGAGGAAGCTGGACCGGGAATAAGCGGACCAAACTTCAGATTGGCTATGTCCTTAGGAAAACTTTCACCATCTTCCAAGCAGAAATGCTTGCTATAAATCTCTGTGTAAAGGAGTGCATACAAAAAAGTTCTGCAAACTTTCACATAGCTGTGATAATTTAGTCTCCTCAGAAAGACATCCTCATGGAATGAATTTAGGGCCCATGACTTGACCACAAAGAAAATATTTGTATTCCCGTACTTATACACTTTTGAAATGTTATTTTACTCGAATTTTATTGAAAAAATGTCAATTTTCACCAAATCACGCCTTATTTATCCCCTACCCCTAAAGCGGTCTTACCTACTCAAAAACAATTCGAAGCGTTCCGTTGTCGGGTGCTAACTGTATACCAAATTTGAAGATGATATCTCAATTAGTTCGAAAGTTATTGCGCCTATTAACAGACAGACGTACATGCCGAAAGACCGACAGACAAAAGAAATTCGTTCCAAAATCACGTTTTCTATATGTGTTGAGACTTTCTACGCCGTATCAGTAAAAAAAATTCGACAGTTTTGTCAACACTATTCCACTTCCACACATTCAACACCTTTCAACAGAGAATACCAGATGTTTTATGAAATCGAGAGTTTTCTAATAAACAAACCCTAAAACGTTACATTACTCGAGTTTTAACGAAAAAATGTCAATTTTCACCAAATCACCCCCATTCATCCCCTACCCTCTGGAGTGATTTTACCCGAAAACAATTCGAACCGTTAGTTTGTCGAGTGCTAACTGTGTACGAAATTTGAAGACGTTCTAAAGCGATCGTGGCTACAAATAGACATACATACGGACTGACAGACCGACAGAAAAATATTTCGTTCCCAAATCATGTTTTCTATACGTTTTGACCCTTTTTACGACGTTTAAGAGAAAAAAAAATTTGAAATTTTTCTCGCTGATACGATACTTCCACACGTTGTGACGATGTGGAAGTGAAAATAAGTACATCTACATCCTCTCAGAGAGTCAGCTAGTACTAAAGACTTTGAAATCTTTCAAAACCGAGTCTAAACTGTCCCGGGACTACAAGAAAACTATAAACCAACTGGCTACGAACAACAAAGTAACTTTAATCTGGGCACCAGAGATCAAAGAATTGAAAGAAATGAGGAAACGGATAGCCGTGCACAAAGGGCAGCAACAACACCATTATATGGTGCAGAGTCCTATTGTAGATTAACAAAAATCGATTTCAGAAATTGCCTTGATACTTGGAAGATAAACTAAATACTGTCATACTGGAGGAAAACGGCAGGGTTATTAGGACAGGCAAGACGTTTCGTTAACATATCAACTGGGAAGTCTGAACTCTTTCTTGAATTGATCAGAAAAAACGTCTTGAAAATAATCACAGGACTTTTCAAAGGACACCACCCGGTAAGATATCACCTTATGAAGGTGGGTAAGGCTAACAGTGTAAATTTCACATTCTGCACTGAAGTAGCAGAAACAGCAGAAGATTTGCTACGCGACAGCATTGCTTAGTTCTAGAAAAGGCTCAAAGGGAGGGGTAACCTTACCACCCCAGGAAATAGGGAAAATAGGTCTCAAATGGACCTATTAGTTTGGGTTTCCAGCACTAAGGTAAATGAAGAAGAAAGGCCCCTGTGTGTCATTTGCTCAAAAATTTTGGCAGCAGACAGAATAAAACCTTTTTTTTTCGATGTTGTACTGGCTTTGAGCCACGGCCTATCTAGCAATAATACCTTACCAGATTATTGATTGTTTTAAATTTTTAAATGTGAGGGATACAGATTAACCAATGCAAATGACATATTGCAGATTCAGAACCATAAATACTTTATTTTCTAGGCCAGCACTGGTTAGGTTTGTCTTATGATTTAGAGATAATAGTATTTTTTCTCCTTTAGGATTCGTTCGCGTCTCTGCCACCCCTATAGCACTGCAGCCTTTGGCTTGTGCATGCCCTTTGTCTTTTCTACTCCACCCAATCCAAAATCACTGTGCCTTGAACTAGTCTGCACAGCAATTGGTAGGGTGAAGCTTTATATTGCTCTGTCTCCGGTCTAGGCTGTCCGTAGATCAGTTGTCTTCTGCGGTCCAGAGCTTTACACTCGCACAAGATGTGCTGGGTTGATTCCTCCCCCTCGCCGCAGAGTCTGAATGCCAGGTCCCCCTCGAACCGCCCCATTTTATGCCGGTGTTTCTTGACGGCCATGTGTCCTCTGCTAAGATTTAGCAGCTCCACAGCTCCCTTTGAACTGGGTTCCTCAATTAATGACTTCCCATGTCTGAGCACTGGACAGTCTGCCCAGTACACCTTATGTTCGGACCAGGACTTAATGGATCCCCTGGCAGTGCACTTCGTCACGCCTAGGACCGGTTCTGGTCCCATAAATGGTTCTGCTGATACTCTCTGCGCGAGACTGACAGTTTCTTCGTTGCCTTTGACCTCCGAGTGACCTGGCACCCAGATGAGGGTGACCTTATTCTGCCCAGCCACGTCGCTCGTCTCGTCTCGGCATCCCACTTACCAGCCTGGAATTTACCCGTGGGCTACTTAGGGCCATAAGGGCTGCCTGGCTGTCTGTAGCTATGAGGATCCGCTTGTTGGTGTAGCCCCTCCTCTTGTTTTCTCGCACGCAGTGCAAGATGGCGTACATTTCGGCCTGAAAGACTGTTGCATGAGGGAAATACTGTAATTTATCCTCGATCCTTCCGAATAAACGCCTGCCCTTGTCTCACGCTCCACGCCGGATCCGTCCGTGAACCAGACGAGCGCGTCCCGTGGTGAGCTCGGCGTCTCCCCCGCCATGCCTCGCGGTCGGGGATTCCCACTATAAACTTGTTCTTGTTGTAGATTCGCGGGCTCACGAAGTCTGACCTCATTTCAAGGATGGACTCCTTCGCGATCTCCTGACTTTTACAGTGGCCCCTGAAGCCTGGGTTGATCTTCAGTCTATCATTGCAGGCTAGTCTGTATAGTCCTAGTATAGTATAGTATTAGTTAACGTTATATTTGATAGCATGAGACCTAATATAATAAACTTAAACGACATTTGGAAACGCTTCATACTGAGTACGTTATAAAACCCCGAGAATTCTTCGAATTACAACTAAAATCAGATGAAAAGCAAAAATCATTAAAAGAAAGAGAAAAAACCTCTGTGAATGAAAAAGCTTTACTTGCCTTAAGTTTCATATTAAATAGCGAGATGGGAAAAGTCTCACACCAAGGGCTTATTTTGCTAGCTGCAATTGAGATCGTAGAAACTACGTTTGGATATAATTTTGCCAGAGAATTGCAGTCCATACATCTATCAAATGACACTGTTGCCCGTCGAATTGGTGATATAGCTGAAGATGTACAGCATCAGCTTTTCGGGGAGTTGAGTGACATTTTTTTTTAAATTCAGCTCGATGAGGCAACAGATAGCAATAAAGATGTTCATTTAATTGCCTAAATTCGATTCTGTGATGGTGTATCAGCAGTAGAAGAATTACTGCTCTGCAAACCAATAGAAATCAAAGGCACAGCACATGCATTATTCGCCATCGTAAACGATTTTCGAAACGAGGCAAACATAGAGTGGAAAAATTGCGTCGGAATATGCACTGATGGTGGTCGTACAATCTCTGGAAGTTTTCAAAGTATAGAAGCACTTGTGAAACAAAAATCTCCCCAGTGTATCTCGACACATTGCATGATCCACAGAGAAGCTCCGGCTTCCAAAGAAATGAGTCGTGGTCTAAATATTGTGCTAACGACGGTGATAACCGTCATGTTTGTTGTGTGTATGAGTTTTTGTTTCTTTAACGTCGATCTATCTCTGCGACTATGGCCAACCACCGACGCCAGGATGCAGTTTAACCTCATTATCCTAGAAATTTTGCCAAATCCCCGCCTTTCTGTAAGGAGGGTAGGGATCTTTAACGTACACAACATCGCATGGACACGGGATCAATGGATTTACGACTCCTATGAAGGGCAAACGTGCACACATTCAACTTGCTCAATACAACGCCACAACATTAGTTGTTGTTAATTGTGCAGTATGCACTTAAAGGAACACACGTATGTTGGAGACGAGTGATAAAGTTAATGAGTTTTGTAGAAAACTGGAATTATAGAGCACAAATGTAAATAAAAAATCTAGAAATGTTTGCAAATGTGGATGAATCTGTTAGAACTTACCATGCTGAAGAACAACACGCAGAAGTGGTTTTTATAACCATTCAAAACATAATGGCAAAGAATTAGAAAAAAGTATTTTCTTGCTGACTTTAACTGAACAGCAAGTTACTAGTGAGTTAAGGACCCATTTCAAAATACTTCCGAAGGTCTCTCAACTGCCGTTTATAATCTTTATAGACTTCTCCGTAAGTATCGAAATCAAAGGACAATTTAGTAATAAATCCATAAAAGATGATGAGTTCTCCGCACTGACAAGAGCATTTTATCTATTATCACCATTTTCAACATCCTACCTTTGCGAAACCGGACTTTCTGCGGTGGCTACTTTGAAGACAAAATATAGATCTCAGCTAAATATAGAAAAGGAGCTTAGAATGTGAATTTCTAATATTAAACCTTCTTTAGAAAAACTCTACTCTGCAAGACAGGCCGAAGGGAGTCACTAGTAATTATTAATCTTGTTTTCAATTTAATATTGATAAGTTAATTATTAAATATATCGTGCAGTAATGATACAATACTATATAAGTTTATTCTATTCCTTTTCTTTCAATAAATAAAAAAATGTTAGTAATATATTTTTCTAAAAATTTTTCAATATCCTCGCGTCCGCTGTTTATTATTATCAGATCTTCTAGGGGAGCACGCGCCACAGGTTGAGAATCGCTGATTTGACATCATTCGTTTTTACAAAATACTAAGTTGTACAGCAAGATGTGCAATTCATGTCTTATAATATCCTATTCATCACCATAACGCATTTTTTTATCAGTATTTTTAAATCTAGTTTTATAATTATTAACACCAGGGAAGTAAATATTCAAAAGTCGCAGTCTCCTCATTAGCGAATTTTGATCTAAGAAAACTACTAAAAGGTACTTGTGAGAATACACAAAAAATCTAGAAAACAGTTTCAAAAACTGTTACTTTTTCTCACTTTATATTTTGAAAAATAAATATATCATGAGTTACGATCTTTGTTTGTTTTACGTATAATTTTGTTTATCTTCTTAAATTGGATTTCGATTAACGCATGTAAGTATAAGTTGTTTCAGACACCGGCAAAGTAAAAGAAAACCAACACACACGTGTCAGAAAGAGTTTCTCAGTGATTGGTGTCTAGCTGATCTAACCTACGAGGTTGAAGAATTGTGTACTTTAATTTAAATTAGGGGTATCCTTACAAATATAAGTGTATGGCTAATTACGTAAGACTAACTGGCTAATAATTATCTATTGTTAGTGTTAATCTTGATTGCGTATAGTCTTTGATTAAAAGCTCTAGTTCACATTATGGCGTGCCAGTAAGACAGTAATTCTAGAATATGTTAATCCGCTTTGTTAACGTTTACTTTGCCGATGTCTAAACTACAGTAGGTAGGTGAATTCAGTCCACGCAAGGTTTTGGTCTCCAGTCAATTATCATTAAGTTTAAAAAATCTTACAAAATATTAGCCATTCAAGGTAAGATCCTACCTAAGTCCTTAGATTAGGAAATTGTTTCAAAAATTTTACCTTAGATTAGGAAATTGTTTCAAAAATTTTAAAATTTTCAGTGTAAGCATTTATACAATGTGGAAAAAGTATAGACTACCCCTAATAACTACGTAATTTTTTTTTGTTTTGAAAAACGATCGAAGACGTCAATTAAGTTTTTAATTAGCCTACTTTTTCATCTAATTATTTATTTTTTCAATTACGGCTGTCAAAGGTATGACGTGATCGACATTTTTGTTTAATTTCAGTATGCGGCTTGTGATACATCATTTGAAAGCTCTTATTTGTAACAGTATGCTCCTACGTTTTGGTGCGAATATATCATGCAGTTTTAAAATGGCAACCTTTTTTTCCAGAAAAAATGTTTTAGTCCGCTACGAATAAATTACTGAATTCTGTGCTTTTTTGCGAATTAAAAAAATCGCTAAAGAGGAGGTCTGTGTATATATATATATACATATATATATATATATATATATATATACAGTGTGGAACAGCCAAATGGAATAAATTCGATAACGGATAAATGAGGGCGTGTTGGGAAAAACGCTTGGACACGTCGATTTGTATTTTTAACTGCGCATCTTTTTCAAGAAAAAAAAATTATATAGGGTGCGTCATGTGACAGTGGCCAATACCAACTTTCTTATTTTAAATACAAGCCCCTGTATATTATTAATTTTTTGGATTCTTCAGAAAATTC
This sequence comes from Tillus elongatus, assembly GCA_964006375.1. Classification (NCBI taxonomy): domain Eukaryota; kingdom Metazoa; phylum Arthropoda; class Insecta; order Coleoptera; family Cleridae; genus Tillus; species Tillus elongatus. Next base: position 233,980,604 of record OZ023262.1, read on the forward strand.
TAGACATAATTCATGTACAATGTTCTATACCTATCTTCAACTGTTTCGGAAATATTAAGTATTTTCAGATTTATTACAAAAATTAACATTAAAAATAGAAAATTATTTTATTTCACAAATTCGCTACATTGCATTCAATACTTATTTCCCATTCAGCTCTTGATAATGAGAAAGTAAACAAAAACCATTCCTGCGTTTCTTTTTACTGATATGAAATGAAACAAAAACAAAAACAGTTTTCTTTCTGTTCGTATAAAACTCGTAGCCTTAGCAACTTGTTGTCTGCCTGCATGACAGTAGTGATTAGTGTCAGTGCTATTGTCGTTTGAATTTCGTTAACTGTACGTAATAATATCAGAAAAATGGTTCATTTAACAGAAATGCACAAAATAACCATTCTACAAATGATTGGTTATGGAGATAACACACGGACACAGATGGAAGTGTCTCGCTTATTTCACGAAAAATTTCCAAATTTGCCGCCTGTATCCCAAGGAACAATTAGCAAAATAGAAAAGCAGTTTCGCGAGCTTGGTCATGTGAGACAGATAAAAAAAGTAGCTGCCAATGCAGTAAGTGATGATACGAAATTGGATATTACGCTTGAGTTTCAAGAAAACCCACATACTTCTGGTCGACAAGCAGCCCAACTATTCAACGTTAGCCACACAGCAATTTTTCGAACATTAAAGGAAAGTAAAATGCATCCCTATAAAATGATACCAACTCAGGAGCTCATGGAGGACGATTTCGATAGGAGAACGTATTTTTGTGAACAAATGATGACAATGTTAGATAACAATGTGATCCAATTAGAAGATGTTTTGTTTTCTGATGAGAGCACATTTACACTTCACGGTCATGTTAATCGTCAAAATTGCCGCTATTGGTCTAATGAGAATCCTCATTGGATGAGAGAGGAACATACGCAATATCCTGAAAAAGTTAATGTTTGGGCAGGAATTGTTGGAAATCATATCGTAGGTCCCTTTTTCATTGATGGCAACTTGAATGGGGATAAATATTTAGAACTGCTCCAAAATAATGTCGTGCCAACTTTGACAAACTTATATCCAGATCCAGCAAACCCACAAGTTCCTGCCAATAAAATATGGTTTCAGCAAGATGGAGCACCGCCCCATTACCAAATCAATGTCCGGCAGTACCTGAACCAAATTTTTCCAAATCGGTGGATAGGGAGGCGCGGATCGATAGAATGGCCAGCACGATCTCCTGATCTGTCGCTATTAGACTACTTTTTGTGGGGATATGTCAAAAGTATTGTATACAAAACTAAGCCCCTCAACTTAGATGACTTAAAAAGACGAATCACGCTTGCGATTAGATCAGTCACGCCTGAGATGTTGAGTAATGTTAGAAGACATTTCTATACCAGATTAGCATGTTGCCAAGATGTTCGTGGCGAGCATTTTGAACATTTACTACATTGACATTAATTTTTTTTTGTTTTTTTAAATTATTAAGAAATAATCAGTATTTCTTATTAGAATTTGTGAAATAAAATAATTTTCTATTTTTAATGTTAATTTTTGTAATAAATCTGAAAATACTTAATATTTCCGAAACAGTTGAAGATAGGTATAGGACATTGTACATGAATTATGTCTAGAATTTTCTGAAGAATCCAAAAAATTAATAATATACAGGGGCTTGTATTTAAAATAAGAAAGTTGGTATTGGCCACTGTCACATGACGCACCCTATATAATTTTTTTTTCTTGAAAAAGATGCACAGTTAAAAATACAAATCGACGTGTCCAAGCGTTTTTCCCAACACGTCCTCATTTATCCGTTATCGAATTTATTCCATTTGGCTGTTCCACACTGTATATATATATATATATATATATATATATATATATATATATATATATATATATATATATATATATATATATATATATATATATATATATATATATATATATATATATATATATATATATATATATATATATATATATATATATATATATATATATATATATATATATATATATCCGACGGATAACTCAAACAAGAATGGACCAATCTTGATCAAATTTGGTGAGTACCTTCCTTTTGCAAGTGGCTTGGATAAGTTTGTTAGCCAGGAAAATCTGACCAGGTTTTTTCGGAAAATGTTGTGTTTTCTTTCTAAAAAAATTCATATCTCCGGAAATAACAAAGTAAGTACGCGTGTTTGTATTATAAAGAGTATCTGAACCAAAATTTAGGCCTAGTTATGGGCAGTTAAAGAAACAAATTTTGGAGTTTTCCTCAAAACGTCAAACTCGCAATTTTAGACGTCAAAATTAGCAATGTTTAGGGAAAGAACGTGACCCTTAAGTTTCAGATTCAACCGTCATTGCCCTTTATTTTACTAAAATATTTACAGAAAATTCATTACAAATACCCTTTCTCTGATGCTTTGGCTGTCGGTTTTGTTAAGTTGATGCTTTCACTGTAGGTTTCGGGAAGTTTATGGTTTAACGGTCTATATTTTTTTAGCTAATTTTCGTAGAACAAATTCGTTAATGCGTTTTTGCATTTTTTATCGAAATATGATGCGTTTGTAAGAAAAAATATGGACGCAGTAAGTGCGTTTTGGTAGCGAATTTGCGGTAAATCAAATCTTAGGTTAATGGCAACTTGAGTTATTGAAAATTGAAAGTTCGCTACCAAAACGCATACTGCGTCTCGATTTTTCTTCTTACAAACATGCATCATATTTCGATAAAAAATGCAAAAATGCAATAATATAAGGCTGATGGAAAAAAAAACTATTGTAGGGACCACCAACGACTTATTTACAACCATGTGATTGTCAAAATATTTTTAACAGATGCAGCTTAAGACACCCTATAAATAACGTATACAATTTTTTCTTGTATATTGTATAATAACAATTATATTGAGCTTCACCGTATAAATGCGTCACCCTGTATATATGTAAACAGATAAAAACTTAAAGAAAATCCAGATGAGGATTGTAGGGGGCCTAATTTGTGCTCATTTGAAGACATCTTTTTAAAATTCGCGGTCTCCTCATTAACGAATTTTTTCTACGAAATTAGCTAACAATTAACCAAAAACCTAACAGAACCCAGCCAAGGGATCAACTTATCTAAAGCTACGGCCAGAGCATCAGAGAAATGGTCTATTTGAAATAAATTTTCTGTAAATATTTTAGTAAAATGAAGGACAATGACGGTTGAAGCGGTAACTTAAGGGTTGCAGAACACTCTTCTTGAGACATTTTCTTTACGTAAACTGTATTTGTTTCAGGTTCTTTTCCTAAATGTTGTGCATTTTGACGTTTCAAATCGCGACTTTGACGTTTTGAGGAAAACCTCAAATTTTTTTTCTCTAAATACCTATAACTTTTTTTTTCTTTTAACTTACAGACCTACATTTTGATACGTGGGTCACTATGTCTAATGCAAACACGCGTGCCAAATTTTGTTGCCCTTACTTTGTTATTTCCGGAGATATAATTTTTTTCCGAAATGAAACACAACATTTTCCAGGAAAACCTGTGTCGGTTTTCCTGGATAATGAACTTGCCTGAGCCACTTGCAAAAAGAAGGCACTTACCAAATTTGATCAAAATTGGCCCATTATTTTTTGAGTTATCGGTGTGATATATATATATATATATATATATATATATATATATATATATATATATATATATATATATATATATATATATATATATATATATATATATATATATATATATATATACATAAACATATAAAAATTGAAACTGAGCCCGGATGTGGGTTCTGGGGGTCCTAGTTTGCGCTCATTTAAAGAAATTTTTTGAAAATTCAAAAGTCAGGATCTTCTCATTAGTGAATTTTTTTTAAAATTAACTAAAAATCGCTAAGTACCTAGTCACGTAATCTGATCGAATTAGATATAAATTAATGGACTTAGCTCAGAACTGACACGGATCAGGGGAATCCGACTGAATACAAACAATCATCCTTTAATCTATTTGAACTGATCAGATTTTTCTGGCTAACAAACTTATCCAAGCCATTTTCAAAAGAAAGGTGCTAACCAAATTTGATCGAAATCCACCCATTATTTTTTGAGTTATCGGTATGATACATACACACACACACACACACACACAAATATATATATATATATATATATATATATATATATATATATATATATATATATATATATATATATATATATATATATATATATTGTTAACATAAATACAGGGTACAGCTGTTCTATGCTAAAGCTGATTATAGGTATGCGTTATTATACAAGATACGAGAAAAAATTATATATATATATATATATATATATATATATATATATATATATATATATATATATAAACATAACAATTGAAACTGAACCCGGATATGTGTACTCGGGGGGCCTAATTAGCGCTCATTTGAAGGAATCTCTTGTGATATAAATTGTACAGAGCATCTTACAAATAAGCATAAACTTTTGCCTGCAAATGATGCATTTTTTTATTAGTGAATTTTCTTTAAAAAAATTCTGTAATAAAAAAATTCATCATTTGCAGGCAAAAGTTTATGCTTATTTGTAAGGTGCTCTGTGCAATTTATATCACAATAGACTATAACTCTGACTAAACATAGGTAACTCCCAAAATATTTGTTATGTACAATGTAAGTATTTACTAAAGCTGCGTTTAAGTTTTTCATTTTGCAGATTTTTATTCTCTGCTGATTAATTATCACATAAAAATAGAAGTCAGATATCCAACCAAAGCATACATATAATTTCCAGAATCTAATCATGAAAGCTATATACCTGAATTTACTTGTTCCTTTTACCAATTCATGGTTTTCTTGATTGTTGATTTATATCTGTCATCTGTTTATCTCTATTAATAAACCACTTTTTAAGAATGTTAGGAACTTGTAAAAATCTCTGAGTTTTGAGTACTAAACCAAGGTAGTCTAAATACGCATGGAAATTTAATATCTACTTACTAAATATATTTTTAAATGGTAGATACAATTATCTGTTCAAACATAGGTAGGTACTCATTAAAATCTACAATATATTGTTGTAAAAACGGTGCACCAGGACTTTGTTTCTCACTTTACTTCTTCGGAGATATGTCTAGGTTATGAAAGATAAATATGATTGATGTGTAATATAATGTTGATATTATATAAAAAAGTTTGTAAATAAATAAATGAAACATTTAGTAGTTTGTTATTTTCATTTTGCCAAACAATCTCATGCCATATGTACGAGAAGTAGTCATATGCACTTGCCGTCGGAAGCAGGATTCTGAAGTGACGTAACCGTACCCAAGATATAGGTAAGTATAAATCGATCAGCTTAAATTGGTCTCTACTTAAATTTGAACTCGGTCTAAACTTAAGGTAAGTAAGTCATTTTAATGTTAAACTTATAATGTTAAACTTATGCAAATTTACTTCAATTCAAGGACAACATAGTATTTATCGATACATTTGGAGACACAAAACCTCCCCAGTGAAATCCCAGTTGCGCCTAAGCCATGCATGGCTCTTTAGATGAAATTAAACACATGTCTCTAATAAACAGTTTCAATTTATCACATGCAAAAGCTAAAATTTATCTAATGAAGTAATATACACACATCCAAGCCTACCTGCTTGAGCAATAATCCTTTCAGAACGGCGGCATTAATGATCAGTGCTGCCCCTGACAATAACGGTGGAGAAACCTTGAACTAAACGACACTGAGAAGGACACACTCACACAGACACACGGGAAAGGGCAGAGTACCGAACTGTAGCGGTCTCTTTTCTATTCAAACTGTTCGTAAACCACAATTATTTTAAATTAAAAGCAAGTATTAGGACCACTGGGATTTTTTATTTTAAACACGCTGGACAAAATTTTGCTAGATACCTACAGGACCTACCACTAAACTAAATAAACTATCACCCCATGTATTCATGAACCTACAGGAATTAGGTAGTATCTCATAAAACTACAGTGAAGAGGGGAACTTATTTCACATATCGTTTAGACAGTGACAGTTTGCCGAGCTTCGCAATATGATTCCGTATTGTCAGTATACAGAACGTCACATTCTAATCGCATCAACACACTAGACCATCAATAGACTCAAACTAGACTGACAGATGTTAATTCTAAATATTCATCTGTGCGAATGGATTCTATACACATGCAGTATAATTCCAAGTACATCATTACAGAGTTATACGACTGTATAATAAGTCTTTAATGGTTTTTGGACCAACCAACATTTTATAACATCATATCTGATTGGATAAGTCAATAGGGTCACGATTTCTTCATTTTTTTAATAAATAATTTGATAACTTTTTTTTATTAAGAACAAAACCCTTAAAGTAAAGGCGTTTGTTTTCATAGCCAACACGAGAACAATAATTACAAGTATATAGTGTATTTGTATATTTGCATACATACATAAAACGCAAACAATTTCTGTATAAATAAATTGGTATGCTCTATTTTATTTCTTCATCCTCTTCTGTATGAAAAAGTGAGACAGCTACCCATCCTGAGTCCGAACTGACGGCTGAAATAATTGGAGTGGAAGGTAGAGTTCAGCCATAATGGTAGCAAGTGAAACAGTCGATCACGTGACCGGAGCTATGCGTTATACACCAATCACGTAGCCCGGCACGGTCGATACAGTCATGGCAACCGACGAAATCCCTCCCATTGAAATGAGATAATGCTAGGATGTTCAACTTTAGGGACAGAGATGGAAAGGAGCCGTAAAGAATCTTATTGGATGACAAATAGTAAAACTTTTATGATTTTCCATTCTAAATGTTGCTTTTAGGTTTTGCTGGTAGATGTAGGTATCTGTCCGTGTTCGCAGACGAAAATACTGACGTCTAGAATTTGAAATTCCCTCTTTCCAACATCCTAACTTCACCCGTGAAAAACTGAGAATTCCGCCAAAACGACCATCGCCAAATAACTTTGCTCGTTTTGTCTCCTATTTACTTCAAAACTTAACTTTGTAAACGTGATCTAATAAATGCAATTGTTTGTTATATTTTTATTAAGGCATCAGTTCCATTTTAACAGCTGATGAATATCAATAACGCAATCACTATAGTTCTAATAAGTTACAACTAAAGTTTGCTTTAATATTTATTTATTTATTTGCCCATTAACTCCAACACCAACAACACCATTCTTGAGTTTTTAATAAAAAAAATAAAAAATAGATAGGTATAATGTTTTAGCGAATTTTCATTAAGAAAAATTTGCTATTAGAGATGTCACGATGAAAAGCTTTTGAAAAAAACTCTTCAGATGAGCGCGAATTTGGGCCCCTAGAACCCAAAACCAAGGTCCGTTAGAATTGTTATATGTTTATATATACAGGGTGTTTAAAAAATATGGAGCAATATTTAGGGGGTTGATTTCCCAGGTCATTTTATGAAAAAAAGTTGCCATAAACATAGGAGCTAAAATGCATTGTTTCCAAGATGCAAGCTGTAAATTTTTTTTGTAAAATAACCATTTTTTAAAAATAATTCCAATATCTCCTCGCCGATTGTTTGGTATCGTTGTTTGTATTATTAATGGGCTGATTTGGCCCTAACTAGATACAGATTGTTAAGTCCATTGGCGTTAGGGGGGGACCTCAAGTCCATTGGCGTTAGGGGGGGGGGGGGGCACCTCAACAAAATTTAGTGACATAAAAATATACGCCACTGACTGCAATATGATTTGTATATTATTTTGAGATAAAGAAACTAAAACTACAAGTTTTTTGTCTCTCTAATTTTCTCCGTATCTTTCTCCGTATCTTGAATCTTGAACATGATTTAAAAAAAAACATTCTTAAGACATGTCCATTTATCATACAGAAACTCACAACTACGAACAGTAATTTTTGTTGAGGTGTCCCCTTTAATGCCAATGGACTTAACAATCTTTATCTAATTAGGGCAAATTAGTCCATTATTACTACAAACAACGCTGCCAAATTTCAAAACAATCGGTGAGGAGATATTTGAATTATTTAAAAAAAACCGTTATTTGACAAAAAAATGTAACACCTTGTATCTTGTAAATAATGCATTTTAGCAACTATGTTTATGAGAACTTTTTTCATAAAATGACCTGGGAAATCAACCCCTTAAATATTGGCCCGTCTTTTTTAAGCACCCTGTATATATATATATATATATATATATATATATATATATATATATATATATATATATATATATATATATATATATATATATATATATATATGTATGTATGTATGTATCCGAGCGATAACTCAAAAAATACTAAACTAATTTCAATCTTGTTTGGGCAAAAACCGAGGTAGAGTTCGTTAATCAGCCTTTATGCTCAAGTTTTTCCGGTGGAAAACCGGGGAAAACTGTTTGAAACTGCTATATTTGTGTAACTATCAGCGTAACTGGAATTAAACTTTACATGTGGCTAGTGCAAATAAACCTATGTTGTGAATTTTCAGTAATTTGGTACACAATATTTAGAGTTTTTTCAAAATTAAAAATAAAATCCCAAAGACATGCGTTAAAACGACTTGTTGGTTAAAGTCCAATGCCTGACAGACAGAGTAGTTAACTGCCACGCGTAGATTAATTCATACAACAGGAATAAACCATACATCAACAGTAACCAAACTAAATATATACCAGGCAGAAAACTACCCGAACCAACAATCGTAAAATCTCGGCCGCAATTATGGAAAATGACAGACGACATGAAATTATAAATTTGCCAAATGATTGTTATTTAACTGGGGAATTAAATCAAAATACACTATATTTGTAGCTTTATTAATGGCCCCAAATACAGTTTTAGCGCAGCATAAATATATTATGCGACAGCATAGCAGAAATTTAAACACAATCAAGGCAAGTCTCTATAAAAATGATTCTAAAATAGTTTTATCTTTAAACTTAAACATAACGTCATATAAGACCGAAACCGTCGTGGAATGTGTTTCAATGGTAATTATGCTAATTCTGTAATGAATAATTGTTACGTATATTTTGAATATAATATCCCGGGCATGAATCCGATCTAAAGTACTACGCAAATAAAACGTTAGTTGACGTGTGCCTGGATGGCGCAGGAGACTTCGCGCTTGCCTCTTGAGCAGAAGGTTACGCAATCAAATGCAGCTCGATGGATGTATGTTTTTTAATGTTTCATTTTAACATTTGGAGGAACAATGGTGCACAGATTTCATACGTTTTAAAAAAATCTCACTTTTGTTTAAAACGCCTAAATAGGTTTGTCACCTTTGAGTCTGAAATCATATTTTGTTATTGTTGTAATTGTTATTGAAAAACCCGGTTTGATTAGGTTGACTAAAATGAAATCACACTGGCAATTAACTGCTATGTTTATAACTTGGCAGATACTTTACTTTTCTAAATATGAATTGAATTAGCTTCCTTCTGGAAATCTTCTGTATAACTTTAATGAAATTTGTAATACCAGTTTCTTTTAAAGAGACTTGCACTATCTACAGATATAGCAAAATTTAGTTTTTTAGGTTCGAAGGAATTGAGTTTTCGACGTTTTTCTCAAAAGGAGTTAGAACGCAGGATTTTTTTGATAACAGAGAGATATCGATTGTAACACGTTCGAAAGAATTATTCAAATGAGCTCGTAATAGGACCTCTAAAATCGATCTTCAAGGTCTGTGTAAGTTTAAAGTATTAACTTGACTAATATGCTGTATAATATTAGTGTACAATTCTTATGAAAATTCTCTACTATAACGCATATGCTGCGTCTCGATTTTTTTTTTATTTACCACCTAGCATAGATAAAAATTTAGACAAGCAAAACCTCCTGGTGTAAACAGATTACCATTGTAACTTAAAAAAATCTGGTGAAAAAAATAAAACAAGAACTTTCCAATTAATTACGAACTGTTACAATAAATCGGAATACCTATGCTCGGTGAATTTAAGAAAATAAACATATTACTATGCCAGAAACGACAAACGATTGAAAATGCCAGCTGCACAGGACAATAATTTTTTATTATTTTTTATCTGAACAACACACCACGTGGGCTTACAGCCAAAATACTATCGTACCGTGGGTTTCGACAAGGAGGAAAGAGGCAACTTGTTAGTTCTCGACTTAAAGGTTTGGAGGTTCGGGGGAGAAGGAAAAACATGCGCCGGCAAGGAATTATACAGCTTGGAAGTCCTCTGGACAAAAGAGCGGCCATAACAAGATGTTCTATGTCTGGTAACCTAGACTGTAAAAGGGTGCATTCGCTTTGCTCCCCTGGTAGATCTGTTGGGGGCAGCAGGTGGAGGAACTATGAAAGAAAGCTCCTCTGAGCACTGCCCGTGTATATATCTATAAAAGAGAGAGAGGTCACCAACGGCACATCGGTGGGCACGGGATGGCAGCCTTTGGGTGAGGGTTTGGTCACCAATAAGACGTATAACTCTCTTTTGAATGGAGTCCAGGATAGCGAGTGTAGAAGCAGCAGCAGCACCCCAGATGTGGGAGCAGTATTCGAGGTTTGGCCTTATTTATGAAGTATATAAGGTATAGAGATTAGCTGGTGAAAAGTATTTGCAAGCCCGAAAGAGGAAACCTGATTTCTTAGCAGCCGCTTCTGCAATTGATGTGACATGTTGGTGCCAATTGAGATTTCGATCCACAGAAATGTCAACAAGTGAAAACGACTCATTACTTTGAATAACTTGGTTGTTCATTGTGACGGTTCTAGGGCTGGTGTATCTTTTATGAGAAAGAAAGCAAGACTGAGATTTGGTGGGGTTGAATTGTACAAGATTTCTACTTCCCCAGTCTAATATTTTTGGAGATCCACGGAGACAGAACCCTCCATGTGTCTGCGATCCTCATCTAGTTGGGCCAAAGAGACAGGCTTAGAATATTGTATATTTGAGTGGTAGGTGCTGCCGTCCGCGTATTTGTGAACTGGGTTGGATGTGCTAGAGAGGAGGTCATTGATGTGGAGAAGAAACAAAGTGGGGGCTAGAGCTGAACCTTGATGAACTCCTGCATTAATTGGATATAGTTTAGAGGATTGGCCATCCACAACAACAGAAATGCTCCGGTCGGAGAGGAAGTTTGCTGTCCAGGTACGGAGTTTTGGTGGTACGCCATAGGCCGGAGGTTTATTAAGCAGCGCTGCGTGCCAGACCTGGTCGAAGGCTTTGGATATGTCTAGAGTGACAATCTGACATTCACCGTGTAGTTCCATGGACTTGTTCCAAGAATGGGTGACAAAGGAAAGGAGGTCGGCAGTTAATCTGCGCTGGCGGAATCCATACTGCCTGTCGTGGATTAGACTGTGTTTTCAAGAAATTTTAGTAATTCGGTGTTTATATACTTTTCCATCACTTTAGATATGACTGAAATGAGAGAAATAGGCCTGTAGTTGCTAGGAAGCGCTTTGGATCCTTTCTTGGGGACGGGTTGTACTCGAGCAGTTTTCCAGTTACTAGGGAATATGCCCCTGTTGTAAGATGTCTGAAACAGACGAGTCAGGACAGGAGCAAGTTCTGGTGCGCATTTTTTGAGAACAATTGCTGGGATCTCGTCAAGGCCAGAGAATTTCCTGGTATTAAGAGAAGAGAGCATCCTTCGTACCTTTTTTGTTTTAAAAATGATATCCGTCATTTTATGCGCGACATTGGGGACTGTTGGTGGTTGAACATTTGGAGGTGGGTTGAGAGTAGAATTGCCAGCGAACAACGAGGCAAAAAGTTCGGCCTTGTCCAGGGCGTTAGAAACAATTTCATCCCCTGAGGCAAGAGGTAGGAACGTGCTCTTGCAGAAATTATTCCAAATAGATTTAGCAAGAGTCCAGAAGGGTTTGCTGCCTTTGGAGCTTAACATGACTTTGTTTTTGATGTGGTTATTAAACGAATTTTTTGCCTCAGAAAGAATGCGGACGTAGCGGTTTCTTGCGTCGTTGAATGCTTAACGGTTTTCTTCACTGAGATTGTGTGGAAGCGTTTTGTGAGCTTTGACCTTTTCAAGTCTGGCCTTGTCACAAGATTTAGAGAACCAGGTCTTTTGAGTGGCTGAAGAGGTTCTCTGTGTACGTGGAATAAATAATTCCATATAAGCGAATACACCCTTTTACTCTCCAGGCCACTAGACATAGAACATCTTGTTATGCCCGCTCTTTTGTCCCGATATAACATATATACGGTCATGTGGCGTACTGAAAAATAGAACAAGTAGGGGAGAGGTATCTAAAATGACATAGGTACTTTCCTAAAATTAGGTTAATTTTTCTAAAATTACAGACGATACCCAAGGTTTATAAACGCTGGGTGATACCGCCAATCTTTATAATGGGTTTATCCAATGAATCAAAATTGACAAAATAAACGCAGAAAATTTCTTTCCAATTACCCCGATTAATTAAAAAATGAAACCATTCCAAGGGCTATGTCGTTTTACAAACATATAATAGTATATGGTAAAATGACATATGAGTTCAGTTAAAAAGTTTAGTGAGGAAGTCCACAAATGAACTGTTTTGTTTTGTTAGTGACACCGGCACAGACAACGTGGCACCAATTCCTGCAGTTTTGGTAACCTGCATATTGCACGCCTCGTTTTCACATTAGATACAGTTCATCGCAATAAATACAAGTTACATCTGAATCATCATCAGAGGGAAACGTTTGTCTCTCATCTTCGAAAACTTTTTTGCTAGCCTTGTTGCTTCTCCCGTTGTATTTTTCGTCTGGCCTTTTTCCCCCTCCTCTTGTTTTTGTTTTTTTATACTTCAACAACACACCACGAGGGCTTACAACCTAAATACTATCGTACCGTGGGTGTCCACAAGGAGGAAAGAGGCAACTTGTTAATTCTGGACTTAAAGGTTCGGGGGAGAAGGAAAAACATGTGCCGGCAAGGAATTCCACAACTTGGAAGTCCTCGGGACAAAAGAGCGGGCATAACAAGATGTTCTATGTCTGGTGACCTGGACAGTAAAAGGGTGCATTAGCACTGTTCCCCTGGTAGATCTGTTGGGGGCAGCAGGTGGAGGAGCCATGGAAGAAAGCAGTGCCCGTGCAGATATCTATAAAAGAGAGAGATGTTGCCAACGGTGCGTCGGTGGGCAAGGGGTGGCAACATTTTGGTGAGGGTACGGTCAGCGATGAGACGTATAGCTCTCTTCTGAATGGAGTCCAGGATATCGAGTGTAGAAGCTGCAGCGGCACCCCAGATGTGGGAGCACTATTCGAGGTTTGGCCTTATTTGTGAAGTATATAAGGTATAGAGACTAGCTGGGGAAAATTATTTGCGAGCCCAGAAGAGGAAACCTAATTACTTAGCAGCCGATTCTGCAATTGATGTGACATGTTGGTGCCAATTGAAATTTCGATCTACAGAAATGCCGACAAGTAAAAAGGACTCATTACTTTGAATAACTTGGTTGTTCATTGCGAATGGTCTAGGGCTGGTGTATCTCTTATGAGATAGAAAGAGATTTGGTGGAGTTGAATTGTACAAGATTTCTACTTCCCCAGTCTAATATTTTTTGGAGATCCACAAAGACAGAACCCTCCATGAGTCTGCAATCCTCGTCTAATTGGGCTAAAGAGACAGGCTTAGAATATTGTATATTTGAGTGGAGGGTGCTGTCGTCCGCGTAACTGCAAACTGGGTTGGATGTGCTAGAGAGGTCATTGATGTGGAGAAGAAACAAAGTAGGGGCTAAAGCTGAACCTTGAAGAACTCCTGCATTAATTGGATACAGTTTAGAGGAATGGCCATCCACGACAACTAAAAAGGTTCGGTCGGAGAGGAAATTTGCTGTCCACGTACAGAGTTTTGGTGGTAGGCCATAGGCTGGTAGCTTATTAAGCAGCGCTGCGTGCCAGACCTGGTCGAATGCTTTGGATATGTCTAGAGCGACAATCTGGGATTCACCGTGTAGTTCCATAGACTTGTTCCAAGAATGGGTAACAAAGAACGCGAGGTCGGCAGTTGATCTACGCTGACGGAATCCATACTGCCTGTCATGGATTAGACTGTGTTTTTCAGGAAATTTTAGTAATTCGGTGTTTATATACTTTTACATTACTTTAGAGACGACTGAGAGGAGAGAAATACGCCTGTAGTTGCTGGGAAGCGCTTTGGATCCTTCTTTTGGGGACGGGTTATACTCGAGCAGTTTTCCAGTTACTAGGGAATATGCCTCTATTGTAAGATGTCTGAAACAGACGAGTCAGGACAGGAGCAAGTTCTGGTGCGCATTTTTTGAGAACAATCGCTGGAATCTCCTCAAGGCCATAGGCTTTCCTGGTATAAAGAAAATAGAGCATCTTTCGTACCTTTTTAGTTTTGAAAGTGATATCCGTCATTGTATCGCGACATTGGGGACTGTTGGTGGTTGAACATTTGTAGGTGAGTTGAGAGTAGAATTGTCGGCGAACAACGAGGCAAAAAGTTCAGCCTTGCCCAGGGCGGTAGAAACAATTTCATCCCCTTAGACAAGAGGTGGGAACGTGCTTTTGCAGAAATTATTCCCAATAGATTTAGCAAGAGTCCAGAAGGGTTTGCTGCCGCTGGAGCTTAAGAGGACTTTGTTTTTAATGTGGTTATTAAACGAGTTTTTTGCCTCAGAAAGAATGCGGACATAGCTGTTTCTTGCGTCGTTAAATGCTTGACGGTTTTCTTCACTGGGATTGTGTAGAAGCTTTTTGTGAGCTTTGACCTTTTCAAGTCTGGCCTTGTCACAGGATTTAGAGAACCAGGGTTTTTGAGTGGCTGCAGAGGTTTTCTGTGTACGTGAAATAAATAATTCCATGTCAGCTTGGATAATTTCGGTGACGTTTTGTGAGATGTCAGAGAGGTCAGGATAAGAGAAGCAGACAGACGCCCATGGGAATGAGGAAAAGTAATCTCGCATTTCATCCCTGTTCGCGGAGTTGTAGTGCCAAACGGTACGTGGGTGTGATGACTGTGTGATCTCGGATTGCATTGCACAGGAAGCAGTGACTATGCCGTGGTCTGAGCGACCCAGGGGGGTGACTGATATCTTATAGCAGTCAGGATTTGTAGTAAGAAGGAGATCCAAGGTATATGAGCTGTGTGTTGGGATACGAGGAAAGTAAGTAGGTTGCTGAACCATATTGGCTAAAGAATTGCTGGCTGCAAAGGCCTCCGGTGCTCTTCTTTTTGGATCGGTTTTTGAAGATCCTAGCCATTCCTTATTATAGACATTGAAGTCACCAAGAATAGTGACCTCGGAGGAAGGATATTCAGAAATCAGATGGTCGGTTTTTTCAGAAAGGTAGTCAAAGATCTGGACAAAGCTGTTGTCAGAAGGTGACCGGTAAATGCAACAGATGAATTTAGTTGCAGCCCTAAGAGAGAGTTTTATCCGTGGTATGTATTTTCTTCCAGCTTCTAAATTGGGGAGTCTGGTGCAGGGCTTCTAAATTGGGGAGTCTGGTGCAGGGTACGTACGCGCACACGCCTCCATGCAATCTAAAGGAAGTAAGGAGCTCATACTCCGGTAAATTAAAGTGATTAGTGGTTGTTTTGGCACTGATTTGAGTTTTGGTGAGAAAGAGGAATTGGGGCCTATTAGCCTGGAGGAAACGGTGGACGGAGTTCAGCTTAGAATTTAGGCCACATATATTCGAGAAGGATATGTTAAATCTTGATGCTGGTACCCCCTGTACACCCCTCTCCCGGGGATGCGAATGGGGGGGTATTTTACCTCCGGAATCTTTGTACAAGGAAGAGCCATAATCATTTTTGCTTATAAGGGAAACCGACTCATACACCAGAACCGAAAACGCCCGTTGGGACTACATCATACACCCCTTTCCCGGAGATCCGAATGGGGGGTATTTTACCTCCGGAATCTTTTGTACAAGGAGGAGCCATCATCATTTTTGCTTATAAGGGAAACCGATTCATACACTATAACCGGAAACCTCTGTTGGGACTTCACCGGCCCCTTGATGTAAGGGGTGGTACCTCCTCGGGCGTGAAAAAAAATCCTTTACCATCACATAAAGGAAAATTCCACTACCACCTACTAAATTGCAAGTATGCCACACCAGCCAACTATTTAAGAGCTGACCAGCTCTAGAACTTTCGTATACTGCTCCCATTTTTAACATCCTGCCTTTGCTAAACCGGATTTTCTGCAGTGATTGCTTTGAAGACAAAATATAGATCTTAGATAAATTCAGAAAAGAGCTTAGAGTGTCAGTTTCTAATAGTAAACGTTCTTTCGAAAAAACTGTGTACTGTAAGACAGGCCCAAATGAGACACTAATAATTATTAATCTTGTTTTTAATTTAATTTAATAAGTTATTTATTAAGTAGATTGTGTTTGACGCCCTCGTGGCGCAGGTTGCTAGGTGCCAGCCTGCTAAGCGAGAGGTCCCGGGTTCGATTCCTGGGCGAGCTAAGTTGACTTTGTCTGGAAAATTTGTAAAAGTATTGAATGATGGGAAATGAATGTGCTAATGGCCTGAGATGCCGCAGCCAAAAAATTTAAAAAAAAAGTAGATTGTGCACTCTGATACACTCTTATATTAGTATATTCTATTAGTTTTCTTTCAGTAAATTAAATATCTTTACTTCCACATCGTCAATACATGTAGGAATATGGTATCGGCGACAAAAATTTAAAAAATTTGTTTCGGTTAAACGTCGTAAAAAGTGTCAAAACATATAGAAAACGTGTTTTGGGAACGACATTTTTTATGTCTATAGGTCTGTCGGTCTGTATGTAGCCACAATAACTGTAGAACGAATTGAGACATCGTCTTCGAACTTGGTATAAAATTAGCACCCGACAAACGAACGGTTCGGATTATTTTTGGGTAAATCGCTCCAAGGAGTAGGGGATGAATAGGGGATGATTTAGTGAAAATTGACATCTTTTCGTTCAACTTCAAGTAATATAACGTTTTAGGATTTGTTAATTAGAATACTTTCAATTTCATCAAACATCTGGTACTTTGTGCTGAAATTAAATTTGTGGTTGAATATGTGGGGACAATCAAGCAGAAATTACGATTTTTTGTGGTTGCTAAAACGGTGTTAAATGTCTCAAAACATATAGAAAACTTGATTCTGAAACGAATTTTTTTGTCGTTCGTCGGTCGGTCTGTCGCCCTGTACGCCTGTCTGTTAGTAGGCGCAATAACTTCCTAGCGAATTTAGATATCATCTTTAAATTTGGTATTATCATCTTCAAATTTGGTATCCAGTTAGCACCCGACAAATGAACGCTTCGAATTGCTTTTGCGAAAGATCGCTTCAGGGGGTAGGCGATAAATGAAGGGTGATTTGGAGAAAACTGATATTCTTTTGTTAAAATTCGAGTAATATAACGTTTCAGAAGTTTATGTGTACAGGAATAAAAATATTTTCTTTGTGGTCAAGTCATGGACCCTAAATTCATTTCATGAGAATGTCTTTCTGAGGAGAGTAGATTATCAAATCTGTGTGGAAGTTATGATTGAATTTGCAGCACTATTTTTATATAACATATTTTTTTCATTTTTTATTAATATGTTTGCGCCCTACATTTAGTTTTATCACGCCCCACAGTTTGAGAATCGCTGCCATATTCAACTGTCACTGCTATCTAGAAAGATCACCTCCTGACTAAAACGTAATGCACAAAACTAATGTGCCATGTCAAAGATGCACTTTATTGACAGGTCAACCCTACCAGATGCCATATTAAAATGCCAAACCATCTTAACATAATTTCGGTTGTGGCAATGCCATTTACGCAACTTGTATAGAAATATTTATTGTAATCAGGCTTATTTTATTATCTCCAATCGTTTAGTAGCGATGTCCTAATTATATGAGTAGACCACGTATGCAGGCACCTGCTACATACAGATATACGTAGGCATGTTATATAGGGTGCCGCATTGAAAACGAAACAGACCGATTTGCGTCCAGATTTTTTTTTAAAAAACGCGAAACACGTCAATTTTAATATTGAGGGGGACATCTTCTGACATAAAACTCAAATTTGTCACATCAACCCCTTAAGGGTGGCGATAACAACCCTTATATTTTAAATAGGGAACATGGGTCGAGTGTTACATCGTTTGAAAGCTCCTTCTTGTCTGAATTCAGCACACTAATTTTTTTTGGAAGTTTTATTAACTCGTTAAAAATTATTCACAGTTGAAGATGCAAAAACGCATTTCACTCATTCCGATAAGAAATGTGCTGATAGTCAATGTTTTGTTGGTTTGTAAATAAAAAAATTACTATCAGAACATTTCTTATCGGAATGAGAAAAATGCGGTTTATTATTTTAGTTTATCGGTCGGTTTGATACTAGATAGTACTACCGAAAATTAATTTCACAATGTTGTATTCTGTAGCAGAAAGAGTTGAAATAATTACTATTTTTTTCAAAAACGATGACTGTGCCAACCGTACCGCAAATTTGTTTAATGAACGACATCCGAACAGACATGTTAACAGAAAATACATTTTGGAGTTTGTTGCAAAGTTTCGACAAAGTGGTTCAGTAGCCAAAAAAAAAACGGGATCCTGAACGTGAAATTCCGGTTAGAAATGAGACTACTGAGGTTGAAGTTTTAGGTCCAATTGATGCAGACCCAACTTTGAGCACGAGAAAATTGGCCACTGTTTCAAACATCAAAAGAAGAACTATTCAGCGAATATTGAGGCATCATAAATTTCACCCGTATAAAATTCATCTTGTACAACAACTGAATGAAGATGATTTTGATCGACGGCTGGAATTTTGTGAAGTTATGACTGCACGAATAGCTGATAACGGGAACTTTCTGTTCAATGTCTGTTTTTCAGACGAGTGTACGTTTTTATCAAACTCTACAGTCAATCGTCATAATTGTCGATATTGAGCAGATAATAATCCAAGAAATTTTCACGAAGTCTACAGTCAAACTCCACAGAAATTGAATGTCTGGATTGGCATTTTTGGAGACCGTTTAATCGGACCAATTTTTCTTAATGGCAATTTGAGTGGCGAAACGTATTTGGAGTTACTAGAAGATATCGTTTACCCTCTACTGATTGAGATTGTTGAAAATAATGATCGCTATCAAGAAAATAAATTAGTGTTTCAACAAGATGGAGCTCCTCCGCATTTTTCACAACGTGTTTTTGAACAGAGATTTTCCAGGACAATGGATTTGGTGTAGATGTGCTATTGAGTGGCCCCCTAGATCGCCGGATTTAACTTCTTTAGACTTCTTTCTATAGAGCCATTTAAAGAGTAGAATTTACGCAACAGAACCGGAGCCTCTGGAACAATTACGATGACGCATTGTTGAAGAATGCCGTCTAATAACTCCACAAATGCTCCAGTATGTCAGAGCTCGTTTTGAACAAAATTTGTATTTTTGTATGGAAGCTGGTGGTCAACAATTTGAACGCTTACTTAACTGATTAAACATTTTTGAACGTTTGGTTTTGTTTTTTAGTAGTTTTTTAACGAAAAATTGACTAATTAGTGCATTTCTTATTACAATGAATAAGATACGTTCTTGCAACTCCAACTGTGAATAATTTTTAAACGAGTTGATAAAACTTCAAAAAAAAATAGTGTGCTGAATTCAGAAAATAAAGAGCTTTCAAATGATGTAACACTCGACTCATGTTCTTTATTTAAAATATAAGGGTTGTTATCACCACCCTTAAGGGGTTGATGTGACAAAGTTGAGTTTTATATCAAAACATATCCCCCTCAATACTAAAATTGACGTGTTTCAGCGTTTCTTAAAAAAAATTATCTGGGCGCAAATCGGTCTGTTTCGTTTTCAATGCTCCACCCTGTATTTGTTGTTGCCTGTTATTATTCAAACATTTGAATTTTCGCTGTTATTTTGTGCTAATTATCATATTTAGAAGAGGTGTGGACATATTAATTTATTGTATTTCTTGTTGTTAATACAGTCATTAATTAAGCATATTAGCAGAGTGTATAGAGAATGCAGATTGAATATTTATATAATGTTAATAGCAACAATTTAGATAAATTCCTAAGATTGATATCTTGATTGCAATAAAATTAGAATGAGTTTTATGTATAAACGGTGGGTGGTTAATTTACAGTGCAACTGCAAATTAAAATTACCTACTCTTATAGAGGATACCCTTCCATTTATGGAACAGGCGAAATATCTGGGGTGTACACTAGATAACACGCTCAACTGGAATGTACAGCTGGAGAATGTAATCCACAGGGCCAGACTGTCCCTGTGGACACGCCGAAGAATATGTGGAAAAAACTAGGGAACAAACTCACCACAGATGTACTGGCTTTGTGGAGTGGTTATTAGACAAATGATAGCCTATGGAGCTATAGTTGGGTGGCCTAAAGCGTTTCGAGGACCAATTTGGCTCAGCTACAGACAAGCTTGTCTGGTAGTAACAGGAGCGTTGAGCACCGCTCTATCAGCCGCTATGAGTGTCCTCCAAAACATTCTACATCTTCACATTTGACTGGTGAGGAGGCTAGATGGACAACGTACAGACTAAAACAAATAGCAGACAGCGCATGCAATCGGTTTGGGTAGGACCAGACTCCTCGATGACATTGAGAATAACGCGGTTCTGCCAATGGTCTCAGACCTGATATCTACCAAGATCAGTAAAGACATGTTTTTTAAGACCGTCCTTCCGGAAAGGGAGGACCGGGAAAGAAACAAAACGTCCGTATTGAGGGCAGATCGCTGCTGGTATAAGCAGAGCTCCAAAGCCGATATGGGAGCAGGATCTGGCGCATATGAGAGCAGCACCGATGCAGGAATATCATCCAGCCTCTGAATGTATGCAACCATACTCCAGGCAGAAGTGTATGGTATCGAAATGTGTGTGAATGAGGTTATTCAAAACCATTGCGCACGCAAATTGCTAAAATATTTTCTGATAGTCAAGCTGCTATAAAGACGCTTGGTTCCTACCGTTTTAATTCTAAAGCGGTAAGGAAGTGCAAGACTGCTTTAAGCGAACCGGACAGCTACAATGAGGTGTCGCTGGACTACATACCGGGTCACTCGGTCCTTGATCGCAATTCACCGGCCGATACGCGTTCCAGGGAGGGTGCCCGGGAGGAATTAATCGGACCCGAACCTGTGCCGGGAATATATGCATTCACACCAAAATGCACCCTAAAGACTAGGACAGATGAAAAGATAACCCAACAGTGACAGAATCTGCTAGGATTAGCACACGGTAGGACTTTTATAAATGGCCTTTAGAGTCAAGGGCCAAAAAATTTCTAGACCTAAACGCTAAACAGATAACTGAGAACTCCGATTGGCCTGTATATAAACTTGCATTGCCATATGTAAATAATTGGGCTCGGACAAGAAACTCAGTGCTGGCTGTATATGAAGAGTTGCGAAACAGCAAAGCACCTGATATGTACCTGTTCGGCTACGGACAGGTACATATCAGTTTTTAACTGTTGGGTGAAATTGTCACGGATTTCTTTGATAAAAAAAATAATGAAAAGCTTGCCCGGCTTCTGGCCCATTACAATTTAGGAAAAGAGAGTTTTCGGAAAAACAAAGAAAGAAGGAAAAGGAAATTAAACAAACCACAGGGAAGAGTAAAAGAGAAAGAATAGAGAATGGTTTCACGTTACACCCGGGAATTGGGAACTTCAGCGTCGGCAGTTGGTACCAGGCTCAGCAGGTATGTCACGACTATTTGTCTACTCCTAGTGACAGGTGCAACAGATGTTAGAAGAACGGTTTCGGGGCTCAGAAGTATACAAACTACTAATTATTCGACACAAAGTATTTTAGTCAATTACCTGATAGTTAAATAAATACAACGACATGAACGGTAAGCAAAATTTAATAGCTGTAATCACAACACTATAAGTGATGAATGGTTACATTAATTACTTGTTGTATTTTAGGCTGACATTCAGCGATGGTAAAAATCTGTTACTGTGTCAGAGATGTAATTGTTAATTAAATGTAATTTAACAAAGATGCAGAGATCCCCCTTACAGTCGACTGCTCGAGTTTACACACAAAGACACGGTTAAAACATCAACTTAAACGTATGTATAGGTGTACTACTCAAGTTACACAAAATAAACAAACACAAAAAACTTCGTGGACTTATCTGGAACTTAGTTCTTGTCCTTTAACTTCTTTGGACCCTGAGGTGTGAGTGCTGATCCAGTTAAAGCAGAAATCAGCACCAGATTTCAGCCCCCATACAAGAAACCCCAAATAGATGAGGTTTCTTGTTTCACAAAATATAAATAATTTCCACTGAACATTAATTATTAAAGTAATTAATTGTAAAATTGTAACAAAATCCAGCTTCTAGCTGCAGTCAAGTTTATTGTTCAGTTACAGGAATAATAGTAGAAATATAATTTCATATGAAACAA
This sequence comes from Tillus elongatus, assembly GCA_964006375.1. Lineage (NCBI taxonomy): Eukaryota > Metazoa > Arthropoda > Insecta > Coleoptera > Cleridae > Tillus > Tillus elongatus. The sequence continues at coordinate 234,003,037 of OZ023262.1, forward strand.
GAACCAAAGAACAAACACTTGTTGGAATTTGATAAGAAGTAATAAGATAGATGTTAATATTTCCTTTAAAAACGAATTTTATTAATTTCAGAAATTATATCTGGGAGAAAGAGATAATGAAAAAGATGACACTATACACTGAAGAGTGAGATAGAAAAACATGGATTGTGTTAAGAGATAAGGAGACAGTACATACCTAAGGGCAATTGCTATTATTAAAAATGTAAACAAAACCTCAAATAGAAACTTGTTTACTGTTTTGGACTTAGGTTAATTTTTTACAAGTGAAATTAGATGAAGAGGGTTGTTTACTTGTATTAAACCTTAAACTACAACATAAGTGAAAGTGTAAATTGGCGCCATTCCAAGGTTTTACAAGTGTGCATTACAAACAAACTGTTTGTATACCAAACCCTGCAAACTATTAGCCACAGAGTGTTCACAAGTGAGTATTATGTCCATATATTAACTATGTTTTTCACCCCCGAAGTTAACAAGCTGTCAGAAATATGAAGAGAGGTTTAGAACCGCCTCAGAATATAGGACAATTAGGTGTAAGTCACAATAGACCTTAAGGCTGCAGTGTAGGGACCATTATGGCCCAATCACAATATAACCTAAACCTAACCTACCTATGCCAAATATTATTGTTCAGTTTTCAACTGTTTTTTTTTTAAATTTCAACAACACACCACGAGGGCTTACAGCCTAAATACTATCGTACCGTGGGTGTTGACAAGGAGGAAAGAGGCAGCTTGTTAATTCTGGACTTGAAGGTTTGGAGGTTCGGAGGAGAAGGAAAAACATACGCCGGCATGGAATTCCACAACTTGGAAGTCCTCGGAACAAAAGAGCGGGCATAACAAGATGTTCTATGTCTGGTGACCTGGACAGTAAAAGGGTGCATTCGCTCTGTTTCCCTGGTAGATCTGTTGGGGGCAGCAGGTGGGGAAACTATATAGGAAAGTTCCTCTGAGCAGTGCCCGTGCAGATACCTATAAAAGAGAGAGAGAGAGGTCACCAACGGCACGTCGGTGGGGAAGGGATGGTAGCCTTTGGGTGATAGTAGGGTCACCGATGAGACGTATAGCTCTCTTTTGAATGGAGTCCAGGATAGCGAGTGTAGAAGCGGCAGCTGCACCCCAGATGTGGGAGCAGTATTCGAGGTTTGGCCTTATTTGTGAAGTATAGAAGGTATATAGATTAGCTGGGAGAAGTATTGGCGAGCCCGGAAGAGGAAACCTAATTTCTTAGCAGCCGCTTCTGCAATTGATGTGACATGTTGGTGCCAATTAAGATTTCGATCCCCAGAAATGCCAACAAGTGAAAAGGACTCATTACTTTGAATAACCTGGTTGTTTATTGTGATGGGTCTAGGGCTGGTGTATCTCTTGTGAGAAAGAAAGCAAGACTGTGATTTGGTGGGGTTGAATTGTATAAGATTTCTACTTCCTCAGTCTAATATTTTTTGGAGATCCACGGAGATAGAACCCTCCATGAGTCTGCGATCCTCATCTAATTGGGCTAAAGAGACAGGCTTAGAATATTGTATATTTGAGTGGAGGGTGCTGTCGTCCGCGTAACTGTGAACTGGGCTGGATGTGCTAGAGAGAAGGTCATTGATGTGGAGAAGAAACAAAGTAGGGGCTAAATCTGAACCTTGAGGAACTCCTGCATTAATTGGATACAGTTTAAAGGAATGGCGATTCACAACAACAGATATGCTCCTGTTGGAGACGAAATTTGCTGTCCAGGTACAAAGTTTTGGTGGTAGGCCATAGGCCGGACGTTTATTAAGCAGCGCTGCGTGCCAGACCTGGTTGAATGCTTTGGATATGTCTAGAGCAACAATCTGGGATAAACCGTGTTGTTTCATAGACTTGTTCCAAGAATGGGTGACAAAGGAAAGGAGGTCGGCAGTCGAACTGCGCTGACGGAATCCATACTGCCTGTCGTGGATTAGACTGTGTTTTTCAAGAAATTTTAGTAATTCAGTGTTTATATACTTTTCCATCACTTTAGAGACGACTGAAAGGAGAGAAATGGGCCTGTAGTTGCTAGGAAGCGCTTTTGATCCTTTCTTGGGGATGGATTGTACTCGAGCAGTTTTCCAGTTACTAGGGAATGTGCCTTTATCGTAAGATATCTGAAACAGACGAGTCAGGACAGGAGCTAGTTCTGGTGCGCATTTTTTGAGAACAATTGCTGGGATCTCGTCAAGGCCAGAGGCTTTCTTGGTATTAGGAGAAGAGAGCATCTTTCGTACCTTTTTAGTTTTGAAAATGATATCCGTCATTTTATGCGCGACATTGGGGACTGTTGGTGGTTGGAGGTGGGTTGAGAGTAGAATTGCCGGCGAGCAACGAAGCAAAAAGTTCAGCCTTGCCCAGTGCGGTAGAAGCAATGTCATCCCCTGAGACAAGAGGTGGGAACGTGCTTTTGCAGAAATTATTCCCAATAGATTTAGCAAGAGTCCAGAAGGGTTTGCAGCCGTTGGAGCTTAAGAGGACTTTGTTTTTGATGTGATTATTAAACGAGTTTTTTGCGTCAGAAAGAATGCGGACATAGCGGTTTCTTGCGTCCTTAAATACTTGACGATTTTCTTGACTGGGATTGTGTAGAAGCGTTTTGTGAGCTTTGACCTTTTAAAGTCTGGCCTTGTCACAGGATTTAGAGAACCAGGGCTTTTGAGTGGCTGGAGAGGTTTTCTGTGTACGTGGAATAAATAATTCCATGCTAGCTTGCATAATTTCGTTGACGTTTTGTGAGATATCAGAGGGGTCAGGATGAGAGAAGCAGGCAGACGCCCATGGAAATGAGGAAAAGTAATCCCGCATTTCGTCCCAGTTTGCGGAGTTGTAGTGCCAAACGATACGTGGGTGTGATGACTGTGTGACCTCGGGTTGCATTGCGCAGGAAGCAGTGACCATGCCGTAGTCTGAGCGACCAAGGGGGGCGGTGACTGATATAGCATTCAGGTTTTGTAGTAAGAAGGAGATCCAAGGGATTTGAGCTGTGTGTTGGGATACGAGGAAAGTAAGTAGGTTGCTAAACCATATTGGCTAAAGAATTGCTGACTGCAAAGGCCTCAGCTGCTCTCCCTTTTGGATCGGTTTTCGAAGATCCTAGCCATTCCTTATTATGGACATTGAAGTCACCAAGGATAGTGACCTCGGAGGAAGGATATTCAGAAATCAGATAGTCGGTTTTTTCAGAAAGGTAGTCAGGGATCTGGACAAAGTTGTTGTCAGAAGGTGACCGGTAAATGCAACAGATGAATTTAGTTGCCGCCCTGAGAGAGAGAGAGAGAGTTTTATCCATAGTATCTCTTTTCTTCCAGCTTCTAAATTAGGGGGTCTGGTGCAGGGTAGATTGCTACGGACGTATGCGCACACGCCTCCACGAAATCTAAAGGAAGTAAGGAGCTCATACCCCTGGAAATTAAGGTGATTAGTGGCTGTTTTGGCACTGATTTGGGTTTCGGTGAGCAAGAGGAGTTGGGGCCTGTTAGCCTGGAGAAAATGGTGGACGGAGTTCAGGTTAGAATTTAAGCCACATATATTCGAAAAGGACATGTTAAATCTTGATGTTGGCGCACCCTGTACACCCCTTTTCCGGAGATCCGAATGGAGGGGTATTTTACCTCCGGAATATTTTGTACAAGGAGGAGCCATCATCGTTTCTGCTTATAAGGGAAACCGACTCATACACCAGAACCGGAAACGTCCGTTGGGACTTCACCGGCCCCTTGATGTATGGGGTGGTACCTCCTCGGGCGTGAAGAAAATCCTTTACTAGTACGTAAAGGAAAATTCCACTACCACCTGCTATGGATTGGATTGGATCAATATCTACCCCTTTGAAAATAAGATTAATAAAGGGACTATCAATTGTCCAATAGTTATGCTTTTCGACATAGTAGGAGGATACAAAACATTATCATTTTGCATCCATACCTATTGTCCCAGTCCACGTTGTGTTTAGTTTGCTGAAAACATGCCGAATCTAAAAAGTTATAGGAGCAAAAATATCTTAAGTTTCGCGTAAATAAAACTAAAAACTAACCAAATCTATTGGTTTATTACAGAAGAGATACGCTACTCGAGCCTTTCAGCGATACAAACGTGTTTTAGAAAGAAGAGACGTTATGAAAATTAGAGTTTCGCTCGGGATGGTAGTAATGGTGTTTCTTGTTCTTTATATTAATTATTCTTATGTCTAATGCTAAAGGCTTAAGAAAAACTTCTTAAGTGATACAACAGAATTGGGTCCCAGTCACATGGAAGGACTGAAGCCCCTAGGGAAGCCACTGATGCCAAATCAATACATGATACGAGTTACATGACACAAGTTACATGATAACCAGTTTTCTTCACAGCAGGCCTTTTTAGAGAAACCGTATTTATTGCCTATATCATCGGTTTACAACCGTTTAGTAGTTGCGACCCAATTTTCAACCACAATTCTAATCGCACCCAGCCCCCTGTCTTACGTCCACCATAGCGGACGTTCTCGCGCCTTCTCGAAAAGTTCTGATTTGCTTCGAACATTCTAGAACGTCGGCGTGGCGTGTATAAAGACTGCATCTCGTTTAGATCAAGCTAGTCTCGGTCGAGTCGGTCCTTTTACCGAGAATGTGTATGTTGTAATTTGCATGTTAACTACAATTCACAATACTCGAGTAGCGGTAGATTTTAACAGTGTATGCAGAATAAATTTTTTGATGGGCGTAAATGAACATTTGACGATAGTGAATTATCAACAAATGCACAGACGAGAGTGGATCTGAAACAAAAATCAAGAGAATATTCTCAAGAAAGTTTGGGTTTACCAACATGGAAGCAAATGAAGAAGAAAGGCTCCTGTGTGTCATTTGCTCAAAAAAAATTGGCAGCAGCCGGCATGAAACCTAATAAACTTAAACAACATTTGGTATCGCTTCATAGTGAGAACGTAAGCAAACCCACAGAATTCTTCGAATTACAATTAAACACATATGAGAAGCAAAGATCATTAAAAAACCATGTCTGTGAATAAAAGAGCTTTACTTGCCTCTTACACAGTTTCATATTAAATAGCCAGATGTAAAAAGCTTGACACCATTGGTGAAAAGTTTATTCTACCTGCTGTATTTGAGATCGTAGAAACTATGTGTATGGAGATAATTTTGACAAACAACTGCAGTCTAATTGGTGATCTACAGCATCAGCCTTTCGAGAGTTGCGTGACAAATGGCTTTCAATTTAGCTTGATGAGGCAACAGATAGCAATACAGATGCTCATTTAATGGCCTATGTTCGAAAACTACTATTCTGCAAACCAATAGAACTCGAAGCAACAGCACTGGCACTATTTGCTATCTTTAATCATTTTCTAAACGAGGCAAAACAGAGTAAAAAAACGTCAAAATATGCAACAGTGGTGCTCGTATAATGTCTAAAAGATTCCAAAGTATACAAGCACTAGTGAAACAAAAATATCTGCAGTGTACCTGGACACATTGATTGATCCACAGAGAAGCTATTGCTTCCAAAGAAATGCGTCCAGGTCTAAATATTGTGCTAACGTCGGTGGTAACCGTAGTAAATTATAAAAAAATAAGACCCCTAAAATCAATATTAACGTGAGATGGTTATCACGTGGGACATTTTTGCAACGTGTTTTTGAGTTAAGAGATGAAATCGCCATAAAGAGGAAAACCGACCGGAAGCCGGAATGTTCGAGATGATTTATTTGCGTTACTTGGGCGACAATCTTCAACTCCAAGGAGCAAATACATATGTTGGATACGTGTGATAAAGTTGATGCATTTTGTAGAAAACTGGCATTATGGAGCAGAAATGTGAAGGAAAAAAACTAGAAATATTTGCAAATGTAAATAAATGTGTTAAAACTTACAAGGCTGAACCACGCCATGTGGAAGTTGTTTTTGTAAACATTGAAAATTATTTGGCCAACAATATTAAAACGCATTTTCTTGCTGACTTCAACTTGATAGCAAGTTACAAGTGGGTTTGGGACCAATTTCAAAATACACCCCAATGTCTCTCAGCTGCCGAAGAAGAACTGTTTTTCGAAATCAAAACACAATTTCGGAATAAATCACTCTTTGCATTTTGGGCAGAGTTGGATGATGAGTTTCTGCACTAAAAACAAGAGTATTTCGTATAATATTACCATTTTCAACATCCTACCTTCGCGAACCCGGGTTTCTGCGGTGGCTGCTTTGAAGACAAAATATAGATCGCAACTAAATATAGAAAAAGAGCTTAGAGTCCCAATTTATTATGTTAAACCTACTTTCGAAAAATTTTTCTCTGTAAGACAGGGCCAAGGGAGTCAGTAATAATTAATTTTATTTTTAATTTAACATTGATAAGTTAATTATTGAAGGCATTGTGCAATACAGATGCAATCCTATATGAGCGTATTCTATTGCTTTTCTTTCAGTTAATTAAATAAAAAATCCTGGACGCAGCAAGTGCGTTATGGTCGTAAATTTTCATAGAAATGATCTGACACAAAATATTTTATTATAACTTTTTTTTGTAACATAAAAATCTTAATTTTAGTGTATAGTTTAATATATATAATAAACCTAACTACCAATTCTGGTTATCATATCTCTTTTAGTTTTTGAGATAAAACTTTGTTTTGAATGAAAACTCAAAATTTTCCCAGAAAACCTCGTCCGATTTTTCTGACTAACCAACGTGCCAAATTTTATTAAAATTTTTTGAGTTATCGGTGTGATATATATATATATATATATATATATATATATATATATATATATATATATATATATATATATATATATATATATATATATATATATATATGAAACTGACCCCCGGATATGGGTTCTAGGAGTCCAAGCTCGCGGTCATTTGCAAAAATTTTTTTTCAAAATTCAAAAGTCGGGATCTCCCCACTAGTGAATTTTTTCTACGAAAATTCACTAAAAATCCTATATGAGTGTATTCCCCTGCTTTTATTTCTGTTAATTAAATAATATTTTTATAAACATATTTTTCTCCTTTTTTATGATTTTTTAAAAATTTACTAGTGAGGAGATCCCGACTTGAATAATGAAGAAATTTATATATATATATATATATATATATATATATATATATATATATATATATAATATATATATATATATATATATATATATATATATATATATATATATATATATATATAGATATATAGGTATCACACCGATAACTCAAAACATAATAGGCCGATTTTGATAAAATTTGGTCAGTGCCTTCCTTTTGTAAATGGCTTGGAGAAGTTCGTGTCTCAACCGTCATTTTTCTTCGTTTCGTTAAAATATGAGAAAAAAAAGAAAAGTAATATAGTAGAGTATATATGCCTGTTAGTAGATACATCTGTGATGTCAAGAATGGCCGAGACGTAAAGGCAGCAGTGTTGATTTAATAATGGACTTCTATAACAAGCGCTCTAATCGCAGTTAGTGACTTTTTTTTATTTTTTTAGGCTTACTTCGTTTTACCGTTACCTAATCATATTGTGTAATTCCGATGAATTTTTAGCACGTTTTTGTATGACAAATTCAATTAGGACGAGATGAAAACTTTTAAGACTTAATTCAATTTAAATAGCACATCTGGTTGTTTGTTATTGCCCTAATTTACTGAAACCGTTCCATACTTAATACAGCCGTAGACTTTTCCCGTGGCTTCACAAGTGCTTGTTCTTTTCTGCAACAGATTTCAATTTTAACTCAACTCGGCAAGTGCGTTGCGGTAGCAAATTTTCATTAAAGTTTCAAATTTCAATAGCTTAGTTTGCTATTAACCTTAGGTTCGTTGACCAGGAACCAGTTTTTCGGGAAGATTAAGTTTATTTTCGGAAAATTTGTGTACATTTTCAAACAATAAAGCCATTGTGATGAAATATTGTACATTGTTTCTACTATATAGGTTATACTGGTAACCAAATTTCATGCCTGCTTTAAAAAAAAGAAGACATATTTATTATTAACACATTTTAATGAAAATTCACTACCATAACGCACTTGCTGCGTCCAGGCTTTTAGTTATTTTTCAATATGCTCGCGCCCCCCAGTCAGTTTTATCACGCTCCCGTAGGGGGACGCGCTTCACAGTTTGAAAAATTACTTTCTTGTTAAATATACAAAGTGTCCCATTAAAAAAAATATTGGTAAATGTTTTACAAACAGTCATATTTATAAAAAAAACTAACTACGCCACTAGATTCGTTTCTACGTTTTTGACAAGTTGTCAGACAATTAAAATACAAGGAGTACCTAACAATTCACTATTTTCAATATGGCCATGAAGCTCGGAAACTAAGAGGGCTATGACAGTTTTGTCTGCGACATCTTTGGTTTCACAAGAAAAGTAGCTCAGGTTCGCCAAACCGCAAGGTTCTATCTTTGCTAATAACCGAGATACCAAACCATTGCAACCAAAATGCGACGCCCTGTAGAAATAAGCTTTCTATTGTATATGTAAGAGACACACTTAAGTTATAGATAAAATTCATTATTAAATATATATATATATATATATATATATATATATATATATATATATATATATATATATATATATATATATATATATATATAATTTTCGTTGTGAATATCAATTTTGTTAGAATTGACGGTTCTTTAGCACGCAATTACTTCACAAATATGTTTATTGTCTCTTGTTTGTACGACTTCTATAATAATAATAGTTAATAATAATAATAATAAATAAAAATAAAATAATAAAAGAACGATCTGACAAATGAGTTCACGAAACGAGTAAAGCAGGCGGTGCGATCACATCCTAACAGCAAGAACCTGGCTAAAGCTCTGAATACATATGCATGTTCTGTAATTAGCTACTCATTTGGGACTGTGAACTGAAGTAAAACGGACATCAAAAATCTACAACGAAAAATGAAACAGTCCTAACAAAATCCCAAAAGTATCATCCCCGTAGTGTTATCGAGCTAGTAACCCTACCTAGACACCAAAGTGGAAGAGGGGTGTTAGATATTGGTAAACAGTTAGATTAGCAGATAGTGAACCTGCATACATATTTCCATTAGCCGACACCTACTTCTGAACTACACTGTGGTCGTACTGGAATCGGACCGTACTCGCAGACCAACGAGTTGCCCACACCAGGCCAAAATATAATAATAGTTGATAAGTCCTGCAACCAAGTGACGCTGATTGATGGCGCCATTCGAAATACTAATAATCCAGAGAGAAAGTACTGGAGGATCGTTAAGCACAGAGACCTAGAGATACAAGTAACGAGACAGTGGAGGGCAGATAGTATCCGACTGATTTGAACAGTCATGTCCTCAACCGGTGTGGTTCCTAAGAATCTTCGAGAGAACATTAAGAGACTGGGCCTTGGAGAGCATCTTTATAAGGGTATGCAGAAGGCGGTAATACTTGCATCTGCCCACGCCTTGCGGAGATTCCTGGGAAATGAAGATGTGTCGCGTTGTCGTTCAGGGCCCGATGACTTGGAAAGGGCTCCATCTGAGCTCAGTCCCTTTGGTATCTGAGATACCTGGGATAAGTGAATGTTCCCCTTTGAAGGAGTGTGAAAGCCCTTCAGGCCAAAATAATAATAATAATAATAATAATAATAATAATAATAATAATAATAATAATAATAATAATAATAATAATAATAATAATAATAATAATAATAATAATAATAATAATAATAATAATAATAATAATAATAATAATAATAATAATAATAATAATAATAATAATAATAATAATAATAATAATAATAATAATAATAATAATAATAGTCGTCTGTATTCACAGGCCCACTTTACAAGTATAAAGTAAACCACCAAATAGACATTAAATTGACATTTTCCGCTTATATTTTTCTTTACTTCCACTCGTTCAAATGTTTCTTTTTTTTTCAATTTTGATTATAGATTAGGTGTATAATTTCAAATATATGTATTGTTTCCAGCAAAGTTTTGTATAAAAGTTATTGTAAAATAAATTTGCGAATTCACGTAAAAAAATGTTTTAGAGTTTGCGTGGAAAAAAATTACAAATTTTCGATTAGAAATTTTCCTAAAATGTAATTTTTGTGTAAGATCACTTAGCCACTTTTTGTAAAAAAAATTCGTGTTTTCATGAAACAAATTCTTTGAAAATTTACATGAACCTTTTTTTATTTCTGTCAAAGAGCTTTTCGTTGGCCAGGAAAGTCAGAGCAGAGTTTTTGTGAAAATTTAAAATATATGTTTGGCAAATGTTGTACTTTTTCAAACAAAAAGTTAGTCTGATAAGATAAGGTATATCGTTTCTCCTATAAATGTTGTACTAAAAATAAATTTGATTTCCTTCTTAAAAAACATATTTAACATTAAAAACAGTTCTATGACAATTCGCTACCATAACGCACTTGCTGCGTTCAGACTTTTTTTATCGACTCTTGTCGTTATTAGTGAACTTTTATTTTTAAAAATTCACTAATAGAGAGGTATCAATGGTGAGACTGTGCAAAAAATCATTCAAATGAGCGCGAACTAGGACTCCTAGAACCCATATTCGGGGTCAGTTTCAATTTTTATGTTTTATATCTGTTATATTGAGGCACGCTTTTGATGTACCCCAATTCTCTACTATATCTACTTTTACTTAAAGAAAATTGTATTAATCTATTTACTAAGAAATTTAAACTGCCCGTTTTTGTGTAAACGTATGTTGCAAGTCTTTTGGAATGTAACTTAGAGTGGTAGTTTCCTTTCTGTGGACATTATTTTTAATAACTAGTACATCTTGAAAAGGAAGTTTACTGTTAACTTCTAATTCGTGGCAGAATTTTATTGAATAAAACTGACAGTGGAGTCTATTAATGAAATAATGTACTTTGCATATATTTGTGTTAAACACTGCAAACATATCGTCCACATAACGACATCATACTCTAGGAAAATACTCACTTGCGTTTTCTAAATCCGTCTCAAATATTCTCATGAAAAGGTCCGCAATGAATTGGGAGAGAGGGATGCCCATTGCCGTCCCTTGGGTTTGTTAAAAAACTCATTGTTAAATTGGAAGATATAATGTTTTATATAAAGGTTTGTTAAAATTAAATATTCTTTGCAAACCTCTGCACTTATCTTGTTCAATTTCAGTAATTGTTCTAAGTACGCTAGGGTTTGTTACGTGGGTACGCTACATCAAATGATATCGAAACCTTTCCCTAGGGCCTGTTTTCGTTGTGTTGACGGCATTCTTGCAGTGTTAGAATGGCTAGGATCTTCAAAAACTGATCCACAAGGGAGAGCATCGGAGGCCTTTGCAGTCAGCAATTCTTTAGCCAATATGGTTCAGCAACCTAATGACATTCCTCGTATCCCAACACACAGTTCAAATCCCTTGGCTCTCCTTCTTACTACAAAACCTGAATGCTATAAGATATCAGTCACCGCCCCCCTGGGTCGCTCAGACCACGGCATGGTCACTGCTTTCTGTGCAATGCAACCCAAGGTCACATAGTCATCACACCCACGTATCGTTTGGCACTACAACTCCGCGAACTGGGACGAAATGCAAGATTACTTTTCCCCATTTCCATGGGCGTCTGTCTGCTTCCTGACCCATCTGACATCTCACAAAACGTCACCAAAATTATACAAGCTGGCATGGAATTATTTATTCCACGTACACAGAAATCCTCTTCAGCCACTCAAAAGCCCTGGTTCTCTAAATCCCGTGACAAGGCCAGACTTGAAAAGGTCAAAACTCACAAAACGCTTCTACACAATCCCAGTCAAGAAAACCGTTAAGCATTTAACGACGCAAGAAACCACTATGTCCGCATTCTTTCTGAGGCAAAAAGCTCATTTAACAACCATATCAAAAACAAAGTCCTCCTAAGCTCCAACGGCAGCAAACTCTTCTGGACTCTTGCAAAATCTATTGGGAATAGTTTCTGCAAAAGCACGTTCCCATCTCTTGTCTCAGGGTATGAAATTGTTTCTACCGCCCTGGGCAAGGCTGAACTTTTTGCTTCGTTGTTCGCCGGCAATTCTACTCTCAACCCACCTCCAAATGATCAACCACCAACAGTCCCCAATGTTGCGAATAAAATGACGAATATCATTTTCAAAACTAAAAAGGTACGAAAAATGCTCTCTTCTCTTAATACCAGGAAAGCATCTGGTCTTGACGAGATTCCAGCAATTGTTCTTAAAATTGCGCACCAGAACTTGCTCCTGTCCTGACTCGTCTGTTTCAGATATCTTACAATAAAGGCATATTCCCTAGTAACTGTAAAACTGCTCGAGTACAACCCATCCCCAAGAAAGCATCCAAAGCGCTTCCTAGCAACTACAGGCCTATTTCTCTCCTTTCAGTCGTCTCTAAAGTGATGGAAAAGTATATAAACACCGAATTACTGAAATTTCTTGAAAAACACAGTCTAGTCCACGGCAGGCAGTATGGATTCCGCCAGCGCAGATCGACTGCCGACCTCCTTTCCTTTGTCACCCATTCTTGGAACAAGTTTATGGAACTACACTGTGAATCCCAGATTGTCGCTCTAGACATATCCAAAGCATTCGACCAGGTCTGGCACGCAGCGCTGCTTAATAAACTTCCGGCCTATTGCCTACCACCAAAACTCTGTACCTGGACAGCAAATTTCCTCTCCAACAGGAGCATTTATGTTGTTGTGGATGGCCATTCCTCTAAACTGTATACAATTAATGCAGGAGTTTCTCAAGGTTCAGCTTTAGCCCCTACTTTGTTTCTTCTCCACATCAATGACCTTCTCTCTAGCACATCCAACCCAGTTCATAGTTACACGGACGACAGCACCCTCCACTCAAATATACAATATTCTAAGCCTGTCTCTTTAGCCCAATTAGATGAGTGTCGCAGACTCATGGAGGGTTCTGCCTCCGTGGATCTCCAAAAAATATTAGACTGGGGAAGTAAAAATCTTGTACAATTCAACCCCACCAAATCTCAGTCTTGCTTTCTTTCTCATAAGAGATACACCAGCCCTAGACCCATCACAATGAACAACCAAGGTAATCAAAGTAATGAGCCCTTTTCTCTTGTTGGCATTTCTGTGGATCGAAATCTTAATTGGCACCAACATGTCACATCAATTGCAGAAGCGGCTGCTAAGAAATTAGGTTTCATCTTCTGGGCTCGCAAATACTTTTCACCAGCTAATCTCTATACCTTATATACTTCGCAAATAAGGCCAAACCTCGAATACTGCTCCCACATCTGGGGTGCAGCTGCCGCTTCTACACTCACTAGCCTGGACTCCATTCAAAAGAGAGCTATACGTCTCATATGTGACCCTACCCTCACCCAAAGGCTGCCATCCCTTGCCCACCGACGTGCCGTTGGTGACCTTTCTCTCTTTTCTAGATATCTGCACGGGCACTGCTCAAAGGAGATTTCCTCCATAGTTCCTCCACCTGCTGCCCCTAACAGATCTACCAGGGGAACACCCTTTTACTGTCCAGGTCATCAGACATAAAACATCTTGTTATGCCCGCTCTTTTGTCCCGAGGGCTTCCAAGTTGTGGAATTCCTTGCCGGCACATGTTTTTCCTTCTCCTCCGAACCTACAAACCTTCAAGTCCAGAATTAACAAGTTGCCTCTTTCCTCCTTGTCAACATCCATGGTACGATAGTATTTAGGCTGTAAGCCCTCGTGGTGTGTTGTTGAGATAAAAAAAAAGAAAAAGTTTAACACAAATATATGCAAAGTAGATGACTTTATTAATAGACTCAACTGTCGATTTGATTCAATAAAATTTACCGACGAATCAGAAGTGAACAGTAAACTTCCTTTTCTAGATGTACTAGCTCAATAGCCTTGGTTTCGTTATGTGGACGATATTTTTTCAGTTTGATACAAATATATGCAAGGTTGAAGAATTTACTGAAAAACTAAAAAGTCAATTTGGTTCAATAAAATTCACCCATGAAATATAAATTAACCATAAACTTCCTTTTCTGGATGTACTGGTTATCAAAAATAATGACTCGCTTGAATTCGATGCCCACAGGAACGAAACTACCACTCTAAGTTACATTCCAAATGAATCGCATCATACGTTTACACAAAAAACAGCCAGTTTAAATTTTGTAGTAACTAGATCAATAACATTTCCTTTCAGTAAAAGTAGATATGGTAGATAATTAGAGCGCATCAAAAATGCGGCTCAATAAACAGACATTCGGATTGATTAGTAGACAAATTAATTAATAAACACAGAACAAAGAAAATGTTAGAGGCATCCAGGACATTCAGGAAAGCTAAAATAGAGAAAAAGTTTGTTTGTCTCCCACTCGAACCGCTAATCACAAGGTGTCTCGAGAGCATTTTCAAGAAAGCTGATTTTCGGCTAACGTTTTCGACAAAAGATAATGTAAAGAATTTATTAGGTAATACAAAAGATAAAGATAAAGCCACTGAAATGTCGGGTACCAACGAGATAAGTTGTAGAGATTGTAATCTTAAATACGTTGATCAGACTAAAAAACCATTTAAACCAGATTCTGGGAACATCTGGCAAAACTAAGACACGGTAGTGTAAACAACTGATGCGTGGAACACCATATTTGGAATGATAATCACCACATAGATAAAGAAAATCTGAAACTTATCAAAATTGTTAGACGACCAGCGAATTAAGGTGTAAATGAAAGTATTTATATTTCTAAGGCAATAAAAAATAAAAGTTCCTTAAACCCAGCTCCGCCATTGATTTATAGTCCTTTGTTTGCACTCTCTTTGACACAGAAGATATTTCGAAACTCGGCAGATAAAGTGATAACGGAAGCTCAAAAACCTCGTCCGGCAATTAGAATACAATGCACAGAAAAGTTGCCTGGGATGTTATTCCTCTCTGTATCGGTCTTTACCTAATACGTATCATAAAAAGTGATGTTTAGTTGTGACTGGTTTAGATATTTTCATCCTCAGATGACGCTAACTTTGTTAGTGACACTGTCGTTAGGTCTTTAAAAAGATGTGTTGTGGTGATTTGGGTTCTCCAAGTGTACTTATGAGTGCTCATCACAGGTTCCAATACTTACTCAGTGAACATGTAGTAAGGAATATAATAAGAGTCTAGCGTCTTACATTAATAAAAATTCTATTGTAATCTTAAATTAAAGCAAATTGTAAAATTACCTCACTAAAAGCAACAATCAGAAAGAAACACACTTGCACAGCGCCAGTAACACAACTGATTCATTAAGTTTATGGTGAACGATACTATAAATCCCTCCTACTGTTTTATATTTTTAATTGTCCCTCCATCAAGCCATAGTCGAATGGCCCTTTGAAATGTAGCTAAGGGTGGCAAGCTATATAAGAACAGAGACATTTTTAAGGAAAGCTAAGCATATGCATGCTATTTTGACAAAGTTTTATGGGCCTTTTCGAATGTTTATTAGAGAATAACAACCTAAAATAAACGAAAGTATTTGTAACGAGTTTTATATTGATTCAAGATTTGTTACGATATTAGAATACGACTGGTTAATTTTCAACAATATTATATAACAAGGATTAATTTACATAAATAGCTTATAACAATCTACAGGTTCTTAGTAGCTAATGGACTAATAGAATAATGATGAGTGTTGACTGCTTTAGAATTTTTTATTTTATTACGTCTCATTTAATTTTTAAGGTATAAAAATATCCATTGGCCAAAGTTTGGTATTAGCTGAAGTGAAAAGTATGGTCGCAGCAAGGGCACTTTTACTAAAGGTATTCAAATATCTATTAGTTGATTTTAATTTAACTAAAAGACATCATGGTGGTGGAGGTGGTGGTGGTGTTGAAAAAGGTGGTATGGCCTCGACAGAATTGTCATTGGCCACTAAAAACATCAAATTTGGTAAGTATCACAGATAGATGGATGAATAAATCATTAATTTATTGAGCCATGAGACAATCAAAATTTGTATAGGCCAAGTCGCATGAGTGTAAAATATACAGGCTGGCCAAAAAGTGTCAAATATTGCATATACCCAAGGTTTATAGATTAGATAGGTTGTCAGGTAACGCTGAGAGGGGAAAGATGCGACAGAAGGGAATACGTCATCTGTATTCGAGATGCGGATATTTTCTATAAATTCAGATTGCGTTTTCGTGTTTTGAATAACATTCATTAAAAATTTGTGTAACTATTAATGTGTTTGTTAACAAAATTTCAAATACGATCAGTTACAGATTTATTTGACTGTTTATTTTTGTCTGAAATAGCAGTTAAATCGATTCTATCGTCTTAAGTCAATTTTTATTTTTTGAGGTGTTGTGTTGTAAACATAACTACGCAGCGAATGAACGGTATTATGAATTGGACGTTATTTATTTAAGTTTATTTCTATATTCAACAATTAAGTAGGTGAATCGTCATAAAGGTAGATAAGTATGCGTTGAATGTACAAGAACTGAATGAATATCACTTAACCTAAATATCTGTTTCAATGCCTGATAGAGTTGTTTGTAGTGTATTAATTTTTAAATATAATTCTAAATAGTCTGGACGCAGCAAGTGCCTTATGGTAATAAATTTTCATTAAAAGGTTTTTAATAGCAAATATGTGTTTTTAAGAAAGCAGGCATCAAATTTGCTTACCAGTATAACCTCTATAGACAAATCAATATACCATATTTCATCAAAATAACTTTTAAAAATGTACAAAAATTTTCCGAAAATAAACTTCACATATTCCGGAAAAAACTTGTTTGCCAGCCAACAAACCTTATAGGTTAATAGCAACTTGAGCTATTTATATTTGAAGCATTTAATGAAAATTCGCTACCATAACGTACTTGCTGCATCCAGAATTTCTTTCCTTACAAATATTTATTATATTTCGATGGCAAGTCCAAAAATTCCACAATATAAGGCATGCTCGATTAAAAAAGAAGAAAAATTGTATCACCAACGAGTTATGAGCCACCTTGTGATTGCAGAATTTTTTTAAGATTTAGCTCAAGACACCCTATAACAAACGCATACAATTTTTTGTATCTTGTATGAGAGCGGATATATCAAACTTTATTGGTCTTTTACGAAAACTGGCAAAAAATTATATACCATTAAACGATAAACTCTAAGTAAAACTACTGCCAAAGCATCAGAGAAAGGGTCTATTTGAAATCAATTTTCTGGAAACATTTTAGTAGAATGAAGGACAATGACGGTTGAAGCTGAGACTTCAGGGTTTGTAAAACACTCTTCTTGCGACGTTTTCTCTACATTACCCGTATTAGTTTAAGGTTCTTCGTCTAAATGTTGCCAATTTTCACGTTTTAAATTTTGGTACGTGATTTACTTTTAATGCCATAAACCAGCGTAGCAAATTCGGTTACCCTTACTTTATTATTTCCAGAGATATAAAAATTTTCCGGGAAAGACTAGGCCGATTTTCCTGGGTAACAAACTTGGGCAAGCCACTTGCAAAAAGAAGACTATCACCAAATTTGATCAAAATCGGCCCATTATGTTTTGGTCAGGTCCCGTAACTTTCTTAGGGCTTGTCCTCAAAATTGTTTCTTTATGGTTTATGCATTGAGGGCTGTAGGCATGCAGAAGGCGCCGTGTTTGGGGGTGTCAGCCGACACGGGACAAGTGAGGGGGTGGGTTGGGTGCTTCGTCCTTGGGCGTTTGCCTGTCGCTTCTGCATGCATACAGCCACCCTCAATACGTAAACCACAAGACAAATTTCTTGGGAACAATCCCCAAGAAAGTTACGAGACATGAAGCGAATAAGGGTTATGTGCAGGGTAAAGAGGATTCTAAAGAGATATAGCTGCAAAATGCGATAACGGTAACTTATACAAATCCTACTAATTTTTTATATATTTTTCACATCTTCCTCCCTGCCCATCACCCCTATTTACGCCTGGTTCCGTATTTTTTTGGGGGGGATGTTTGTAGGATTTTTTTTGTGGTGTATGCATCCAAGTCGGGTTCTAAGCATGTTTAGAAGAGGAAAGCGGCGCGAAGAGTCTCGAGACTATTTAAACGAGACAACTTGAAACCAGGAGACTTGGTTGGGCACTTGTTGTTGTTGTTGTTGCTGCTTAAATGTGGCTGCGGATTTTAGCTAATTTTTGCAATTTAGGAGATTGGCTACTTAAAGATCCTGTAAATCATTCCATTGGAATCAATCATCAAACAAACAAATGCCAGGTAAACTGGACTTCATAGTCCCATTTTACGGGGCAATAAGTAACCGCCAAGCATGGGAAAGTCACTGAAAGTTAGTGATCTAGGGCCCAATTGTGGACTAACAAAAATTCCTGCAAGAAACAAACTTGATATTTGGGAGAAGAACCAAATGCTCTCATACTGGAGGAAAACGCCAGGCTTGGGGAAGTCAAAACGGTTCATCACCAAAGCAACAAAGAAGTGTTAACTGTTTCCTAAATTGGACAGGAACAACTTGAGAATAATCTCAAGATTTTTCATAGGACACTCCCCAGTAAGGTACCTAGTGAAAATCGGCAAGGCGGACAATGAAAACTGCAGATACTGCACTGAAGCTGCAGAAACAACAGAACACTTGGCTATGCGACTGCATAACTCAGTCCTGCAAAAGACTCAAATACTGGAGGGGTGACTCTAACACCCCAGTAAATAGGAAAATAGCCAGCAAGAAGAGAGTGGACTACGTAAAAAGTCTGAACAATGATGGTTGAAGTTGAAGCTTAAGACTTTGTAACACACACTTATTACGACATTCTACATAATCCGTATTTGTTTCAGATTCGTTGTTTGAAAATTGCAAATTTTGACGTTTCAAATCGCGAGTTTGACGTTTTAAGAAGAAAAATTTTAAATTTTCAAAATATTCGTTCTGCTACTTCTTGATATTTTTGCGTCAAGAAAACTTAACCGTTGTATGTAATATTCAATTGGTTTTGCTAATCACACAAAATATTTTGTTCTTGCGCTTTGCTCTGATCACCAGTGGCACCCAATTTTTTTTAATGTCTATAACTTTTTTGCTTTAACTTAGAGACATGAATGTTGGCATATATGGTAAGTTTGATAGTAGAAACACATGTGTCAAATTTGGTTGTCATCGCTCTATTAGTTTCGGAGACACAAACATTTTCCGAAAGAAAACCTAAATTGAAGAAAGGTTGGAGACATGCTGGTGTTGGAAAAAATAAAATTAGAGCAAGATCTGAGCAAAATTTGTAAAGTGACAGTTATGGTTAATCATTTTTGACAGTTTTATTTAAAATGCATCCTTTATAAAAATTGTGTCTTATACAAGCACAAGCCAAGCTTATTTGTATGACGCATTGTATAAATGTGATAAATATATTATTATTATTATTATTATTATTATTATTATTATTGTTGTTGTTGCCGGAAAAACTGGTCCGATTTTTCTGGCTAACGAACTTATCCAAGACACTTGCAAATGGAAGGCACTCATCAAATTTATCAAAAGTTCACAATTTTTGAGCTATCGGTGTGATATATATATATATATATATATATATATATATATATATATATATATATATATATATATATATATATATATATACATATATATATATATATATATATATATATATATATATATATATATATATATATATATATATATATATATATATAATACAGGCTGACCCAACGAAAAGTATGCATCCAGCTTTATTTTATTTTTTTATTTGGGGTAAACGCTCGGACCTGAGATTTTTTATTTTGAAGGGTACACATTTTAAGCATGTAGTCCAACCTACCCCTTCAATCCCCTAGCGGGAAACAAATGCACCCTTAAAATTTTAAATGGGAAGTGGGGTCGAGTCATACATTATTTGAAAGGGTACACAATTACCTTTCCGATAATGCCTGATTTGTTGGATTTTACTGCAACAGTTAAAGCAAAAACGGCTTTACAAATTTAAACCCTGCTGAGTGCACAGCATAAAACCCGATATGCTACAAAATGTTAGAAATGGGTTCCAGCAGAATCTTTATTACTATATGGAAGCTAGTGGGTTGGGGGGGTTGAAGGGGCAGGTTAGAAAATATGCTTAAAATCGGTCCTAAAAGTAAAAAATCACGGATTCGAGCGTTTTTTCCCCAAATTCACAAAAAAATAAAGCTGGATGCACACTTTTCGTTGGGCCAGCCTATATATATATATATATATATATATATATATATATATATATATATATAAACACATATCTCCTCATTAGTGAATTTTTCGTTTGACGACTTGGACTTGAAAATATGGGTTTTTTACTATTAATACCAATACTTCCTTTAAACCCTGTCTACCTCCCAGAACACCCATATTCGCCCCCGTAACTTTCTTGGGGGTTGCGCTTAAGAAATTTTTCTTGTGCTTTATGCTTGTAGGCATGCAAAAGGGGAAGGACAACCCCCCGTGCTTTTGTGTAAGGGGGCACAAACCCTCTTCGTCCCCTCAATGCTTGAACCACAGAAATTTTAACCTTTATAGAGTATTAATTTTTTTGAGTATATTTCCTGTTTATCAATTGCTTAGTTTGAGTTTTGTATTCAAATTACTCTATAAATATTTGAGATCATGTTTTTGCTTGCACTCTTTACCCTAGTACGACATCGGCGACAAAAATTTCAAAAAAATTTTTTCGCCTAAACGTCGTCAAAAAGTATCAAAACATATAAAAAAACATGAGTTATGAACGAATTTTTTTTTGCTGTCGGTCTGTATATCTGTCTGTTTGTAGCCACGATAACTTTAGAACGAATTGAGATATCGTCTTCAAATTTGGTATACAGTCAACACTCGAGAAACTAATCGCTTTAGGGGGTAGGGTATGAATGGGGGTGATTTGGTGCAAAGTGACATTTTTGCATTTAAACTCGAGTAATATAACGTTTTAGGGTTTATTTATTAGGAAACTTTTAATTTCATTAAACATCTCGTATTTTCTGCTGAAATTAAATTAGGGGTTGAATATATGGGGACTATCGAGCAGAAATTTCGCCACGATAACTTTCGAACGAATTGAGCTATCGTCTTACATTTGGTATACAGTTAGCACCCGACAAACGAACGGCTCTGATTGTTTTTGGGTAAAATCGCTCCAGGGGATGGGGGATGAAAAGGGGGTGATTATGTAAAAATTTACATTTTTTCGTGAAAGCTCAAGTAATATAACGTTTAAGGGTTTGTTTGTTATAAAAGCTTTATGTAAATAATTATATCTTGGCCGGTGGGTAAATAGCTTGAAGTTCGTTGGGCAGGAAAATCGGATCAGTTTTTTCGGGAATATTTACAGTTTATTTTCGTACTTTTCTAAATAAAGTTATTTTGAAGAAATATAGTACATTGTTTCTACTTATAGTTTATACTGGCAACCAAATTTAATGCCTTCTTTCATTAAAAAAAGACATATTTCCTATTAAAAACATTTCAATGAAAATTCGGTACCATAACGCACTTTCTGCGTTCAGACTTGTTTATATCCTGAAAACCCGAAAAAAATATTAAGGAAAACATAAAATACAAAGCACGGTCTCTCTTCTAGAAAATGGCGCAAACAGAACGTTTTATACGGCGTTTTGTCAAAGCAGTGTATATAAATGAGCTCTATTTAGGTTCATGATTGTGGAGCTTAACCACATCAAAGGCCATTTAGAGTACAAAAACAATATACAAGCACGACAATATAGCAATAGGTTTTGTAATCAGCCCGCCCGCGCCGTGCTGTTTCGGGCGCGTGCTCTTCGTACATTGTGTAAGTCAAATACGAAACAATATAAGAGACAAAATAGGCAAGAGCGGGGAACACAACGATTCACTACGGTATCTGACGTACACCAATACCTAACTGAATTAAATTTCGGATCGCAGGGAAAACCTGTAGGAAAGGTGTATTTGTATTAGAAATGTTAGTACAACATTTAGAGTAACAAAATAATATTTCTGCTGGTTACAGACTGGACCAAATTGCTAACTTTTAACGCAAAATCCTTGTTTCTAAATAAGATAGGCAAAAACTGACGTTGGTGGCTCAATTTTCATGACAGACTCAATGGTGAAAACCTAATATCGATACATATCACTGTTTCAGAAATTAGGGGTGAAATAGATTTGGACGAGAGCAATGTATGGTCGAAATTGTGACAGCGGAATGGTTCGGCAGTTTTATTTGGAGGAAGACATTAAATTGTGTTTTCCTTCCACGCACAAGCTTAATCGCTTATTTGTAAAACAATTTGTAAAATTATGTTAACAAATATACTATATTATTCTACTATACTGTGCATTTTTGGAAAGTGACTATAACTTTTACCCTATTAATTTTTTTTATTTCTATGAAAATATTTCTAAACGACTTTTTTACGTAGAATTCAACGGTGTAGATTACATCTTTTTGGTTAATTTTCTGGAAAAAAATCACTAATGAGATCTTCACTTTTGATTTTTTTTTCTTCAAATGAGCGAGAACTAGGCCGTCTAGAACCCAGATCCTGAGTCAGATTGAATTTATATATATACTGTCACAGCGAACAGTCTGGAATGACATTTCTAGAATAGACTATAAGTGACAGGTATAGAATAGTGTAGAAGGTCTAGAATCTCTATAGACAGTATAAATAGACGAGCGGTGCGCAGAGTAAGTTAGTTCTGTATTAAATCGGTGTGGTGTATAAGTGATCATAGAGTGTTACGCGAGTCAGTAGTAAGTGTTGGTGTTTAAGAAGCGATCATAGAAGGCGAATAGTGGAATATAGTTCTATGGACGTTTAATAACAGAGAAGAGAAATAGTTTAGTTGATAATGGTGTTGAAAAATAGTTGGTAATAATAAATTAGTAGTTTGGAAAGCTGTGTTTTGTTAATCAACAAATCCAGAAACCCGTAGAACGTAACAATACTTTATATAGAGGTATCGATGGTGAGACTTTGCAAAAAAAATTCAAATGAACGCAAACTAGTACTCATAATTAACCGATTTGATGGAACTCGGCAAGTCCATTTCTTCTCAGCTTGGATGAATTTGTTAGCCATGAAAATCGGACATGGTTTTCTGCGAAAATTTTGAGTTTACTTCCGAAAAAAAATGTTATCTCCGAAAATTACAAAGATATTTCGATGGAATTTACCAGATATGTTGCCCTGGGAAAGACCTTACAACATAGCAAAATTTAACTTTCTAGGGTTATATAAAATTTAGTTATTCAAATTTGAAGCATTGAAAATGTCACAAGAAGTGTGTTCTCCACGTCATTAAGTTTCAGCTTCAACCGTCATTGTCCTCCATTTTACTAAAATGTTTCCAGAAAATTCATTTCAAATCTAAAGCTTCAGCTGCAGTTTTCGTTATGTGCGTGTGTTTTTGTTTCTTTAACGTCGGTCTGTTTCCGCGGCGATGACCAACCACCGACGCCAGGGAGCGGTTTCACCTCAGTATCCTGCAAAATTTGCCAAACCCCTGCCTTTTTGTAGGGAGAGTAGGGATGTTTACCGTGCCCAACATCGCATGGACGCCGGACCGACGACTTTACGCCCACTTCGAGGGGCGGAACGAGCAGACGTTTAACTTGCTCAAATACGTACTAAAAAAATGAAAGGAGAACTTTAGGATCGAACGCAGTACCCTTTGGTTGAGAGGCACACGTTCTTACCGTTGAATCACCGAGGCTTAGTTTTAGTTACAGAGTTTATGGTTTTATTATCTATAATTTTTAGCAAATTTTAGTAGAATAAATTCGCTAATGAGGAGACCGTAACTTTTGAGCTGTTATCTATTGACATATATACAGGGTGACGCATTACTACGGCAAAGCTTATAAGAATTATTTCGACAATCACAGGTTGCGCGTAAGTCGTTGGCGATACAAATCTTCTTTTTTTAAATCGAACATCCCTTGTATTATTGCATTTTTACTTTTTCGATCGAATTGTTTTGCAAGCTTCTTTTCGAGTTATTTCAATTGTTGTGCAACCTTTCTCATTTTTGGCACATATCAAAAATTGTGATACGGCGGCCCATGCAAATAACGCACTCGAAGAGGTTTTCGTCTATATTATTTTATGAAAAATCGAGATGCTTTCGAATAATAACTGAATTAAGAAAAAAATCAAACTTGTGTAACTCAATTGTTTCAAATAGAACAGCCTGCATTTTGTGTTTTAGAAGTGAAGGGCATAATAATCAATGTTTAGTAATTTAAAAAATTATATTCGGATTTTCGTGAAAAAAGTGTTTGGCAATTTTTATGCAAAAAACTTTTCTGGGGGTTTTGTCGAAAAGCTTATTGGATGAAATATGGGACATGATTTCTACTATATAGGTTATACTGGTAACCAAATTTGATGCCTGCTTTCATTAAAAAGAGACAAGTTTGATATTAAAAATATGAATTCAAAACATTAACGAGCTTTCTGCGTCCATTCTTTTTAATTTATATTTTTGTAGTTATAACCTAAGAAATCAAGTTTTTAAATGGGACACGCAGTATATCTTGGCATATTTGAGTAACGCTTAAAATTACCATTCCAAACATAAAGCATAATCCTTCTTTGAAAAATGGAGCGTTAAACTTGTTTACGTATAACTTGTAAACAGCCCCATTTGACAAGTAGCCTATTATGGACAACGCGGCGAAATAATAGAGTGCTACTGTTTATTGCTATCTGTCAAATTTTTTATCAGGTTAAAAAGCGGCGGTTTGTTTCTCAGTTTCTGTCGAGGTTTTTTTTTTTCATTTTCTGACCAGATTTGCCATGAAATTCGAAAGTTATAAAAGATGGGGTCATGATTGTCTGTTTCATACCGGCTAGTGAGAATGCAGAGGTTGCAAGCTAATTGTACCACGAACGGTATCCAGAAATGAGACAACCCTTCAAAGATATTTTCGCAAGATTGTGAGAAAATATAATTAACAGTGTTTAATTTGAGAAGAAAGGACCTAAAATGTATGCACCAATTAAGGATAAGTTAGAAGAAATACTAGTTTAAGGAAGTGTTGAAAATAATCAAAGAACATGAACTTGAAAGTAAATCATATCAACAGGATTACCAAGAACCAATGTTTAAAAAGCACACATTTAAGGCATACAGGACTAGGAAAGTTCATCACCTTAGAGTAGGAGATTTCAAACGCCGGATGGATTTTTGCCAATGGTTCCAGAAAATTATAACTAAGTGCGAGATTTTCCGGTGAACTGTATTTGGACAAACGAAGCTTATGTAAGTTGTGCCGGTATTTTTAACCGCTACAACTGTGATTGAATTTCTTCCTTGGTTAAACTCTAGTTTTCTGTTTATTGTTGATGTTTACTTTATTTTTTTTACTATATACAATAACTAGTTATTGTTTAGTTAATTAATTTGTGTTTTTAATATTTTTTGTGCATTTTCTTTAAAAAATTCACTAATGAGAAGATCGCGACTTTTGTATTTTGAAAAAATGTCTTCAAATGCGTGCGAGCTAGGCCCCCGAGAACTCATATCCGGGTTTCAGTATTAATTTTTTCATATTTATATATATATATATATATATATATATATATATATATATATATATATATATATATATATATATATATATTATATAAATTTATATATTTTATAAAAATTTTAAAGTAAAATCTTTATTCTTTCTTGCAAATATTTCGTCTCGTTTTTAAGACTTCATCAGTGCATCAGCTAAAAGATAAAACAATACATGTCAGTTTTTTTAATTTTACGTTATAAGTTATTTCTGTTTGAACTTACAATTTGATCCAGAAGATAAAATAGTAAACACATACAAACAGAACATTCTGCACTACAACACAACATCATTATATGTCAAAATATAGGTCTCAACCTAGACACTTGAATTTAACTAAATTTGATTAAAATCTTTTCTAATTTGTTCTCTAAAAATAGCAGTATAGACTGCAACATCAAAAGGGCGCTCACATTTATACAAAATGGCTGTAACACTGATAAAACTTTGATAGTTTTTTACAATTTTTTGAATTTATTACTAAAATGTGTTGTCCCTGTGTGAGAGAGACAATCAATTACACTTTAATGTGAGAGACAAGGACAAGTATACTGTCCGGTTCATCTGTCTCTGGAGATGGCAGGAGTACCAACCCAATAACCAAAACACCTAAAACTATACAGCTGTTCACAAAGCTTCATTGCAATATCACCACAATTCTTAATGCGAAACATTTTAAATTCTTTAACAGAATTACACAGTAATACCAAGACAGAAGTTAACTATGTAAATAAAAAAATGAAAAACAGAAAAGATTATTAATATTTGAATTTTAACTTAGAGGTCATATCTATCACTTTCCAACCTTACTAGATTTGAATAGATTAAACTGAGATTTAGTGTATATATATATATATATATATATATATATATATATATATATATATATATATATATATATATACATATATAGGTATCACACCGATAACTCAAAAATAATGGGCCGATTTTGATCAAGATTGGTGAGTACCTTTCAATTGCAAGTGGCTTGCATAAGTTCGTTAGCCAGAAAAATCGGCCAAGGTTTTCCCGGAAACTTTTGTGTATCTTTTGTGTATTTTTCATATATACAGAAATAAGAACAACAAAATTTGGTACGCGTGTTTGTATTATATAAAGTGAACCATATACCAAAATTTAGGTTTGTAGGTTCAAAGAAAAACAAGTTATAGGAATTTAAATTAAAAAAGTTGAGGTTTTCCTCAAAACTTCAAAGTCGCGATTTGAAACATCAAAATTGGCAGGATTTAGGCAAAACACCTGAAACGAATACGGTTTATGTAAAGATAATGTCGCAAGAAGAGTGTTCTACAAAGTCTTAAGTTTCAGCTTCAACCGTCATTATCCGTCATTTTACTAAAATATTTCCAGAAAACTAATTACAACTACAACCTTTCTCTGATGGTTTAGCAGCAGTTTTAGTTAAGTTTACGGTTTAACGGTCTATAATGTTTGGCTAATTATCGAAAAAAATTCGTTAGGGAGGAGACCGCGACTCTTCAATTTTAAAAAGATTTCTCCAAATGAGCGCAAACTAGGCCCTCTAGAATCCATATCCTGGTTTAGTTTGAGTTTTTATCTGTTTACATACATACAGGGTGATGCATTTCTACAATAAACCTCAATATAATTGTTATTATACAAAATACAAGAAAAAATTGTATAAGTTAATTATAGTGTGTCATGAGCTGCATTATTAAAATTATTTTGACAATCACAGGCTGGCCTATAAGTCGTTGGTGATACCTACATTTTTTTTCGAATCTCCCTTATATTATTGCATTTTTGCACTTTTGAGAAAAATATGATGCATATTTGTAAGAAAAAAAATATCTAGTCGCAGCACGTGCGTTTTGGTGGCGAATTTTCATTAAATGCTTTAAATTTCAATAACTCAATTTGCTATTAACCTAGAGTTCGTTGGGTAGATAACCAGTTTTCTCGGAGACATTTTAAAGTTTCTTTTCGGAAAATGTTTGTACATTTTCAAACAATACGTTATTTTGATTATATGTGGTACATTGTTTCTACTATATAAGTTATACCGGTAACCAAATTGATGGCTACTTGCATTAAAGACATATTCGCTATTAAAAATATTTTTATGAAAATTCACTTCCATAACTCACTTGCTGCGTCAAGACTTTAAAAAATATATATTTTGTTTATGACCTTCTGCAGCTCTTATCCTTAACATCAGAAGTAATTACTTCTGCGAACCGCGTCAGTCATATATTTTTGGAATGATAATTTTAAGCTTTCAATGTTTCGCCTTTTTTTTTTGTTATAAAAACCGGTTCTATTAGGTTAACTAAAACGAAATCACCAGGGCAATTAATAAGGGCCATTACCTGCCACGTTTATGATACATTCTTTTTACTGAATTTTTATTTAAAAAAATTCACTAATAGAGAGGTATCGATGGTGAGACTTTGCAAAAATTCTTTCAAATGAGTGTGAACTAGCACCCCTAGAACCCATATCCGGGGTCAGTTTCAATTTTTATATGTTTATATATGTATATATATATATATATATATATATATATATATATATATATATATATATATATATATATATGTATCCGTCTGATAACTCAAAAAATAATTAACCGATTTCGATGAAACTTGGCGAGTGCCTTTCTTTTATTAATGGCTTGTATGAGTTCGTTATCCAGAAAAATCTGACGGGATTTTCCGGGATTTTTTTTCTCCGAAAGTAACAAAGCTGTTTTAATGAAATTTACTTTATATGTTGCCTCAGGAGAGATCTTACTACGTGTCAAAATTCAACTTTGTAAGTTTAGAGAAAATTGAGTTATTCAAATTTTAAATTTTCTTTGGAAAAAAATTTTTTCTCCGAAAATTACAAAGTTATTTTAATGAAATTTTGTTAATATTTTTCCTTAGGAAAGAGCTCACTACATATTAAAATTAAACTCTCTAAGTTTATAGAAAATTGAGTTATTTAAATTTGAAGCATTTATTTTTTTAATAAATTGAGTTTTCTTCTGGAAAACTTTTGTAATTTCAATGACATTTGTAATACAAGTTTCTTTTGGAAGACTTGCAGTACCTAGGTATACCAAAATTTCATTTTCTAGCTTGATAATAATTGAGTTTTGGGCATTGAAAGTTTTTTCTCAAAACAAGCTAGAATACAAGATTAACATATTTTTTATGATAACAGGGATATCAATGGTAACATTGTCGAAAATATCCTAAATGAGCGCCTATTAGGAGCTCCAAAACCGATCTTCAAAATCTATTTAAAGTTAATGTATTAATTTTAGTAATATAACGTACAATAGTGTACCATTTTAATAAAAGTTCACTACTATACGCACTTGCTGCGTACAGCATTTTATTATTTGCATATTTACAGCATTCACTTAGCTGGATATACCACTACTGCAGTTTCTACAAGCCAGTTTGTTTTTCAGTTATCCTTAAGACTGACAAAACACAAGGGATAATAAATAATAAAAGGTCTGGACGCAGCAATTACGTTATGGTAGCGGATTTTCGTAAAAATGCTTTTAACGACAAATATGTCTTGTTTTTAAAAGAAGGCCATTTGGTTGGCAGTATAACCTATATATTAGTAACAATCTACGGTATTTCATTAAAATAGCTTTGTTGTTTCAAAAAGTACAAACATTTTCCGAAAATAAACGTTAATAGTTTCAGAAAAAACTGGTCCGATTGTCCTGGCCAACGAACCTATTTACGCTGTTTACACACCTGCCAGGATATAGTTATATACAAACAGCTTTAGGACCAAAATTGAAAAAAAAATGAAAATTTCACAAAATGAAAATTTCACAAAAATTTCATTTACAGGAAATCACCTTTTTTTTAAGAAATTGCCTTCAGTAATGTTACAGTGAATTAAATTTTTCACAAAAATTCGACAACTATTTTTTACAATAACTTAGTAAAGATTTATTATTAATTACCAACATATCAAAAAAATCTTACAAAAATAAATTACACAGAAAGATTTCTGCGAAAACTTAAAATTAACCCACTATATGAGCGTGCCCATATACGCCAGCTCGATTTTTTCGACTAGTGATACAAACAAAAAGCTCTCTGAATGCGTCATTTACATGTGGCTCCGCTATCTATTGATAATAACGCCGTTTCACAATTTGTGATATGTCTTCGAATATGGGCAAAAAAGGTGAAAGATTAAAATAACTCAAAAACGATATTAATTTTTTTTACAAACATGCATTATAATTCGCTGAAATACTCAAAATGCAATAAAATAAGGGTGTGTTCTATTAAAAAAAGAAAGTGTGTATCACCAACGACTTATGGGCCAGCCTGTGATTGTCAAAATAAGTTTACAAGATGCAGCTCGAGATACCCCGAGATAATTAACGTATACACTTTTTTGTCATATCTTGTATAATAACGGATATATTGATCTTTGCCGTAGAAAAGCGTCACCCTGTATATGTATAAACAGACAGAAACTGAAACTGAATATGGGTTTTTGGTCTTCTAGTTCGCTCTCATTTGAAGAAATCTTTTTAAAATTCATAGGTCGCGGTCTTCTCAATAACGAATTTTTTCTACGAAAATTTTCTAAAATATAGGCTATTAAACCATAAACTCTACAGCTGAAACTACTGCCGAAGCATCAGAAATAGGGTCTATTTGAAATGGATTTTCTGAAAATATTTTAGTAAAATGAAGGACAACGATGGTTGAACCTGAATCTTAAGGCTTTCTTACGCCATATCGTCTACATAATCCATATTTGTTCCAAATTCGTTGTCTGAAAATTGCAAATTTTGACGTTTCAAATCGCGACTTTGACGTTTGAAGAAGAAAAATTTTCAAATTTGCAAAATATTTTTCTGCTACTCTTTGACGTTTTTGCGTCAAGAAATGTTAACCGCTGTTTGTTCTTCAGTGATCCCTAAGACTGTGACAAAACATATGGGCTAATGAATAATAAAAACATGAAATATTTCTTGCAACCTGAACAAGACTAGAATCAGTTCCTAAGTATTTTAAAATGTTTCTTAAGTATTTCAGTTGGTTTTTAGTTTGGCATGAATGAATGAAAATTCACTACTATACACATTTGCTGCTTCCAGCATTTTATTATTTGCATATTTACAGAATTTCCTCAGCTGGATATACCACTACTGCAGTTTCTACAAGCCAGTTTGTTCTTCAGTCATCCTTAAGACTGTGACAAAACACAAGAGATAATGAATAATAAAAACATGAAATATTTCTTGCAACCTGCAACAAGAGTAGAATCAGTTCTTAAGCATTTATAAAATTTTTCTTAAATATTTCAGTTGGTTTTTAGTTTGTCATGAATTATCTATTTCAAGAAAAACACGCCACAAGGTAATTTATAAAACATTTGCACATGTTAACACTAAAATAATTTAACCCGATGTCCTAGTGTTCACTTACATAATTGAATAGCCTGTTACTTAATGCCTACCACCTATAATGTTGCAATAATGGCCGGTTAGATACGGGTGTTGTATGTCATAAACATCATGTTTAGTAGCACCTGCTTACATGCAGGTTGTATGTTTTTACACTTAGCGCTATCTGTGACACACCATTAAGAAAAATCAATGCGATTAACTGTTGGAGTGGGTGTCCCCTATTTAAAAATATTATGTATTAGAGTGGTAAAGAAGTTCATGATGTCTTCAAGACACACAGTCCTCGCCTTTCGTAAGCTATTATGTAATTATATATAAATATATATATATATATATATATATATATATATATATATATATATATATATATATATATACATATATATATATATATATATATATATATATATATATATATATATATATATATATATTGTTACAAAGCTTCTTAACAGATGTAGGTGCGGTGTTGCCACATCTCCAGAACTTCCCCAACATCTGGGAATTTTTGCACAATCTGGCAACACCGCCTCCCCACCCCCCTGGGGGTGCCTGGGGTGACCCCCCTCAGGCGAAGTCTCAACCCTCTAGGACCAGAAATAACGAAGTTACCAACTTGTACCCCGTCGGAACGGATAACTGAGGTCTGCACATTCCGAACACCCTGTACATACACCCTGTATACGCAGAGAACCCTTACAGCCTGTATACGCAAAGAGATCTTATAGTTCGAGAAACACCTCTTGTGTAACATAGGAGTGGTGACCACATTTGGATCATCCTGTATATACATCCCCCTGTATACACACGGGACCGATCTGTATTCACAGAACCTTCTAGTAAAAGAAGGTCCTGGAACGTTCTGGAATGGAACGTTCTAGAAAGGAGGGGAAGGTACGGCGAGTATATAAAAGCGAAAGCAAGCCAGCCCGAGTTAGTTCAGTTCAGTAAGAGAATGTGGTAGTGACTTGAAGAAGCAGTGTAAAGTGTTAAGAGAGTAGTGACTGTAGTACCAGATTAGTGACTTTTGTTGAGAGTAGTAATTGTAAGGCCAGTAAATGAAGTGTTTTCTGAGAGAGACATTCTAGAAATTTTATTGTATCCATATTTAGAGTGTAAATAAAGTTGTTTTGTTAAAATTTAAAGTCTCACTTATCCTGAACCCGGAGAAAACGTAACAATTTGGTGTCAGAAGTGTGGGATAAGTGAGTGAAGAAGTGAACAATTAAGCTAGTTGTAAATGGTAAACACTAGATCGACTGACTACGACAAGATGGCTGAAATCAAAGAGTTGATGGACTTACTGAAAAGACAACGCGAAGAAGACGAGAGAAGACGACAAGAAGATAAAGAAGACCTCAAGAGGCAACGCGAAGAAGACGAACAACGGCGACAGGAAGATGAAAGAAGACGACGCGAAGAAGACGAACAGCGGCGACAAGAAGATAAAGAAGACCTCAAGAAGCAACGCGAAGAAGACGAGAGGAGACGACAAGAGGAGGAACAGAGGCGTCTTGAAGATAAAGAAGAACTCAAGAAGCAACGCGAAGAAGACAAAGAAGACCTCCGAAGTATGTTCCACAATATGAGAGTTGATGTAAAAGAAGAAATTGAACAGATCAACGAACAAATAGAAAATGTGGACAAGAAAGTAGAAAATGTGGACAAGAAAGTAGAAAATGTGGACAAGAAAGTAGAAAATGTGGACAAGAAAGTAGAAGATGTGGAAAATACAATAGGAGTGGTAAACAGGAAAGTAGAAAATGTCACAGAGGATTTGAACAAACGATGGGAAGAAGTGGAGGGGTTGAAAGAACAAATGAAGATGATGATGAAAGGCACAGAAGTCAGACATAGAGAACTGACAGAGCAGGTGATGAGCCAGACTGACAGAACTCAACCAAGAGGAGTTACTGGAATGTCCCCAGTTCAAAATCGTCCGGAAGAAGATATGCCAATCGTGCAGCAGCCTCATGGAACCTTGAAGCCGCCGACTTTTGACGGAGAAACATCGTGGCCCATGTACAGGAGGCAGTTTGAGGCGGCAGCTCTCAGTAATGGGTGGAGCGAACAACAGGCGGCAACTGCTCTAATTCTCTCGCTTCGAGGTAAAGCCCTAGAAATCCTCCAGAACATCCCGGAGTCGAAACAGCAAAACTACTTAACAGTGATACAGGCCCTAGATTTGAGATATGGTAACAAGTACATGAGCCAGGTCTACCAGACACAACTAAAGTCAAGGGTCCAGAAGCCAAATGAGACGCTGCAAGAATTTAGTGCCGAAGTGGAGAAACTTGTGCGACTGGCATATCCCCAAGCCCCAGAAGAATTTGTCAACCAGATAACCGTCCAGACCTTCATCGATGGGGTACTTGATAATGAAATGCAACAAGCTTTAAGGCTCGGAAGGTTCAAAACACTTACGGACTGCGTAATTTATGGCTTGGAATTTGAAGCAGCGAAGAATGCATCTCAACCTCGCCGCAACAGGCTGCGCGAAGTGAAGGAGATAGAGGACTTTGCAGACACGACAGCGGAACTAAGGCAAGAAATGAAAATGATAAAAGAAGCCATAAGCAAGCTCACTGTACCGGTTGGGACACGTAGGACGAAAGCAGATTGGTCAGACATAGAATGTTACAAGTGTGGTAGGAAAGGGCACATAAGTAGACAGTGCTCATAAACCCTTCAGGTGGCTCGCAGAAGACAAGAATACACCAACAGTGAGCGGCGTCAGGGAAACGACCTGACGCCAGTGTAAGGGGGCGGCAGCTGGCGTGCGAGTCCCAAGGCCCCAAAGTAAAGGTCTCCACTATCCGACGCTACCACGAGAGCCTCGTTATACCTGGTAGCATAGACGGGAGACAATGCAGCTTCACCATCGATACTGGTGCCACTAGATCCGTTGTACGCCCAGACATGTTGCCAAACAAGTCGGCACTCACTACCAACAAACAGCCTGTGTTAGAGACAGCGAAAGGAGATAGGATACCCGTGCATGGAGAGGCCACTATTTACATTAGGCTGGGCAGTACTGAGCTACAGGTAAGGGCTGTCGTCGCAGAAATCGTCGACGAATTTATTCTGGGCCTGGATTTAATGGAAGAGTTCGATGTCCTTTCAGTAGACTTCCAGAATAAGATTTTGAAAATCGGTAACGAAGAATTGTACTTATCTCCAACAGCAGGCGAAGCTAATCTCAGGGTGAGACTTATTGTCGACGAGGATACACGGATTCCTGGTAACAGTGAGAAGATTGTCAGAGCCAGACTAGAGAAGAAACTTGATGGTATGTCTGCTCTCATAGCGGAGCCCCTAAAAGATAGACATGATGGTGCCCTCGTCGCACGATGCTTAGTAGACCCGAAGAGGACAATACCCATAAGAGTGGCTAACGTGCAAACTAACAGGGTCACATTGAAGAAAGGTGAGGTTATCGCCACTTGCGAGCTCATTGACCGAGTGACGTTGTCAAGAAAGGTGACACCCACGGCATTAGACAGAAGACTGCCAGTAGAAATGGTAGAGCGGTTTAAGAATTCTTGGGGCCAATTGAACGACATGGAGATGGAAATGGCCCTGAAGTTCGTATTGGAGGAGGCCGATATTTTCGCTCAAGATAAAATCACAGGTCGTACGAGTCTAGTGCAACACAGAATTAATACTGGCGACGCAAGACCAATTAGACAGCCGCCGAGAAGACTGCCTTTTGCCAAGCAATCAGAAATCAAGGCGATGGTTAACGAAATGCTGGAAGATGGTGTGATCGAGGAGTCTAATAGTCCTTGGTCGTCCCCAGTAGTTTTGGTCACCAAGAAAGATGGCACTATGAGATTTTGCGTGGACTATAGAAAGCTGAATGATGTCACCAAGAAGGACAGTTATCCCCTGCCCCGGATCGACGACACTTTGAACACTTTGGCTGGATCAAAGTGGTTCTCTACATTAGACCTGAAAAGTGGCTACTGGCAAGTAGAACTCCATAAAGACGATAAGGAGAAGACTGCTTTTTCAACCGGGAATGGGTTGTACCAATTCAAGGTCATGCCATTCGGCTTATGTAATGCCCCTGCCACCTTCGAGCGACTAATGGAATTAGTGCTGAGAGGACTGACATGGGAAACATGCCTGGTGTATCTCGATGATGTCATGGTGATTGGAAGGACTTTCGATGAACACCTGTCGAATCTGAAACAAGTTTTCTCCAGGCTGAGAGGTGCCAATCTGCAACTCAATCCCAAGAAATGCGTCCTCTTCCAGAAGAAAGTGAGTTTCCTCGGACATGTCGTTTCTGAGAAAGGGATAGAAACCGATCCAGAGAAAATAAAGGCAGTAAGAGACTGGCCTGTGCCGAAGAACAAACATGAGGTCAGAAGTTTTCTGGGACTTTGCAGCTACTACCGACGCTTTGTGAAGTACTTCAGCAGCATTGCGAAACCTCTACATAGCCTAACTGAAAATAAGGCCGAGTTCATCTGGTCACCAGATTGCCAACAGTCTTTTAGAGAACTCAAACATCGTCTTCTCACTGCTCCTATACTGGCTTATCCTCAGGACGAAGGACTGTTCATACTGGACACTGATGCTTCCCAGTATGGCATTGGGGCAGTACTCTCGCAGCTCCAAGCCGGAGAAGAAGTTGTGATAGGCTACTTCAGCAAAACGTTCGGAAAAGCAGAAAAAAATTACTGTGTAACCCGAAAAGAACTGCTGGCAGTTGTAAGATCCATCGAACATTTCCACAGCTTCCTGTACGGAAGAACATTCCGCGTGAGGTCAGATCACTCTGCTCTGCAATGGCTTCTGAACTTTAGAAATCCTGAAGGACAGATAGCACGATGGATAGAGAAACTGCAGAGCTACGACTTCCGGATTGAACATCGAAGAGGAAGAAGTCACGCCAATGCAGACAGCCTGTCGAGAAGACCATGTTCAGTGCATGAATGTAAATTTTGCGAGCGACAAGAGAACAAAGAGATCGACAAAGTAACTCATCAGATCAAACAACTGGTGGCAGGACAGAAGAATAACACCGATCTAGACGTAAATCTTGAATACATCAGAGACGCACAGAAGGCAGATCCAGACTTGAAAAATATTAGAGAATGGCTACAAAAGGGGAAAAGACCTGAGTGGCACGATGTGTCCCGGTTTGGGGCGGAGGTTAAAGGCTACTGGCTACAATGGGACTCATTGTGTCTAAAGAATGACATGATCACTCGAAAATGGGAAACTGCCGATGGTAGAGACTGTATATACCAGACCGTTGTGCCAAGTGAGTGCATAAGCAGTGTTCTTCAAGAGTTACACAATAGTAGAAGTGGAGGCCACTTTGGGGTCAACAGGACTCTTGCCAGAGTGAGAGACCGCTTCTATTGGATAAACTGCCGAAGGAGCGTGGAAGAATGGTGCAAAAGGTGTGACCAATGTGCTTCAAAGAAAGGACCAAAGACCCGATCCAGAGGAAAAATGATGCAGTACATCTCAGGTACACCGTGGGAGAGAGTTGCCGTAGACATCGCAGGACCTTTTCCCATCACAGAGTCTGGGAACAGATACATAATGGTGGCGATGGACTACTTCTCGAAATGGCCTGAAGTTGCGCCGATTCCCAACCAAGAGGCAACGACCGTAGCAGAAGCCCTGATGGAAAATGTCATATCACGGCATGGCGTACCCTTGGAGATTCACACCGACCAGGGCCGGAATTTCGAATCAGAGGTCTGGAAGAGCCTAATGGACTTGCTAGGCATAAAGAAAACGAGAACAACGCCACTCCACCCTCAATCAGACGGCATGGTAGAACGGCATAACAGGACCATCAATCAGTATCTTGCTATGTTTGTCGACGAGAATCAGAGAACCTGGGACAAGCTGATACCTCTGTTCCTCCTAGCTTACAAAAGCTCTCAGCATGAATCTACCGGCTACACTCCATCCATGATGTTGACCGGCAGAGAGATGCGGTTACCAATCGACATGACGAGACCACCACCGAACGAGGACATAGCGGACCTAGCTACGTTACCTGAGTATGTCGCCGACCTAGAAGGAAAACTGCGCACTATACACAGATGTGTCAGAGATAGGCTCCTCTTAAGCAGTGACCGGATGAAGATGCGCCTGGATCGCAGAGCAACACCCCATACATTCAAGGAAGGTGATGCAGTGTGGCTGTACCAACCAACAAGGAGAAAGGGCCTCAGTCCCAAACTTCAGAAACCATGGGAAGGGCCATACTTGGTGACTAAGAAAATTAACGACCTAGTCTACAGAATCCAGCTGTCTCCAAGAACTAAACCCAAAGTTGTTCACATAGAGAGGTTGAGTCCCTATCGGGGCAACGAACCCCCAAGTTGGCGGCCGGCAAATACTGTTCGGGACGAACAGTCTTAAGGAGGGGGGCAGTGTTACAAAGCTTCTTAACAGATGTAGGTGCGGTGTTGCCACATCTCCAGAACTTCCCCAACATCTGGGAATTTTTGCACAATCTGGCAACACCGCCTCCCCACCCCCCTGGGGGTGCCTGGGGTGACCCCCCTCAGGCGAAGTCTCAACCCTCTAGGACCAGAAATAACGAAGTTACCAACTTGTACCCCGTCGGAACGGATAACTGAGGTCTGCACATTCCGAACACCCTGTACATATACCACCCTGTATACGCAGAGAACCCTTACAGCCTGTATACGCAAAGAGATCTTATAGTTCGAGAAACACCTCTTGTGTAACATAGGAGTGGTGACCACATTTGGATCATCCTGTATATACATCCCCCTGTATACACACGGGACCGATCTGTATTCACAGAACCTTCTAGTAAAAGAAGGTCCTGGAACGTTCTGGAATGGAACGTTCTAGAAAGGAGGGGAAGGTACGGCGAGTATATAAAAGCGAAAGCAAGCCAGCCCGAGTTAGTTCAGTTCAGTAAGAGAATGTGGTAGTGACTTGAAGAAGCAGTGTAAAGTGTTAAGAGAGTAGTGACTGTAGTACCAGATTAGTGACTTTTGTTG
Source organism: Tillus elongatus (assembly GCA_964006375.1). Lineage (NCBI taxonomy): Eukaryota > Metazoa > Arthropoda > Insecta > Coleoptera > Cleridae > Tillus > Tillus elongatus. Next base: position 234,041,028 of record OZ023262.1, read on the forward strand.
AGAGTAGTAATTGTAAGGCCAGTAAATGAAGTGTTTTCTGAGAGAGACATTCTAGAAATTTTATTGTATCCATATTTAGAGTGTAAATAAAGTTGTTTTGTTAAAATTTAAAGTCTCACTTATCCTGAACCCGGAGAAAACGTAACAATATATATACATATATATATATATATATATATATATATATATATATATATATATATATATATATATATATATATATATTATAGAACGAGGTGTGCCTCAGGACTCAATCCTTGGGCCACTCTTGTTCTTACTTTATATTAACGAACTGTCTGAAGTATTTCCCCATAAGACAACCCTGTTTGCTGACGATACATCTTTGGTTTTGCGAGCTCCTTCAGATAGTGATCTAATTTATGAGGCATCACAATCATTGAGAATTCTGGAACAGTGGTACAATAGAATGGACTTACAATTGAATGTGACCAAAACAAATTTAATCTCATTTAACTATTTTAGGGGTAACCAATTATCGCAGAAATTCAACTCAGAATCGCTGAGCACGCAGGATAATGTTAAGTTTTTGGGCTTGAAGCTTGATTCTCAGTTGAACTGGGGGGCTCATTTTGGCTATCTGGCAGGTAAACTGTCAGCTTTTAGTTATACCCTGCGTGTTCTGTCCGTTTCTAGTGGTACTAGTGCTGGCCTCGAGGCATATTACGCATATGTGAACTCAAGACTTCGATATGGACTAATGTTCTGGGGGAATTCCATAGAAGCCGGTAGAATCTTTAGGCTCCAAAAGGCATGTATCCGCAGCCTATTTAATCTGAATTATAGGGGTTCGTGTAGGAAAACATTCCTCGACAACAGACTACTTACCTTGCCAAGTTTGTCTATATTGGAGTGTGCGTGTTTTGTTAGGGAAAACCGGAGTTTGTTATCAGATTGTGAACAACAGCATCAATACAACACCAGAGCACGTTTAAAGGATCAGTTAATTGCGCCACAAACTACAAAAAGTATTGTACCCTAAAGGTGTACAACAAACTGACGGTGCAGATAAAGGAGCTTCCACCTGCAAAGATGAGAAAGACACTGAATAATATTCTGGCGGCAAAGGCCTATTATAATATTGAGGATTTTTTAGCTGGCAAGGTGTAGCTGTTGGTAATCGATATCGTGATTGTATAGTTTTTTGAATTGTAATTCCTGTGTTCTTATGTTTTTTTTTTTAAATGTTGACGTGTTCTACACATTTTTTATGTATTGATGGTGCAAATAAATATATTATATATATATATATATATATATATATATATATATATATATATATATATATATATATATACAAGCTGTTTCAAAAAACCTGCACCATCGCTCGTGGGGCAATTCCTTACTAAAAAATAAGAAAAAAGTTCCTGTGCACATGGGCCCGGAAACGCATAGTTTCCAATAGACAGGGAGTTGAATTTTAATTTTTTTTTTAATTTTTTATAAATAATTTCAAAACCACTGGATTGATTTTAATGAAACTTGGAACTTGAAAGTGTATTATGAAAGTGCATATTTTCAAGTGAAAATCTACTTACAACTGCGTCAGTGGCGTGCGTACGGGGTAACTGTAAAAATTCATTTGGGGAAAAAATATGTGCGCCACTGTCTTTTTCCAATTTTGATACATCAGTTATAAAGCTTATTACATAAGCCACAAAAGCTGCCTCTTGGTATTTTTTCGTTCAGGGTATCCCCTAGGAGATATGATTAATTTTATAAAAAGGGGCAAAGTACCGATTAGTCGGCGTAATAATAATAATAATAATAATAATAATAATAATAATAATAATAATAATAATAATAATAATAATAATAATAATAATAGTAATAATAATAATAATAATAATAATAATAATAATAATAATAATAATAATAATAATAATAATAATAATAATAATAATAATAATAATAATAATAATATATGTTTACTGCAACCATAAGAATATGAAAAACATACAGTAAACATTACAGCAATAAACGTGCAAACAACTAACCTACGTAAAACTTATTGGTGATAAACATTGAAATGAATATTACAAACATTGATAAAAAATGATAAATAAAAAATAAAAATAAAAAATGAAAAAAATAATCGTAAAGACACCATGATTTTTCCAAACTCTTGTTTTTTGTACATTACTCAATTGACTTTAATAACAAAGCTAAAGAAAATGTTGAAAGTGACCACCATTAGCGTCGTTACAATTATTTAACCTTCTGCGCAAAGATCTTCTTACTCTTCTGCAAATATTTAGATCTTCTCTAATGCTGTCAAATGCATATTCTATTCTTCCCAACAATTCTTCTCGTGTATTTACTGGTGTTTTATACACTATTTCTTTTAAATGACCCCACAAATAAAAATCGAGAGGATTCAGGTCAGGAGATCGAGGTGGCCATGACACCGGACCTCCACGACCAATCCATCGGTGACCGTATGTGTTGGCTAAATATGTTCTTACAACTGCTGCAAAATGTGCGGGCGCACCATCATTCTGGAACCACATTGTACCATTTCTCATAAAAAGCGGTAGTAACAACGACAAATCATTTTGTAAAAAGTTTAAATATGATTCATGGTCAAGACGATTCGGTAGAACAACAGGACCAATTATGTGATTTTCAATAATAGCAGCCCAAATATTGATGGAAAATTGATACTGCGAATTTGCAACTCTTAGAGAGTGTGGGTTTTCATCGGCCCATGTATGTAAATTGTGAAAATTTACGATACCTTTTCGCGTAAATGACGCCTCATCAGTAAATAGTACACGTTTAGAAAAATGTTGGTCGTGCCTAAGTTTGTTTAAGAACCACTGACAAAACATTACCCTTGGTTGAAAGTCTCTAGGTAGAAGTTCCTGGACACGTGTAAAATGATAGGGATATAAACTTTGATCCTTCAGAGTTCTGTGAACTGATGATGCCGAAATATTACCCACTTCGGTGGCAATAATTCTCGTACTTGTACTAGGATCACGTTCAACTCTATTTAATATTGCCTCTTCAACTCGTACAGTAGACGGTATCTTCTGCGTCCAGAGTCAGCTTTTAAAAGTTTTAAAGAACCGGTTTCTCTCAAATGTCTTACAATACGTGGGAAAATATTTTTGTCAGGAATTCTTCTTTGCGGATAAGTTTCCTGATAAACTCGCACAGCTTGTCTAGCATTTTGATTTGTTTGTCCATAAATTAACAACATATCAGTCAAATCCGCTGAAGTGTACTTAATGAAAACCATCTTGAGAGGAGGAAATAATATTAATGAGCAGCTCAGTATCAACAAATAACTAAAAACGAAAATACTGCACCGTATCAAGATTTAAAGAATAGCACGAAAACTCTTTTGACGCCTACAAAGCACTTCAAAATTGTAGAATTTAGAGAACTGTCAAAAATTATAGTTTCATGGCACTTTACGATTATTGTTTTCATTACTCCAACGAATCGGTACTTTGCCCCTTTTTATAAAATTAATCATATCTCCTAAGGGATGCCCTGAACGAAAAAATATCAAGAGGCAGCTTTTGTGGCTTATGTAATAAGCTTCATAACTGATGTATCAAAATTGGAAAAAGACAGTGGCGCACATATTTTTTCCCCAAATGAATTTTTACAGTTACCCCGTACGCACGCCACTGACGCAGTTGTAAGTAGATTTTCACTTGAAAATATGCACTTTCATAATACACTTTCAAGTTCCAAGTTTCATTAAAATCAATCCAGTGGTTTTGAAATTATTTATAAAAAATTAAAAAAAAAATTAAAATTCAACTCCCTGTATATTGGAAACTATGCGTTTCCGGGCCCATGTGCACAGTAACTTTTTTTCTTATTTTTTAGTAAGGAATTGCCCCACGAGCGATGGTGCATGTTTTTTGAAACACCCTGTATATTGTTACCAATCTTCCGTTATGCTGTAATAGCCTAATAAAAAAAAGTAAGAGAACAATCTAAAAGTGAAGTTAATGTGAATCCTGAATAAACAGCAGGTAACGCTTAGGCTCCGGCAATCTCAGGGTGGTTCGGGTTGACCGTTTTTCTTTTAACTCTAGTTGTATATTTCTGGAAGGAGCATTAATTCAATAAAACAATTTATAAGGGCGCCAGCAGTCTTAAATGCCCGCAGTCGACTGCAAATTTTAGATGGTCAGTGTTTATTCACGACACGGCTGAATTAGAAACAAATAAATGTGCTAGGTAATGCTTGGCCTAAAAGTAATTCTTACAATAACATCAATGGTAGGATGAAAGCAAGACGCATCAAGTCATAGGTACGTTCAGTATACTTGCCTAAGCTTTAAATGAGGAACCCAAAATTAATGGGACCTGTAGAATATGTAGTAAAACATTGGCCAAAACAATTCACTGACTAAATTTAAGTTTTATTTTTTTATTTTATTAGAAAATAATAAAATACATAATATACCTATATAAATATAATACGTGCAAAAATAAACATGTAAGTGTATAAATATTTAAATTACTGGGTAAAATTAAAATATATGATATTATGTTGATAAGGTATCGACATTTAAACCACTTGGTCAATTTAAAATAAAACTCTGGACGCAGCAAGTGCGTTATGGCAGTGAATTTTTATAAAAATGCTTTGAATATTAAATATGTCTTTTTAATGAAAGCTGTCATCAATTTGGTTACCGGTATAACCTATATAGTAGAAATTATGTGCCATATTTTATCAAAATAACTTATTGTTTGAAAGTGTGCAAAAATTTTCCGACAATAAACTTTAAACGTTGGTTTCCTGGCCAACAAACCTTAGGTTAATAGCAAATTGAGTTATTGAAAGTTGAAGCATTTAATAAAAATTTGCTACCAAAACGCACTTACTGCGTCTTGATTTTTTTTCTTACAAACATATTTCGATAAAAAATGCAATAAAATAAGGTTGTTCGAAAAAAATATTTTAGGGATCACCAAAGACTTATGGGCCAGCCGGTGATTGTCAAAATAATTTTATAAGCTGCAGCTCAAGATACCCTATAATTACTTTATAGAATTTTTTCTCGTCTCTTGTATAATAATAATTATATTGAGATTTACCGTAGAAACGTGTCACCCTGTATATATGTAAGCAGATCAAAACTGAACGTAAACCCGGATATGGATTCCAGGGGGCCTAGTTTGCGCTGATTTGAAGAAACCTTTTTAAAATTCTAAAGTCGCGGTATCCTCATTGAAGAATTTTTTGTACGAAAATTAGCTAAAAATTATGGACCGTTAAACCATAAACTTAACTAAAACTAAAACTACCGCCAAAGCATCAGAGAGAACATAACTAACGTGTTACATATCAGCCCCTTTTGTGAAACTCCCATCATTTATATGTGTTGATAAAACATAACAAACACTGTTTAGTCCACCCACTAACATTAATAAAGGAATAATTTGCACTTGTATATAAAAATGTCCCAAATAACACAAATAATTTGCAACTGAAACTGAAACAGAAACAGATAAACATAATATAAACAATCTCATACCATACGATAAACGTCAGTTACAGCGTCTAACAGACCTGCGCAATAATATCAAATGTTCATTTACCAAGCAACGACATACTAGATCTCATATAAGCCAGGTTTGACATTGTCAATGAAACGCGGTCACATTAAAAATAAATGTTTCAAATTTGAATAGCTCAATTTTCTGTAAACCTAGAAAGCTGAATTTTGGCACGTAGTTAGGTCTTTCCCAAAGCAATACGTACACCAAATTTCATCGAAATATCTGTGTAACTTTCGGAGAGAAAATTTTTTTCGAAAGGAAACTCAAAATTTTTCCGGAAAACCTTGTCCGATTTTCCTGGTTAACGAACTCATCCAAGCTATTAATAAAATAAAGGCACCTGCCGAGTTTCATCAAAATCGGTTAATTATCGAAACCGACCCCGGATATGGGTTCTAGGTGTATTGACAATTACTAATATGAGGATTGCACCAAACATGCCTTAGCAAAATGTTGCTGTGGAAAAATATACAGGGTGTAAAAAGTGACATATTTTTGTGTTTTTTTGCTAATAATTTCATAACATATGCATAAATCGTTATCAAGATTGACACAGAGGTATAACTTTAGACAAGAAATATTATTTTACTTATTATTTTACATGTTGTTACAGTGGGTGCCACATGAGCTATCACTTATGATAAAATTGGGTCATACGTTTTCTGACGAAGATTTTTAGTAATTTTTATCATGATTTGAATATGTCTCAAATTGTTGTACCTGTTCCAACTTGATAATTTAAATCGTCTTCGAGAAAAATGCAATTGAACATTTCAGAGCTTTGGAAAGGAATTTCAAATAGGATACAGCAAAAAAAAACAAAAGAAGTGTGGACGCAGCAAGTGCGTTATTGAAGTGAATTTTCATAAAAAATGTTTTTAATAGCAAATATGTCCCTCTAATGCAAACAGGCATCAATTTGGTTACCGGTATAGCCTACTTAGTAAACACAATGTACCATATCTTATTAAATTAACTTATGTTTGCAAATGTACAAAAATTTTCCGAAAATAAACTTTAAATTTTTCCGAGAAAACTGGTTTCCTAGCCAACACATCTTAGGTTAATAGCAAATTGGGTTATTGAAATTTGAAGCATTTGATGAAAATTCGCTACCAAAACGCACTTACTGCGTCTTGATTGGTTTCTTACAAACCTGCATCATATTTCGATAAAAAAAAATACAAAAATGCAAAAATATAACGCCTTCGAAAAAAAATTGTAGGTATCACCAACAACTTATGGACCAGCCTGTGATTGTCAAAATAATTTTATAAGATGCAGATGTATAATAACAATTATATTGAACTTTACCGTAGAAATGCGCCACCATATATATATATATATATATATATATATATATATATATATATATATATATATATATATATATATATATATATATATATATATATATATATATACACGTAAACAGATAAAAATTGAAACTTAACCCGGATATGGATTCTAGGGGTCCTAGTTTGCGCTATTTGAAGAAATCTTTTTAAAATTCACAACTCGTGGTCTCCTCATTAAATAATTTTTTGTACGAAAATTAATTAAAAATTAAAGACCGTTCAGCCATAAACTTTACTAAAACTACCGCCGAAGCATCAGAAAAAGGGTCTATTTGAAATGAAATTTCCGGAAATATTTTAGTAACATGAAGGACAATGACGGTTGAAACTGAAACTTAAGGGTTTGCAGAACATTTTGCCCACTTTGACATTTCAAATCGCGACTTTGACGTTTTGAGGAAAACCTCCATTATTTTTTCTTTAAATGCCTATAACTTTTTTGTATTTTAAACTACAGGCATACTTTTGGTACATGGTTTACTTTCTCTAATGCAAACACGTGTACCAAATGTAATGGCCCTTACTTGGTTATTTCCGGAGATATAAATATTTTCCGAAAGAAAATACAAAATTTTCCGAGAAAACTTGGGCCGATTTTCCTGGCTAACGAACTTGTCCAAACCACTTGCAAAAGGGAAGTACTTACCAAATAACTACAAAGAAATATCGAAACTGACCCCGGATATGTCTTCTAGGGGGCCTAGTTCATGCTAATTTGAAGAAATTTTTTCAAAATTCAAAAGTCACGATCTTCTCATTAGTGACTTTTAAAAAAAATCACTAAAATTTAATGTCGATAACTCGATTTTCGATTAAGCCAGACTTAAAATTGGTATATACTATAGACTATGCGAAGACGTTCATTATTTTTTATACATTTATTATGTTTTGAATCTTTATGTTTTCGAAGATACAAAAACTATCCCGAATAAAATGTAAAATTTTTCTGGAAAAACTGGTTCAATTGGGTTGAATAATGTACTTCGCCAAGAAAACCATGTTTATGCTTTTTAGGCTAATATATTTTTAAAAAACAAAGCAACAGTCTACTATACATTTTGATTTGAAACTTTTACCATGTGCTTTAAATCTTTCAACCCTAATTTATGTCATCATAACAAGGCGACATAAAATAACAATTAACTGGATTATGTAAATAAGACAGACCTCTACCGTTGTTAACAGTACATAATAGATAAAAGAAGGTTGTTAGCCCCTACCGAAGAAAGGAGCGTTAACTTTTTACCTATGTGTGTGTGTGTTTTGTTTCTTTAACGTCGGCCTATTTCCGCGACTATGGCCAATCACCGACGCCAGGGAGCAGTTTCACCTCACTATCCTGCAAATTTTGCCGAACCCCTGCCTTTCTGTAAGGAGGGTATGGATCTTTAACGTGCCCAACATCGCATGGACACGAGACCGACGGCTTTACGCCCCCTCTGAAGGGCGGAACGTACAGACATTAAACTTGCTCAAATACAATGCCAGAACCTCGGTTGATGTTAATTTTACAGTTTGTACTGAAAAAGTGAAAGGAGTACCCTGGGATCGAACCCAGTACCCTTCGGTTCAGAGGCACACGTTGTTACCACTAAACCACCGAGGTTCTCTTTTTACCTATTGAAACAAAGATTTCATAACTTCTAGTTTGCAGTTAGGGTGCTTAGAATATAAATAAGTAAATAAATTTCTCCGGCTGCTACTGTTACAATATATACTCATTTGTAATTTGTAACCTTCAAGTATGTACTCATTTTGGTTAAACAGGTGAAATAAGATCCGCCAATTTGTCTCCGTGACTGACATAAGATAGTCATGCAGCTGCAGTTTTAATTTACCTTTATTCAGAAATATGTGAAAATAGAAGCAAAAATTCACGGAAATAGAACACAAAATCAGGTAAACAAATTAAAATTATTTTCAAAATCGATCTTTCAGCGCTTTTTCCCAGAAATATTTTTTTTCGTCAAAAAAAAAACAAAAAGATATAAGCAAAACTTTCTCAACATTAGCGCAAATAGAGGAAAGTGTCCTAAAATGGCATAGCGTTTAAAATGGCATAGATCAATTATTTTGTTAAGTGTTTAAAGCTGGAGATAGGTTGGAGACCTCTAATTACAGACCTATATCGTTGATTTCGAATATTTCTAAAATAGTGGAAAAAATTATTAAAAAAAGATTGAACAGTTTTATTCAGAAATACAATCTAATATCACAACACCAATATGGCTTTCAGGAAGGCCGCTCCACACAGGATGCTATAGCGGATTTAACAGCTAAAATCTATAAAGCCATGGATGAGGCACGACCGGCAATTTGCATTTACATTGACCTTGCCAAAGCATTTGATACGGTCAGCCACCAAGATTTGTTGGAAACCTTGGAAAACATGGGGATTAGGGGAACAGCTCACAGGTTGCTGGAGAGCTACGTATCAGATAGGGAGCAGTGTGTTACCATAGATGGTAACATAAGTACCACAAAAACGGTGCGTTTTGGAGTACCGCAGGGGACAGTGTTGGGACCAGTGTTGTTTATTTTATATATGAATTCACTGTTTGATCTACCTATCTCAGGTGAAATTACCAGCTTTGCCGACGACACGGTTGCCTTTTATAAAGGTGTTCAATGGTCCGCTTTGAAACAGACAATACAGCATAAAATCCCCATTTTACTGGACTATTTTAGTGAAAGGCTTTTAACTATAAACCTGAAAAAGACGGTATAATCACCATATGTTAGCTACCGATCTAGTCTACCTGAATTTTCACAAATAACATTCAGATATAATGGCCGTGATATGACGCTGTCCTCCAGCTCAGCTGTCAAATACCTCGGTATTACCATAGATAGTCACCTCAAGTGGGATGCCCATATACATGAATTGGTTGCTAAAATAAGATATTTAATATATAGATTTAAATACTTTAAGAAATTCTTTGACCTGTACCATCTGAGAATCATGTATTACGCATTGGTTCACACCCATATTAATTACGGGATTATTGCTTGGGGAGCTGTGGCTGATTGCTTCTACACAAGATTAGAAATTGCCCAAAAATGGATACTGAAAGTAATTTATGATAAATGCTATACTTATCCAAGTAATGCGTTATTCAGCGAGGCTGGGGTGATGGATCCCAGACAGGAATACGTTGTCGCGCTTTTACTGCATTGTCGTAAGGGGGTTTTTGCGAGCAGGCGCGTGGAACATAGTTACGGAACAAGAGGGAATGCGACATATTTGCATGTCCCACAAATGAGGAAGACCATTGGTCAACGGTCGCACATTTATCTAGCTCCCAAGATATATAACATAGTACCAGAGTCCATAAGGAAACTGAACTCCCAAGTTCTTTTTAAGATCAAAATTAAGTCTTGGATAAGTCAATTACCCAGAGAGGAAACGCATCGGTGGATTGATGCCGGGAGTTACTTTGCCCGTTGATTGTGCGAACTTACGTGTTTTTAGATGTCCATGAGAGTGCATGGAAGTGTGTGAGTCGGTGTGGGTGCATGCGTACGTGCGTGCGTATGTGTGTGTGTGTGTTAGTGAGTGTATATGAACCTTTTCATGTCCATCAATATTTGACCATACTTATGGAGATTTTGTAGTTGCTTAATATTAGTTCATACAATTAAAATGTTCATAATCTCTGAATTTTTAGTTTCTTAAAATGCTGTTTAAATCATTTGCATGTAGAGATACGTCTGTGTGACGGAGAGCAACATTATTATAAAGCTGGTAAATATATATTTATGAGAATGTAACCCATATGCAGGTTTTCCTTTATGGGTGTTTTCATGTTTATTTACCTTCTAAAGTTAAAAGTAAACACTTACAGTATATTATTGTTCGGGTCATTTTGTATTATTTGGTTTGTCATATTGAATGTAATTTTGGTTAATAAACATTATATTATTATTATTATTATTATTATAACGGCCATCTACTTGAGAATAGCGCAAAGCGCATTACAAAATGCGTGTTGCAAATTGACTTCACTAGAAAAGGTATGTATATGTGTGTGTGTGTTTTATTTCTTTAACGTCGGCCTATTTCCGCTCCTATGGTCAATCACCGACGCCAGGGAGCAGTTTTCCCTCACTATCATAGAAATTTTGCCGAACCCCTGCCTTTCTGTAAGGAGAGTAAGGATATTTAATGTGCCCAACATCGCATGAACACGGGACCGACAGCTTTACGCCACCTCCGAAGGGCGGACCGTGCAGACATTCAACTTGCTCAAATACAATGCCACAACCTCGGTTGATGTTAATTGTACAGCATGTACTGAAAAAGTGAAAGGAGTACCCTGGGATCGAACCCAGTACCCTTCGGTTCAGAGGCACACGTTCTTGCCACTGAACCACCGAGGTTCTCACTAGAAAAGTTATGTCTCCATGCTAAGAAATGTAATCCAATAAGATGGTATATGGGCGCTCTAAAAGTTTGTGGCTGACCTGCATACAAATGTAAATTTCTGAGGTTTTTGGTCAAATAACAGTGCTTATAGTCCAAAATGTGAGTTATTTTAAGAGCTACAAATTTTCATCGATAGTTATCATTTTGCCAAAATTGAGGTGAGAAAATGCATATTTCATCAATGCAGGTAAAATGACAAAGCAACTGCGCAGGAAAATGACACAACTATGTCATTTTACCCGCTTGCTTTAAAATGTTTAGCAGATCACCATTATAACTAGTACTCTCGCAGAATCACTATAACATGTTGGAGATTATAAAAGGAAGACGGAGCGACAAATCGTGGAATAAGGTTGCAATGTAAAATGCTACTACTGCAGTGCGGATTGGCGAAATGGGTTGGTTGAAGGCAGCACGAGCATTTAACGTTCCACAAACATTAATAAGTCGGACTCTTGATGTAAACAAGAGAGGTAAAGGTAGAACAGATTTTGGGTCGATTTGCGACAACATTTGATGAATCATTTCAAGAACAACTTGAGAATCACATAGCTATACTAGAATCGCGATTGTTTAGTTTTACAACCACAAAAATAAAAAGACTTGCTTATTAATTTTCAATTAAAAATGGCATTCTCAACAGATTTAAGGACGGAAGTGCTGGTAGGTAGTGACTATGGGGATTTATAAAAAACTCGGGACGCAGCAAGTGCGTTATGGTAGTGAATTTTCTTAAATATGTTTTTATTGCAAATATGTCTGTTTTCTTTTTATTTAAGAAATCAGACATCAATTTTGGTTACCAGTATAACCTATATAGTAAAAACAATGTGCCATGTTTCATAAAAATAACTTTATTGTGTGAAAATGTACAAAAATTTCCCAAAGTAAACTTAAAGTGTTCCCACAAAAACTCGTTTCTTGGTCAACCTTATAGGTTAATAGCAAATTGGGCTATTCAAATATGAAGCATTTGATCAAAATTCGCTACCATAACGCACTTGCTGCATCCAGAATTTCTTTTCTTACAAACATGCATTATATTTCGATGGAAATGCAAAAATGCAATAACATAAGGCGTGTTTGATTAAAAAAAATTAGAAAATTTGTATCACCAACGACTTATGGGCCACCCTATGATTGTAGAAATATTTTTTAAGATGTAGCTCAAGACACCCTATAATTAATATATAAATTTTTTTTCATATCTTGTATAATAACGGATATATTGAGCTTTATTGATTTTTTACGAAAATTCGACAAAAATTATATGCGATTAAACGATAAACTCTATAGCTAAGGCTACTGCCAAGCATCAGAGAAAGGGTATATTTTAAATTAATTTTCTGGAAATATTTTAGTAAAATGAAGGACAATGACGGTTGAAACTAAGACTTCAGGGTTTGTAAAACATTCTTCTTGAGACATTTTCTTTCCATAGCCCGTACTAGATTCAAGTTCTTTGCCTAAATGTTGTCAATTTTTGACGTTTTAAATCGCAACTTTGACATTTTGAGGAAAATCCCAATAAATTTTTATTTAAATGCCCTATAACTTTTTTGTCTTTTTATCTACAGAGCTAAATTTCGGTAGGTAGCTTACGTATAATGATATAAACGCGCACCAAATTTGGTTGCCCTTACTTTGTTAATTTTGGAGATATAAATTTTTTACAAATTTTTTCGAAAGAAAACTCAAAATTTTTTGGGAAAACCTAGGCCGATTTTCTTGAATAACGAACTTATCCAAGCCATTTGTAAAAGGAAGGTACTCACCAAATTTAATCAAAATCGGCCCATAATTTTTTGAGTTATCGGTGTGATACATACACACACACACACACACACACACACACACACACATATATATATATATATATATATATATATATATATATATATATATATATATATATATATATATATATATATATATATATATATATATATATATATATATAACATATAAAAATTGAAACTGACCCCGGATATGTGTTCTGGGGGGCCTAATTAGCGGTCATTTGAAAAAAAATTTTCAAACTTCAAAAGTCGGGATCTCCTCATTAGTGAATTTTTTTAAAGAAAATTCACTAAAAGGCACCGAGACATATATTGACGCCAACCCAAACCGGTTTCTGCTGCAAGCGCCGTGGCCTTTTATAGGCAACAAATTTTTAAAAATTGATATATTAAAATCGATTTTATAACAAGCATCAATCGACCCTTGCCGTTTTTAGAACATGGATACAGTGCTTTATCTACTCTTTAAAAGCATCCAGAAATATTGGCTAGAACAGAAAGAAAGCAGGTACGCGCCCTAACAACCTGGTGTATGTATCATGATCGCTGTAGGCAATTTTGTACCTCCAACATTTATTTTCCCCAGTAAAAACAAAAAATATTAGTTTTTGGATGTTTTCCCAGCAGGCAGTTTGAGATTATTTCTTGAAGCAGGCAGGATGCCCTCCGAAACTTTTTTTTGTGGCTAAAATATTTTTAAAGCTTTTTTTCTGGTGCCACCAACTAATCTAAATACTACTTTTTTCGGATGGACATAATAGCCACAAATATTTAGAAGCAGTGGCCTTCGCTTAACGACATGGCATAATTCTAACGTGTTTTTCAGTTCTCTGCACTCACAGTATTCAGTCATTGGGTGTTTCGGTTTTTGGTCCGTTTAAAACATTTAATAATCACGAGTGATCGATATGGCTGATAAATCATCCCGGGAGTGTCATAACCCAACACCAGGTTAGTGAACTGTTTGTTAAAGGAAAGCTGCGACGACTCGAAACGCAACTAGAGGTTTCTTAAAGACAGGGATTCACCTACTTAATGCTGACATATTTCCTGGTGGGTTTTTTAAGCCAGCTGAAACAACAAATGTTGCAATTCAGATTAATAATTTTGGCGCGGCATCTTCATTGCCTTACACTAAAGATGCTGGGAGCTCGACTAGCATCACTACGCAAAACAACGAGAAAATAGAAAAATACTCAAAACCATCAGGCGATCCGCGTTCTGGAAAATGTTATTCAACAAGGCAAAAATCAGGATATGGCAAAGGTGGACAAGAAAGACAATGAAAGTAAAGACTTGAAGAGAAAAGTCACTTTACAGAAAATATCTCCAGTTCCAGTAGCTGCAGAAGTTAAAAGAAGAAGAAGAAAGCAACTTCCTGCATTTTGACCATTTAGAAGAGCTTAAAGTAAAGCGGAGCAAAATAAAGGTGCAATTGCTCTCAAACAGAGGGCTGAAAAGACAAGAGGGTCCAGACGTGAATTGTTTAAAAAGTCTCTGTACCTGTAGATGATGGAAGTTGTGATGAGGAGGATCCATTTGGAGGTGAAGACGATAGACTTGATTGTAGTTGCTTGTATCGTAATGAGTTATATAAGAATTCCGGTCTAAAGGAGGTTTGAAATAAATGTATGACGTACAATATGTGGGCCCACAGCGAAGGTGCTGGAGTTTCCCCGAAAACAAAAGCATTTACGTGTCATATCTGTATTTAAGTATAATTCTCGTGAAATTTGAGGTATGTTATTTTACCTTCAATAGCTATGATATTTTAAAACCTACCGTGCTGGTAAAATGGCATACCTGAGGTTATTTTTGAAACCAAATTGTGTTAATTTTGTGTTCAAAAAATGCAGTTTCAGTTGCTAACTTTAATGTAGTCTGTTTATATGATAAGAAAATTTCCATTTGCAGTTTATTGTAAACAAAATTAAACGAAATATCGCTTTCAAAAAACGTATGCTGTTTTAGGACACTTTCCCCTACATCACTTTGAAAACGACATACCTTTTAGAGGTTATTTGAAGTTTTTTTTACTTTGTAGTTTTTTAAGGATTTCTAAAATTTACATAGAAATGTATATCGTAGTTATCATTAAATGTGAGCCACAACAGACCTTATGGTCGCGATGGAGCGACCGGTATGGCCCACTCACATTCAAACCTAACCTAACCTATCATTAAATAGTTTTTTATGAAACAATTTAAACTAAAAGGAGTATCTATATTAATTAACTCACCTTTCAACGCCAACGGAACCAACTGAACATTGCGTTAAATTACGATTATTATTATTATTATTATTATTATTATTATTATTATTAATATGTATTCATAAATTTTGAAAACACCGAAAACATATTAAAATAAAACTGTTCACTGTTCAATTATTCAATGTATTATTTTCTTTCAAAGAACCAGCGAACTTTACAGACACTTAGACACTGTCATAAGTTACTAAATTACTTTATTAAGTTAACCAAATTCCACACACATAAACGAAACCGATGATAAAAATCACAAGCATCCTAGATGCTAATATATAACAGTCTGTTAATAGTAAAACAACGGAACGATGTTAATTTATACATCAAGTTTGTCCAATTATCGAAAACAAAACGCACTATGGTGACAGTCTAAAACACTAAAAACGGATGGTCTATGTCTGCTTCGTTTACGTGGCTCGCTGTTGTTCTCCTTATCCCGTATCGCAAAGAACTTGGCAAGAACTTGTTTATACATGTTGAAGAAAAACGTAGATAACAAAGCAATGAATTTTAATTAATTTTTATTTTACCTACAATTTAAATCAGATAAATAAAATATTTCGTTTTTAGTGAATTTTCTTAGAAAAAATTCACTAATGAGGAGATCTCGACTTTTGAATTTTGAAAAAATCTCTTCAAATGAGCGCGATCTAGGACCCCTAGAACCCATATCCGGGGTCAGTTTCAATTTTTATATGTTTATATATATATATATATATTTATATATATATATATATATATATATATATATATATATATATATATATATATATATATATATATATATATATATATATATATATATATATATATATATGTATCACACCGATAACTCAAAAAATAATAGGCCGATTTTGACAAAATTTGGCATGTACCTTTCTTTTATAAATGGCTTGGATAAGTTTGTTAGTCAGGAATATCGGATGAGGTTTTCCGGGAAAATTTTGAGTTTTCATTCGAAAAAAATTTTTATCTCAAAAAGTAATAAGCCGATTTTAATAAAATTTGTCATGTACCTTCCTTTTGTAAATAACTTTGACAAGTTCGTTAGTCAGGAAAATCGGATGAGGTTTTTTGGGAAAATTTTGAGTTTTCATTCGAAAAAAATTCTTATCTCAAAAAGTAATAGGCCGATTTTGATAAAATTTGTCATGTACCTTCCTTTTGTAAATAACTTTGACAAGTTCGTTAGTCAGGAAAATCGGATGAGGTTTTTTGGGAAAATTTTGAGTTTTCATTCGAAAAAAATTCTTATCTCAAAAAGTAATAGGCCGATTTTGATAAAATTTGTCATGTACCTTCCTTTTGTAAATAACTTTGACAAGTTCCTTAGTCAGGAAAATCGGATGAGGTTTTCCGGGAAAATTTTGAGTTTTCATTCGAAAAAAATTCTTATCTAAAAAAGTAATAAGCCGATTTTAATAAAATTTGGCATGTACCTTCCTTTTGTAAATGACTTTGACGAGTGTGTTAGTCAGGAAAATCGGACGAGGTTTTGCTGGAAAATTTTGAGTTTTCATTCGAAAAAAATGTTTATCTCAAAGAATAATGGGCAGATTTTAATATAATTTGGCGTGTACCTTCCTTTTGTAAATAGCTTTGATAAGTTCGTTAATCAGAAAAATCGGAGGAGGTTTTCCGGAAAAATTTTGAGTTTTCATTTGAAAAAAAATTTTATCTTAAAAAATAAAAAATCTATGATAACCAAATTTGGTAGGTAGGTTTACGATATAAAAAGTAAACTATACACCAAAATTTAGATTTCTATGTTACAAGAAAAAAAAGTTATAATAATATTTTTTGCCAGATCATTTCTATGAAAATTCACTACCATAACGCACTTGCTGCGTCCAGAGTTTTTATGTATTAGCAGTATAATATTAATTCCTATGGCTTTTTAATAAGAGACCAGTTATGACGCAGTGAGTGCGTTATGATAGCGAACTTCTATTGAGTCGTCAGTTGCTTATAAATAGCTATATCAATTTTCCATTAAGAAACCTTAGTTTTAGTAGATTGTAAACTATATTATAACATATACCTATAAAGATAATCTATACCAAATTGCATGAAAATAATCTCGATATTTCCGGAGATAGGTGCAGAAGAATTAAAAAAGTTCGGGACGCAGCAAGTGCGTTATGGTAGTGAATTTTTATTAAATGTTTTAAATTTGAATATAACTCAATTTTCTATAAACTTAGAAGGTTGAATTTTGGTGTGTAGTAAGGCCTTTCTCACCCTCTCTCAACTAATTTCATTGTAATTTTCGGAGAAAAAAATTGTTTTCGAGAGAAAACTGAAAATTTTCTATAAACCTAGAAAGTTGAATTTTAGTGTGTGGTAAGACCTTCCCAAGGCAACATATTCGTCAAATTTCATTACAATAGCTTTGTAATTTTCGGAGAAAATTTTTTTTTCAAAAGAAAGCTCCAAATTTTCCCGGAAAACCTTGTCAGATTTTCCTAGACAACAAACTCATCCAAGCCATTAATAAAAGAAAGGCACTTGGCGAAATGGGTTAATTATTTTTTGAGTTATCGGTTGGGTACATATATATATATATATATATATATATATATATATATATATATATATATATATATATATATATATATATATATATATATATATATATAAACATATAAAAATTGAAACTGACCACGGATATGGTTCCTAGGGATCCTAGTTCGCGCTCCTTTGAAAATTTTGTGTTTGTTAGTGAATTTTTTTAAATAAAAATTTACTAAAAGCCTGGACGCGGGAAGTGCTTTATGGTAGTGAATTTCCATAGGAATGATTATTTTTCCACGAAAGCTATATATGAGCCAAGAAAAATAATGTATCTGTAATATTTAATAGATTTCATTTATTAATATATAACCGATTTCGAACAAACCTGCAAAGTGTTTTTCGTAATAGCTTCCTCAAGCAGCCAAATGTAACTAGCTTTTCCAGGTTAGGTATTTGAGCGAAGTTTCGTGGAAACGGTCCGTTAATGGGGAGATCGCGACTTTTGAATTCTTTAGAACCCACGTTTGGCGCCAGTTTAATTTTTGTATGTTTATATATATATATATATATATATATATATATATATAATATATATATATATATATATATATATATATATATATATATATATATATATATATATAAATATATATATATATATATATATATATATATATATATATATATATATATATATATATATGTATATATATATATATATATATATATATATATATATATATATATATATATATATATATATATATATATATATATATATATATATATATACGATGTTGCGCATAAATAACGCAACTAAAAACCTGTAGGATTACGTAACAGATTATTTGCGACTATTTGGTGGCATTATCGACATTTTTTGAAGCACCCCCCTTGTTGAAGGGTACAACCATTTAATAGAAATATGCGTCATGAGAGACATTTTGGAGAGCGTATTCAGCGTTTCGATGATGTTAATTATTTTTAAGTTACCTTTGGCAAGAACGAAAACAATCGGCTTTGAAAATAATAAAGCAAAATAATAACGGAGATAGCAATACATTCCCATCCGGTTTGCGACACGCTGTATATCTAGTTTTCTCTACTTATAGACTAAAAGTTTCTACATAACATATGGTAATATTATGTACCTATGAGTTATGTATAAATATTGTCAAATGAATCCATCAAATACATAGCTACGTCCACTGAAATTAAGCAACATTTGGCAGTACTTGGATGGGTGACCAACTGGGAACATTGTGTGCTGTTTAATGCCCTAGGACGGCAATGGCAAAACACCAAGTCTATTTCTCCTTCGGGAAACAGTGGCACTCAGGTTGAGTAGTTTACTTACTTACGCTTAATAAAACACATCAGCCAATAAAAAGGTGCCAAAATGTCTGGATATATACAAGATGTTGCAATTTCTCAGCTACACAGAATCTATATTAACAAACAAAAATGTAGAATCGCCTATGGTATCGAGCCTTTCTTTAGATTCAGTCTATTTAGAATATATTTTAAATTATTCCATGCTTTTCGCACTAAAATTGTTTCTTTTTTTCTTCACTTTTATCATTTCAAACCTTATAAAAATATATTTTTTAAGCAATGTGTTAGTTTTTATTAATTTGAACAAAATCTCTAAGCCTAATATTTTAGTTCTACACGCCGGGTAATAAAAAAGTAACACTCGTTTACAGATGAATTTACTTAAAATAACTTACCCAAATTTTACCCAGATAACAGGCAAGCCTAAGGTGCTATAGTGGCTTGGCAGTAAATATCGATGTTCCACGCGAATCTGAAAACCAAAAAAAAAATTCTGGGATCTTAGATAACTTGTAAAAAGTATGGAAAAATAAAATCAGAACAATTAAAATTCTGTATTGGCTTCACTTAAAAACACTTTCATCACTGAAACTGATTGTATGCAAACATTTTATCTGTAAAATTGGTGATTATAAAACTTCCGGACCTTAACTGTGCAAATGGTTTAACCTAAACCGCAGCCAAAGAAACCGTACAATGAATGAATGAATTAAAATTTAGGGATGCAGCAAGTGCATTGTGTGTGTGTGTTTTGTTTCTTTAATGTCGGCCTATTTCCGTGACTATGGCCAATCACCGACGCCAGGGAGCAGTTTCGCTTCACTATCCTGGAAAATTAGCCGAACCCCTGCCTTTCTGTAAAGAGGGTAGGGATCTTTAACGTGCCCAACAACGCATGGACATGGGACCGACGGCTTTACGACCACCACACACCACCCCCCTATTGAAATCAGCGTAAAAAATACACAAGTTTGCGAATTCAGCTGATTACGTAGCTCCAATAATAACAAAGTTAGCACTAGTGCCGATTTAACAGCCTGTATATATATATATATATATATATATATATATATATATATATATATATATATATATATATATATATATATATATATATATATATTTTTTGGTACTTCCTCAGGAGCCTAGAAAGTGTTACAGCTATGACATACAATCCAAAAATAACTTAGGTTACCTACCGAAAGCTGTAGCAAAGTATGAGAAGCAGCTAGCAAAGGAAGACAGTAAAGGGAATGAGACATCTCACTAGTTTTTATACTTCACACACAACAAACATACAGGACACACAGGACAACGGTATCAAACCTTGGTTACATGGTCACATTAATAAAACGCGGTTAAAATTTAAAACTTTCAGTGAAAGATCTGATGCAGCATCAGTGGCGGCTCGTCAGGTGACGCAGGTGAAGCGCTGCTTCACCTATACTGTTCGGTTAAGCTAAACTTTTCTTATTCAAAATTCACCATAATATTAATTTTTTTCATTCTCTCAAATTCGTTTGGTACAACCACATAAAAATGTCTTGTTACGTCGCGCCGCAGTTGGTAATGTATTTTTATAGTAATTTATGGTACGATATAATTTGCAAGCCCGTCCCTGATCACATAATTGAATGTATACATGCCACAACAACTACTGTAAAGCGTCAAGGAGCTGCGGACTGACTGAGGCAGATTTGTTCCTATACAAATCTTGCATCTGCTTCGAGACGCTTGCATGAGACGGTTGCCATGGCAATGGCACGCGCGCTGGTAGGTTGGGCCACAAAAGTGATGCAGCATTCTGAGCCTGCTTCAAATCTTAGTTTCCGTTGTTTGTTTAGATTGAGTCGGATGGTCAGAGGCGTATTTTTATTTTTACAATGGTGCCGTTTGCATTTACAGACTTTGAAAAGCTGTATTTTTCATGTTTCTTTTTGATATCTGGAATTGATTTGTTTATTATCACCTCTAAAAGAATAATTTCAAAATAATAAAATATTAGATATAAAATATTGGATATAAATTTCCAAATTGTAGAAAAAAGATATGCTTGTAGCTCTTTGCTCTATAAACAGATTTTCATAGGTAATACGCGCTGTATTATAATACCGTATGCGTGCGTGTACAGTATATGTACAGTGTCCTCTCATCAAATATTCCTGGTCATTATTCCGAAAATTATTCCTTGTGAAAGTCCGTATTTTTCTACAAATCGATTTTTCATTTAAATACTGAAGTGCCAGGAGAACGCGTGACCTTGAAAATGTTTAAAAATTCGTCTGCGGTGTTGGGGGGGGAGGGGGGGGGGAGGGGTTGCGGTTCGTCGTCTTGGACTCCCCTTTGTGGCCGCGCGGATTCTGCTTCACCAACTTCTAAAGTCACGAGTCGCCACTGTGCAGCATGTGGTTTATGAAAACCTGTTGATTGACAGCTGACTTTTCTGTCGTGACATATGAGCCTGGAGTACCAACTGAGAGATAACCGACTAAACACTTTTCGACAGAAAGGCATACGAGGAAAACCAAAGAAGGTAAATGGCTTTTAAACTATTGACTTGGAACCATTGACTGAAAAATTTCTCTGTTTCATGTTTTACTTATGGAAACTATACTTTGGCAGATTTATTGTTATATCTGACTCTCGGATTCAAGACACACACCCAGCTGACAATACACCTCTGGGTGACTCCGGCGGTCCATGCTTTGGTTTTTCGTTTTTCGCTTCATAACAGCAGAACAATTCTGCCACTCTCCCTTCAGGCTGTCTGGCTGTCCATTATGTTCAGCATGAAATAGTGTTTTCACAATGTTTTTAAATGCATCCGTCTACTGGCAGGTGGTCATATATATATATATATATATATATATATATATATATATATATATATATATATATATATATATATATACGTATATATAAGGATATGTAAGGCTAGATGTATTCTCAACATAATTAGAAACAAAGACCGGTTTCGCTCTAATTAGAGCTTGTCAGTGCCCTATATTAATTACAGCGAGAACACACCTATGAAGTAATACGGTTATGGTAGCCAGCCTGCTAGACCGTTGTGAGAGATGCGACAGAGTTGCAATCTCGGTGCGGAACCAGGTAGTATGTTGTCACTACAGCCCCAGTTGACACAAAGTGTTATAAGTAGAGACTATGTACAACTAACGAACAGTTTTTGGAAATTATGAGCCTTGGCCCATTTCTTTCCTAATACTGCGACGATGTATCTAAGATTAGATGCATTCTCACCATAATTAGAAGCGCATAGCGGTTTCGCTCTATTCAGAGCTCGCCAATGCCCTACACTAATTACAGGGAGAACGCACCTATAAAGTAATACGGCTATAATATCCAGCGCCCTAGAACATTGTGAGATGTACGACAGAGTCGCCATCTCGGTGCAGGTAATATGTTGTCACTACAGCTCCAATTAGCACAAAGTGTTTTAAATAGACACCATGTACGACTTATATATATACAAAATCTTCAATTCGCGCTTATTTGAAGAAATTCTCTTTATAAAAATTTGCTAAAATAAGTAAATAAAAATACTCAAAAATTTGTCACTTATGGCAAACTCACTTTTGTAAAATAGTTTAATGAAAATCTGATTCAATAACCTACCAAACAAAACTTGTACTATTTTGCACACCAAGCAATGGCCGGCAATTCTCCTATTGAACTCTTGTTCGTTTATTTAATATTGCAGGAGGTGTAAGCTAAAATAATAGAAACAACCCAACTTATATAATGCATTTTTTAGTGAATTTTCTTAGAAAAAATTCACTACTGAGGAGATCCCGACTTTTGAATTTTGAAAACATTTCTTCAAATGAGCGCAATCTAGGATCCCTAGAACCCATATCAGGGGTCAGTTTCAATTTTTATATGTCTATATATATATATATATATATATATATATATATATATATATATATATATATATATATATATATATATATATATATATATATATAAAATTTTCCTGGAACACCTGGATCGATTTTTCGGGATAGCGAACCTATCCAAGCCACGTATAAAAGGAAGGTACATGATAAATTTTATCAAAAGCGGTCCATTATTTTTATATATATATATATATATATATATATATATATATATATATATATATATATATATATATATATATATATATATATATATATATATATATATCGATCCAGGTTTTCCGGGAAAATTTTGAGTTTTCTTTGGGAAAAAAATTTTATCTCAAAAAATAGAAAAGCTATGGCAACAAAATTTGGTGCGTAAGTTTACGATATTAAAAGGCAACTATATACCAAAATATATATTTTTATGTTAAAAGAAAAAAAGTTATTTAAAAAAATTTGGTGTCAGATTAGTTCTATGACAATTCACTACCATAACGCACTTGCTCGAGACCTTTTATATCCCTATAGATGCGTTTCGTAATACAACTTATAAGATGTGAAAGTTTTCTCCTATTGCATATTATATAGAGCCCACTTTCTAAACAAGACAAAAAATATGCTGCCACTGATTTCACCCACGTGTGGAGCACATAGCCGAAGAAGCAGATACCTTAAATTATGTAAAGAGATAACTGAATAATACTTAAATTATAGTTTCTTAAAAAAATCTTTTAATATAAAAGTAGTTAGAGAAAATAATTAGTTTTAAATAAAGAAGAGCATTTTTCTTTGGCAGTCTCGATACATTAATAGCGGTGCTCTACAAAGCTAGAAATCTTACGTTTGGGTCTCTATTTGACCCATATACGTTACTTGAAAGGGTTTGTTAGCCGAATTAAGAGAGTTAAATAAGATAGTAGTAAAAAAGATCAAAATCACTGAAAATCACAAAATAATTAGTTTCCGAAATACAAATTTGTTTACGATAAAACTTTTTTCTGAACATCGTTTCGATTGGGTTGGCTAACAAACTTATTCGAGAGATTAACGAAGAAAAGTTCGGGACGCAGCAAGTGCGTGATGGTAGCGAATTTTCATTAAATGCTTCAAATTTTAATAACTCAATCTTCTATACATCTAGACAGCTGAGTGTCGGCATGTAGTAAGGCCTTTCCTAGGGCAATATATCCACCAAACCTCTTCAAAATAGCTTTGTAATTTTAGGAGATAAAAATCTTTTTCGAAAGAAAACTGAAAATTTTCTCGGAAAACCTTGTCCGATTTTCCTGGCTAACGAACTTATCCAAGCTATTATAAAGGAAATATTCTTGCCGAGTTTCATCGAAATCGGTAAATAACTTTTTGAGTTATCGTGTGGATACACACACACATGCACGCACACCAATATATATATATATATATATATATATATATATATATATATATATATATATATATATATATATATATATATATATATATATATATATATATATATATATATATATATATGACCTGACTTGACCTGACCCCGGCTATGGGTTCTAGTGGTCCTAGTTCGCGCTCATTTGAAAGAAAAAATGTTTGCAAAGTCTCACCATCGATACCTCTCTATTGGTGAATTTATTAAAATAAAAATTCACTAAAAAAGTTTAAATTTGGCACGTACGTTCCATTGTGTAAATAGCTTAGATAAGTTGATTAGCCAGCCTGATCCAACCAGTTACTTTAGGAATTTTAAAAACTTTTCCCGGACAACTTCTGTATTTTTGAACATAACAAAGTGATTTAAGTAAAATTACGCACGAATTTCCTTAATAAAGATTAGTACATACAATATTTTAGTGTTTTTAGCCAAATAGAAGATTAAACGATAGAAATGTCTACTCTGTGTCGTTCAGGAGACGAAGAGAGCATAAGATATAAAGTTTTGTAGGATAAAAACAACTTCACTAACAAACAAATATCGAATGAAACTAGGCAAAAAAAAATCTATAAAAATTAGCCAAAATGTTTCGAAAAAATTTCTGAAATGTTTTTCTTTCTGTAATATTTGGATAACATAAACTAAGTAAAAATTTGTATTCTAATCTGTCTATCTATCATCTTATCTATTATTTTGACGCAGTAACCATAATTAATTGCTATCTGCTTGATTATTGAAATATATTTTTTAATAATTTTCGACATTTGTATAAAAAAATATGCAGGATGTATCATTCAATGGAAGTTTTTGTGAAAAGGTCAAATGAGTATCTAGTATAGTGTAGTTGTGTTCGTATAAGCAGCTTTTCTCTATATTGAAAAGAAAAGTATTATTATATTCTTAATTTCTTAAGGTTAAATCTAATAAATATTAATAGCTTTTTCTTCTAAAGTAAATTTGATCCATGTATAAGGCTTAATAATGAAATTTGAAAATTCATCTAATTCTGTAGACTAGCTCGAAAACATGTCAATATCATCTACATATCTTTACCAAAAGCCAACACCATGTCATACTTCTTATAACAACACTTTTTTTAGTTTTCCATAAGACCTGGGTGGCTCAGTGGTAAAGACGTGTGCCTCTGAAGGGTACGGGGTTCGATTCCCAGGGTTTCTCTTCACTTTTTCAGTACATAGGATAGAACTAACATCAACCTAGTTTGTGGCACTGTATTCGAACAAGTTGAAAGTCTGCACGTTCAGACCATCGTAGGGGATGTAAAGCCGTGGGTCCCGTGTACCATGCGATGTTGGGCACGTTAAAGATATCTACGCTCCTTACAGAAAGGTTGGGGTTCGGTAAAAATTCCAGGATAGTGAGGTGAAACTGCTCTCTAGCGTCGGTGACAGGTCATAGTCATGGAAATAGACTCACGTTAAAGAAATTTAAAAAAAGATTTCCATAAATATGTTGGATAATAGAGTAGACAACACCATCAGAGGGTTAAAAAATAATTTTCTTGACTTTTCAATATAGGTACATGAAACCTACTTACACAGACCCAACTATACGATACTTCTTCACAAAAGCATTCTCATTATCTGAAATCATTAAAAATAGTGGTGCAAATTGATTCATAATTTCCACATAGCTGTAATAATTTATTCTCTTCAGAAAGTTAGTCTGGAGGAAATGGTGGACGGATTTCAGGTTAGAATTTAGGCCACATATATTCGAGAAGGATATGTTAAATCTTGATGTTGGCGCCCCCTGTATACCCCTCTCCCGGAGATCCGATTTGAGGGGTATTTTACCTCCGGAATCTTTTGTACAAGGAAGAGCCATCATCATTTTTGCTTATAAGGGAAACCGACTCATACACCAGAACCGGAAACGTCCGTTTGGACTTTACCGGAGTTCAGGTTAGAATTTAGGCCACATATATTCGATGTAAGGGGTGGTACCTCCTCGGGCGTGAAAAAAATCCTTTACTATCACGCAAAGGAAAATTCCACTACCACCTACCCAATTTTATGTGCATACAGTTAGTATTTTTTATGACCAAAATACTACTGTGACATAAAATCAAACTTATGGCTCTTAACACGATCAAAATGTCTTCTCTTCTTTTAAGTTTGTGTAGCCCCAATATTAATTAAGGTCCTCTTTTATTATACTTACTTATCTTGTGCTTATATATGTAATATAAAAATAAAAAGGGGGTGAAACAGCAAGTGAATTAATTTATTTTACTGCTGTCTTCGATATTATCTGAAAAGGAAATTATAGGCAACAATATGGAATGTAATTTCGGTAAATTTACAGTCTACTGCAAGGAGGGTTTTTAAACATTTTTTTCAGAAACATGCGGAGAACCCTCCAGCCATAAGCCAAATTTGTTGCAAACAACCCCTGAGAAAGTAACCTCTAAGGGACTAAGAACGAATTGGGGTGCTGGGCGGGGAGGAGATCTGAGCGGAAAATGCTAAAAAATATATTTAGTCGGACAACACCCATATTCGCCCAGGTCCATTAACTTTCTTGGGGGGTGCTCCCAAGAAATGTTTCTTGTGCTTTTGAAGGTGTTATGTGCATGCACAAGGGGAAGAAGAACTCCCCGTGTTTTTGGGTAAGGGGGCAAAAACCCTCTTTGTCCTGGAGGTTCTTCTTCCCCTTCTGAATGCATACAATCACCCTCAATGCATGAACCACAGGATTTTTTATGTTTCACTTTCTAGTGTATTTTTTGTTGAGTATATTTCCTGTATACCAACTGTTTTGGTTGAGTTTTGTATTCACATTACTATATAAATATTTATGATAGAGATCATGTTTTTGCTTGCCCTTCTTTGTCCTATTTTTTACCGTTCCTAATTAAATAAAGTAATATTTTATAACTTTTAATATAAGGCTAAATCACTATAATATATTATTCTTATGAAAATTCATTACAATAACGCACTTGCTGCGTCTCGAACATTTTAGAAATTCCTTTCGATAGCAGAATTGACTGCAAATCAAGTTGCTTATGAAAAACCATTAACTGTGCACAGTAAGACTTGTTTCCCATCTGCATAGGTCGAAAATTGTCCTTAAAAGACCTCAATTACAAACAACTTGTTTACAAATTAGATTCGTTTAAGCTATCATCTGAAAATGGTAGTAACTAAGGTAACCAAGAGCATTACTTTAGTTACGGGCATTTCCAGGTGTGAGTTTGAATTAACAAATACTGGTTATGTGAAGAGAATGTCACAAGAAGAATGCTTTACAAACCCTTAAGTTTTAGCTTCAACCGCCATTGTCTTTCATTTTCCTAAAATACTCCCAGAAAATTCATTTCAAAAAGCCTCTTCTCTGATGCTTGGGCAGTTGTTTTGGTTAAGTTTATCGTTTTGCGGTCTCCAATTTTTAGCTAATTGTTGTAGAAAAGTTCGTTAAGGAGACCGCGACTTTTTAATTTTAAAAATATTTCTTCAAATGAGTGAAAATTAGGATCCCTGGAGTCCACATCCGGGTTGGAGCTCAGTTTTTATCTGTTTACCTATGCAAATAGACATACTTTATATATATATTTATATATATATATATATATATATATATATATATATATATATATATATATATATATACATATATATAAATATATATATATATATATATGACGCCGCCGCGCTTCCTTTTATACCAGATGACAAATGCTCAAACAATTCCTAACCTATCCACAAATCTAATTTGTCATTGGCATAAGCTAAGTTACCGGGAAGTTAGAGGGCCGCCAGCTTTTATACAGTGGAGATGGGCGTGGGTTAAAATAAGATCTTAATCAGGGGCGCCACTTGATTGTTTAACCTCCACTCCCGGATATTCTAATAAGATGTTCACAAATATGCTTCCTTGCCCAGATCCAACACAACCAAGAATTCTTGGATCACACTGGCAACTATAGCCAACCACAATCGAGCACAGGAAACTACAAGGGAGTTCTAATTATGATAGCACAAACTAAAGTTCGGAACGGTATGGTCTCATAAACCCACAAGTAAAGATAACGGTAAGGATCTAATCTATCAACAGCCCTGAAAAGAAAACACAAACACAAAACCAAAACACACCTAAAATATGATAAAATACGGGCTTTTATTAAGCTTCTTTGGCATACAAGAATTTATTAAAAGTTGTTCTAAAATTCTGATCTAAAATAAAATAAAAAGTCTCTATAATATAACTAAAATGGCTTACTACCAAATAATCAAGATCTTTACTGAGTATATATATGAATGTGCTCCAAACTATATTTGTTCTACGGAAAATTCCACTTTTCGTGCACGCAAAGCTCACAACTTATTTCCCCAAATATTACCTAATTACACGTTAATTAAGGTAAGTGGCCTGATTAAAGATCAAGTCCCAAAGAATAATCAATAAGCTTGACTAATGCTAACAATATATGATAACTAATGGTACTATCAAAAGTGAAGCAATTATATTAATAATGGTCTTATAAAAATCTGTACCACATTTAGTGAAGTTTAAATAAAATAAACTCAGTTCGATTTTAGCAAATTTAACACAGATGAATATTTAAAAATGTAACTTATCAAGATTGTCTCTTATCACTTTATTCGTTATCACAAAACGGAAAATTCTTACTTGAAATTCCTGGACTTCTAGGCCATCTAATTACCACCAATTTCCATACCAACTAAGGCCTTTAGGGGTACGGGACTGCAACCACGGGAATAATGCAACAACGGAAAGCAATGCGACAACGAAAGGGAAGACCTTCTCACTGAGGTCCTAATTCATAAATTCCAGGTTTCACAGCTGACAGGAATTATCACTGCTCTTGACTAGCACATAAACTCCATTTAATCCAATAGCCAGATACTTCGTTCGGTACATAAAAATTCGCTCATCCATGCGAGACTTTTCCACTCCAAATTTACGATAGGTGAATTTGCCAAAGGTATTGCCCAATACAATAATATCTGCCTAACACAAGGACATTCGGCACAAAAAAATCTCCCTAGCCGGTACAAGGAGTATCCAGCCGGTACCAGGATTCTTCCAGCCGGTACAAGGACTGCCCTGCACTAGGATTGCCCTGCACAAGGATTTCTCTATTCGGCACAAAAATCGCCCTATCCGGTACAAGGACCCTAAAAACAACAAGTAACGGAATGCTAAAGGTGTTATAGTTACGAGAGAGGATGATTTCTTACCTCCAGAGAGGGAAACGAACTCCAACACGTGACAACGTCAATGTGGTCCTTAAATCCCCTCAAACGGGTGTATCTACAGCCTTCAGCCTTCAACATCAATTACGCAACTTACGATATCACCAACAAGACTGCAGATGTGTTCTGAGCGCAATTTAAATCCACCAAGGGGGATAATTAATATCCAACTTGCCTCTCAGAACGAACCACGTGTTAACTTCAACAATTGCCAACGAAATCTCCCGAAACCTCCGGCGCATTCCCATCTCCTACTTGAAAGCAGGTACTGCCACACCTCGCTCTCTCTCTCGCATCACATACGTCCCCAGCCATCTATCCTTCTCAACATGCGGACCATTCTCGAACTACCGGCAACTGCAACGCAAGCGTGGAAGCCGGCACGATATACCAGGGGTAGTACAAATAAACATGATTTAACGAAAGATCTCAATTCTATTCCTTATACGAGGGATATCCAGAAGAAATAACCACGGTTGTCGCCAATAATTCTTTGTTCAAAGCAGAGGAGGAACCACAAATACGTCCAAACTAGCTTAGTTGTTTAGCTATCCAATTTATACTGTTACAAAATCCCCCCCTACTTTAAAAGATTTTACCCAAAATCTTTCAATTCATGCATCATCTGGCGGATGGGCCTTCAAATCTTTCGCATGCCAAACACCCTTATTGGTCCCACTAGAATCCCTAAGTTCATATGTCCAAGGTGACAAACGCTTAGCAACAGAAAAAGGTTCAACATAACGTGGTGCTAACTTAGCGGTGAAATATTTACTAGCATCTGAAAGGACATAATTCTTCCGCCACACTAACTGATTAGGCAAGAACTCTTCGTCTCGACGACGCAAATCATAATACTTCTTATTATGTTCATATGCCTTAACCAATCTAGATCGAACATCTTGATACACCTTGTGCAATGCTGTTTCTCTTCCTTCCGATCCTCCTCGATCAATGTCAATGGGACCATCCGAAAGAGTGCACGACTTACGATCCGGGACTTCTCTACCAAAGACGATAAAATTAGGTGTCAACTCGGTAACCTCATGTTTGCTAGACCGAATGGCATAATCTACTTGCGACAGATTCTTATCCCAATCTCTATGGTTCTCACACACATAAGACCTCAACATTGTCTTAATAACCCTATTGACCCTCTCACAAGGATTCGCCTGAGCATGATAATTAGCGGTATATCTGACATTAATATCACGAGACCTCATCAACTGAACAAACTCGCGAGAACGGAACTGAACCCCATTATCAACAATAATAGCATCTGGACACCCAAAAACCGACAACACATGATCGTTAAGTAACCTACAAATGGCTGACGATGTAGCGGAACGCAAAGGATAAATCAACGTAAACTTGCTAAACACATCGGCCACCACAAAGATGTACTGATGACCCGAAGTAGACCTGGGCAAAGGACCCATAATATCGGCACACAACAACTGAAACGGACGGGATACGGTAGGCTGAACACTTCTCATAAATCCAATAGGCTTACGCTGTTCCGGCTTAACAGCCTGACACACCCTACAACGCCTAACAAATGAAGCTATATCACAACGCATCTTCGGCCAATAATACTGAGCGGCTACCCGATGAAAAGTTTTGTAGACACCCAAATGACAATTAGATATATGTGCCTGCTCAATGATCTTTCGTCTATCACACTTCGGCACCACCTCACGCCAAAAATCGGAACTAAAACTTAATTCTGGGTATCTTGCCTCAACGCGCTTGAAAAGTTTATTACCCTCAACATGCCATTGCGAAAACTTCCTGGGACTCCTAATGACTCTATCCCTAAGACGATCCAACCACGGATCTCTCGATAACTGAAGATTTTCCTCAATAGGTGGTCTAACGGAAGCGGAATCTACAACAGGAACTGAACGTGACAACAGATCTGGCACGACATGTTCCTTACCACGCCTGTGGACAATCTCGTAATCATACTGCTGAAGTTTTACAGCCCATCTGGCCAATCTACCGCTAGGTGTCTGCAACCGGTTTAACCACACCAAACTATAATGATCTGTAACAACGGTAAACCTAGAACCTTCAACATATGGCCGTAACTTTTCTATGGCCCACAAGACTGCCAAACATTCACGCTCTGTTGTCGAATAGTTGCGTTCATTGCGAGTCAATGACCTAGACAAATAGCAAATTACTCGCTCAACTCCATCAACCTGTTGAGTGAGGACCGCACCAATCCCGTAACGGGAAGCATCTGTCTGAATCGAAAACGGTACCGAAAAATCAGGACAGGACAACACCGGAGCCTTCACAAGATATTCCTTCGCCAACCTAAAAGATTCCGCACATGCTGCATCCCAACAGAACCTATTATTCTTCTTAAGCAAATTGGTTAAAGGAGCTATCAAAGTCGAAAAATTCGGAAGGAACCTACGATACCAACTAGCCATACCAAGAAATCGCCTAACCTCAGTAACATTCGACGGATTCGGAATATTCAAAATCGCACTAACCTTCTCTGGATCCACATGTAATCCCCTACGATCCACAACATAACCTAAGAAACGTAATTCGGGCCTACAAAAATTACATTTATCTTTCGCAACAGTTAAACCCGCAGCTATTAAACGCCTAAAAACCTCAGCCAAAATCTCCATATGTCTCTCAAATGTTGGAGTCACTATCACGATATCGTCCAAATACACAAAACAATGTGGCTCCAAATCGGGACCAAGAACACTATCGATTAAACGTTGAAACGTCGCTGGACTATTCGCCAATCCCATGGGTAAACGCTTAAACTGATACAGTCCACGACCGGGAACAATAAATGCGGTTAAAGGCCTGGAAGCCTCCGCCAAAGGTACCTGAAAATACGCAGACTTAATGTCTATGGATGACAGAAACTGTGCGTCCCGCAATTTATCCAAAGTGGCCGAAATATAAGGAAGTGGATATGCATCCTTCTCCGTAACGGAATTGAGTTTACGATAGTCCACACAAAATCTGTAAGTATTGTCCTTCTTCTTCACCATGACTATCGGACTAGCCCAAGGACTGGAAGACCTCTCAATCACATCATCCGCTAACAATTGCCTCAACTGCTGATCGATATGACCCTGGATAAATGGACTAACTGGGTAATACCTCTGCTTTATTGGTGGGGAAGATGTTTTGATTTCATGTTCCACCAGACTTGTGCAACCCAACTTATCACCCATTGCCTCAAAAGATTCAGACACTAACTGCTTAAGCTCAGCAGATTGCGCAGACGTCAACGGATTCTGATCAATAGGAGCAACCTCCAAAGTATCAACCTCACAACTCGAAAACTTCCAATCGCCACGACGCAAATCCGGTACGATACCCATACATCTCCAAAAATCTGCACCCAAAATAAGTGTATGCGGAAAGTCTGGCACCACCAAAACTGACATTAACTTTAACCGATCTCTCAATTGAAATGGCAACTGTATCGAACCCAATGCTCTACACTGATCTCCACTTGCGACTCTACACATAATACTATCACGCTTATCAACAGTCAACCCCAGATCTTTAAGCAAATTCCAACCTGGTCCTCCTAAAATAGTATGCGTGGCCCCTGAATCTAATAAACCCAATAATGTACGACCAAGAACCTTAACCTCCAGATACGGACGCTCATCGTTCTCAGCATGAGCCAAAATAAAATCAATGACAGCTTGGTTCTTCATGGTGACAACATCACAGTCTTTGACCGCTGAAATGCTAGACGAAGACAGGCTGCGGCCGACTACTGCCTTCGATTCCCGTTTGGGGAACTCACGTTACATTTGGGACAAGAAACAACCGTGTGGTCAGGAGTACCACACCTAAAACAATGTTTCCTAAGAGGACGCCCACAAGCATTAGACCTATGACCAGGTTGCTTACAATTCCAACAAACGATATCTACTCTAGGCGAATCTGACCTAACGGAACTAGTAACCGAACCGGAATCACTATAAACATAAGCCAAATCTGGTTCCAATAATCCTGTGCGAGAACGAGAAGGTGGAATAAAGGCCTCAATATTTTCCTTACGTGCCTCAAGCTTACGACCCAACTCAAGTAACTGATCCACGGAATCGATATTTACCAAACCTAACTGGTTTTGATAGAACGGAGCCATATTAGACAACAAAATCTTAAGCCGAGTCTTCCCATCAATAGGGACCGTTAATCTACGAAACATATTTTGCATCACTGCAATAAACATCCCCATATTCTCAGATGGACCTTGAGTTCTATGTTTAATCTCCTCAAACAACCTATGATTCAAATTTGAAGGCTGAAACTGCAACCGTAACTCCGATACTAAAGCAGACCAAGACGAAACCTTAGAT
Organism: Tillus elongatus; assembly: GCA_964006375.1. NCBI lineage: Eukaryota > Metazoa > Arthropoda > Insecta > Coleoptera > Cleridae > Tillus > Tillus elongatus. The sequence goes on from OZ023262.1 coordinate 234,075,211, forward strand.
CTCATTGACCTATACCAAACCAAAGCTTTACCCGTAAAAAGATCTGCGGCAGAATGAAGTAGCTGGTCTTTACTAACATTTCGAGAAATCCTAAGTTCTTCTATTTCCTCCAAGAAAGCATTCAACGAGACTCTCGAACAATCTCCACTAAATTTGGTAAAATGCCATTTTGAAACTGGTACCCCAGTAAACGGAGCACTGACGGCAGAATCTACAACAGATGTATTAACGACAGCGGGAACAGACTCATCATCTGAGGACTCCTCCGAAGAAGTTTCACCTAACTGCCCTGTCTGCGAAATTATAGTCAAGTCCAAAGGACCTGCAGCTCCCTGTTCAAGAGATCGTCGAAACTTACGAGCCTTGGACTTAAGCTCAGTCTGTAACCCCATAAATTCGACCAGAAAATTTGTCCGGATAGTTTGCTCTGCCTCCTTAGTCGGTACAGACCTATCTGCTCTTCTAAAATAATGTAAAAGCTTAGTAAACATCTTACGGTAAGTCGAAGAACTCTCAACATCAGAAAAATCAGCAATCAGACTCTTTAATTCAGTCAACTTAGTGGTCAAGACACCATGATCCACGGAAAATGAAATTGGATACTTAGGATACGAAACCTTCGAGGAACTCTCCAACCTAATAAATGATCTTAACTTCTTCCTCATCTCAGACACGGTCAGATCCTGAGAGCATCCACGAATCTCCAATTCATACTGCAATTCGAAACGTTCAAGGCGATTGACCTCCAATTTTCCTTCCATAGTTGTAAATGGCTAAAAATAAAACGAGAGAAATCCGAAATTCTGTGACACGAAACAGTTAACCAAATGCCGACACTAAAATCAGAGAAGTGTGCTCAACTAGCAAACGGTAGGATGGTAACGATAAGGTTTTCCACAATTAATAAAACAAACGGTAGAGCGGTAACGGTAACATTTCCCAAAACTAATAAACGATAACGGTAATCTTAAAAATTATTCCCAAAATACACTACCAAACACCTAAAATCCAAATACATGCAACACTCAATAATCTAACACCAAGGGACTGCTGAAAAATTTGAAAAAGTTGTGCTAAAATTTAATTCCCTACAAACTCGAGCCAAAATTTTCAGAAAACTCGAGGGCAAAAATTTCCAGACAACTTGAGGGCTCCAAAAGTTGGGCGCCAAAATTTATATGACGCCGCCGCGCTTCCTTTTATACCAGATGACAAATGCTGAAACAATTCCTAACCTATCCACAAATCTAATTTGTCATTGGCATAAGCTAAGTTACCGGGAAGTTAGAGGGCCGCTTTTATACAGTGGAGATGGGCGTGGGTTAAAATAAGATCTTAATTAGGGGCGCCACTTGATTGTTTAACCTCCACTCCCGGATATTCTAATAAGATGTTCACAAATATGCTTCCTTGCCCAGATCCAACACAACCAAGAATTCTTGGATCACACTGGCAACTATAGCCAACCACAATCGAGCACAGGAAACTACAAGGGAGTTATAATTATGATAGCACAAACTAAAGTTCGGAACGGTATGGTCTCATAAACCCACAAGTAAAGATAACGGTAAGGATCTAATCTATCAACAGCCCTGAAAAGAAAACACAAACACAAAACCAAAACACACCTAAAATATGATAAAATACGGGCTTTTATTAAGCTTCTTTGGCATACAAGAATTTATTAAAAGTTGTTCTAAAATTCTGATCTAAAATAAAATAAAAAGTCTCTATAATATAACTAAAATGGCTTACTACCAAATAATCAAGATCTTTACTGAGTATATATATGAATGTGCTCCAAACTATATTTGTTCTACGGAAAATTCCACTTTTCGTGCACGCAAAGCTCACAACTTATTTCCCCAAATATTACTTAATTACACGTTAATTAAGGTAAGTGGCCTGATTAAAGATCAAGTCCCAAAGAATAATCAATAAGCTTGACTAATGCTAACAATATATGATAACTAATGGTACTATCAAAAGTGAAGCAATTATATTAATAATGGTCTTATAAAAATCTGTACCACATTTAGTGAAGTTTAAATAAAATAAACTCAGTTCGATTTTAGCAAATTTAACACAGATGAATATTTAAAAATGTAACTTATCAAGATTGTCTCTTATCACTTTATTCGTTATCACAAAACGGAAAATTCTTACTTGAAATTCCTGGACTTCTAGGCCATCTAATTACCACCAATTTCCATACCAACTAAGGCCTTTAGGGGTACGGGACTGCAACCACGGGAATAATGCAACAACGGAAAGCAATGCGACAACGAAAGGGAAGACCTTCTCACTGAGGTCCTAATTCATAAATTCCAGGTTTCACAGCTGACAGGAATTATCACTGCTCTTGACTAGCACATAAACTCCATTTAATCCAATAGCCAGATACTGCGTTCGGTACATAAAAATTCGCTCATCCATGCGAGACTTTTCCACTCCAAATTTACGATAGGTGAATTTGCCAAAGGTATTGCCCAATACAATAATATCTGCCTAACACAAGGACATTCGGCACAAAAAAATCTCCCTAGCCGGTACAAGGAGTATCCAGCCGGTACCAGGATTCTTCCAGCCGGTACAAGGACTGCCCTGCACTAGGATTGCCCTGCACAAGGATTTCTCTATTCGGCACAAAAATCGCCCTATCCGGTACAAGGACCCTAAAAACAACAAGTAACGGAATGCTAAAGGTGTTATAGTTACGAGAGAGGATGATTTCTTACCTCCAGAGAGGGAAACGAACTCCAACACGTGACAACGTCAATGTGGTCCTTAAATCCCCTCAAACGGGTGTATCTACAGCCTTCAACATCAATTACGCAACTTACGATATCACCAACAAGACTGCAGATGTGTTCTGAGCGCAATTTAAATCCACCAAGGGGGATAATTAATATCCAACTTGCCTCTCAGAACGAACCACGTGTTAACTTCAACAATTGCCAACGAAATCTCCCGAAACCTCCGGCGCATTCCCATCTCCTACTTGAAAGCAGGTACTGCCACACCTCGCTCTCTCTCGCATCACATACGTCCCCAGCCATCTATCCTTCTCAACATGCGGACCATTCTCGAACTACCGGCAACTGCAACGCAAGCGTGGAAGCCGGCACGATATACCAGGGGTAGTACAAATAAACATGATTTAACGAAAGATCTCAATTCTATTCCTTATACGAGGGATATCCAGAAGAAATAACCACGGTTGTCGTCAATAATTCTTTGTTTAAAGCAGAGGAGGAACCACAAATACGTCCAAACTAGCTTAGTTGTTTAGCTATCCAATTTATACTGTTACAATATATATATATATATATATATATATATATATATATATATATATATATATATATATATATATATATATACAGGGGACGCATTTATACGGTAAAGCTTATTATAATTGTTATTATACGAGAAAAACTTGTATACGTTAATTATAGGGTGTCTTGAGCTGCATCCCATAAAATTATTTCGACAATCACAGGAGGGCCCATAAGACGTTGATAATACCTACAATTTTTTTTTTGAACATCCCTTATATTATTATTGTATATCCTTATATAATTGCATTTTTCATCGAAATATGTTACATGTTTGTAATAAAAAAATCGAGTCGCAGTAAGTGTGTTTTGGTATCGAATTTTCATTAAATGCTTTAAATTTCAATAACTCACTGTGCTATTAACATAAGGTTCGTTCGATGGGAAACCAGTTTTCTCGGAAATATTTTAACTTTATTTTCTGAGAATTTTGGTACATTTTCAAACAATAAGTTATTTTGATAAAATCTAGTACATTGTTAGTGAATTTTCTTTTAAAAAAAATCACTAATGAAGAGATCCCGACTTTTGAATTTTGAAAAAATTTCTTCAAATGAGCGCTAATTAGGCCCCACAGAACACATATCCGAGGTCAGTTTCAATTTTTATATGCATCACACCGATAACTCAACAAATAATGGGCCAATTTAAATTAAATTTGGTGAATACATTCCTTTTGCAAATGGCTTGGATAAGTTAGTTAGCCAGGAAAATCAGCCCAGGTTTTCCCGAAAAATTTTGTGGTTTTTTTTTCGAAAAAAAAATTATATGTCCGGAATTAACAAAGTAAGGGCAACTAAATTTGCTACACACATTTACATCCTTATATGTAAGTTACCTACCAAAATTTAGCCCCATAGGTCGCAAGACAAAAAAGTTATAATCATTTAAAGAAACATGAATTGGGGTTTTCCCCATAACGTCAAAAGTTGCGATTTAAAACGTCAAAATTGGCAACATTTAGGCAAAGAACTTGAATCTAATACGGGCTATGGAAATAAAATGTCTCAAGAAGAATGTTTTACACACCATGAAGTCTTAGTTTCAACCGCCATTGTCCTTCATTTTAATAAAATATTTCCAGAAAATTCATTTCAAATAGACCCTTTCTCTGATACTTGGTAGTAGCCTTAGCTATAGAGCTTATCGTTTAATGGTATATAGTTTTTGTAGAATATGTAAAAAATCAATAAAGCTCAATATATCTGTTATTATACAGCATATGAAAAAAAATTGTATATATTAATTATGGGGTGTCTTGAGCTACATCTTAGAAAATTATTTCTACAATCACAGGGTTGTCCATAAGTCGTTGGTGATACAAATTTTCTTCTTTTTTTTTAATCAAACGCGCCTTATGTTATTGCATTTTTGCATTTTCCATCGAAATATAATGCATGTTTGTAACAAAAGAAATTCTGGACGCAGTAAGTGCGTTACGGTAGCGAATTTTGATCAAATGCTTCATATTTGAATAGCTCAATTTGCTATTAACGTATAAGGTTGACTAAGAAACGAGTTTTCTCGGGAACACTGAAGTTTACTTTCGGAAATTTTTGTACATTTTCAAACAATAAAGTTATTTTGATGAAACATGGCACATTGTTTTTACTATATAGGTTATACTGGTAACCAAATTCGATGCCTGCTTTCTTAAAAAAAACACACATATTTGCCATTAAAAAATATTTTTTACTATATCGTTTATACCGCCAACCAAATTGATGCCTGCTTGCATTAAAGTGACATATTTCCTGTTAAAAACATTTTAATGAAAATTCACCTCCATATAACACTTGCTGCGGCCAGACTTTTTTTGGCGGCTTTTTATTTATTTTTGAACTTTCTATTTTATTTTTTCAAACAATAAAGTAATTTTGTTGAAATATGTTAGAAGTCTTTCATTAAACAAAACACATATTTGGAATTAGAAACATTTTTATGAAAATTTGCCACCATAATACACTTTCTGCTTCCAGACTATCTGCGTTAATGGTCTGGTTAGAAAAATGTGTGCGGTCCATTATACACTCCAATTTTCTAGATATCATACCCTCTAAATTACAGCCAACTACTAATTTAAAAGATTTTTATCTAGGGCATCCTCAAGAATTAAAACATATATAGTTATAACACGCACATTCTGACAAAGAATAATTGGCCTAGCCCATATATTTTATACTGAAGGGTCAGGAGAAATTCGAGGCATCTCTTTCAGCCATGGTAGCAGACAATAAATTTCTCTCTGGTCAATTGTTTAGGGGTGCTATTGTGTCCCACTTTCCCCACTCAGATAACAAAAAATATGACCCACATTTCTTTCTGTTCATTGGGTGAAGTGAAACTCCAATGGATTTTAGTGTAAAACTGAATCCAGCAGAAGGAAGGTGATTTTTGTAGTTATTCCGTTGCATTCATCTGTTTGATGTGAATTCATGTGCTGTGACAACGTTCGCATTTTTATTGTTTAGCAGAATTAGTGGCTTGATTCAGTAATTCGTAAGATCAATGTCCCAGAGAAGGTAAGATTTTATGTTAATTAGTTGTACAAATAGAATATAAATTATCTCACGTGATATGAATATTGAATAGCTTGCAAAAGTTTGCAGATTTCACTTTTAACTAGTACCTGGTTAGAACAATACTTTTACATTTAATAACACTTTTTAGGAATTCTTTATCACGAAAATAGTTAGTATTTTAATATGTTAGTCTGCCTGAAAAAGCAAGTGCGTTATGGTAGTGAATTTTCATAAAAATGTTTTTAGTAGCAAATATGTCTTTTTTAAGAAAGCAGGCATCAAATTTGGTTACCAGTCTAACCTATATAGTAGAAGAAATCTACCATATTTCATCAAGATAACTCTATTTTTTTTAAATATACAAAAATTGTCCTAAAGTAAACTTCAAATGTTCCCGAAAAAACTGGTTGCCTGGCAAACGATCGCTAGGTTGATAGCAGATTAAGCTATTGAAATTTGAAGCATTTTACGAAAGTTCGCTACCATAACACAACTACTGCGTCCAGAATTTCTCTTCTTACAAACGTGCATTATGTTTCGATGGAAATGCAAAAATGCAACAATATAAGGCGTGTTCGATTAAAAAAAAAAGAAATTTGCATTACCAAGATCTTATCGGCCACCCTGTAATGACAAAAATTGTTTTAGAAGATGCAGCTCAAGACACCCTATAATTAACGTATACAATTTTTTCTCGTATCTCTTATAATGCATATTTTAACATTCACCGTGGAAATGCGTCACCCAATATATCTGAAAACAGATAAAAACCATCAAACGATAAACTATATTGCAAGACTACTGCCAAAGCATCAGAGAAAGGGACTATTTAAAATTATTTTCTGGAAATATTTTAGGAAAATGAAGGACAATGACGGCTGAAGTTGAAGTTTAAGGGTTTGTAAAACACTCTTCGTTTCAGGTCTTTGCTTAAATGTTGCCAATTCTGACGTTGCAAATCGCGACTTTGGCGGTTTAAGAGGAAGATCCCAATTTTTTTTCTTTAAATGCCTATTAAATTTTTTCTTTGTCTTTTAACTTGAGTGAGTTAATCCCGCGTAGCAAATTATGGTTGCCAAAACTTTGTTGTTTCCGCAGATATAAACATGTTACGAAAGAAAACACAAAATTTCCTGGGTAAACCCTGCCAATTTTCCTGGATAACAAACTCATCTAAGCTACGTGCAAAAGGAAGGTAATCACCAAATGTGACTAAAATCCGCCCATTATTTCTTGAGTTATCGGTGTGATATATATTTATATATGTGTATATATGTATATATAGATATATATATATATATATATATATATATATATATATATATATATATATATATATATATATATATATATATATATATATGCAGAGTGCGCCCAACTCTATGGCCTATTAGAAGTATCTAGAGAACGAGAAAATGTAGGAATTTGGAATTAAGGTTATGTTCATATAAAACCGTGATCTTCACTCTAAAAATATTTCTAATAATGCGATGTTGCCTCTCTTTCCAAATACCAACTCTGATTTTTGAGAATTGAGTTTTGGGCATTTTTCTCAAAAGGGGTTAGAACACAAGATTTATTTGATAATACAGTGATATCGATGGTAACACTTTCGAAAGTATTCTTCAAATGTGCGCGTACTATTACCTCTAAAATCGATCTTCATAAGTTTAAAGTATTAATTTTAGTGATATGCCGTAAAATAATAGTGTACAATTCTTATGAAAACGAACTTGCTGCGTCACAATTGTTTTTATTTTAAAGTATTAAAAAATTTTTTTAAGGCGTTACAAATAATTTAGTTGATTTTTTTATTTAATCTTGTTATTTTTTTATTTTTGTCCTTATTATAGAATGGTAATTTATTGCTTTATTTTAGAATGCTAGCCATATTATTTTATTTCAAAGTCTTATCACATTCAACAAGTAAATAAAACAGAACTTTTTGCATGAATGTCATAGTTGAAATGTCCAGTTCTATCGGTATTCGCCTAGAAACAAGAAAACAAAAATTGAAAATTACCGGTCTTATTTGTAATAATTAGAAAACTAAAAATGACACTCTAATTTTTTTCAGATAATTGATCACCATAGAAACGCGCAACTTTGCCCCAATTTAACCAGCCTCTATATATATATATATATATATATATATATATATATATATATATATATATATATATATATATATATATATATATATATATATATATATATATATATATATATATATATATATATATATATATGTGTGTGTGTGTGTGTGTGTCACACCGATAACTAGAAAAATAATGGCCCGACTTGGATCGAATTTGGTGAGTACCTTCCTTGTCGCTTGGACAGGTTTGTTAGGCAGAAAAATCGGAATACTTTTTTCCGAGAAAATTTTAAATTTTCTTTCAGAAATGTTTTATATCTCCGGAAATAACAAGGCTTTGGCAAGCAAATTTAGAACGCGGGTTTACATCATACAACTAGGTACCAAAATTTAGATCTGTAAGTAAAAGAAAAAGGTCACATGCATTTAAAGAAAAAAAAAATATCGATTTTTCACTTAAAACGTCAAAATCCCGATCTCAAACGTCAAAATTGGCAACATTTATGCAAAGAACCTAAAACGATTACGTGTTATGTAGAGAAAATGTCTCAAGAAGAGTGTTTTACAAACCACTAAGTTTCAGCCTCAACCGTCATTGTCCTTCATTTTACTAAAATATTTTCAGAAAAGTCATTTTAAGTAGACCCTTTTTGCTTTGGCATTAGTTTGGGTTATAGAGTTTATGGTTTATGATAGTCTATAATTTTTACGGAATATTTGTAGAAAAGAATCGCGAATGAGGAGAACCTAGGCCCCTACAACCCCTATTCGGGGTTAGTTTCAGCTTTTATCTGTTTATATATATATATATATATATATATATATATATATATATATATATATATATATATATATATATATATATATAGGGTGACACATTTATACGGTAAAGCTCAATATATCCGCTTTATACAAAATACTAGAAAAACCCAGTTATGTCTGGAGCTGCATCTTTGATAATCAGAGAGTGGCCCATAAGTCGTTGGTAATACAATTTTTTTATTCTTATTATTTTTTTCAGCAATTAATTAATGTTATCATTTAGTTATTGTTCATATTGTTCAAGAATTTGGTATCCGCTTATATTTGGACTTATTTAAAACTAAAATTGTGATACATGCAAGCACAAGCAATCACTTTTTTTGTATAACACGATGATTATAAGTATATTTGTCGAGAAAAAAAATCGATAGCGTTCATCGTTTTCGAGTTATTTAAATTTCTTTACAACTTTTCACATTTGTGGCACATGCCAAAAATTAAGGTACGGCATTTTTTACCTACAAATAGCGGAGTCCCATAAAAGTGACGCACTCAGAGAAGCTTGCGTTTATATTATCAGTCAAAAAATCGAGATGCCGTATACAGGCGCTCTTAAGTAGTGACTAAAAGTGAAAAAATTCAAACTGCAGTAACTTTATTGTTTCAAATAGAACAGCCTGTATTTTGTGTTCCAGAAGTGAAGGGCATGCTCTTTGCTTCAGGTTTTGGATAACACTCCTTATACCTGCACACTCTAGTTTTGGAAATATTTACCTTTACAGTCGCATACCATGATTCGGTCAGATTATGTGGATATTTGGCTAATTTTGGAAAAAAAATTAGTAGCTTTGATAAAAAAGGTAAGAAATAATTAATTTGATGTGATGTAAAATGAAATTTCAAAGTAGCAGACTTAAGTAATGTTATTATTTTCTACAGTTTGTGGCATGAAAATATGAGTATTTTTTCGCTTATATTTGTTTCTTTACTTTCACTGATTCAAGTTTCCGTGAAAAGTTAAACCATTTTTTTTACAGTTTCCTTTTTGCAATCCTAACTACAGATTAGGTACATAATTTGAATTTTATGTATTCTTTTTTGTAAAAAATAGTTAGCCAGCTTTCTCAGAAATCTTTTTGTTTCTGCAGAAATCATTGTGTGTAATATGTTTGTGAAATGTTATTTAATATAGTAATTACTAATAAATGTTATCGTAAAAAATGTTTTCGGATTCATGAATTTTCCTGCAAAAATTGTTTTTGAGAGTTTCGTTGAAAAGCTTTTTGTGAATAATTATATATTGGTAGCTGGGTAAATAACTGGGAGAGGTTCGTTGGCCGGAAATATCGGACCAGTTTTTTGGTAACATTTTAAGCTTATTTTTGGAAAATGTTTGTACTTTTTCAAAGAATAAAGTTATTTTGATGAAATATCGTGCATTGTTTCAAGTATATAGGTTTTACTGGTAACCAAATTACATAACTGCTTTTGTTGGAAAAATACATATTTACTATTAAAAATATGTGTATGAAAATTCACTACCATAAGGCACTTGCTGCGTCCAGGTTTGTTTAATACTGAGGTTTACCCGTTTGAATGGTACGTTGAGGGTTTTATGTCTTTTAATGATTAAGAATATAAAATATTGGTTAGAAAGCAAGTGTTTAATGTTAGAAGATTTGCATAAAGGTCTTTACTGAAGGTACTTAGGTTTCACAAGCAAAAAAATATTTTTAAGATCTGCACTATACAAATCATCACATGCACATTATATTGTATCTAGATAGATGACTGGGAATTTTTCTATGGCCCGTTTTGAGCCTAATAACACACAATGTTTTGGGACGTTCAAGGAGAATATATGTCTAACTTTAAGGGTAATGTAGGGTGTAAAAGGAAATATAGGTTTTTTGATATTCTTGATATATTTTTCCACTCCTCCCACACATTTTTAACTATTGTACTAGGTTGTGCGGGAAAAATGAGGTTTCTTAAAACACCTGTTTGCACAGCTTCTGTGGCTTGTTTATCGGCCACTTCATTTCCATGTATCCCACAATGGCATTGACCCAAAAAATGGTATGTCAAGAGGGACAATCATATTTTCATATGACATAGAATTGGACATCTGACTTCTCTAGGTTTCATGCTATAAGTCGCTCTGAATGCAGATAATGAGTCGCTAATAATAATACATATTGTAATGTTTGCCTCGTCAAACCACAATAATGCACTTTATAATATGGCGGCTCTTTCATCCGTATTCTCGCACACATTGGAAAGTAGACATTGTAATATAAACTGTATATCCAACGCCATCTTTTGTCGTTGATCCGTCTGTATAAACTAAGGTCCTGCGAACACAGTTATTCAGTACAGCTTGGAAAGTAACCCGGTTGACAATTTTTGACTCTGAGTAGGAGGGAACGATGACCGTCGGTCTCAAAATCTGAACTCAAAATGAATATCTGTATAAATACATTGCTTTGCCTCTGTGGTATACCTATACCACGAAAATCATTAGTCTGGACAAAGGAATCTGCTATTGGCCGGGAATTTTTTATTATACAATACGAATTAATAAGATTTTGTACACTAAGTTTGCAAACGCTGCTAACTGCCTTGACTCAAGGGTTCTCAACTTTATTAAATAATTTTGTGAAAGAAGTTGGCGTCTTTCTTTCAAAGAATGTTCGTTACACTCAGCCATACATACTGTGGAGTTGACTTCATGGAGCCAAGGCAAGGTCGTAAAAACTTGAACTGAAAACGATTAATTACTAGCAAGTTGGATTTGCTAGCAGATCCGTATAGAGTAGACCCATAATCCAGCATTTATTGTACGTAAGCTTTGTAAAATAGCAAAGCAGTTTGGGGATCAGCGGAAAGGTATGCATTTTATCATGTCAACACCTTTTTCGTACTTGATTTTTACATGTTGTATATGCTTGGACGACGTAACTGTGGTATCTAATATAACACCTAAATATTTACATTCTTTGGCAACAGAAAAAGGACAACCACACAACGTTATTGTCTGCGGCGCGTTGAGACTGTGTCTTATAAATAACATTATATAGTTTTTTTCTGGTGATGACAATGTCATACCCAAGTCTGAAGTCCAATTTAAAAGAGATTGCACATATTTCTCCATTTTTGTGGCGCAGTCTTTATAGGAGGTTTGTGTGAAAAAGGTATACAGAATTCATCCGCATATTGAGTGCACTTAACTGATTGACCAAAAACACTATGTATGCTGGCTGAATATATGTTAAAAAAAGTCTGGACGTAGCAAGTGCGTTATGGTAGCTAATTTTCGTAAAAATGTTTTTAATCTCAAATATGTCTTGTCTTTTAAAATAAGGACATTTGGTTAGCAGTATAACCTATATAGTAGTACCAATGTACCATACTTCAGTAAAATAGCTTTGTCGTTATAAAAAGTACAAACATTTAACCAAAATAAACTTAAAAAGTTCCAGAAAAAAACTGGTCCGATTTTCCTGGCCAACGAACCTCCTCAAGCTATTTACACACCTGCCAAGATATAATTATTCTCAAACAGCTTTATGACCAAAATTGAAAAAATATTATGAAAATTTGCACACAATATCTTTTACAAAAATTCATCTTTTTTGCAGCAATTGCCTACAGTAATGGTACACTAAATTATATTTTTCAAAAAATTCGAAAGCTTTCTTTTACAATAACTTACTAAACATTTATTATTAATTTCCAACATTTCCCAAAAATCGTACAAAAAATATTTTTACTGAAACACCAAACTTTTCAAATTCAGTCACTGTTTTAGTGCGCCGCTGTATACGGCAGCTCGATTTTTTCGACGAGTAATACAAACAAAAAGCTCTCTGAATGCGTCATTTCCATGGGGCTCCGCTATCTATTGGTAAGAACGCCGTATCACAATCTGTGATATGTGTTTGTGATGTGTGCCAAAAACGTGACAAGATGCAAAACAATCGAAATAAATCAAAAACGATGAACGATATAAACACACTTGGAGAACCTAAATCACCACAACACATTTAAAAAAACCTGACGATCGTTTCACTAACCAAGGTAACGTCATCAGAGGATGAATAGTTCTTCATTTGCTGAACGGGAAACGTTGACAATCTTTTTTCCTTACAAACATACAATATTATTCGATGGAAAATGTAAAAATTCAATAACATAAAGGATGTTTTATTAAGAAAAGGAAGTGTGTATTACCAGCGACTTATGGGCCCCCTGTGATTGTAAAAATAGATTTATAAAATGCAGCTCGAGACACAAGAAAAATTATATACCTTAATTATAATTAACGTACATACTTTTTCTCAAATCTTTTATAATAACGAATATATTGAGCTTTACCGTAGAAATGCGCCACCTTGTATATGTGTAAACAGGCAAAAACTGAAACTGACTCCGTATATGGATTTGAGGAGTTGAGGAGTTCTCGTTGGTTGAAAAAATCTTTTCAAAAGTCGCAAGCTTCTCGATAGCGAATGTTTTCTACGAAAATGTGCTAAAATTGTAAACTATTAAACCATAAACTCTATAGCTGAAGTAAAGAAAGTATCAGAAAGAGGGTACATTTGAAAGGGATTTTCCGAAAATATTTTAGTAAACTGAATGTCAATGATGGTTGAAGCTGCAACTTAGGTCTTTGTAAAACACACTTACTTATTACGACATTACTTCTAGATAATTCGTATTTATTTTAAATTATTGGTCTAAAAATTACAAATTTTGACGTTTCAAATCGCGACTTTAACGTTTTATGAAGAAAACCGCTAAAATTCCCAAAATATTTTTCCTGCTATTTCTTGACCTTTCTGCGTCAAGAAAACTTAACCTTTGTATGTCATATTCGATTGGTTTTGTTAACCACACAAAATATTTTGTTTTAGTGTTTTCCTCTGACCACCAGTGGCACCCAATTTTTTTTCTTTAAATGCCTATAACTTTTTTTTTTAACTTAGAAACATAGATTACGGCATGTAGGGTATGTTTGATAGTAGAAACGTGAGTACCAAATTCGGTGGTCATAGCTTTGCTACTTTCCGAGATACAAAAATTTTACGTAAAAAAACTCAGAATTTTCCCCGAAAACCTGGTCAAATTTTCCTGGCAAATGAACTTATCCAAGCGCCACTTACACAAGGAAAGTACCTACCAAATTTCATCAAAGTTGGTCCATTATTTTTAGTTAGAGTTATCGATATATGTATATATATATATATATATATATATATATATATATATATATATATATATATATATATATATATATATATATATATATATATATATAAACGCAGATCTCCTAATAACTGAATTACACGTATTTTTCCATTTTTGTGACGCAGTCTTGATAAGAGGTTAGGGTGAAATAGGTATGTGTGTGTTTTGTTTCTTTAACCTCGGCCTATTTCCGAGACTATGGCCAATCACCGACGCCAGGGAGCAGTTTCGTCTCACTATCCTGGAAATTTTGCCAAACCCCTGCCTTTCTGTGAGGAGGTTAGGGACATTGAACGCGCCCAACATCGCATGGACACGGGACCGACGACTTTACGCCCCCTTTGAAGGGCGCAACGTGCAGACATTCAACTTGTTCAAATACAATGCCAGAACCTCTGTTGATTTTAATTTTACAGCTTGTACTGAAAAAGTGAAAGGAGTACCCTGGGATCGAACCCAGTGCCCTTCAGTTCAGGGGCACGCGTTCTTACCTCTGAACCACCGATGTTCTGTGAAATAGTTACATACAGATATCAAAGTTTAACAAAACACACACAACATATATCTGCAGGTACCTTCCTCTAGCCCAAGGTCTCTTATATTATCGTAAAGAATATTGAAATCGACAGAATCGTAGGCGCCTTTTAGGTCTACAAATAAGCAATTTAGTTACAGATAAAATGCCTAATTAAATAAATGTCAAAAGCTTTCTGGAACTGTCACTACAACTACGCTTTGTTAATATTACAGATTCTGCCGGATGCTCCTACTTCAAAAATACTTCTACCAACTCTTATTCCTGGAATTTTCATTTTCTCATATTTCTCTTCATTTGCGGTGTATTGTCACCATACTTACAAAAACTTTGCTACTATAACGCACTTCCTGCGTCCTGAACTTTTATTTATTTATTAAGTAAAAAATTTTGAAGTCCCTATAGTAACGTTTATTTTTCTCCACTCTACAAAATACATCGAAGACAAGTTTTCTTTGAAAACATTGGTTATGCATATGTACGTGCCTACTTACATATATTTCCACAAGCAAGCTAACCCAGTTTCTATGAATAAATCAGATAAACCCAGAATCGTCATCATGTCTAATCGATCGTGTCAAGAAAACGCATACAAATAGCTTGACAAACATGTAGATGTATCAAGATGGCTGACGCCGCTCAGAGTTTCAGCATCAATCAAGAGGGCTTAGAGTGAGTGCGGGCGTATTGCGAGGGTAGATGTATGGCATCGATCTGCTTCACTTACACAATCAACGTCATATAGACGTCTAGGCGACCCCCCATATCAACACATCGCATTCAATTAGGCTTCTCGTGCTCTTTCATTTCACATTTCGTGCAACAAGCGGTTCTTATCACACGTGTTCTCCGAATAAACAACAGCCTACCAGGTTTAATTTAACAACGTCTTGAGGTTGGTGTAAACAACGCCATTAATAGAGACGCCGATTGATAAAATTAATTACTAGGAGATCCAGTACCAATAAATTGATTACCAGGAGTCTGTCTGACCAATTAGGTATCCAATTATACTATAGATCCATGTGTAAACAAGTTACAGCTTGTTTTGTCTCATTGGTACATTAGTGGCTTGAAGCTCGTTCCTTTTTATCTTCATTTTAGATCATTTTAGCGAATTTTTCGTAAAACGATTTTAATCAAATTTGGTACGTACCTTCCTTTTGTAAGTGGCTTGGATAAGTTCGTTATCCAGGAAAATCGGACCAGTTTTTCCGGGAAAATTTTGGTTTTTCCTTTGGAAAATTTGCGTATCTCCGAAAGTAACAGAAATATGACAACCAAATTTGGCATATACGTTTCTACTATCCAACTTACCCTACACGCCAAAATTCAGATCTCTAAGTTGAAAGGAAAAAAATTATAGGCGTTTTAAGAAAAAAAAATTGGGTGCCACTGGTGATCAGAGCAAAGCACAAGAACAAAATATTTTGTGTGATTAACAAAACCAATTGAATATTACATCCAACGGTTAAGTTTTCTTGACGCAAAATCGTCAAAAAGTAGCAGAAAAAATATTTTTAAAATTTGATAATTTTTCTTCTTCAGACGTCAAAGTCGCGTCAAAATTTACAATTTTCAGGCAACAAATTTGGAACAAACATCGATTCTGTAGACGATATGTCGTAAGAAGTGTGTTTTACAAAGCCTTAAGATTCAGCTTAAACCATCATTGTCCTTCATTTTACTAAAATATTTTCAGAAAATCCATTTCAAATAGACCCTCTTTCTGATGCTTCGGTAGTAGTTTCAGCAAATTTTCGTAGAAAAAATTCGTAATTGAGAAAATCGCGACTTATTAATCTTTCAAATGAGCGCGAACTAGAACCCCAAAAACCCATATACGATCAGTTTTAGTTTTTGTCTGTTTACACATGTACAGGGTGACGCTTTTCTAGGGCAAAGCTCAATATATCCGTTATTATACAAGATATGACAAAAAAGTATATACGTTAATTATAGGGTATCTCAAACTACATCTTATAAACTTATTTTGACAATCACAGGCTGGCCCATAAGTCGTTGGTGATACACATTTTCCTTTTTTAATAAAACACCCCCTTATTTTATTGAATTTATGTGTTTTCCAGCGAATTATAATGCATGTTTGTAAGAAAAAAATTGACATCGTTCATCGTTTTTCAGTTATTTCAATTGTTTGCAACTTTTCAGGTTTTTGGCACATATTTTAAACACATATCACAAATTGTGAAACGTCGTTTTTATCAACATATCGCGGAGCCCCATAGAAATGACCTATTCAGGGAGCTTTTTCTTTGTATTACTCGTCGAAAAAATCGACTCTAAAATAGTGACTGAATTTTAAATGTTTTCGCAGAAATGATTTTCGTGTTTCCGCAGAAATAAATTTTTGTACGATTTTTGTGATATGTTGGTAATTAATAATAAATGTTTAGTAACTTATTGTGAAAAATATAATTTAGTGTAACATCACTGAAGGCATTTCTAAAAAAATAAAAAAATGGTGAAATTTTCATCAATTTTTTTTCAATTTTGGTCCTAAAGCTGTTTGTGAATAATTATATCTTGGCAGGTATGTAAATAGCTTAAAGAGGTTCGTTGGCCAGGAAAATTGGACCATGTTTTTTCTGGAACTTTTAAAGTTTATTTTCGGAAAATGCCTGTACTTTTTGAATCAACAAAGCTATTTAAATGAAATATGGTACATTATTAGTACTATCTAGGTTATACTGCCAATCAAATGTCCTTTTAAAAACAAGACATTCGCCATTAAAAACCTTTGTACGAACATTCGCTACCATAACGCACTTGCTGCGTCCAGGCTTTTTAATTAATGTAAATTCGCATATAAAAAAAGTCTGGACGCAACAAGTGCGTTATGGCAGTGAATTTTCACTAAAATGTTTTAATTGCAAATATGGCTTTTTTTAATGAAAGCAGGCGTCAAATTTGGTTACCAGTATATATAGTAGATACAATGTGTCACATTTCATAAAAAACTTTATTATTTCGAAATGTACAAACATTCTCCGAAAATAAACTGAAAATGTTCCCAAAAAACTGGTCCGATTTACCTAGCCCACGCACCTCTTTAAGCTATTTACCCACCTGCCAACATATAATTATTCACTAAAAGATTTACGACGAAAATTAAAAAAAAAGATGAATCAAAATTTGCATAAAATTTTTACACAAAAACTTGAAAACCTTCTTTATTTCAATAACCTATTAAACACTTATTATTAATTAGATACCAAAATTTCACAAAAATTGTACAAAAAATAATTTCTACTGAAACAGAAACATTTCTACGAAAACTACTGAATATTTTTTACACAAAAATTTGCTGAAAGAATACATAAAATTCAAATTTTATACCTAATCTATAATTAAAATTGAAGAAGAAAAAATGAAAAAAAATAATAATTTAATTTTTTCACGGAAATTGGAACTGTGGAAGAAAAGAAAAATTTAAGCGGTAAATTACTTAGATTTCATATCTGGCTGGACGTCGGGGTGACGGGCGGCTGCCCTCAGGGCAGCTGCCTTTCGCCCCATCTATGGTGTCTGGTCATGGACGGCCTCTTGGAGCGGCTCTCCGAGAACGGTTTCTACGCCCAGGCGTATGCTGATGATGGGCTCGTCTTAGTCACCGGCAAATTCCTCGGCGTCGTCTGTGAGTGCAAGCAAGCTGCCTGTAGCATAATCGAAAGGTGGTGTGGTGAGCTGGGACTCTCCGTAAACCCGGCGAAGACGGAGATGATCCTATTTACCAAGAAGAGGGAGGTAGAGGGGTTTAGGGCGCCCGTGATGTTTAGAAAACCTTTAGCTTTAGGGCGGGAGGTCAAATATTTGGGGGTGATCCTGGACTCCAAACTAACATGGGGGTCGCAAATAGAACGGGTTGTAAGGAAGGGAGTCGCCACCCTCTGGCAGCTGCGTAGAGTGATAGGGAGAACCTGGGGAGTTAATACTCAGATCCTTCACTGGATCTACACTGCGATCGTCAGGCCGAGAATCCTCTATGGGGCGTTGGTCTGGTGGTGCGGTGTGAACCAAACTACCAGCAGGAAGCTGGCCAAACTCCAGAGGCTGGCAATCCTGGGTATCACAGGCGCTATGTGTACGACACCCTCAGCCGCGCTAGAGGTCCTGTTGATGCTGCCACCGCTTCCCATCTGTGTCAGGAGGGAGGCGATGGCGTCGCATCTCAGAATGCGAGACGCAGGAAACTGGTGCGGAGAGGGAGCAATAATAGGGCATGCAAGAGACGGATTTTTTCGACGAATTATATACACAAAAACCCCTCCAAATGCCTCACTTTTATGGTATTTCTCTATCTATTGGTAAAAATGTGGTATCTTATTTTTTTAAAAGCTGTATGTAAAAGTTCCAAAGCAATTGAAATAACTCGAAAACGATGAACGCTATCGTTTTTTCCTTACAAACATGCATTATATGTTGATGGAAAATGCAAAAATGCAATAATATAAGGAGTGCTTGATTAAAAAAAAAATAGAAAATTTGTATCACCAACGACTTATGGGCCACCCTGTGATTATCAAAATAATTTTATAAGATACAGCTCAAGCCACCCTATAATCAACGTATACAATTTTTTCTCGTATCTTGTAAAATAACGAATATTTTACCTTAGAAATGCGTCACCCTGTATATAATAAGTATGTCAACAGACAAAATCTGAAAATAACCTCGGATATGGGTCTTCGGTGGCCTATTTTCCGCTCATTTTAAACAAATTGTTTCAAAATTCAAAATTTTCAATAGTAAATGAAATGAACTCACTGAATTTAATTGAAATATACTTATTATTTTTAGAGTTATCGCTGTGATACTTGTACATACATACATACATATATATATATATATATATATATATATATATATATATATATATATATATATATATATATATATATATATATATATATATATATATATATATATATATATATATATATTTGTGTGTGTGTGTGTGTGTGTGTGTGTGTGTGTGTGTATGTGTATTAATATAAACATATAAAAATAAAACTGACCCCAGATATGTGTTCTTGGGGAGCCTAGTTCGCGCTTATATGAAGAATTTTTTTCTACGGAAATTCGAAGACTAAAAACTATTTTTTCTAATGAGCAAGGTTTAGCGCCCTGAAAATTTACATTCACAATGCGTAATTTACATTTACAAGCGAATTATCGTAGATATAATTCGTTTGCGAGAACGTTATTCTAATATTTCTAAGACTCACCAGCGCTAATTATATTCTCTTGAACTTAAAGCTTAGATTAGTTTAACTGCAGCAGGCAGCCACAAGCATATTGCTAATCACCTTAACTACTTCTGGGACTAGTAAGTTGGGTTGATGCGATCAGATACGCGCTTGCTAATAAGCGAATTAGATACTCTTTTCAACATTGATCATCTGTATGGTAACATTACATAGACTTAAGTATTTGCGTAAAATTTCCTGTAACGTACTAGTACCGCTCTTACGATTTTGCATAAATAGCTTGTTAGTTCACTAAGTAGCATACATTCGTTCAGTATTTTCAATATTCTGTTTCGACTCGGTGCCTAAACGATTATAACAGGTAGCACTTCTATCAATAAATTTAGAAGTAGCATGCATTCTTTTAGTGTTTTAAGTTTCAGTGTTCGGTCTTGACTCGGTGTCTTAACTGTTATAACAGCATTTCTACCGTTAAATTTAAAAGTCAACTAACTAACCTCCTGTCCGTGAATTCTTTGGTTTTTGCTGTTATAAGTGTTCAATCACCTGGTAAGTTTACTGTGATACCATTTATTTGCACCATGAATAAAGCTAGTACAACTTTGAATTGACACGAAATAAATGAGGCACGCACGAAGCAACTATCGCTAATGTGCTGACTCCAATGTGATTGAAAAGAAAAGTGTGCAGTGTAGATCATCGACAAAATAGTCTCAGTTAAAATCAGTCCGGCTATTTAAAACATAGCCTAAAATACCAGACCCAGAATTATGGTTTTCTATTGTTGAACAAAACTTTGTTAAGCCGTAGAAAATTTCTACGAAAATTCACTACCATAACCCATCTCTGATCCGCACACTTTTCGATTGCG
The DNA here is from genome assembly GCA_964006375.1 of Tillus elongatus. Taxonomy (NCBI): domain Eukaryota; kingdom Metazoa; phylum Arthropoda; class Insecta; order Coleoptera; family Cleridae; genus Tillus; species Tillus elongatus. The sequence goes on from OZ023262.1 coordinate 234,095,818, forward strand.
CCCAGCTGACGTCCATTAAAAGCATATCAAAGATACGTAACTATACGATGATATATTGACATTTAGTTAGCCTGGAAGCTTCTCAGTAAGCAAAGTCGAATGAAGTTGCTATGACATTTTATAAGTAGACTGTCAAAGTTTGACACCCAGAAGTTAAATAATGACGAAAGTGTGATTTTTGTAAACGGCAGGTCTGTGAAAAAAACTAGATTTGTTAAAATAAAAGGTTTCGGTCAGTTAATAAGTATTTATTTTTGAAAGGATTACCGGAAAAAGTTTTTTTCCTGATATGGCAGAAAACTTAGGCAATCAATATTCTTCGCATGCTACTATTAAAAACTGGGTTGTAAAATGTAAACGGGGATAATCAAGTGTCAAAGATGACTGCTCTGGAAGACTAATTTCTCTGACTACTCAAAAACAAAAACTATTAGAAGTATGAAATTGGCGATCATTCGAACCAAGACGCCAAATGCAAATTTGGGTGTCAGTCATTAGAGATTATTCAGTACGTCACTGGAGTTAGTGAAGATTGGAACCTGTGATGAGCACTGATAAGTACAATTTGGAAAACCCAATCCATCAAAATACAGTTTTTTGACCCGACGGTCGTTTCGCTAAAAAAGTTTTAAAAAAGTTAAAAGAAGAGCGAAACGATCGTCGGGTCAAAAAACTGTATTTTGATGAATTTGATTCTCCAAACTGTTCTTAACGCCACTGCATGATGTCAAGCGTTTGTGAGTATAAAAAGAGTCACGACGCAGTCGCAAAAATTCTACATGCTCTGAAAATGGCACTTTTAACAACTCTTAGTAAGGTGATCTACTATAGATACACTCCTGTGTCCTACAGCCTGTTCTAGAGATCTTCGGATACAAAGTGTACTGCGATTGGATCGTCGATGCAGGCCAACGAATTGTCCACAACAGGCCAGATATATAATAGTAGAGAACTCCTGCAAATAAGTGACGCCGATTAATGTGGCCATTTCAAATACAACTAATTTGGAGACAAACTACAACAAGAAGATCGAGTGCAGAGACCTCGAGATATAGATGAAGAGACAGTGAAGGACAGAAGGTGTCCAAGTTATCCTGATTCTATGGTCGTCAGTTGGTCTAGTTCCAACGAATGTTCTAGACTATAGACGACATTAAGAGACTGAATATCAGTTCTGCAAGGCCATGCAGAAAGCAGTAATTTTCGCAACTGAGGATATTTTGCCGAGATTTCTGGGCTCCACAACTCGGAAAGGGCTACGTCTAAGCTACCTGGGATAAGTAAATGTTGCCTCTTTAAACAGTGTACAGGCACTTAAAGCTAAGGTTATTGTAATAATTAGAATGAGAATATCAATAATAGTAAATCAAAACGACTGAATTGCAAATTCACCTTAAATATCGAATAATTATCTTTTAATTATCATATACTTAACACTTCAACCTCTATCACCAAAAAGGTTATGATACTGAAACACTGTGCCTGGGATTAAAAACTGCCTTCTGTAAAGATTTAACTCAGTGGTTCCATTATTTTCATTTTACCGAAACAAGAGCTAAGCGAAATTTCACTTTCCTTCGACCTTGTGCTTTATTTTGGGGATAAAATTTTGGTTTAAATAACTCTTAGTTTTTCAAAAACTAATCTGTTTGGACCGGCTAGCGAACTCGCCCAAACTATTACCAGAAGAAAAAAATACTTCTGAAGTCTGACCAGAATCGGTTAAATATTGTTAAACTTATCTGTCGGATATATAAGTACAGAGCGTCCTATTTCATTGGCACACTATTGGTATATCATATTATTATTACAGGCAGAGAGGGTCAAGATATAATTAGTGATAGAAAGCTTTAGACAAAAATTCCAACAAAATAGTATTCATATAAAAGATTTCAAACAATTTCCTTGGCGGAAATTTGCCACTTTTTTTACAAAAATTGAGGAAGTAATGTTGCAGGAAAATTGTATTTTTCACAAAAATTTGCTGAACCATATTTTTTCACGAATATTCAAAAATATTAGTCTGCACTAACTTATTAAATATGAATTATTAAATACCAGCGTTTCACAACAAATAAAAACAAAATTATTTCTACGAAAGCACGAAACAAATCTGCGAAAACTGACTAAATATTTTTTACACAAAAAATCTCTAAAAAAATTACATACATTAAAATTGTGTACCTACCTTATCTGCAATTAAAATAAGAAAAAAAAAGTAAAAAAAAGTATTTTTTAAACGTTTCACGGAAATTTGAACGGTGATGAAGAAAAATGTAAGCGGAAAAATATTCATATTTTATTTCAAATTAGAACGCCACTTAAGTAGGTCACTTGACATCAACGAGTCAATAGGGGCCATCCTGTGATTGTAAAAATAATTTTATAACAGGCAGCTCAAGGCGCCCTATAATTAACGTATGTAATTTTTTCTCGTAGTTTGTATAATAACGTATATATCGATATTGATGGAAAATGCAAAAATGCAATAACATAAGGAGTGGTTGATTAAAAAAATTAGAAAATTTGTGTCACCAACGACTTATGGGCCAGCCTCTGATTATCAAAATAAATTTATAAGATACAGCTCAAGCCACCCTGTAATCAACGTATACAATTTTTTCTCGTATCTTCTAAAATAACGAATATTTTACCATAAAAATGCGCCACCTGTATATGTATGAAGATATATCTGGCCTCTGCTGTGGGTTTCAAACGGCTAAGCTCACGCTGATTTGAAGAAACCTCTAAAAAATTCAAAGGTCGCAATCTCCCCAATGGCAGTTTTTTAAAGGAAATACGCAAAAAAAATAGGGCTGCAAATTGAGTCATAACTTCCACATAGCTGTCATAATCAACTCTCCCCAGAAATACATTTCATGACACGAATTTAGGGTCCATGACCACCACAAAGAATATTCCTATTTATGTACTCATAAGCTTCTGACACGTTATACTATTCGAGTTTTAACACACAAAAAAAAAAGTTAATTTTCACCAAATCACCTCCCATTTATCCCCTACTCCGTGAAGCAATCTTACCCAAAAACAATTCGAAACGTTCCTTTGTCGGGTGCTAATTGGATACCAAATTTGAAGATGATATCTCAATTCGTTCGAAAGTTATTACACGTACTAACTGACGGACAGGCCAACAGACCGACAAGCAAAAAATCTTTGATCCTGAATCAAATTTTCTATATGTTTTGAGACTTTTTACAACGTTTTTGCAAAAAAAAAATTATAAATTTCTATCACTGATATTCCACCCCCACACGTTGAACCCCTAACGTAATTTCAGAACAAAATACCAAATGTTTGATGAATTAGAAAGCTTTATAAGAAACAAACCTTGAAACGTTATATTACTCGAGTTTGACCGAAAAAAATTCAATTTTCACCAAATCACCCCCATTCATCCCCTACCCCTTGGAGCGATTTCACCTAAAAACAATCTGAACCGTTCGTTTGTCGGTTGCTAACTGTGTACGAAATCTGAAGATGATATCTCATTTCGTTCGAAAGTTATTGCGCCTACTAACAGAGACATACAGGCCGACAGACAGATCTACCGACTGACCGAACTACTGACAGACAAAAATATATCGTTCTAGAATCAGGTTTTCTGTATGTTTTAAGACTTTTACCCCGTTTTAGCAAAAAAAAAATTGTCACTGATATTCCACCCCTACAATTCAACCCTTAATTTAATTTCAGCACAGAATTCTAGATGTATTATGAAATTGAAAGTTTTCTAATAAACAAACTCTAAAACCTTATATTACTCGAGTTTTAACGAAAAAATATCAATTTTTACCAAATCATCCCCCATTCGTCCCTTACCCACTGGAGAGATTTTACCCGAAAACATTCAGAACCGTAAGTTTGTCGGGTTCTAACCGTATACCAAATTTGAAGATGATATCTCAATTCGTTCGAAGGTTATCGTTGCTACAAACAGAGAGACATACAGACCGACAGACTAACAGACAAAAAAATTCATTCCCAAATCATGTTTTCTATATGTTTTGACCCCTTTACGACGTTTAAGCGAAAAAGTATTTTGAAATTTTTGTCGCCGATGCCATACTTCCACACGTTGTGACGATATGGAAGTAATATAGACTGTTAAACCACAAACTCTATAACTGAAACCACTGCCAATGGTTTTTCCGCAAAAAATACTGTTTGATGAGCACATAAAATTCACTTTTTTCCATTTTCGTTATAATTCAATAGGTTGTCTGCTTTCAATGGCTATCTAACGCAAACTAAATGACGCAGCTTGTTCAAAATTTGACAGGTGTCAACTGACAGATGCTTTTTGACAGAAGCAGTGTTGCCCTTCCTGTGAAGAGGTGGGAAATTCAAAACGTCACGAACTTATTGACCCGCCCTCGTGTATATATATATATATATATATATATATATATATATATATATATATATATATATATATATATATATATATATATATATATTATTCAATTCAATTCAATCCACCATTACACGTGATCATACACAGAACTTAAGATCCTAAACACTTCCAAATATCAGACATTTATTAATACAACTAAAATATATTTTCTTGGATACCTAAGTCAACATGACTTGTTTGTATCCTTTACAGCTAACTCCACACAATCGCCAGTACATTAATTTAAACCACTTAATATCCACAATTTTTAGTTTTTTTCCCTCTTTTTTTTGTGCCCCTATCTAACCAGATGTGCCCCGATCCTCAAAAGATGAGAGATGCAACTCCAAACCAAAACAATGTCTTAGTGTTAACCTCAGTAGGGGAATCAACAGCATATCCTACACTCAATATAGTTCTCTTTGTCAACCCTTAGTCTCCCTTTTTCATATCTTTCTTCTGCATATATGATATCCATACAACCAACACCTCTATACCACCCACAACCAAAATGTTCATACACATCATAGTACTCACCCACCCATTTCTCCACCCATGCATATTATATTTACACACACATATGCACACAGACACGCACTCACGACAGCACACTCCCACACAGCACACACTTACTTTCCCTGCACCTTGTCCAGGCAACACATCCACTCCACTTTCTCCATACCACTCAACTATCATACTGCTCTCTACTTTAACATTGCTTTCAGTTCGACCTGTTTCAAAATAACAAAGCTAAAAATTTCTTTTTTAAATTTAGATTTAGATAAAATCCTCAAATTTGCTGGTAATTGATTATATAACTTTGGACCCCAAAATAAAACCGATCTTTTATAAACGCTCCTATTTACCGGTGGAATAGTCAAGTTTTCACCTATTCTACAACTTGTGCCATATGTGTGGTCCACCACATTTATTGCCCGAAAATGATGATGCATATGTTTTAGTACATTTAATATAAACATTCCTCTTATATCGAGTAGTTTAATATAGTCGTTACTATAAAGAAAGTTCGTACTAGACCTAGAATCCCTATGAAGAATGACTCTCAATATACTATTTTGAGTAACTTGAAGCGCAGCTAATGCATTTTCATAGCACGCACCCCAGAAAATAATACCATACCCCACAAAAGACTCCACTAGAGACTTGTAAACCAGTATTAGGTTTTCTGTTGTTAAAATATTTCGCAGGGTATAGAATTTGTATATAATCTTTTTCACCTTTGCATTCATATACGCTGCATGTTCTTGCCATTTTAAATTATTGTCTACCAGCAGACCAAGATATTTGACACTGTGAGACTCAGTCAGTTTACAGCAATCATCATGTATACTAATTGATAAACTGGAGGATGGTATTCCGGCTGCTGTCGGTGAGAAAGCCACATATGATGTTTTTGTTAGATTCAGCGCTAGTAGGTTAGTGTCTAGTACCCCTTTCACATGATTGATTGTTGTCTCCGCTCTTTCAAACAATTTTTCCCATTGATTTCCCACAAACACCAGAACGGTATCATCTGCATAATCAATAGGTATACAGTCCAAAGTTAGGTCTTCAATTATATCATTTACATAAATAGAAAACAATATTGGACCCAATATACTTCCCTGTGGTACACCACACGTAACCACTCGTCCCTCACTCACACAGTCACCCACTCTCACACGCTGGATTCTCTCATGAAGGTAGCTACCAAAAAGTGACAACGTATGTCCTCTTATCCCAATCAACTCTAGTTTAGCCAACAACTTTTTATGACAAACTGTATCGAAAGCCTTTTTTAGGTCCAAAAACACAGCTAGAGTTTTCATATTGCTATTAAAGCTTCCGAGAACAGTACTTGTCAATTCATACAATGCATCTTAAGTGGATAGTCCTCGTCTAAAACCAAATTGCCCTTTGGACAACATGCTATGTTTATCCAAATATTCATTTAATCTGATATTTAATAGTTTTTCAAAAATTTTTGAAAACACACTAAGTAGACTAATAGGTCTGTAGTTTGAAACGTTTTTATGATCACCTGACTTATAAACTGGAAGCACTATAGACTCTTTCAATTGCAATGGAATAATAGCTGTATATATATATATATATATATATATATATATATATATATATATATATATATATATATATATATATATATATATATACCGGTAACTCAAAACATAATGGGCCGATTTTGATCAAATTTGGTGAGTAATGAGGAACCTGCGATGAGCACTGATAAGTACACTTGGAGAACCCAAATCACCACAACACATATTTTTAAGGACCTGACGATCGTTTCACTAACTAAATTAGCGAGCGTCATCAGGGGATGAAAAGTTCTGAGTACCTTCTTTTTGCAAGTGTTTCGTTAGCCAAGAAAATTAGCTAGTTTTTCCCCGAAATTTTTGCGTTTTCTTTTGAAAATTTTGCATATCTCCGGAAATAACAAAGCTATCGCAACCAAATTTTGTACGCAAGTTTGCGCCATAATAGGTAAATTGAGTACCAAAATTTAGATCTCCAGCTTTAAACAAAAAAAAGTTCTAGCCATTTAACGAAGCATTGGGATTTTCCTCTTAAAAGGCCAAAGTCGCGATTTGAAACGTCAAAATTGGCAACATTTAGACAAAGAACGTGAAACGAATACGGGTTATGTAAAGAACATGTAGCAAGAAGGATGTCTGGCAAACCCTTAAGTTTCAGCTTCAACCGTAATTGTCCTTTTTACTAAAACACTTCATATAGACCATTTCTCTGATGCTTTGGCAGTAGTTTCAATTATAGAGTTTATCATTTAATGGTCGATAATTTTTAGGGAATGTTTGTAGAAAAAAATCATTAATGAAGAGATCACCACTTTTGAGTAGATTTCTCCGAATAAGCGTGAACTAGGCTCCTTAGAACCGATATCCAGGTTTAGTTTCAGTTTTTATCTGTTTTCATGTATACAGGATGACGTATTTCTACGGTAAATATATCCGTTATTATAAGAAAAGATTGTATATGTTAATTATAGACTGTCCTGAGCTGTATCGTATAAAATTAGTTTTACTATCATAGGCGGCCCATAATTTGTTGGTGATAGAAATTTGCTTTTTTTTTGTAATCCAACACACCTTATATTATTACATATTTGCGTTTTTCATCGAAATATAATGCTTGTTTATAAGAAAAGATACTCAGGACGGAGCAAGTGCCTTAAGGTAGTGAATTTTCATTATATGTTTCAAATGTCAATGGCTGAATTTGCTATTAACTTAACGTTTAATGGCTAGGAACCAGTTTTTTCGGGAACATTTTGAGTTTATTTTCGAAAAATTTTATACATTTTCAAACAATAATGGTATTTTGATGAAATATGGTACATTGTTTGTACTATATAGGTTATACTGGTAACGAAATTTCATGCCTGCTTTCTTTGAAAGAAAAGACATATTTGCTATTAAAAACATTTTAATGAAAATTCACTACAATAATGCACTTGCTGCGTCCTGACTTTTTACATCTGAGCAGCCTTTGGAATTTTCTAATAAATCTATTACTTGTTGATAGTCTAATACAAAAGATGATGCATTCTGTTTTATGAATTTTTCGAGTATTAGTAGAGAAGACTCTTTGGCTTAGTTTTTTTTTCTTTTTGGAGTCCGAGCGGTGTTTTTAGGTTTCAAAAAAGATAATATTTTTTCTTTACTTGGGGTTGGGGGCGTTAACGTGTCGTCTATGTTTCTCTTATGCATGGATTGAGGTTGTTCGGCTTCCATCAGAACACCCTCTGGTTTCTTTGTTTGAAATTTTTTCCTTATGCCAATGTACAGTTGGCTTGTAGATGGTTCAGTTGGCGTTTTTGGAAATACCACTGTTGGCTTCGAGGTTTTATCTGATGCTATTGGAGCTACTAAGGTAGTTCCGGTATTGTCTGAGGGGGTGGCAGTTTCTGATGAGGTATTGTTATTTACATTGGTAGGATTCAGTAAATTTGATGTTGTGGCGGTGCAATTTACTGACCAGTGGACTGTTCATTTGCAAATGTGGCACTGGCGTTATCTCTTAACAAAAAAATTATATATGCTGTGTTATCGTAGTGGATTAAAAACGACTCTGTAATCGCAATCTGTGTAGGGCAAATGAAAATTTGTCTGCGGAAACTTAAATGTGGCTAAAACCGGGTAACAATGCATTGATTCGTAAAGATGTCAGAGGAGAGCGTATGGCAAGTCCTAACTTCTCTAATACCTTGGTCAAAACTTCGTCCGGAATCGATGGGCATACATTCGAGAGAATTAACCTATCAGACGGTGTCACATATCGTCGGGCTTGAACAATTTCCTTAATCATGGTTATTGTAGCCTTTGAATTATTCATAAACTTATCCACAATTTCATGGGATCACAGTTACATACAAACTATATTATTTAATTGTCTGGGCAGTATACAATATTTCTAGGGTGAATAATTTCGCCTAGAGGAATTATATACTCTTGTAGATTCCTTTCACTTATAAATGGAAATATAATAGCTTGGTTTTTTGAAGGGTATTTTTATTGTGCTAATACGGTGGGGTATCTCTTGTTGGTAGGGGTTTGCATTTGAGAGTTTCTGTACTCAGAAGCCTCATTGCTAAGTTGAGACATTATTAAATGTCTACTTACGTTTCTTCTAGGGCTGGGAATCGAATACGAATAGATCGAATATTCGAGTATTCGAGTATTAGAATATATATATATATATATATATATATATATATATATATATATATATATATATATATATATATATATATATATATTATGGCTGGGAATGATCCCCAGAAGATTCTTAGAAGCACTCACCGCAGGGAGCACTAGAAGAAAATAGTAGATCCTTTAAATAAGTGATTATGAGTAATTTGTTAGCTTTGCGTATGCGATTATTTACTGCGGGTCTATGTTCAGTTTAATAATATGTTTTGCAAATATAGATTTGTCAGCGTGGTTATTTCAAAGTGCAAAAACATGTTCATTGTATCTGGTGTTAAAATGTCTAGTAGTTTGACAGAGGTATATTGCGCCATGGTGTGTACCGGGTGATCTTTTATAAGGTCACCCCCTTTAACTTTGTTATTCTAAGTGTCCCAAAAAAATTGAAAGTATGGTTATGTAGGTGCTAAAAATACTTTTTTTCTACATGTAAAAAAAAATTGAAAAATGATCAGTATACAGAGAAAATCAAAAAGTCCATTTTTTTTTCAATGGATCACCCTATATATGAATTTATTTTACGATTTCTCGTAAAATTCTAAGCATAATTTATATAACATACCGTATACTTAAAATGAATAGTTATTCGCATTTGAAACGTTATCATCAATCATTTTATTAAACAACTGTTCCAAAATCAAGAAGTCCTAGAACACCACGCTTTTAATTGAAAACAAATAACTGACAGTGACATTCTGTCAATATTGTTGTTGTTGTATTGTTTATTAAGTAAAAATGCCGTACTCAGATAGAGAAACAAGAGTTGTTTTAAGTTATTATATTAAAAATAATTTAAATTGTCGCGCTGCCATTAGAAATATGATAGAAGATAATCCCGGTATGCAGGTCCCAACTCGAAAATCGTTCACATCTATATATAGGATGATGCAAGAAACGTCAAATTTACAAAGGAGAAAAAGAACTACTGTAAATGTAGATGAAAATGCAGAATTGAATATTTTACTTGCTATAGAAGAGAATCCAAACAATTCCATAAGAAACATTTCAAAGGCATTACGAGCAACAGAAGAAAATTTTCAGCGAACTTCATACAGTAAAGTCCAAAGAACGTTAAGAAAATGGAGTCTAAAGCCATATAAGGTTAAACCCACTACAAAGCTTACCCAAATGCAAAAAGATGATCTGGTCGCATTTTTTCAACTGATTCTAGACAGAATAAACATAAATAACAATTTTTTGAAAACAGTTCTATGGACTGACGAGTCTACCTTTTCTACTAGTGGCCTGTTTAACCGAAAAAATACCAGACAATGGGCAAAAGAGAATCCACATTCTTATAGGGAATTTAAGTTCCAAGGGCGACAATCCGTGAATGTGTGGTGTGGTATCCTGGGCGATCGAGTTATCGGTCCGTATTTTTTTGGTACTGTTTTAAATGGAGGCCGCTATTTAGATTTCTTGGAAAACGAGTTTGATTTGCCTTTAAATATATTAAAAAATATAATTTTCAACACGATGGAGCACCCCCTCACAACATTCGTGTTGTGCTTAAATACCTAAATGAAAGGTTTTCTGAATGGATCGGAAGAAATGCGCCAATTAAATAGCCTGCAAACAGCCCCGACACATATGGATGCGTTTCTTTGGGGTTATATAAAAACCGTGTATACGACCACCACAAATTGAAAACCTCTATTATCTTAAAGATTTGATACGGAATGAAATTATTAATTTAAACGAAAATAACCCAGCATTCATATCAGATTCATTAGAGAAAATGCGAAGAACCCTTATACAATGTGTTGAAGAAAATGGAGGCTCGGTAGAGCATCTTTATATTTAATTAGAAACTGTTTTTGTTCTATTATTTATTGTTAGATTTCTTGATTTGCAACAGTTGTTTTTCAAATGCGAATATTTCAAAAATTATTCATTTTAAGTATACGGTATGTTATATAAATTATGCTTAGAATTTTACGAGAAATCAAAAAATAAATTCATATATAGGGTGATCCATTGAAAAAAATGAACTTTTTGGTTTTCCCTGTATACTAATCATTTTTCAAATTTTTTTATACGTAGAAAAAAGTATGTTTTAGCACCTACATAACCATACTTTCAATTTTTTGGGACACCTAAAATACCATAGTTAAAGGGGGGCGACATTATAAGGAATCACCCTGTACCAGCTAATTTATATACTCCCGCTTTTGTCAAGAAACATGATTTTTCTTTCGCGCTAATAACAAATAACGTGCTGGTTTTCAAGATTTAAAAGCTACCTGTGTATTTCTACAAATATTATTTTTTTATGTTTTCCGAAATGGCTCCAAAATTAGTCAGCGAAACATATTTCTTATCTTTTTTGTCTATAATAAAATAATAGATAAAATGATAGACAAGAAAGAATACAAATTAGCCCTTAATTTAATTAATTCAAATATTAGAGACAAAAAAAGATAACAAATATGTTTCGATGATTTATTTTCCAACCATTTCAGAAAACATTTAAAAAATTTAATTACCTGTACGAATACAAAGGTTATTTTTAAATATTAGAATACAACACGTTATTTGTACGAAAGAAAAATCCTGTTTCTTAACATAACCAGAAGTTGATAAATTAGCTTGTACACACTGTAACGCAACCTACATCGGTTATACTTCTAGAAATTTTAATACCAGAAACAAGGAACACATTTTAGCACATAGCAATCACCACGCTGAGACATTTATATTTGCAAAACATTATTGATATATACTCAACATATCCTCGCCGCAAATAACATCATAGAGCCACTACATTTTTGTAATGACAAGAGCAAACTTGACTTTTTTGAAGCATTAGAAGTTTTTTTAAGGAATTTTGACTTTGAGAACGAGCTCATTTGTTGTTGTTCCTCACATTGAGCTTTAGAAGAAGAAAAAAGCCCCCGACAACAGCTAGCTTGGTTTAAATGAACAAACTGATTTAATGGATTTTCCTTCCTGGGAAGTTTTAGTGAATTTTCATTTTAAAAAATCACTAATTGGGAGGATCCCGACTTTTGAATTTTGAAAAAATTTTTGCAAATGAGCGCGAAATAGGACCTAGGACCCCTAGAACCCATATCCGGGGTCAGTTTCAATTTTCATATGTTTATATATATATATATATATATATATATATATATATATATATATATATATATATATATATATTTATTTATTTATATGCATTAAAATTATACAGTGCATCTTACATAGAAGTTACAAACTTGTGGCTGTAATTGATGCAATTTGGTTAAAATATTAAACTGAAACATATCAAAATCCTATTGACACTGACATTTCTTGCTATAAAATTTCGGTATTTCAAATTTACAATTTATTTAACCAATCTTTAGTTATTAGCACATCCAATAATTCCTCTACATCCTTTGAACTTCACAACCATTTTACAATCCAAAATAGTTTTCTTTCAACTTTAGTTTAATAATATTTTCAAACATTTTAGGACCTAAAATTGCAAGTTGTCACTGTGACATTATTTAATATGAGTATATATATATATATATATATATATATATATATATATATATATATATATATATATATATATATATATATATATCACACCGATAACTCAAAAAATAATGAGCCTATTTTGATAAAATTTGGCGTGTACTTTGATTTTGTAAATGGCTTGGATAAGTTCGTTAGTCAGGAAAATTAAACGGGGTTTTCCGGGAAAATTTTGAGTTTTCATTCAAAAAAATTTTTATCTCAAAAAATAAAAAAGCTATGATAACCAAATTTGGTAGGTAGGTTTGCGATATAAAAAGTAAACCACACAAAGTTTTAGATTTCTATGTTTCAAGAAAAAAAAAGTTATTATAAAATGTTTTGTGCCTGATCATTTCTAAGAAAATTCACTGATTCCATTTTAATGTTAAATATAGACACACATCACGTAAGCATTTTCAATACGTCATCTGTCATTTTTAACTTATTTTTATTTTTTAAATAATTTTTTTGATGAAAAGATCATTGCAACTGATTTTTATTTGTGGTTGCCATGAATACGTATGAGTCAATGCAATTTTCTCCTGTCTGATGATGCTGTCAAGCGCGAAACTGGTTACAGAAAAAAAAAAGAAAACAAACATTTGTGAACCAATGGAAATAGTCTGTAGGTACGCCTGTATTTATAAGCTTGAAGCTTTTTGGTACTGATACATTGTGTAATTGTTAGTAACAATAAAGTATATAGTTTAGTAGCTATATATAATTTTCTTATAAAAATTCGCCAAACGATAAAAATGTTTTGATAAAACTACTTATTAATTTGTAAACAGATCTAAAACGAGTTATATTAGTAATAATGGCAATAATCATATCTAATGCTTTAATAATATGTAATTGCATACAATAAGAATATAAACAATAATAAGAATAATAAATAAAATTTATTGTTATTACAAATGCACTTTAAATGTCAAATACTTAATTGTCTTCTACTTATCCAATACCCAACACATAAACATAGATAAGTACGTCAAATGTCAAAATCACATGTGCATGCATGTAATTAAAACTGGCTGGAAACTTGGCGCGAGATTCCTGGCATGTTTCGCATAATCCTTTCACTGGAAGGAGAGACGACGGAACGTTACCATCTCGGCTTACCCTCTCTATTCTAAATGTCAGATCACCAGACAAGATAATACGAAACAATGCCAGACCACGGCCAACTCGGGCAAGATGAACGCTTTGGTGAATGTGTATGTGTTAGTTAATGAGACTCGCCGGTTGCACGCTGTCGTGAATAGCAATGAGTGGCATGCACGGAGTGTGAGTCCTTCGTATGCAATTTATGCTAATAGTAGAGTATACCAGGACCGGAAGATTATACAGCGAGTGCAACAAGCGAGGACCGCGTCTGGAGGATGCAGCAGAGATCGCGGTCGGCGGTGCCGGTAGCACATGAGAGGATATAATTAAGAGTAAGTAGGTTAGGTTGCTCACCTCTGAGGGCCCTCGGAGGATGGATGGGCAAATGCCTGCGGCTGTCGAACACGACTAATGACTGTCACAGAACGCGGCACCCCTGCACCGGCCCGGTTATACCTATAGGTATGTGCCATGCGGATTGCATATAGCATATAGGAGGGGCCCCAGCGCAGCCGTATACATCTTAGTGTTATGGCCGCTACTCACATTGGAAGATAGGCCATCAAGCATGCCGTATACCGCACAGCCAGCTAGCGATTGTAAAACTTTTAGGACACTTTGCGAACCCCTCTCTCGGCACCGCTCGGATCCGAACACCGCGCTCTTCTAATATCCGGATGAATTATTCCGTCACTCTCTCGACCATTTATCTGATGTCCATCTGTCGCACTCTCACCAATCGTAAACATCCCCCTCGACACGTCGCTGCTACCTTCGATGCCGACCGCCCGACACAACTCTTGTTATACATATTTACATTTTTGCTAACATTTAGTCAATTACTTCCAGGTCTGTTTTTTGTTGTAGTTTCGCGAGTTCTTCAGCGACTTCATTAACTGTTTTTAGACTGAATGGTCATCCAGTTATTCGTACGTCTATAGGAAAAGAAACTTTCTGGAAGTTTGTCGGATACGTCGTAACTTCCATGTTTTCTTCCCTTGAGTTGGTTTGAATACATTGTACTTATTTTGTAGTTCGCTGACTCTATTGATCAACAATCTGCTATAGGGTTACTCGAAATTCGTTGGCAATTTATTATAACACATATTTTATATCGCCGATTGGAAGTCGATCATTTATAAATAGTAAAATTAGTCAAGTTTGGCTGTCTGCCTGTCTGTCTATCGGTCATGCATTAACGTTAGGGTGGTTCCTAGATTCGTATGGGTTCTTGGAGGGGGAAGGGGTGGTTGAATACTCTTTCCATTTCTTCTAAATTTATTTCAAAAATGCTTGTATTTTCTTGTTTATACAGTGAGTTTCGTAATTTTTAAAATACACAGTGTAACGAACATTTGTCAATTATCAATTCTAATCTGTAGGTAATAGGTAACACGTTTATAAAAGCAATTGCTAATTAAAATCATGTAGTAGGTATATCTATCGCCATATTTTTAAATAAGTACCTAGTGTTTGAGTAGGTGGCCCGCAAGTAGCATCATAATTATCATAATAGTATAGGTATTTAGGACATAATTTATCAACGTATTATGCAATGAAGCATACCTTGTGCTTGTAAAAACACAATTTAAAATACGTGGGTGCCTGGATATCGAAACAAATACCAACAATTTTCGTAACTGTCACTTTCAATTTTAGAGGCGTCTTTAAAACACGTCTAGCGAATTAAAAAAAAAATCACTAATGAGGAGATCCCGACTTTTGAATTTTGAGAAAATTTCAGTTTCAATTTTTATTTGTTTATGTATCACACCGATAACTCAAAAAATAATGGGCCGACTTTGATTAAATTTGGTGAATACCTTCATTTTGCAAGTGACTTGGATAAGTTCGTTATCCAGGAAAATCGGCCCAGGTTTTCCCGGAAAATTTTGTGTTTCCTTTCGAAAAAAATTATATCTCCGGAATTAACAAAGTAAGGGCAACCAAATTTGGTAAGCGGGGTTATATCCTTATATGTAAGTCACATACCAAAATTTAGCGTTGTAGGTTAAAACATAAAAAAGTAATAGGCATTTAAAGAAAAGTAAATTGGAGTCAAAGTTGCGATTTAAAACGTCAAAATTGGCAACATTTAGGCAAAGAACTTGGATGTAATACGGGATATGGAAAGAAAATGTCTTAAGAAGAATGTTTTACAAACCCTGAAGTCTTAGTTTCAACCGTCATTGTCCTTCATTTTACTAAAATGTTTCCAGAAAATTCATTTCAAATAGACCCTTTCTCTAATGATTTGGCAGTAGCCTTAGCTATAGAGTTTATCGTTTAATGGTATATAATTTTTGTCGAATTTTCGTAAAAAATCAATAAAGCTCAATATATCCGTTATTAGACAAGATAGGAAAAAAATTTATACATTAATTATAGGGTGTCTTAAGCTACACCTTAAAAAATTATTTCTAGAATCACAGGCTGGCCCATACGTCGTTGGTGATACAAATTTTCTTTTTTTTTAATCAAACACGCCTTATGTAATTGCATTTTTGCATTTTTCATCGAAATATAATGCGTGTTTGTAAGAAGAGAAATTCTGGACGCAGCAAGTGCGTTATGGTAGCGAGTTTTGATCAAATCCTTCATATTTGAATAGCTCAATTTGCTATTAACCTGTAAGGTTGACCAAGAAACGAGTTTTTCCGGAACACATTAAGTTTACTTTCGGAAATTTTTGTACATTTTTAAACAATAAAGTTATTTTGATGAAACATGGCACATTGTTTTTACTATGTAGGTTATACTGGTCACCAAATTTGATGGCTGCTTTCTTAAAAAACACACATATATTTGCTATTAAAAACATGTTTATGAAAATTCACTACCATAACGCACTTGCTGCGTCCAGAGTTTTTATACATTTGTCTCCATCCGTGCAAAAATTGGTTTTCTTAAATTTTTAGTTACCTTGTAAATACAAATTTTAGTTCCTTAGACATTTGTGTTTGACATAAAGTAAACGACAAAGAATATATACCTATTGCCCATTTAAATTTTTTTATTCTCAATTAATGATGTCTATATGTTTTAATTACCCATGGGTATCTCTAAGTGTTTGCCATTTCCTAATAAATTCTTATCAAGAGGAATAGCATCTCGTCAATTTTTGGTTAAAGGCGATAGGTGATAACTTAAAACTTACGAACCAACCAGCCGTACCGACTGTTATTTACTAATTAACAAAACAGCTCCATACAGGGTGTAAATTTTTATTTGTCCAGTTTCAGTGAATTTTTATTTTAAAAAATCACTAATAGAGAGGTAGCGATGGTAAAATTGATAGTTATATTTTGAGACACCCAGTACAAATGAAAATAAAATCTGGAATAATAGGAATATCTGTAAATAGGTTAACTTAAAAAAATGCTCGGACAATTCGATATTTATTTTTATTTTCATTGAAAATGTTTCATTTTCAATTTTCAATACTTCTTAAATAGTTGAAGATAGAACATACATGAAACATATCTAGAATTTTTAAAGGAATCCAAAATTGGAATAATACACAGGGTGTTCCATTAGGAAAAGGTGACGTTGACGTGAAGTTTCATTTATGCAAATTATTAGCTAAAAAAATGCCGAATTAAAAATAAAAATTGAAGTGTCCGAGTGTGTTTCTTCAAGTTCAGCTCTATATAGAGATTCCTATTGTTGCGTTTTCGCCGGGTTCTGGATAAGTGAGACTTTAAATTTTAACCAAACAACTTTATTTACACTCTAAATATGGATACAATAAAATTTCTAGAATGTCTCTCTCACAAAACACTTAATTTACTGGCCTTACAATTACTAATCTGCACACAAGTTACTATACTGGAACTACAGTCTAACACTTCACACTGATTACTGCTTCTTCAAGTCACTTCAACATTCTCTAACTGAACTGAACTGTTCTGCCTTACTCCCACCTTTATATAGCCGTCGCACCTTCCACCTCGTTTCTCGAGTGTTCCATTCCAGAACGTTCCAGGACCTTCTTTTGCTAGAAGGTTTTGTGTTTACAGATCGGCTCCGTGGGTATACAGGGGATGTATATACAGGATGATCCAAATGTGGTCATCACTCCTTTGTTACACAAGAGGTGTTTCTCGTACTATAAGATCTCTCTGCGTATACAGGGTATAAGGGTTCTCTGCGTATACAGGGTGTACATACAGGGTGTTCGGAATGCTGAGACCTCAGTTATTCGTTCCGACGGGGTACAAGTTGGTAACTTTGTTATTTTTGGCCCTAGAAGGTTGAGACTTCGCCTGTGGGGGGTCACCCCAGGCACCCCCGGGGGGTGGGGAGGCAGTGTTGCCAGATTGTGCAAAAATTCCCAGATGTTGGGGAAGTTCTGGAGATGTGGCAACACCGCACCTACATCTATTTAAGTGCTTTGTAACACTATTATTGTATGTATCTGAGCAGTCACTCGAAAAATAAATAACCGATTTTGATAAAACTGGATGTTTCTTTTGTAACTTTTTCGGATGAGTTCGTTAACCAGCTCAATTAGACCATATTTCACAAAAATATTGAGTTTCACCGCAAAAAAAATTACTTTATTGGTGTATATACAATAATACACCATGTCCATATAAAGAAGGTAGATAGGTACTTGTACATGTATTATTTGACATAATTTAAATAAGCTTGGCCAAAACATCTTTGACATACCTATTACCAAAGATTTCCAAAAGTTATCAACCAAAAAAAAAACCAATCGAAATAATAAAGCTCTTTTCAAGAAATTTGGCACTCTTAACATGCCAAAATTCACAGACCCATCAAATCCTACCTTGATGAAGTCGAAGTAAAATTATCTATGCGACAAAAAATTAAATACAAGATGTTCAATTTAAACAAAAGTTGTTATGACGTCATAACTTAAAAAATATGACAGATGGCAAACATGTGTGAGCGTCATTGTATGGGTTTCAAAATATACAGAAACTTTCATTCGGGTGAAATTTTAATCCGCTTGAAATCAAGGCCAGAAATAATCTGTTGAATAAGGTCAGCTGCATTCCGGCTATAATTGGAAAGCCTAGCGGTTTCGCTCTCTTTCGAGCACATCAGTGCGCTATTCCTAATTACAGCCAGAATACACTATTGATTGACTATTGACTAAATGATTTTTTGGCCAGACATATGTCTGTGGGCCGATTTATCGGATTTATGTAACGAACGATTACTTCACTTTGTTTAGTTTAGTGGGAATTTAAGCCCCTGGGGTGTTTTAATGTACTGGTACTAGCACTATTTTCAGTCGTTTGTATTTGAGAGTGGTTTTTTCGTCGTAATTGGAGATGTCTTGTAGTAATGGGTTGTCATGAGTAGAGAATTTTTCATAAGTTTTGGGTACGAAGCTTCTGATAATTTCTTGGATTGTTGGCGTATCTGTAACTTTATGTAGTTGCGTGTTTCGTACGTACCATACGGCTTTCATTATTTGACGTAGGCATTTGTTTTGTACAATTTGTATTTGTTTTATATATGATTTGGCAGCATGACCCCAAGGCGGGCAAGCGTAGGTCAGCATGGGTCTGATTACTGTTTTGTAGATTAAGAGTTTGTATGGTAAGCAATAAGCGGATGAAGTGCGCCTTTTACAGCCATGGCTTTAGTTTTTGTTGCCGCTGCATGTTTTCTAAATGTTAGTTTATGGTCTAATATGACGACTAAGAATTTGGTTTCTTTTTCCCAGGGTAGTTGTTTGTTGAATATTGCAACGTTTTCTTGCGGGTCCTCTCTTTTTCGGGTGAAGTTGATCGCTGTGCATTTGCCAGGGTTAAGTTTGATTTTCCAGTCGTTGAACCAATTTTTAAAAGTGGGTAGGTTGTGGTTTAATCGAATAGCGAAGCGGCATCTTAAGGAACTGGTTAAAATAGCCGTGTCATCGGCATAATGTGCAGTGGTGAGACCATTTGGTTTGGGCATGTCTGAGGTGAAAATTGCATAGAGGTGTGGTGACAATGTGGATCCTTGGGGAACCCCGGCGGGTATGTGTTTCTGTGTTGATGTGGCGTCTTGGATGTTTACATAGAAGCTTCGGTTTTTCAGAAAGGAGTACGTTGTCTGTATGAGGCTGGGAGGGTAGTCGAGTAAAATCATTTTATAAATCAATCCTTCGTGCCATAGCTTATCGAAGGCCTTGTCTATATCAATAAATAATCCTACGGTAGATTCGTATTTGTTGAAGGCTATAGTGATATGTTCTACCAGTCTGCAAGCCTGGTCTTGCGTGGCGTGTTGTCTGCGAAAACCGAACTGTTCATTAGGTAGGATTTCCTTGTCGTTGGTGTGGTCTGTGATTCTGGTTAGTAGTATTTTCTCCAATCTTTTGCCCAGGCAAGAGAGTAGACTTATAGGTCTGTAACTTGTAATATCTTTGGAGTTTTTGTTTGGCTTCTTAATCATAATTTTTTTTTCCACTGTTGGGGGAAATATTTTAATCTTAGTGCTGTATTTATAAACGATGTTATTACTATTATACATTTATGCGGTAGCATCTTTATCATTTGGTTGGATATTTGTTCGGAATCTGGTGCCTTTAGTTTTTTCAGATTTTTGATTATAGAGTATATCTCAGTCGGATTTGCTGGTTTGGTGATGCTGTGTGGGCGGGTTTTCGAGGAATTCCTTTAGTTTTGAGTCTACTTGGGCTGAGAGAGTGCTGTTTATTGTTGCGTTGGGCGTAAATTGTTTTTCCAGAGACTCTGCAAATAGTTTGGACCTTTGAATAGGGCTGATTATTGGGCCGCTCGGTGTGCTTATTGGAGGGGAGTGTGGTTGGTTTCCTTTAGAGTTCTTGAGACATTTGACCATTTTCCAGATTGAGTTGTCGCTAGTATTTAAGTTGTGAATCTTGTTATCCCATTGGTGATTATGGTACTCTTGAAGGGATTTCCTGTAATTGTTATTTAGTCTGTTTAGAATTTATTTATCACGTGGGTATAGTGTCTTTTGGTATCTTCTTTTGGCTCTATTTATTTCTTGCTTGATTTGGAGTATGTCTGTGGGTAACTTTATTTGGTTTCGCTGTCTTACTACGTTAAATGTGGCTTCCTTAACCGAACTTATAACACTTGTGGTAAATTTGGTGATTTCGTAATCTAGCTCGGCTTTCGAGTTGATGCTTGGCATTGTTTTCGTTTTTTCCAGTATATTTTGTTTAAATAGCTTCCAGTCGGTGAAGGTGTTGTTTATGTTATTAAGTCTAGGATTTGTTGATTGATTACCTATAGTCAGTAGTAAAGGGTTGTGGTCTGAAGACAACTCGTCTAGGACTGTGATTTCGATGTTTAAACGTATTTTTCTGAATACACCACACAGCAAGTTTGGCTAAAGGTAGCCAGCCTCGTAGAACATAGTGAGATGTACGACAGTGTCGCCATCGGTGTCGTAGCCTGGTAATACGTTGTCACGGCACCTCTAATAAACACAACGTGTTATATAATTTACCTCTATCATCTCTACAAGTTACATCTCACTATGTTCTACGAGCCTGGCTACCTTTAGCCCAACTTGCCGTTGGGTGCATTCTGGTTGTAATCCGCTATAGCGCACTGATGAGCTCTAATGAGAGCGAAACCAATATGCGTTTCCAGTTATAGTCGGAATGCACCTGGTCCCTAATTAGGGAGAAAAGTACCAAGGCTAGCGATTTTTTAAATCGTTGGTTAGTTGCACACAGTCTCTGTTTATAACACGTTGTGTTTATTAGAGCTGCCGTGAGAACGTATTACCTGAATACGCCACCGATGGCGTCACTGTCGTACATCTCACCATGTTCTAGGAGGCTGGTTACCTTTAGCCGAACTTGCTGTTGGGGGTATTCTGGTTGTAATTTGGTATAGCGCACTGAGCTCTAATGAGAGCGAAACCGGTATGCGTTTCCAATTATAGTCGGAATGCACCTGGCCTTATATAGATATATGGTCTCTAACTATTATGGAGAAAAGTACCAGGGCTAGCGATTTTTTAAATTGTTAGTTAATTGTACAGAGTCTCTGTTTATAACACGTTGTGTTTATTAGAGGTGCCGTGACAACGTATTACCTAGCTACGCAACTGATGGCGACACTGTCGTACATCTCACTATGTTCTAGTGTGTTGAAATTTTAATCCACTTGAAACCAAGGCAGTATCGGCTCGTGCCTTAATGCAATGGGGGGTGCGCAAGAAAAAAAAGTTCGGGACGCAACAAGTGCGTTATGGTAGTGAATTTTTATTAAATGCTGCAAATTTGAATAACTCAAGTTTCTACAAACTTAAAAAGTTGAATTTTGGTGTATAGTAGGGCCTTACCCAGGGCAACACATACATCAAATTCCATCAAAATAACTTCGTAATTTTCGGAGAAAATTTTTTTATCAAAAGAAAACTCAAAATTTGAAAAACTTTACTTTCTATTAACTTAGAAAGTTGAGTTTTGGTATGTAATAAGGTATGTATCAAGACAATGGATCCACCAAATTTAATTAAAATAACTTTGTAATTTTCTGAGAAAAAAAAATATTCGAAAGAAAACTCAAAATTTGAAAAACTGAATTTCTATAAACTTAGAAAGTTGAATTTTAGTATATAGT
Source organism: Tillus elongatus (assembly GCA_964006375.1). Taxonomy (NCBI): domain Eukaryota; kingdom Metazoa; phylum Arthropoda; class Insecta; order Coleoptera; family Cleridae; genus Tillus; species Tillus elongatus. The sequence goes on from OZ023262.1 coordinate 234,118,185, forward strand.
AGGATCCTACCCAGAGCAACATATCCACCAAATTTCATTAAAATAACTTGGTAATTTTTGGAGAAAAAAATTTTTTTCAAAAGAAAACTCAAAATTTGTCCGGAAAACCTTGTCTAATTTTCCTGGCTAACAAACTCATTCAAGCCATTATTAAAAGAAAGGCACTTACCGAGTTTTATCGAAATCGGTTAACTATTTTTTAAGTTAGCGGTTGGATTCATATATATATATATATATATATATATATATATATATATATATATATATATATATATATATATATATATATATATATATATATATATATATATATATATATATATATATATTATTAAAAGAAAGGCACTCACCGAGTTTCATCGAAATCGGTTAACTATTTTTTAAGTTAGCGGTTGGATACATATATATATATATATATATATATATATATATATATATATATATATATATATATATATATATATATATATATATATATATATATATATAAACATATAAAAATTGAAACTGACCCCGGATATGGGTTCTAGGGGTCCTAGTTCGAGATAATTTGAAATTTTTTTTGCAAATCTCACCATCGATACCTCTCTATTAGTGATTTTTTTAAAATAAAAATTCACTAAAAAAAAAACCGACTTACTAAACTTAATAATTATTAGCTACTTACCAAGTTTTCCTCTAGTTAGTTATACGTTATAGTAGTTAAAAATCCCTTAGAAAGAAACCTTTCAATTTAAAATATCCACTGAATTAATCACAATATCACAATTATTTTGTCCAATTATTAAGCAACCCGAAGTAGTAACCATCATAATAATAATAATTGTTTTGTTAGAACATGTTGTAAACAACAACGAAATGATCTAATTAAAAAAACTCAGGACGCAGCAAGTGCGTTATGGTAGTGAATTTTTATTAAATGCTTCAAATTAGAATAACTCAGTTTTATATTAACTTAGATAGTTTTGTTTTGGTACCTAGTAAGGTCTTTGCTAGTGCAAGATGTCCACAAAATTTCATTAAAATAACTTTGTAATTTTTGGAGAAAAATTTTTTTCGAAAAAAAAAATTAAAATTTGAATAACTCAATTTTCTATAAACTGAGAAAGTTGAATTTTGGCACTTAGTAAGGTCTCTCCCAAGGAAACATATGTTTTAAATTTCATTAAAATAGATTTGTTATTTTCCGAGAAAAAATTTTTTTTGAAAGAAAACTCAAATATTTTCCGGAAAACCCCGTCCGATGTTCTTGTCTAACGAACTCATCCAAGCCATTAATAAAAGAAAGGCACTTGCCGCGTTTTGTTGAAATCAGTTAATTGTTTTTTGAGTTATCAGACGGACACACACACACACACACATATATATATATATATATATATATATATATATATATATATATATATATATATATATATATATATATATATATATATATATATATATATATATATATATATATATATATATATATATATATATATATATATATGTATATATATATATATATATATATATATATATATATATATATATATATATATATATATAAACATATAAAAATTGAAACTGACACCGGATATGGGTTCTAGGGGCCCTAGTTCGCGCTCATTTGACAAAATTTTTGCAGACTCACCATCGATACCTCTCTATTTGTGAATTTTTTAAAATAAAAATTCACTAAAAATCAATCCGACGCGAATACGAAAATTACTAGGTAGTAGGTACACAAGCTCTACCAAAAGTCCACTACAAACTAAAGTGTGTAATTTTATAGCGCACAACAGATTGATTATTTGGTCGTTTTCGACGATAATCGGTGATCATTTCGCACTGAAGTATCGCATTTCCTGGGAGCGCCGAAAAATACACATCGCCGCCTGACTGCTTTATATGGATATGGGTGTATATAACGTCTGCAACGATTACATCTATACTTATAACTTATTCTAATTATGTATTCTGTTTTAATGGCTGCCTACTTTCTGCGATCCTCGATGTACTAATTTTGTTTGTTGAATGCAGGAGGTAAAAAGTAAATAAAAATTTATTAAAACATAGCATAGCAAAAATATTATTTTTCCACAGCAGGCGGTAGTGCGCGCGCACGGGCGCACTTATTGAGGAGTCGTCCCTGAACCAAGGCCAGAAATAGTATGCTCACACCATTTGGCCGCACCTGTATAAATAACGTTAAATTGTGTTGCCTTGATGCTACAACCATTATAATTAATTAAATTAGAAACTTAACTAACTTAATTAAGCATGTATAGTAGTCTTGGTGATATACTTACAGATCATGACAAAACAAAAATTTTAATTAAGTATTTAAAGATGTATTTTGAATTTGATTGAATGATTTTTGTGCAAACATTTTTACAAAATTGGTCTTAGTTTGAGTGAAAAAAAAAAGCTATTACTGGTCAGCAGAGATTCCAAATATTTGTAATCTAAATAAATAGATATAAAATCTGGGGAGGTAAAGAAATCAGCGGAAAGCACAGAAAACAACATTAGCGTTATTACATTTTCTCTGAAGGCATTTCCTCCGACAGAGATAACTTTCCCATAGTAGGAGATCTTATGTTAGTGGTATATATGTATATAGAAAGGAGCCAAGAGAGAGGAGAATGACTCCGGGAGGTGATACGCTCCATTAACCACAGACTGTATTTGGTTAGTAGATGGTCTGCCGCCATGTGTTCTACAATTATGGGGAAACCATGTTTCTCTTCTTGCAAACAGTACATGTGCGTTTCACCGCAGACATTGACTATACTTAATACGATACTAGATTATCTCATTGTGTATATTGCTGTAAAAGCTTAAGCAATATTGCAATAAACCTAGTTATTTAGAAGTCTGGACGCAGCAAGCGCGTTATGGTAGGGAGTTTTTACATAAAAGATCTTCGATTTTTAGTGAATTTTCTTAAAAAAATTTACTAATGAGGAGATCCCGTCTTTAGAATTTTGATACGTATATATATATATATATATATATATATATATATATATATATATATATATATATATATATATATATATATATATATATATATATATATATATAGTTATGTGTTTTGCTTCTTTAACGTGGGAATATTTCCGCTATTATGGCCAGGGAGCAGTTTCACTTCACTACACATTCAGTAATGAAGAGATCGCGTCTTTTGAATTTGAAAAAATTTCTTCAAATAAGCGCGAACTAGGCCCTCTAGCACCCATATCCGGGGTCAGTTTCAATTTTGATATATATATATATATATATATATATATATATATATATATATATATATATATATATATATATATATGTATATATACAATGTGTCCCAAACTGGATGGGAATGTATTGCTATCTCCGTTATTGTTAGAAATAGGGAGACGGTTAAATTAGCAATGTTTTGTTGAATTTCATGCTCGTTCCAAATATGACTTGTATTTTGCCCTGTCTCTTTTTGTTTCTGAGTCATTTGAAGAAAAAAAAATTTGTCGATTTTTTTTACTTCAATATCTAAGTAGGCGTTGATCTGACATGTCTAAGACTTGCCCACTATCAGGACACTTTTTACACAGTAATCTTTTTGTGCTCTTTTCAAGTTTAGATTGTCATTTGTTTTTGAGCTACCGGTATCAACGTATGTTTTTATTATGGCAGCCATATTGGATTTTTTCTCATGTGATGGCCTGTGAACAGAGCTTTCCAACGATGTACAACATGCTTGAGAAATCTTGTAATTGCACTGACAATTTTAAGAAAAACGGTTTTGAGGATAGTAGGCTATGAAATCCAATGCCGTAAAACAAATAAAAAAAAAAAGTGTTCAAAAAGCAGTAAGCCATTGAGTCTAACAATAGACTTCTACTTTTAACATAATTTTCCGTAACGATTCACGATTTAAAAAAAAAAATAGAAACTTTAAGCACACCATTGAATCGGCCCATTCATACAAATGATATTTTACATTACAACATTATCTTAAAAAAGTGTTATAATTTAATGAAATAGGCAAACCTAGTAAATAACTGAATTTACTAACAGAACTCAATAAAGTAGATTAATGATTTACGAAGACGCCTTTGAAAATTGTTTGATTTTTAAACGTAAGTCAACTGAAAAACAACAGAAGAAAGGTTGCTATGGATATAAAACTATCGCGACAATTAAGAATACTGTCATTCTTAATTATCTGAACAATTTGAGGTATATTTAACACGTTGCTTAATATTTTGTACTAAATAGTTTGTTTCCTGTTTATTTTAAATATTATTTAACAATATGTTCAGTAATGAAGAATACTTTGACATGTTGGAATGCTATATTCGTACTAACCGAAATACTGAGGCAGCTGAAAATTCATATCAAAACAACTACCCAGAAAGACGACAACCAAACACCAAAATATTTCGCAGGATAGTGACAAATCTATTGAGCGACGGTAGCTTCCACGCACAGAAACTACCGATGCCTAGAAATGAAGAAAGAAATAATGCCGTCTTACAGGTTTAAAAAAACCCTCCGCAATCTGTGCGGTTTTGTGGTGAACAAATTGACGTTCCAAAAAGTACGGTACACCGTGTATTAAAACAAAGTCATTACCATCCATGCAAACCTACAATCGTACAAGGCTTAAATGTTGACGATTCGCTTACGCGACTTCAATTCTGCAGATGGTATCAAGGACAATGTCAGCAAGATGAAAATTTTCATTTGAAAATAATATGGACTGATGAATCCAGATTTATAAATTGTGACATAATAGGCATTATTGGGCAAATTAAAATCCCCATCTAAAGAAAGAAAGACGATTGCAAGACAGATTTGGTATTAATGTTTGGTGCGGCTTATTAGGTAAAAAACTGTTATTTTTATTTGTAGATTAGACAGTTAATTTTTTTTAAATCAGGTAACTGTATTGTTGGTCCGTTCTTTTTTAAAAATAATTTAACTGGGGAAAGGTATCTTAATCTATTGAGAAATGATATCTTACCAACAATTAGAATAGTTCATGATAATTTAGACGTGATTTGGTACCAACAAGACGGTTGTCCAGCTCACAATGCTAGGATCGTTAAAGAATTTTTGTACCAAAATTTTTATAATTGTGTCATTTGTAACAATGGGCCGGTTTATTGGTGTACACGAAGTCCTGATATAACACCCATGAATGTTTATTTTTGGGGTACTCTGAACAATGATGTGTTGATCCACCACAAAATATCAATGAATTACGAAACAGAATCACGGAAGCTATAAATCATATTAACCAAAACACCCTCACCAGAGTTTGCAGGCATGTTTAAAGAAGGTGTATAAAGTGTATTTAACAGAACGGTGTCCATATTGAACAATTTTTTATTTAGTATATTTTATTCTATTTTATTATTTGTTGAGTTCCGTTTCTAATTGTGTTGTTTTTGTGGAGTTTAAGTTTCTATTTGTTATTGCCGGGTTTCGTTATTTATCTGTTTCACATAATATTACCCAGCATTATTAACTAATTAAGTGTTGTAAATAAATCACAATATTTTTGTATCGTGAATTATTACGGAAAATTATGTTAAAAGTAGAAGTCTATTGTTAGACTTCATGGTCTACTGCTTTGTGAACACTTTTTTTTTGTCATTTGTTTCCTGGTATTGGATTTCATAGCCTACTATCCTCAAAACGATTTTTCTCAAAATTGTCAGTGCAATTACAAGATTTCTCATGCATGTTATTGGAAAGCTCTTTTCACATGCGATCACTTAAGCAAAAAGTCCATTATTGCTGCCATAATAAAAACATACGTTGATACATGTAGCTCAAAAAAAATGACAATCCAAAGTTGAAAATAGCACAGAAAAATTACTCTGTAAAAAGTGCCCTGATAATGTGCAGGTCTCAGACATGTCAGATCAGTGCCTACTGAGATATTGAAGAAAAAAGAAATCGACAAATTTTTTTTTTTTTAAATGACTCGAAAACGAAAAGAGGCAGCGCAAAATACACGTCATATTTGGAACGAGCATGAAATTCTACAAAACATTGCTAATTTAACTGTCTCCCTATCTCTAATAATAACGGAGATAGCAATACATTCCCATCCAATTTGGGACACACTGTATATATAAATAAATATTTGTGTGTTTTGTTTCTTTAACGTGGGAATATTTTCGCTACTATAGCCAGGGAGCAGTTTCACCTCACTATCCTGGAAAATTTGCCTAACCCCTGTCTTTCTGGAAGGAGGATATGGATCTTTAACGTGCCCAACATCGCATAAAAGCGGGACCCAGTACCCTATGGTTCAGAGGCACACGCTCTTACCACTGAACCACGAAGGCTTAAGTATATATAATATAAAAATAGAGATAGTAAGGTTATTACGGTAAACATAATGTTCCGTATATATATATATATATATATATATATATATATATATATATATATATATATATATATATATATATATATATATATATATATATATATATATATATATATATATATATATATATATATGGTGGAGCACTGAAAACCAAACAGACCGATTCGCGTCCAGAGAAGTTTTTTTTAAGAAACGCTGAAACACCTTTTAATATTGAGCGGGACATGTTTTGACATAAAACTCAACTTTGTCACATCAACCCCTTAAGGGCGGTGATAACAACCCTTATATTTTAAATAGGGAATATGGGTCGAGTGTTACATCATTTGAAAGCTCTTTCTTTTCTGAATTCAGCACACTAATTTTCTTTGGAGTTTTATTAAATCGTTTAAAAATTATTCACAGTTGAAGATCCAAAAACGCATTTCACACATTCCGATAAGTAATGTGCTGATAGTCAATGATTTGTTGGTTTGTAAACAAGAAATTGACTATCAGAACATTTCTTGTCGGAATGAGAAAAATGCGGTTTTTTATTTCAGTTTATCGATCGATTTGATAATTGATAGTACTACCGAAAATTAATTTCACAATGGTGTATTCTGTAGAAAAAAGAGTTGAAATAATTACTCTTTTTTTCAAAAACGATGACTGTGCCAACCATACCGCAAATTTGTTTAATGAACGACATCCGAACAGACATGTAAACAGAACATACATTTTGGAGTTAGTTGCAAAGTTTCGACAAAGTGGTTCAGTAGCCAACAAAAAACGGGATCCTGAACGTGAATTTTCGCTTAGAAATGAGACTACTGAGATTGAAGTTTTAGGACAAATTACTGCAGACTCAACTTTGAGCACGAGAAAATTGGCCACTGTTTCGAACATCAAAAGAAGAACTATTCAGCGAATATTGAAGCATCATAAATTTCACCCGTATAAAATTCATCTTGTACAACAACCGAATGAAGATGATTTTGATCGGTGGCTGGTGTTTTGTGAAGTTATGACTGCACGAATAGCTGATAACGGGAACATTCTGTTTAATATCTATTTTCGGACGAGTGTACGTTTTTATTAAACTCTACAGTCAATCGTCATAATTGTCGTTATTCGGCATATAATAATCCAAGAAATTTTCACGAAGTCCACACTCAAACTCCACAGAAATTGAATGTCTGGACTGTAATTTTTGGAGACCGTTTAATCGGACCAATTTTCCTTGATGGCAATTTGAGTGGCGAAACGTATTTGGAGTTACTAGAAAATATCGTTTACCCTCTACTAATTGACATTGTTGAAAATGATGATCGCTATCAAGAAAATCGAATTAGTGTTTCAACAAGATGGAGCTCCTCCGCATTTTTCACAACGTGTTAGGGAGTTTTTGAACAGAGAGTTTCCAGGACAATGGATTGGGCGTAGAGGTGCTATTGAGTGGCCCCCTAGATCACCGGATATAACTCCTTTAGATTTCTTTCTATTGGGCCATTTAAAGCGTAGAATTTACGCAACAGAACCGGAGTCTCTAGAAGAATTACGACGACGCATTGTTGAAGAATCCGCAATTGCTCCAGAATGTCAGAGCTCGTTTTGAACAAAATTTGTACCTTTGTATGGAAGCTGGTGGTCAACAATTTGAATACTTACTTAAGTCAATAAACATTTTTGAACGTTTGGTTTTGTTTTTTAGTTTTTTTTTACGAAAAATTGACTAATTACTACATTTCTTATCACAATGAATGAACTGCGTTCTTGCAACTCCAGCTGTGAATAATTTTTAAACGAGTTTATAAAACTTCAAAAAAAATAATTGTGTGCTGAATTCAAAAAAGAAAGAGCTTTCAAATGATGTAACACTCGACCCATGTTCCCTATTTAAAATATAAGGGTTGTTATCACCACCCTTAAGGGGTTGATGTGACAAAGTTGAGTTTTATGTCAAAATATGTCCCCCTCAATATTAAAATTGACGTGTTTCAGCGTTTCTTAAAAAAATTATCTGGACGCAAATCGGTCTGTTTCGTTTTCAATGCGCCACCTGTATATATATATATATATATATATATATATATATATATATATATATATATATATATATATATATATATATATGTATGTATCAATCGATAATTCAAAAAATAATCAGCCGATTTTTATCAAATTCATGAGTACCTTCCCTTTGCAAGTTCGGTAAGTTCGATAGCCAGGAAAAGCGGCCCAAGTTCCCTCGAAAATAACATAAATTCTCTAAAATTTGATTTGGACATGCACCTTTATATTCTTATGTAGAGTCATCTGCTACTTTTCCAGATGTCTCATTTTTCGAGCACCTGTAAATTTATTTACTTTGATTATTAATGCTGTGCATAATTCATTTCACCACATGTAGGTATATAAATTAAAATGTGCTGAAAACTGAACACAAACTTATTACAATTATGGGCGGTTTTGCACAAATTAATGATGGCATCTGACCTTGACGGACGAAGATTTCATTCGAGTGTTGAGAAGGTCTATTGTGTAAAGAAGTTTACAAACGTAGTGACCTTGAGACAACACGGCCATATAAATTCCTTCTTTGCATATATACATGAAGTCGACTAGATGATTATCCGCACGAACGTCGATGTATATAAGATTAGATATATGTTATTTCCCTTTGTTTGCTGTGTTTTTTACAGCATGAAGAATGATAATGCTGTTTTCAATTATGTATAAGTGCCATGTATAGGAGAGTGATTTACTCACATAGTGTTGGTTTTTTACACATCGAGCTCATGAAATGTAACGCTTTATATCCCTACAGAGCGCATTCCAAATGAAAAGAGACACCCAGTGCAGTTTTGTTGGCGTTTCTTTTAAGCAAAATCCGGAAACATATATTTTTGGTGAATTTTTTATAAAAAGTTCACTGATTAGGAGATCGCGATTTTTTTTATTATTATTTAAGTGCCTTAACAACTAAGGTCATTGACACTAACGAAACTAAATAATTACATAACAAAATTATATATAAAAAGAGGAACTAATAAATACACTTAAATAATTTTATATAAATTAGACTGTCTTAAAAATCTAAGTAAACAGATTACATTCGTAAAATTTAGACCTAAAATTTCAGACAATTTTCTTTCACCAAAATCTTCAAATCGTGGACAGGCATATAAGGGACATTCCAATAGTAAGTGAAAAATTGAATTTGGTGGGTCACAGAGCTCACAATAAGGACGTTGTTGATTTAAGAGATAACCATGTGTATGTAGATAGCGGCCAATTCGGAGCCTTCTAATAATAACTTCTTCCCTGCGAAATAAATCTGGAAGTTTCTTGATTGCCACAGTTGGTTCAATTTCTCGCAGTTTGTTGCTTAGCGAAGACCAATGGATTTGCCATTTCTGTCTATAAGAATTTGCTATCTGTGCAAAAACGTCGGAGTAAAGTTGAAGAGGAATTACAGTATCGATTAAGACAGCATTTCTGGCACATTCGTCTGCATTTTCATTTCCGGTAATGCCACAGTGTGATGGGACAAATATAAGTCTGATAGATTTGCCAGATTGCAAGGCACAATGAATAGATTCTTATGTACTTGGATTACAAGATGGTCCTTTGGGTAAAGGTTTGTGAGTGATATAATCGACGAAAGAGAATCGGTGCATATTAAGGCGTTATTGAAATGAGAGTTGACGAATGTGTTAGTTGCTTTCATTATGGCGTATAGTTCTGTTGTATAGTTACTACATATTGACGGTAAGTGATATGCTTATTCCTTTAGTGCAGAGGTGATACTACATCCGACAACAATTTCACTTTTTGATCCATCAGTGTAAAGAATTATATCATATCGATATCTAGAGATAATCTCTTGAAATAATCTATTGACACATTGAGCTGGTAATACATTCGATTTATGCGATAAAAAGTCGTATCAGTAGGTGGAAAAACAATGGTCCATGGAGAAATAGCACCATTGCATATATTATTTGTCAGATCTGGATTGAAAATATTATTTAGCTTTTTATATGTAAAGAAAATGGTAGCTGTGCTGAAACGTTCGCATTATAGAATCTGTTGAAGTTGGCCTGTGCCAAGAATTTGTAGACTGGATTATTTGGGTTTGCTGATATCTTAGACGCATATTTTAAGAGTAATTCGTCTCTTCTTAACTTAATTGGAGGCTCGTTACATTCTCTGTAAATACTTTCCACTGGACTTGTTCGAAAAGCACCTGTGACTATTCTAAGTGCAGGTTTACAATAACTTCAAGTGATTTTAAGGTTGATTTGCTTGCGGAAATGTAAATAGCTGAGCAATACTCAATTTTTGATCTTATCGGTGATCTGAAAATACTTAGCAAGACTGATTCATGAGCACCCCAGTTATAGTGTCCAAGAGTTTTCAAAACGTTTAGTCTAATAATACAATCAGATGTGAGTATATTTATGTGAGCTTTCCAGTTAAGCTTTGAATCAAAGGTTATTCCTAGAAATTTGTGCTTTGTAACCTCTTGTAGAATCATTCCCCGTAGCTTGAGAGTGTGAGTAACTGAATTGTTTTTCTTTTTCGAAAAAATCATAAACTTTTATTTGGAACAGGAAAAGTTCAATCCATTGTTATCAGACCATTTCTCCAATTTATCGATAGTCTTTTGAATTAGATTACATGTTGATAAGCTATTTTTACCTCTGCAGTATATGACTAGATCGTCAGCATACAAAGCACTCTTTACAGGACTACTGATTGATTGAAGAATATCACTCTAATGTAAAAGAAGTCAAGTGACTGAAATATATATATATATATATATATATATATATATATATATATATATATATATATATATATTCGTAACGGAATCATTAAAATCTGAATCCAGTATTAAAAAATTAGGGACGCAACAGGTTATGGTAACGAATTTTTATTAAATGTTTAACATTTAAATAACTAAATTTATATCAACCTAAAGTGTTTGATTTTGGTATATAGTAAGGCCTTTACGGAGGCAACATACTTGCCAAATTTCATGAAAATAGCTTTGTTGTTTCTTGAGATAATTTTTTTTAAATAAAAACTGTTCCGATCGGGCTGGCTAACAAACTTTTTCGGGGTCTTAACAGAATGAAGATATGTGGAAAGCTTCTTTCAAATCAGTTTAGTGTTTTTTTGAGTTATGCTATATATCTATATATACATTATGTTAAGACCGCAAACATGTTTGTTAGACAGAGCCCCATCGGCACAATTTTCTATAAAAAAAATCATTTTCTTTTATTGATATAAATTCAAACGGACCTTGGTTTTTTTGTCTCACCATCGACACGTCTCAGTTAATTTTTTAAAGTAGAATTCGCTAATAAAATATTTTAAGAAAAATAATATTTTCCTCGTGTTTTTCGTTTCTTCATAGGTCTATTAGCAAATTTTAGTAGTCTAGATCCTTATTGAAAAAAACGGGAATTTTGAAAAACAATCTGAAATGAGCGCGCAAACTAGGAACCCTAGAAGCCATATTCAATGTCAGTTTATATATATATATATATATATATATATATATATATATATATATATATATATATATATATATATATATATATATATATATACATACACACACACGTTGGCCATTTTTAGCCAAACCATGGGAGATACAGAGAAGGTTAAATTACAGAAACGTGCACTACATGATTATTTGTGATCTGAAAACGAATTCTGGATATCTTTTATAGATAGGTACAAGCATTCACAGACCTTTTAAGCCCATAGCTTGGTGATACATTTCCACTGCTTCCTGTCTCTTGTAAGTATCTTCCAGTTGTACTGTAGATATATATATATATATATATATATATATATATATATATATATATATATATATATATATATATATATATATATATATATATATATATATATATATATATATATATATATATATTGTGAACTGACCCCGGATATGTGTTCTGGGAGGCTTAATTAACGCTCATTTGAAGATATTTTTTTAGAAAATTCACTAAAAAGTATACCAACTAATAATAATAATATTAAAAATAACTGTTGGGACGCTGCTGTTTCTCCAAAAACTAAAATCGTTTTGTAGTTTTTACCAGAATTGAACAAGGTTAGGCTTGTGTGCCAATTTATAGATGATTCAAGGTTCTTTATTAGTATTAGGTATCCACTAATGTTTAATGCATTTACAAGAGAGAGAGTTATCTAGAACTAAGCGAGGTCATGCACTTTTCTTTTGTTTTGGAGAACTAAAATTTTGACTTTTGTACTGAGTGAAGTTGGCCAAATCGCATTATTTTGATGCCAAGTACCTATATATTGCACCTCCGTCTACCGTTACATGTACACCAACCTGTATGAAGGCTTTTTGCCTACCTTGCGCTAAAACAGCTTTGTTAGTTTTGAGGTTAAAAAATTATACAATTTTTTAATTCGATTTAAAATGGCAGATTAAAATTTTTTGAACGTCTTGCAGTCTTTTCAGAAGCGACTTTCTTCTACGAAGATTGGCTAAAGTTCTAAGGGCTTTTATGTTATTTCAGATGTTAAAAATTTTGATATGTTTGGAGTTACAATTGTAAGACCTCTCAAGTGGTTGATTATAAAAAATCTGGAGGCGTCAAGTGCGTTGTGGTAGTGGATTATCATAAAAATGTTTTTAACAATAAGCATTGGTTTTTTTAATGAAAACAGGCATAAAATTTGATTACCAGTATAACCTATATAGTAGAAGCATTGTACTATATTTCATCAAATAAGCTTTTCCACAAAACTCACAAAAAAGTTTTTTGCATGAAAATTTATAAACAATTTACAAACAATTTTTTCACGAAAATCCGAAGACATTTTTTTAAATAACTTATTAAACAATTATCATTATGATCCTCACCTCTGAAACATACAGGCTGTTGTATTTGAAACAATTGAGTGAAGATTTTTTTCAATTCAGTCACTGTTTGAGAGTACCTGTATATAGATCTCGTTTATTTCATGAAATAATATAAACGAAAACCTCTATGAATTCGTCATTTGCATGGGACTCTGATTCCTATTGGTAGAAATGCCGTATCAGAATTTTTGATATGTGCCAAAAATGAAAAAAGTTGCACAACAATTGAAATAACTCGAAAACAAGCATTTTTTTTTTAAATTCAATGAAAAATTCAATAACATAAGGGGTTTTCAATTTAAAAAAACTTGTATCGCCGACGACGTATGAAAATGAACTGAAAATGTTTCCTATAAAACTGGTTTCCTATGCAACAAACATTAGGTTAATAGCAAATTGAGTTATTGAAATTTAAAGGATTCAATGAAAAATTGCCACCAAAACGCACTTACTGCGTCCCGATTTTCTTCTTACAAACATACATCATATTTCGATAAAAAATGAAAAAGTGCAATAATATGTGGGTCTTCGAAAAAAAATTGTAGGTATCACCCACGACTTCTGGGTCACCTTGTGATTGTCAAAGTAATTTTATAAGATGCAGCTCTAGATACCCTACAATTAACATAATATACAATTCTTTCTCGTATCTTATATAATAACGGATATATTGAGCTTTACCGTATAAATGCGTCAGCCCGCATATATGTAAACAGACAAAAACTGAAATTAAACCCGGATGTGGGTCCTAGGGGACCTAGTTGGCGTTCATTTGACAAAATATATTTTAATTCAAAAGGAGCGGTATCCTCATTACCGAATTTCTTCTACCAAATTTCGCTAGGAATTATGGACAATTAAACCACAAAGTCTATAACTAAAACTATTGCTAAAACATCAGAGAAAGCGTGGATTTGAAATTAATTTTCTGGAAATATTTTAGTAAAATGAAGGAGAATGACGGTTGAAGCTGAAACTTAAAAACTTGTAAAACACACTTCTTGCGACATTTTTTCTACATAGCCCGTATTCGCTTTAAGTTCTTTGCCTAAAAGTTGCCAATCGCGACTTTGACGTTTTAAGAGGAAATGCTATCAAATTTTCCAAATAATTTTTCAGGCATTTCTTGACTTCAGTTTTTGTTTGTAACCTACAATAGATTTTGTTATCCACAAAAAATATTTTGCTTCTGTGCGTTTTTGTGGTCATCAGTGGCACCCAAATTTTTTTTAATGCCTGTCCCTTTTTTGTTTTTATATTTATAGGTATAAATTTCCGTACATAGCTTGCTTTTGTGACATAAACCCCCGTACCAAATTTGGTTGCCCTAACTTATTTATTTCCGAAAATATTAAATTTTTCCAAAATATTAAAGTTTTCTGAAAGAAAACACAAAATTTTCTGGGAAAAACTGGGCCGCTTTTTCTCGTCACCGGACTTGTCCAAGCCATTTGACTTACTGAATTTTTTAAGAAAATTCACTATAAGATCAGAGCAGTAGCAAACAATGTGGAAATCGTGGAAATATTCGATTTATAATTTTCAAGCTATTCCAAGTCAAAATTAACATAATATGATAATCTTACACGCAAATATTGATATCAGCTAAGTATCTGTACTTTTTGTAAAGCTTTATTTCCCATAATGATTGTATTGTTCCCGTATTGTGCATGTAAAACAGAAAAGAAACAGTTCAAAAAGAGAACGACAAAACTGATATATCGTTATAGTAGAAAGCATTTCCCGCATACAAGAATGGTATATCTTATGGCCTCCTTCTTATTATATGGCCTTTACTATATATTCTGATAAATAATTCAAGAGTCGTATTTTCATCTTGTGCATGAAATTTTATTTGTTATTGTCTTCACAAATGAATTCATCCAGTCACAATAAGGTTAAATGTTTCTCGATCCAATCGTGTTAACTTCGGATCAATACCAACACAAACGAGTTATTTACGCTGATGAAGAATAAAGACAATAGTAAGAGGTTGACTTATAAATTGCATTAGAGGAGAGATTTACAGGCTCGTTTAACAACATTTCTTGTGGCAACTATATTTTCGCTGTAAAATAAAATATCGTTGCTTAATATCCAAGTTTTGTACTAGGAGACGAAATTCTTTACATTTGCTTATACAGCGTGAAAAAAAAGTATGGAGTGCTGCTTATAATTGTTATTATAATTTTTAGCGAATTTTTTTTAAATTATATATATATATATATATATATATATATATATATATATATATATATATATATATATATATATATATCCGACTAATAACTCAAAAAATAATGGACCGATCTTGATAAAATTTGCAGAGTACCTTCCATTTGCAAGTGGCTTGAATAAGTTCGTCAGCCTGGAAAATTTTGTGTTTTCTTTATAAAAAAAGTCATATCTCCGGAAATAACAAAGTAAGGGCAACCAAGTTTGGTAGGGTGTTTGTATTACCAAAATTTAGGTCTCTAGCTTTAAAGAAACAGAAGTTATGGGCAGTTAAAGCAACAAATTTTGGAGTTTTCCTCAAAACGTCAAACTGGCAATTTTAAACGCCAAAATTGGCAATGTTTAGGTAAAGAATGTGAAACAAATACCGTTTGTGAAAAGAAAATGTTGCAAGAAGAATATTCTGCAAACCCTTAAGTTTCAGATTCAACAGTCATTGCCCTTCATTTTACTAAAATATTTACAGAATATCCATTTCAAATAGACCTTTTCTCTGATGCTTTGGCTGTCAGTTTAGTTACGTTTGGTGGCTTTTTGGATATTTATTTGTAGGTTTAGTGAAGTTTATGGTTTAACAGTCTATAATTTTGTTTAGCTAATTATCGTAGAACAAATTTGTTAATGCATTTTTGCATTTTTTATCGAAATAGGATGCGTTTATAACAAAAAAATCTGGACGCAGTAAGTGCGTTTTGGTAGTGAATTTTCGGTAAATTTGCAGATTAGCTCCCGAACGCTTAAAAAAAACTGTTTTCAGAAACCTGCCTACCCCCTACCCCCCCCCCCCCCCCCGATCCACAAAACCCAAGAAATATTTCTTGTTCACACCCCCCAAGGAAGTTACGGGACCAGGAGAATAGAGGTGCTGGGCGGGGTGGGTAGTAAAAAGGAAATGTGAGGAGAAAATGCGAATAAAGCGAGCTTGAACGTTGTCTTTTTCACATTTTGAAGCCATATCCCCCTTGAACCCTGCCTACCCCGCACAACACCCCTATTCCCCCAGAACATTTCTTGTTTACACTCCCCAAGGAAGTTACTGGACCAGGAGTGAGTAGGGGTGTATATTTTTTTAGCTAATTTTCGTAGAAAAAAATTCGTTAATGCATTTTTTAATTTTTTATCGAAATATGATGCGTTTGTAAGAAAAAGATCTAGACGCAGTAAGTGCGTTTTGGTGGCGAATTTTAGGTAAATTTGCAGTTTAGTTCCCTAGGGCCCCCCCTGGATCCACAAACCCCAAGAAAAATATCTTGTTCACACTCCCCTAGGAAGTTACGGGACCGGGAGTGAGTAGGGGTGCATAATTTTTTTTAGCTAATTTTTGTAGAACAGAATCGTTAATGCATTTTCGCATTTTTTTATCGAAATATAATGCGTTTGTAAGAAAAAAAACTGGACGCAGTAAGTGCGTTTTGGTAGCGAATTTTCGGTAAATTTGCAGTTTAGCTCCCGAACTCTTTTAAACAAACTTTTTTCAGAATCCTGCCTATGGCCCCTCTGAATCCACAAACCCCAAGAAAAGTTTCTTGTTCACACCCCCCAAGGAAGTTACAGGACCAGGAGGGAGTAGGGGTGCATAATTTTTTTTTAGCTAAATTTCATTGAACAAATTCGTTAATGCATTTTTGAATTTTTGGTCGAAATATGATGCGTTTGTAAGAAAAAAATTTGGACGCAGTAAGTGCGTTTTGGTAGCGAATTTTCGGTAAATTTGCAGTTTAGCTTCCGAACGCTTTTCAAAAAACTGTTTTCAGAAACCTGCCTAGGCCCCCACCTCCCTGGATCCACAAACCCCAAGGAAAATTTCTTGTTCACACTCCCCAAGGAAGTTACAGGACCAGGAGTGAGTAGGGGTGTATAATAATTTTTAAACTAATTTTCGTAGAACAAATTCGTTAATGCATTTTTGCATTTTTTATCGAAATATGATGCGTTTGTAAGAAAAAAATCTGTACGCAGTAAGTGCGTTTTGGTAGCGAATTTTCGGTAAATTTGCAGTTTAGCTCCCGAACCTGCTATTAAAAATATTTTAAAGAAAATTCGCTACCATAACGCACTTGCTGCGTCCAGAGATTTTTACGTTTGAATACGCCAATCTAGTCTTTAATTAGCCTACTTTTTCATCTAATTCATTTGTTTTTGTATTGACGGGCGTCAAAGTTAACTACGACGTCATCGACATTTTTTTTACTGTAGTATGCGGCTTGTGATACATTTAAAAGCTATTATCTTGAAAAGTTTGCTCCTAAATTTTGGCAGGATTCTATCACGCATTTTCAAAACGGCGTCCTTTTTTCCAAAACATTTTTTTAAATTTTAATTTAATTTTTAAACTAATAATAAATGACTAATGTCTGTGATCTCATGCCTTTAAAGGAAACTACCATAAATGGTTTTAAATTATCGATACCACTGAAGCAGAATAGTACTAGTACTATTCTGTTAAATAAGAAAACATGACAGTAACACAACCAAAAAATATGTATGTCAAATGGATGTAATACATAAATGTAAATAACTGCCACGGGTTTTCTTGATAAAAGATAAAAATAATGAAAAGCTTGCCCGGCTTCTGGCCCGTTACAATTTAGGAAAAGCGAGGTTTCGGAAAAATAAAGAAAGAAGGAAAAGGAAATTAAACAAAATACAGGGAAGAGTAAAAGAGAAAGAATAGAGAATGATTTCACGCTACACCCGGGAATTGGGAAATTCAGCGTCGGCAGCTGGTACCAGGCTCAGAAGGTAGGTCACGACTATTTGCCTATTTCTAGTGACAGGTGCAACAGATGTTGAAAGAATGGTTTTGGGGGTTGGAAGTTTATAAACTAATAAATTATTCCACACAAAGTATTTTAGTCAATTATCTGATAGTTAAATAAATACAACGACATCAATAGTAAGTGAAATTTAATAGCTCGAATCACAACACAATAAGTGAGGAATGGTTACATTAATTAATTGTTGTATTTTAGGCTGACACTCAGCGATGGTAAAAACGTGTTACTGTGTCAGAGATGTAATTGTTAATTTTAACTTAATTTAACAAAGATGCAGAAATCCCCCTTACAGTCGACTGCTCGAGTTTACAGACAAAGACAAGGTTAAAACATCAACTTAAACGTATGTATAGCTTAATAATCATCTGATTGTAGGTGTACTACTGAAAATTCAACAACAGTTACACAAAATAAAGAAACAAAAAAACTTCGTGGACTTATCTGGAACTTAGTCCTTGTCCTTCAAATTCTTTGGGCACTCAGATGTGAGTGCGGACCCAGTAAAAGCAGAAAACACCAGCAGATTTCAGCCCCAGGCAAGAAACCCCAAAAAGATGAGGTTTCTTGTTACATACAATATAAATAATTTTCACTGAACCTTAATAATTAAAGTAATTAATTGTAAAGTTGTAACTAAATCCAGCTTCTAGCTACAGTCAACTTTATTGTTCAGTCACAAGAATATTAGTCAAAATATAATTTCATATGAATCTTAATCTTGAACCAAAGAACAAAAACTCGTTGGAATTTAATAAGAAGTGATAAGAGAGATGTTAATATTTCCTTTTAAATGAATTTTATTAGTTTCAGAAATTATATCTGGGAGAAAGAGAGAGAATGAAAAAGATGATACTATACACTGAAGAGTGAGATAGAAAAACATAGATTGTCATAAGAGAGAAGGAGACAGTACATACCTAAGGACAATTGCTATTATTAAAAATGTAAACAGAACATCAAACTTATTTGTTTACTGTTTTGGACTTAGGTTAATTTTTACAAGTGAACTTAGATGAAGAGGGGTGTTTATTGGTATTAAACGTTAAACTACAACAAAAGTGAAAGTGTAATTGGCACCTTTCCAAGGTTTTACAAGTGTGCATTATAAACAAACTGTTTATATACCAAAACATGCAAACTATTAGCTACAGAGTGTTCACAAGTGAGTATTATGTTCATATATTAACTATGTTTTTCACCCCGGAAGTCAACAAGCTGTCAGAAATATAAAGAGAGGTTTAGAACCGTCTCATAACAATAGGGATGTCCTGCGATTGATGGATGAATAATTTATTTCAGTAAGTGCCGAAAGTGTTGTCCTTTAACTACTTGACAAGGTCCAAGTCTAGGAATAACTTGAACATTGTGTATTGTTTCTGGAAACAAAATCTCGTTCCAATTCTTATGCGCAACTTTGAGTCATCAATATTTCTTGGACGACTTAAAAACCCTTTGTATTTCAAATAACCCTACAAAAAAGGTCCAGTGGTGTCATATCAGGTGATCTGGCTGGCCATTTAACGGGACCTCGTCGACCAATCCATTTTCCCGGAAATGCCAGATTAAGTCTCAAACTTCTCTTGTCCTGGAGCATCATCTTGTTGTAGCCGAATTTATAGACTGGGCAAATCGGAATTATTTGAGTCAGGATAGAGTGTAACTATAGCTGGTAGAAGGTCAAATTGCAAAAAATTCAAGTTGGTTTCACCTGTAAGATTTTCTTCAAAGAAAAATGGCTCTAGCACTCTGTCTTTTAATATGTATGCCCATACATTAAGCTTATCCGGTGATTAGCTATGGGCTTCTTGAATCCATCGTGGGTTCTCTTTGGATCAGTATTGACAATGTTGCTTATTCACATTTCCATTGGGGTAAAATGTGGCCTCATCTGGGTATAAAGTATTTGATGCAAAAGGATGTCGATGACAAATTGGTTGCAGAATTTTACGAAATTGCAGTCTTTGGTCGAAACTATGTTCATTTAATTCGTGTACCAAGCAGATTTTACATACGTAGTATTTTTTTACTAATATATTATGAGCTTTTGGCGACTAACACTAGCCGGATTTTCTTGGATAATCAATAGGACATCAATCTAAATGTTTTCATCTACCGTAGGTCTTCTACGTTTAGGCAATATTTTAACAAAGCCATGTTCCTCATATTTTATTAAAATCCTGGAAACTGTGGATCTTGAAATCACCGTTCGATCTGGATTGGCTTGATTAAAGAATTCCCGTACCTCATTAGTCGATCTACGAC
Source organism: Tillus elongatus (assembly GCA_964006375.1). Lineage (NCBI taxonomy): Eukaryota > Metazoa > Arthropoda > Insecta > Coleoptera > Cleridae > Tillus > Tillus elongatus. The sequence continues at coordinate 234,138,733 of OZ023262.1, forward strand.
GATCTCCGTAACCAAACGTCATTAAAATTTCAATATGACCTTGTTCACTGAGAGACATTTATCGGTTATTAAAAGGGGATATATATATATATATATATATATATATATATATATATATATATATATATACTTTAGAAGCCGTTTCTAACATTTTTTATTAATTTTAGATTCTCCTCATTACCGTGGTGATTATTATCCCAAATATAGATCAAAGAATTCCCGTACCTCATTAGTCGATTTACGACGATCTTCATAACCAAACATTAAATTTCAATATGACCTTGTTCACTGAGAAACATTTATCGGTTATTAAACCGGGAATATATATATATATATATATATATATATATATATATATATATATATATATATATATATATATATATATATATAGATTCTCCTTATTAACGTGGTGATTATTATCCCAAATATATCGGGCAATGGAAGATCTATCTATATTGCGGTATCTTAATTGTGCTAAATGTTCTTTGAATCTAATTCCAATAGATCTTTTTTTTGTCCGACGTATTTAAGACCACATTTTTTACAACTTATTTAATAAATTACCGACATTTTGCCCATACTATCCTTATATTTTGGGTTAACTAGCAAGTTTTTTAAAGTATTTTTTTGTCGAAAATTGGCTTTTTTCAAATGCTATCTAGACCCCTCGAGATTCGAGGTTCAAATGGTAAGCAAACAAAGTCTTTTTCGGCTTTCTCTCTTCTAAAAGTCGTTTTTTTTTCATTTTTGTGGTGATTTGAGTTTTCCAAGTGTGTTTATGTTTGCATACTCTTTGTCAAAACTACTAAACTGCTCGTCACTAGGGATATAAGACTGAGGTTGGACACTGTGGCTGGAAACTGAAACTAAAAGCAAAATCACCCCAAAAAAACACAAAAATAATAACAGAGAATGATATGCTGGACACATATTTCGACAGCGAAGTTGTCTTGATCAGTAGCTGTCGCTAAAACTGAAGTTTAGTATCTAGTGCGTAACTCTCTGTTATTATTTTTGTGCTTTTTGTTTCATTGAGGGATGTGTTTTAAATTTTTTGAAATAACAAATCATAGAAAACGTACCAATATTGTTCATTTGAAACCATATTAAAAAGTTGCCTTGAAAATAAAATCACAAAATTTAGTTCTTTATTTTCAGTTATTTAAGTTTTTTTCTGGAAAAGAAAGGTCGCCATTTTGAAAATGCATGACAGAATCGCGCAAAAATTTAGGTGCATACTGTGCGAGATAAGAGCTTTCAAATGAGGTATCACAAGCGGCATACTGCAATTAAAGAATGTCGATAACGTCATACTTTTGACGGCCGACAATGAAGAATTAAATGAATCATATGAAAAAGTAGACTACTTTAAGACTAAATTAAGGTGTTTGAGCGTTTTTCAAATAAAATAACGTAGTTATTAGAGGCAGTGCATACTTTTTTTCACACTGTATATAGATAATATAATTTGATATACCAAATCAAAACTCTATCACTGGAATTACTGCCAGATCACTAGAGAAAGAGTCTATGTGAAATGAATTTTCTGCAAATATTTTAGTAAAATGAAGGACAATGACGGTTGAAGTAGAAACTTAGGCTTTGTAAAACACACTTCTAAAAAGTTTCTTCTACATAACCCGTATTCGTTTCATAATGTTTGTCTAAGAATCGCCAACTTTGACGTTTCAAATCGCAACTTTGACGTTTTAAGAAGAAAAAATATACACATTTTAAAACAATTTTTCTGTTACTTCTGGACCTTTTTAAAGTGGCACCCGCATTTTTTTGCTTTTTTTCGCACCAACTTAGAGATCTAAATTTAGGATCCGTAGAATACGTTTTATGGTAGAAAGTAGAAACATGCATACCAGTTGGTTATCATAGCTGTGTTACTATTGAAGATGCAATAATTTTGAGAAAGAAAACCCAAACATTTCGCGAAAAAAACGGTCCAATTTTCCTGGATAACGAACTTGTCTAAGCCGCTCACAAAACTTAATTAAAATCGCCGAATTAGTTCTTGAGTTATTGGTGTGATATATATATATATATATATATATATATATATATATATATATATATATATATATATATATATATATATATATATATATATCACAGATCATCTCATAAGCGAATTTCTTCTACGAACATTCGCTAATAATAACTGCAATAATAAGCTCCGGTTGTTTCATTTTTATTGTTTTCAATTTTATTATTTTCAAAGTCCACTGAATGCGATGCCATTTTTGGAGGTATGTAATAAAGCTTTGCAAACGTGATCCGCTTGGAATTTTTCTTATATCGATAGACACTATGTAAGCCGGATTTTAGAGTCTGATCCGATTTTGTAATAATGCTTTCATATTAAGAAACGCATATTTTTCGGGTATAATCTTAGTAAATGTCAACATGAGACACTTATAACCATATAACAATTCCTTTATAGAACTTTACTAGCGTATAAGTTGAAAATGGCGAACAACCTGTCGGCAAAGATGCCGCCATAAATTCTAAGTATGTCAGAGCACAGGTGCAACATGCAACCTGTTATGTTTTTATTTGAAAGGTGCATGTACCAAAATAACTAAAGAGGATGAAGCGAATCCAAGCTCTTCGTGGATTGAACTGATGTAGAATGGGAGTGGCCTTTAAAAAGCGTACGAGGTTAATACTAATAACATATGATAAATTTGACAAAATTAAATGGTGATATTAGACGTATTTAGTACTGCTGCTCAAGTATCAAGATCAAAAAAAGTCCAGGTATAGCAAATGCGTTATGGTAGCGAATTTTAGGAAGAAATAGCATTCTAAAAAAATGTTAATAAAACAACGTCTTTTAAGTATGCCTATTTTCATGACTATAGCCAATCACAGGCGACATGTTTCACGTCACTTTTCTGGAAATCTCATCGAACCACTGCCTTTCTGCAAAGATGGTATAGATCTTTAACGTGCCCAACATCAGATGATACACGTGACGTAAAAACACTTACTACATACAGACTTGGAGACTACTTCTCTGGCTTCACTGTTGGTTTTTGTAGGTGAAGGACGTAGCCAGCGCGTGAGCTAACTGGAGCAAGTGGCCCTTCGAATTCTGGATGTTCTAGGATGTTCTTCAATGCTTCTGTGACTATAGTTTCGCTGCTTGACAGCATTCTATAGTCACAGAAGCATTGAAGAACATCCTAGAACATTCAGAATTGGGAGGGCCACTTGCTCTAGTTAGCTCACGCGCTGGCTACGTCCTTCACCTACAAAAACCAACAGTGAAGCCAGAGAAGTAGTCTCCAAGTCTGTGTGTAGTATGGACAAGTTTCACCAAGTAAGGGCAACAACAATCAATGAAATAAAAACACTTAATTGGATTATTAGAGTTCACAGAGTTAACGATCTAAATAAAACTTGCTAAATTAGATATTCGTAATATAAAGAAACATTTACAAATGCTGAAATTGCAGAGTTTACATATACTATACTTTATTGTAAATTAACAATTAAATTTATAATATTCTTATAAACTAATACACAGGGTGATCCCATGACTCCTCCACGCCCAGATGAAAATATAGATCTTACTGACCTAGTTTTTCAGGTTAGTTTCTTCCAGTGAAATTTCTCTCACTGTGCATCTTGTCTTTGAACTTGACACTTCACTTGGTACCTTGTTCATTACAGCGTTTCTATCTCTGTATAAACAAAACATTAGTACTATTAGTAACATAATATATAGATAATAGTCCGTATGCTAAAACTCGAATGAAATAGTGGTAATTCTATATTATGTAATGCATCTTTCCTATGTTGCATTTGAGGCACGATGGGCCGTAGATCATCAAGGTGGACTGGATCCAACTTTATTGGCGTCATTGTTGTTACTCCCTTCTTGAAATTCCGTTGACTAATTTTAATTTCTGGAATCTCCAAATTTGTAACTCGCTTCAAGGGGGTTTTGTAGGATCGAACAATTTGTTGACCAATTTGTATTTGGCAATTTTCGGGAATACAAATTATGTAGATATCTTCTATTATTACAGCATTTTTGTTAGTTAAGCACTTTTTGTTGACTATAGTTTCTTGAGAAATCACTGTAATCCATTGATCGCCGTTTACCTTCTGTATCTTTGTGTGTTTAAGTTGAGCGGTATGCTCTATACAATTTTCGTATTTATGGGAAAATTGCGGATTTCACAAGGGCTGTCTTCGCTTACTTCTTGGGTACTATGTGGCAGACATAAATATTCGGCGGCACTAATTTCTTTGCATGGGCTACTTAATAAACTGTAGTATCTCTCGTTAGGGATAAGGTATTTTTGATGTGAAATGATAATATGGAAGGTAAAATTGGAATTTTTATACGTACAGAATACAGGTGAAAATAATCATAAGGTACTGACTCCGTTAATGGCATTTCAATAACAAGAACTAATTGCATTGATTTATAATAAGATTTATTCTTTAGCAATACTTTCGTAAACTTGAATAGTGTTTTTGGAAACTTCATAAGCCAAATGTGGTTTATTTAGAAATGATGATATTTTGTTAAGTTCGTTAAGTAAATTTTGTGATTTTATAAAAGAGGAATAAACAACATTTAAATTCTCAAATGTGATAGCATCTACTAATATTTCGAAAGTTTCTTTTATATCAATTGTGCCGCTAATCATTTGCATAACCAACATTTGAATGGCTAAGACAGTCTCTATATTTTCAGTTTTTAGGTTGAGTTTATTAATGTTTTCAGTAACTAAGGTGAGTTCAGATTTAAGATGAATTTGATTATTAGTTATCATTCCAATACTGTAACTAAACTTTTCTGTTGCCTCTTGATTTAATGAAATTTGCTCTTTTACCATAACCCTAACTTTATCTTAATTAAGTGATAATTTGCTCCTGTCCTGACTTATCTGTTTCAGACATTTTAAAATAGGGGCATATTCCCTAGTAACTGGAAAACTGCTCGAGTACAACCCGTCCCCAAGAAAGGATCCAAACCACTTCCTAGCAACTACAGGCCTATTTCTCTCCTTTCAGTGGTCTCTAAAGTGATGCATAAGTATATAAACACCGAATTATTAAAATTTCTTGAAAAACACAGTCTAATCCACGACAGGCAGTATGGATTCCGTCAGCGCAGATCAACTGTCGAGCTCCTTTCCTTTGTCACCCATTTTGGAGCAAGTCTATGGAACTACACGGTGAATCCCAGATTGTTGCTCTAGATATAGCCAAAGCATTCGACCAGGTCTGGCACGCAGCGCTGCTTAATAAACTTCCGGCCTATGGCGTACCACCAAAGCTCTGTACCTGTAGAGCAAATTTCCTCTCCAACCGGACCATTTATGTTGTCGTGTATGGCCATTCCCCTAAACTGCATCCAATTAATGCAGGAGTCCCTCAAGGTTCAGCTTTAGCCCCTACTTTGCTTCTTCTCCACATCAATGACCTCCTCTCTAGCACATCCAACCCAATTCACAGTTACGTGGACGACAGCATCCTCCACTCAAATATACAATATTGTAAGCCTGTTTCTTCAGCCCAAATAGACGAGGATCGCAGAATCATGGAGGGTTCTGTCTCTGTGGATCTCCAAAAGATATTGGACTGGGGAAGTAGAAACCTTGTACAATTCAACTCCAACAAATCTCAGTCTTGCCTTCTATCTCATAAGAGATACACCAGCCTGAGACCCATCACAATGAACAACCAAGTTATTCAAAGTAATGAGTCCTATTCACTTGCTGGCATCTCTGTGGACCGAAATCTCATTTGGCACCAACATTTCACATCAATTGCAGAAGCGGCTGCTAAGAAATTATTCTCTTCCGGGCTCGCAAGTACTTTTCACTAGCTAATCTCTATACCTTATCTACCTCACAAATAAGGACAAACCGCGAATACTGCTCCCACATCTGGGGTGCCTCTGCCGCTTCTACGCTCGCTATCCTGGACTCCATTCAGAAGAGAGCTATACGTCACATCGGTGACACTACCCTCACTTAAAGGCTGCCATTACTTGCCCACCGACGTTCCGTTGGTGACCTCTCTATCTCTTTTACAGATATCTGCACGGGCACTGCTCGGAGGAGCTTTCTTTCATAGTTCCTCCACATTGCTGCCCCCAACATAAACACCAGGGTGAGAAAAAAAATGTATATATGTATATATATATATATATATATATATATATATATATATATATATATATATATATATATTGTAGCCACACTTACGCTTAAACAAGACAGACTTAGGACAGGCATTTCCATAATATTCAATGAAGAATAGCGCAAAGCGCCACCTCTGGAATTGTGAAGGCTCTGGGCTTCTACAGCAACTTCCACGCACACACAGTATTGCGAGAAGAAAGCTGTGTGAAGAAGACTAGCGATCGAATACAACTATTTTTATTTTTATTTATTATTTATTTATTTATATGTAATTAAAATTATACATTGTATCTTACAAATAAGCTATGCTTGTGGATGTATTGATACAATTTTCGTTACGTCCTCATATATACATACATACATATATATATATATATATATATATATATATATATATATATATATATATATATATATCCACACGATAACTCAAAATGTTATTAACCGATTTTGATGAAACTCGTCAAGAGCTTGGATAAGTTCGTTTTGCAAATCGGGCAACCCGTATGTTATTTCAAATTTAATGACAGATTATGTAATTTAAGTTTTATGTATTTTATCAGCAAATGTTTGTGTAAAATATATAAGTCAGAGCCTCGGTGGTTCAGAGGTAAGAATGTGTGCCTCTGAACCGAAAGGTACTGGGTTCGATCCCAGGGATCTCCTTTCACTTTTTCATTACAAACTGTAACATTAACATCAACCGAGGTTCTGTCATTGTATTTGAGCAAGTTGAATGTCTGCACGTTCCGTCCTTCGGAGGGGGCGTAAAGCCGTCGGTCCCGTGTCCATGCGATGTTGGGCAAGTTAAAGATCCCTACCCTCCTTACAGAAAGGCAGCGGTTCGGCAAAATTTCCAGGATAGTGAGGTGAAACTGCTCCCTGGCGTCGGTGATCGGCCATAGTCGCGGAAATAGCCGACGTTAAAGAAACAAAAACACACAAAATATATGTCAGTTTTCGCAGAAATCATTTTTTGTCGAATTCTTGTAAAATGGATTATTGTAAAAAAACGGTGTTTGCAAATTCACATGAAAAATCTGTTTTCGAATTTTCTTGAAAAGTAATTTCTTTAGCAAATTATGTAAAATATTTTTACCTAGCTACTTTTCGTTAAAAGAATTTTATATAAATTTTGTGAGCATTTAAGCCGATTTTCGTAAGAAATTTTCGTGAAAGGGGTTGTTTACAAATTTTTGTGTAATTTTTTTAAATTTTTGTCAAAAAGCTTTACACAATAATGTGTAACACGACCCTACCTTGTTTACATGGATAGCTTGGCCTGATTGTTATATTTCATCCCCATAGAAGCATGCAGGGTACGCCAGCCCTATCAGACTAGTTTTTCTTAAAATAAAAAAATCCGAAGAAAAAAATTGTGTCTCAAAAAATAACCCAGTTATTTTGATCAAATTTGGTTGGTATGTTGCCCTCGTAAATACCTTACTCCACGAAAACTCAAGTTTCTAGGTTTATAGAAAATTGAGTTATACAAATTTGAAGCATTTAATGAAAATTCCCTACCATAACGCCATTGCTGCGTCCCAAAATTTCATCTTGTGACAGGCCGTCAAGGATTTGCTCTTCATTATTCAGATACTTTATTTTCGTTTTATTTTGACACCTGAAGAGACAATAGTGCACAGATTTCATACGTTTTGAAATAGATTTCATTTTTGTTTAAAACGCCTGAATAAGTTTATCACCTTCAAGTCTGAAATTATAATTTTATTATTGTTGATATTAAAAAAAAACCGTTTGATTAGGTTGACTCAAATGAAATCATAGTGGCGACTATTAAGGAAAAATAACTGCTACGTTTATAATTTGGCAGATACTTTCATTTTCTAAATATGAATTAAGTTTCGTTGTGGAAATATTTTGTATAACATAATGAAATTTGTAATACAAGTTTCTTTTAAAGAGACTTACATTATCTACAGATATAGGAAACTTTAATTCTTTAGCTTCATAGAAAATTGAGTTTTGGACATTTTTCTCAAAAGTAGTTACAACACAATAACTTTTTGATAATAGAGAGATATCGATGGTAACAATTTTTAAAGAATTTTTGAAATGTGCGCTTACTAGGACCTCTAAAATCGATCTTCAAGGTCTGTGTAAGTTTAAAGTATTAACTTTACTAATATGCCGTATAATAGGAGTGTAGAATTCTTATGAAACTTCGCTACTATAACGCACTTGCTACACCTCGAAATTTTTATTGTATGATATTGGTGGGAAAATTAAAAAAAATTGTTGTCGTTGAAGGCTATAAGTCCTAAGCGAGTAGATCATATGTTTGCGGGAGTATGAGACAGTGCTGTTGAAATAGTTAGCTCTTTAAAACATAGGAAACAACTGTATTACCGCAATGGTGATTAGCTCTTTAAAACATAGGAAACAACTGTTTAAACTGTATTACTGCAATGATGACTCAGGGGCGGCTCCTCAATAAGAGTGCCCCTGCGCGCGCACTGTCGCCTGCCGTGGAAAAAACAATATTTTTGCTATGCTATATTTTAATAAATTTTTATATACTTTTTTACCTCCTGCATTCAACAAACAAAATTAGTATATCGAGGATCGCAGAGAGTCGGCAGCCATTAATACAGAATACAGAATCAGAATAAGTATAGTGTTAATCGTTGCAGACGTTATATACATCCATATCCATATAAAGCAGTCAGGCGGCGGTGTGTATTTTTCGGCGCTGTCACAAAATGCGATACTTCAGTGCGAAATGATCGCCGAATCTTGATGATCTTCGTCGAAAACGACCGAATAAGCAATCTGTTGTGCGCTATAAAATTACACACTTCCAGTTTGTAGTGGACTTTTGGCAGAGCGTGTGTACCTACTACGTAGTAATTTTCGTCTTCGCGTCGAATTGATTTTTAATTAGATCAATTCTTTGTTGTTTACAACAGGTTCTAACAAGACAATTATTATTATTATTATTAGGGTTACTACTTCGGGTTGCTTAATAAGTGGACAAAAATAATTGTGATACTGTGATTAATTCAGTGGATATTTTAAATATAAAGGTTAACTTTTTAAGGGACTTTTTAACTACTATAACGTATAACTAACTAGAGGAAAACTTGGTAAGTAGTTAATAATTATTAAGTTTAGTAAGTAGGTGTCTTTATAATACGGGGAAAAAATAGGCGAGCTCTTCATTCTCAGTGAATGTTATTTTTAAAAAAAAATTTCAAAATTTGTTTCAAATGAGCGCGAACTAGAACCCCTGGAACCCATATCCGGGGCAGTTTCAATTTTATATATGTATATATATATATATATATATATATATATATATATATATATATATATATATATACATATATATATATATATATATATATATATATATATATATATATATATATATATATATACATATATATATATATATATATATATATATATATATATATATATATATATATATATATATATATATATATATATATCCAACCGATAACTCAAAAAATAAGCAACTGATTTTGATGAAACTCGGCTAGTGTCTTTCTTTTATTAATGGCTGGGATGAGTTCGTTAGTCAGGAAAATCGGATAACGTTTTCCGGAACAATTTTGTGTTTTGTTTAAAAAAAAATCTTTTTCTCTAAAAATTACAAAGGTATTTCCATGAAATTTGGTGGATATGTTTCCTTGTAAAAGACGTTACTACACACTAAAATTCAACTTTTTACAATTTTAGAAAATTGAGTTATTTAGTTTTGAGTTTTCTTTTGAAAAAAAATTTTTTCTCCTAAAATTACAAAGTTATTTTGATGAAATTTGGTAAATATTATTCCCTGGGTAAGATTCTACTATACAGCAAAATTTAAGGTTCTAAGTTTGTAGAAACTTGAGTTATTTAAATTTGAAGCATTTAATAAAAATTTACTACCATAACGCACTTGCTGCGCCCCGAACTTTTTTTTCTTGCGCATCCCCAAAGAATTAAGGCACGAGCCGCTACTGTGAGGACTGCATTAGTGTTGCTGTAAGAATTTTCAACGCGCAGCTGAAAAATTTAACGAAACTGGTTCAGTGCAGAATAACAATATCATTAGTTATCACTCAATTATCAATGAAGATATGCAAATAAGTTTTGGACATTTAGAAGCTGGCGGTAGTAAATTTGAAAGTGTTAGACAATAGACAATCTGCATGGATTTTCCATTACATGAATTTAACATTTACATAGGACTTTCATAGAACGTTCTTACCTGCATGATAATACCAAAAAACTGACATAGTGGACAGAAAAAGACGTTTAAAAACGAAAAATTTCGAATTATTATCATGTGACCGCGAATGTTCTGCTATTGGTCGCAACGTAGTTGGATAGCAAAAAATTTCAAGACGCAGCAAGTGCGTTATAGTACCGAATTTTCATTAGAATTGTACACTATTATTATACGGCATATTAGTAAAGTTAATACTTTAAACTTACACAGACCTTGAAGATCGATTTTAGAGGTCATAGTACGCGCACATTTGAAGAATTGTTTCGAAAGTGTTACCATCGATATCTCTTTATTATCAAAAAAATCTTGCATTCTAACTCCTTTGGACAAAAATGCCCAAAACTCAATTTTCTATGAAGCTAGAGAACTAAATTTTTCTAAATCTGTTGATGGTGCAAGTCTCTTTAAAAGACACTTCTATTACAAATTTCATTAAAGTTATACAAAAGATTTCCAGAACTTAATTCATGTTTAGGAAAATAAAGTAGCAGTTATTTTTCCTTATTAATCGCCAGTATGATTTCGTTTTAGTCAACCTAATCAAACCGGTTTTTTCAATATCAACAACAACGAAATTATAATTTCAGACTCAGAGGTGACAAACCTATTCATGCGTTTTAAACATAAATGAGATCATGTTCAAAACGTATGAAATCTGTGCACTGTGTTTCTCCAAATGTCAAAATAAAACATAAGAAAACATACATTCATCGAGTTGGATTTGATCGCGTAACCTTCTGCTTAGAAAACAACGATACTGTCTCTGCGCCATGTAACGTTAGCTAACGTTATGTTTACATGATACTCCAGATCGGCTTTATGCGCATGATATTATATTCAAAATATACGTAACAATTAAGTACAGAATTAGTAGAATTACCATTGAAACACATTCCACGACTGTTTCGGTTTTATATGACGTCTTATGTTTAAGTTTAAAGATAAAATAAACTATTTTAGAATCATTTTTATAGAGACTTGGCTTGATATTGTTTACTTTTCTACTATATTATGCGACAGCATAATATATCTATGCTGCTCCAAAACTGTATTTGGGGCGTTCATAAAGCTACAATTGTAGTGCATTTTAATAATTGATTGAATATTCCAGTTGAATAACAATCACCTGAAAAATTTGTAATTTCATGTCTCCTGTCATTTTCCATAATTGCGGCCTAGATTTCACGATTGTTGGTTTGGGTAGTGTGTTTTATGCTTGGTATATATTTAGTTTGCTTACCGTTGATGTATGGTTCATACCTGTTGTATGAATCAATCTACGCGTGACAGTTAACTACTCTATCTGTCAGGCATTGGACTTTAACCACCAAGTCGTTTCAACGCATGTCTTTGGGATTTTATTTTTAATTTGAAAATAAATATTGTGTACCAAATTACTTAAAATTCACAACATAGGTTTATTTGCACTATTTCTAGCCACATGTAGAGTCTCACTCCAGTTACTCTGATGCAAAAATATAGCGTTTTCAAAAATGTTTTGCATATTTTTGGGGAGAAAACGTCCGTTATAGCTGATATACGACCTGTCCGCGGTCTTAATACAGTGAAGATATGAGCCAAGTTTCGTTCAAATCAGTTGAGTATTTTTTGAGTTATGGCTCGGATACATATATATATATATATATATATATATATATATATATATATATATATATATATATATATATATATATATATATGTGTGTGTGTGTGTGTGTGTATCCGAGCCATATATATATATATATATATATATATATATATATATATATATATATATATATATATATATATATATAAATTTTTAAAGGACCTTGGTTTTGGGTTCTAGAGACCCAAATTCGCGCTCATCTGAATACATGTTTTCAAAAGCTTTCATCGTGACCTCTCTATTACCGAATTTTTCTTAATGAAAATCCGCTAATAAATATCGTGTTTGCATTTGCCTTATGGTATGGTAAGTATGGCCGTTTGTTTCTCAACATCGTGGTGAATTCAATCCGTTTATTGTGTTTGTTCTAGTTGAATAGTGTAAAGTGTGCGTAATAAAATGGTCAAAGGTTTTCAACAGGCGCAATCAGTTAATTTGCCAGGAATTGACTCATTCATGATGACATCATTCTTTGGTAAAAATCCAGACTTCACAAGTACTAAAATAAAATGAGCAAAAGCTGGAAGGTGTGTTGAAATAAGTCGATGCTAGTTGCACACATATTTAGCCAAGTATATCATGTAATTATTCATGTGATTTGTAATATATTTGCTTTGAATGAAATCAACATGACATGACAACAACATATCCTCAAATCTACCATATATTTTTGATATAACAATGTTGGCTGAATGAATTACATATAATTAATGGAAGCAAACCCAATCATTTCGTTAATTATTAACCATGACTTTGGCGGCTTGTTAATACTAAGGGTAATATATATATATATATATATATATATATATATATATATATATATATATATATATATATATATATATATATATATATATATATATATATATATATATTGTTCATACTTAATATGTACAGATAAACATAGATCTTGACAACATGGAAATTATAACCTAACTTAATAACGCATTGTGAGAATTTTTACCTTATATCACTAATATTCATTGTGAAAATGAGGAGATACTTACATTAAATTGTCTTTCCAACAATATAAGGCGGTTTTTTCAGATAACTGTGGATTTTTCCTTTCATCCCGCTTTGAAAACCAAAGTTTATGCAGCAATGCTCAATGATTAAGGAGGTCTAAGGGAAACATTTTACCAAGAATGTCGGCTGATAACATCGGAAATGTTACAGGCAGTTCCTAAGAAACTCGAAAATCACCTTCATTATTTCATGACAGTAAGTTGTGGTTACTTTGAGTTTCTGTGTAAATAATCAGGTATTAAAATAATTTCAAAAACACTGGGTGAATGATCAGCTGTTCAAATTCCTATAGTTCAAATGCTGTTAGGACATAAGGTAATTGTTTGCACCATTGCTTTCTAATTTGAGCCACTTTTGGAACAATTAAAAATAGTTTCTCTGGAGTTTTTATAGTTGTATTCGTACACACTGGTACTATACAGTATTTATATAAGTTTTGTTTTTCATATTATCAAATAAAATCACATACATAAGCCAAGATTCAATCAATAACTTGCAACACAGGATATAAACACAAGAAACAAGTTCATTGTTGACTATTGTACTGTCCCGTGACGTCACAGATCATGGCGGCAAAATAGTGGTGTTTGAAATCAAGTATGAAATTCTGATTTTCAAATATTTTTGCATCGTTATTTTTGTAGTATGTGAAATGAAAAAAATATTAAAAATCATCTTTTTGGGATGTCTATCAGATGTGATAAGAAAAAAACATGCAAATTATCTAATATCACCGTGCGCTTTGGGGTCTCCAAAATTCAGAATATAAACTCGCAAAATTATATCCCTATAAGATCAGCTTTGCTCAAATGCTTAACGAAGATGACTATAATCGTAGAACTGAATTTTGTGAACGTATGCCACATAACCTATCCAGAAAATCTCCCTAAATTCTACGTATGTTTCTCTGACGAATGTGCATTCAGTTTTTTCTGGACAGTCGATATAATATTTTTATAGACTTTATTGTTTATTTCATGTAAAAAGAAAAGCAGCTATTGATTTCAATCCCTTTCAATGATTAGGATGTATTGTCCTGATGGAAAACCCTATCGTTACAGGAAACATAATTTCCAGAGGCCACAGAAATTAAACGTATAGGCAGCCATTGTTGGAAAAAAGAAAATAATGTTCTGACCTGACCTGACCTGACCTGACTGAAGAAATTTACCGTGATTTATTGCATAACATAATATATCATACGATTGTCAGGGTGTTGGAGAAAGATTAATATTCCCTTGAGCACGAATTATTTCTTTAACAGGATGGGGTTCCTCCGCACTAGCATGTGCAAGTTATCGAATACCTAAATCAGACAATTATTGGAAGATGAATCTGTGGGAGCGGGCTGATCAAGTTGCCACCTTGATCTCCAGATATAGCACCACTAGACATATTTTCCGGGCGGAACCGTAAAACCAAAGTTTATGCAGCAATGCTCAATGATTAAGAAGGTCTAAGAGAGACATATGTTTAAGAATGTCGACTGATAACATCGAAAATGTTACAGGCAGTTCGTAAGAAACTCGAAAAGAACGTTCATTATTTCATGACAGTAAGGTGTGGTTACTTTGACTTTCTGTGTAAATAATCGGTTATTAAAATAATTTGAAAAACACTGAGTGCCTGAGGTTACTTTGTGTTTATGTGTAAATAACTAGCTATTAAAATAATTTCAAAAACACTAGGTGAATGATCAGTTGTGCAAATTCCTATATTTCAAATGCCGGTGGGGCATAAGGTAATTATTTGAGAAACTACAAAATCGAATTTCGCAGGCAAGGTGTTATTTTAAAGAGAATTCAACGCACTTTAAAAGGAGCTCTCACTCGACCATGTGTTCAATTCAAAATTTTAGTGGTGAGTCCCACCCTCGCTAGGTGGGGTACTACACTACACTGTAACTAGAAGTCGCAGTGTTAAAATCGATCATAGCAATTCTACCATTTGACATGTCAAATGGTTTGTTTCAAGGAGTTTCAAAAAATTATTGTGGAATGTGATATATAGGGTATTGCTTTTTAGATGGCACACTGTAATATTTTCTTAAGTACCTAGGAGGTTTTTTTCTGCTTCACAAAATTTTAAAAAAAACCGCTAATTTAGACATTTAGTTCCTTGTAAATTGTTGTTGCCCCTATTTGGTGAAACTGTTTTGTACTAAATACAGATATAGAAACTTCTTCTCTGGCCTGACCAAATGTTTGAGACGAAAACACACATTTGCGAAGTCAGCGAAAGAATCTCTATATCTGTATATACCTAGGGAGTAATCTAGATACCTACTTATAAGAGCCATTCTATGTTTCAAGCACCACATTTTGATTTCTTTTGAAATATGTGCACTAATTTTTGCCTTTTTTGTATTCTGTTTCTTTAACGCCAGCGTATTTCCGCGTCTATCACGAATCACCGACGACAGGAAGCAGTTTCATCTCACTATCCTGGAAATCTGACCGAATCCCTTACTTTCCGTACGGGGAGTAGGGATCTTTAATGTGCTCAACATCGCAAGGTACACGGGATTGATAGCTTTACTCTCTTCTGCACGGTAAAACCTGCAGGCATCTATCGTGCTCAAACACAGCGTCCCAATGTTGAGGTTGATGTCAATTTACAGTATGTACTGATACATAATTTAACGTTTCTGTTAGGAATCGAACCTTAGACCTTTAAGTCCAGAGGCACACGTTCTTAGCGCTGGACCACCAAGTCTACTATTTTTGGATTCCTTTGAAACACACCTAAATGTATTTGGTAATTGCTTGAAGAGCATCGGTGGCTCAGTATAAGAACGTGTGCTTCTGAACTGAAGGGTATTGGGTTCCATTCCCGGGGTTATCCTTTCACTTTTTCAGTACAAACCGTAAAAATTAAAATCAACCGAGGTTGTGACATTCTATTTGAACAATTTGAATGTCTGCACGTTCCGCCCTGCAGAGAGGGCGTAAAGTCGCAGGTGCCGTGTCCATGCGTGTTGGGCACGTTAAAAATCCCGACCCTCCTTACAGAAAGGCAGGGGTTCGGCAAAACATCCGGGATAGTGAGGTGATACTGTTCACTGACGTCGGTGATTGGTCATAGTCGCGGAAATAGATCGACGTTAAAGAAACAAAATACAATACTGTAACTGCTTAACGGTGTGCGGTCCTAATTACAATAAAATTAAATTACAGTAGCTTTGATATATTGCAGCCGATTAAGATTATAAATTATAGATGTAATAAATTTCTTTCGTTTGACTGGAACACTGTCTCGTCTTTTTTTAAACAATGTTTTTGTTGAAATATTTAAAATGTTGATGATTAATCCAAATTAATCTCCTAACTGTGCCAAGCTATAAACCTGACCATCTGGTCTATAAATTATTATAAGTGGCCACGCTTTGTGCAAGGGTCCAAAAGATATATACATAGTAATTATGTCGGTTTGGATAAATTTATATACTTACTTATGTAGTTTTTAGGCTTACATTATTTTAACATTACTTTGTTACATGTTAAATAAATAATTTAGATATCTCTGTGCGACACGTTCATCTATTATTTTGATACATTATCCATATACAGGGTGTTTCATAACATGTAAGACACACGTCGTGGGGTGATTGGGGATCTCAAAATAATCAAAAAAGTTCCTAATAATATATGTCCGAGACCCGGTTATTTGGAAATACAGTGTTGAAAGTATAAATTTTTTATTGTTTTTCATATTTTGTGATTAAATTGAGATAAACAAACCAAATTTGGTACGCAATATATTTGATAAAAATTTAAAGCCCCTCAAGCAACCAGTGGCGGAGTTATATGGGTTCTTTATAATTCAGTTACATACAAAAAATATTACTACGGCCCTGCAGAAACCTTTCGTTGCTAATTTTAAATAGAGCATTTAATTTGTCACAAAAAGTCTTTTTCAACTTATTTCCATATTTGTGTTAAAAAGGTGAAAAGGGGTTAGAACCAAGTTGCAAGGAAATTTTAGTACGGCCCTGTAGAAAATTTTCAAAATATGTGGAATATATGTTACAAGGTGATTAAGGACATCAGAGTAATCACAAAAGGTGCTATAAACATAAGTCCAAAGCCCTGTTGTTTTCAGGATACAGGGTGCTGAAAAAAACACGATATTACGAATTATATGATTATAATTTTTTAATAATAATTTCATAACAAATATAACAGAAATGAAACTTACATGAAAGTAAATGCTCGATGTGGACACCTTGAACCTGAATACAAGACTTTTTCAAAAATCACAGAGGACTGTTGTATCACTTGACACCCATCACATATGCGTTGACGAAGCAATTGCATATTTTCAACTGATGAAGAATGAACGTTGCTTTTTAGGAAACTCCAGAAATAAAAGTCTAAAGGATTTAAGTATGATTAAAGTTCAGGCCAATTCATCGGTCCGATTCGACCTATACATTGATTTGAGAATCGTTCATTCAAAACGTTTCTAGCTGCAAGACTAAAATGCGATGGTGCACCATCGTGCATAAACTACATGTTGCATCGTATAAAATCTAAGGCAATTTGTTTTGCAACAAAATAGCGTAAGATTGACCAGTTAATTGTCTTTCAATAAAGAAAGGCCCAATCAAATTGTCACCGATTTCTCCGGACCAGACATTGGGATTAAATTTGCGTTGATTAAATAACTGATGAACAACATGAAGTTTTTCTTTAGCCCAGTAATGCGAATTGTGGAAATTGAAAATGCCATCTCCGGTACAAACAGCTTTATCAGTAAACAAAATGGATGGCAGAAAATTAGGATTCCGATTAGCAATTTCAACTGCAAAATTCCATCCGTGTGAAATAATCATTTTCTTCTAAAACATGCACTCGCTAAATCTGGATGTAGAAGCTACTGACGCAAAAACTCCACACTGTAACATGTCCGATATTTAGGTGGGCAGCTATACGTCTGGTACTGATGTTTGGATCCATTTCAATGAGTTCTAAAATACGGTCTTCAGTCTCAATGGTTTGTACATTAACAGGTTTGCTACTATCTGATTGTTTTTAGTGAATTTTATTTAAAAAAATTTTTTTTTTTGAATTTCGAGGTCGGTTTCAGACTTTATATGTTTATATATATATATATATATATATATATATATATATATATATATATATATATATATATATATATATATAATTATAATGCATGTTTGTAAGAAAACAATTTCGAGGCTCAGCAAAGTGCGTTATGGTAGCAAGGTTTTATTAAAATCTGCTGAGTCCAAATAGATTAAACAATGCTTTGTTTTAATTAGACAGTCGGATTCCCCGGTCCGTGCCCGTTCTGAGCTGACCTTTAATGTTTCGAATTTCGACCACGTAATTATAATGCATGTTTGTAAGAAAATAAATTCGGGACGCAGCAAGTGCGTTATGGTAGCTAATTTTTATTAAATGCTTCAAATTTGAATAACTCAATTTGCTATTACCCTTTAAGTATCGTTGGCCAGGAAACTAGTTTTTTCGGAAACATTTTAAGTTTAGTTTCCAAACATTTTTGTACATCATCAAACATAAAGCTTTTTTGATGATATATGGTACATTGTTTCTACTATATAAGTCATACTGGTAACCAAATTTGATGCCGGCTTTCTTTAAAAAACACATATTTGCTATTTAAAACATTTTAATGAAAATTCACTACCATAACGCACTTGGTGCGTCCAGACTTTATAAAATTACTTTTATTTCTTAAATGTTCATCTATTCTGTGGTTTTTTATCAGGTAGTTGTCGATTAGAAAAATAGTCAGCGTATAGTCTTCTTGCCTCTAATGCATTGAGCCAATCCGTACATATTGTTACAAAGCACTTCAATAGATGTAGGTGCGGTGCTGCCACATCTTCAAAACTTCCCCAACGGCTGGGAATTTAGACACAATTTGGCAACACCGCCTCTCCATCCCCCTGAGGTTGCCCTGGGTGACTCCCCACAGGCGAAATCTCAACCCTCTAGGACCAAAAATAACAACGGTACCAACTTGTACACCGTCGGAACGGATAACTGAGGTCTGCGCATTTCGAACACCCTGTATATACATCCTGTATACGCAGAGAACCCTTACACCCTGTATATGCAGATATATCTTATAGTACGAGAAACACCTCTTGTGTACCATAGGAGTGATGACCACATTTGGATCACCTGTATATACATCCCCCTGTATACACACGGAGCCATTCTGTATTCACACAACCTTCTAGCAAAAGAAAGTCATGGAACATTCTGGAATGGGACACTCCAGAAACGAGGTGGAAGGTACGACGGGTATATATAAAGGTGGAAGTAAGCCAGTTCAGTTCAGTTAGATAATTGGAAGTGACTCGAAGAAGCAGCAACCAGTGTGAAGTGTTGGAGAGTAGCGACTGTAGTTCCAGTATAGTGACTTTTGTCCAGATTAGTCATTGTAAGGCCAAATAAACTAAGTGTTTTGTGAGAGAGACATTCTAGAACTTTCATTCTATTCATATTTAGAGAGTAAATAAAATTGTTGACTTTAAATATTAACAAAACAACTTTATTTACTCTCTAAATATGAATACAATAAAAGTTTTAGAATGTCTCTCTCACAAAACACTTAGTTTATTTGGCCTTACAATCACTAATCTGGACAAAAGTCACCACATTGGAACTACAGTCGCTACTCTCTAACACTTCACACTGGTTCCTGCTTCTTCGAGTCACTTCCAATTATCTAATTGAACTGAACTGGCTTACTTCCACTTTTATATACCCGTCGTACCTTCCACCTCGTTTCTGGAGTGTTCCATTCCAGAATGTGCCAGGACTTTCTTTTGATAGAAGATTCTGTGAATACAGAACGGCTCCGTTTGTATACAGGAGGATGTATATACAGGTGATCCAAATGTGGTCATCACTCCTATGTTACACAAGAGGTGTTTCTCGTACTATAAGATCTCTCTGCGTATAAATGGTGTAAGGGTTCTCTACGTATACAGAATGTATATACAGGGTGTATATACAGGGTGTTCAGAATGCGCAGGCCTAAGTTATCCATTCCGACGGGATACAAGTTGATAACTTCGTTATTTTTGGTCCTAGAGGGTTGAAATTTCGCCTGTGGGGGGCCACCCCAGGCAACCCCAGGGGGGTTGGGGATGCGGTGTTGCCAGATTGTGCAAGAATTTCCAGATGTTGGGGACGTTTTGGCAACACCGCACCTACATCTATTAAATTGCTTTGTAACAATATCAAATGCATATCTGTAATTTCCTCATTTGTGTAAATATCGATTTTCACAAAAGTTGTCAATTTTTGTTTAACAACAAAACCCCAAGAAGACCTAACAAAGGTTTTTAGTATAAAAAGAAGGCTAATGTTAAAGATGTAAATGTGTGCAAACAAAACAAGGTAATGACACTTTAATAAAATATCCTGTGATATTTCGAACAATGATTGAAAATGTTGAAATGAGCCTACTTCCCCGAAAAAGTAAAATGTATATAATTTATTAAAGGAGCAAAAGTATCTAACCTGTTTCGCCGACAAAGCAAGACAAATATTGAAATGGGTCAAGAGCGCCATTTTGTATCAAATTAAATGCTCTCTTCAATACTTGCCAGAAAATTTCTGCAGGGCCGTACTAACATTTTCTTATGTAACAGAATTAAAAAGAACCCATATAACTCCACCACTTGTTGCTTGAAAGGCTTGGAATTTTTACCAAATATCGCAACCTATGAGTAGATGTTGTGTACCAAATTATTTTTTTAATCTTGATTCTATCATAAAAAATGAAAAATACTCACATTTTTTTTTCAAAATTCAACATTCTGTATCTTGGAAACAGGTTTCGGACATATATAATTATTAAATCTTTCTTAATTATTTTAGACCCCGAATCAGCCCATGACGTATCTCCCACATTTAATGAAACACCCTGTAAAATAATCAAATTTTAAAAAAATCATCGTTTGAATAAATAACCTAATTATGCTGTAATCAACTTGGTATCAAATATATCAACTTACTGCGACAATAACAAATTTGATGGTTTCGGTTCTATTTCTTTTTCTTTTTTTAGTGAATTTTTATTGAAAAAAATCACTAATAGAGAGGTATCGATGATGAGACTTTGCAAAAAAATTTTCAAATGAGCGTGAACTAGGATCCCTAAATCCCGGGGTCAGTTTTATTTGTTTATATATATATATATATATATATATATATATATATATATATATATATATATATATATATATATATATATATATATATATATATATATATATATATATATATATATATATATATATATATATATATATATATATATATATATATATATATATATATATATATATATATATAATGTGTCCGCAAGATAAATCAAAAATTTATTAACCGATTTTGATGAAACACGGCAAAAATCTTTCTGTTTTTAATGGCTTGGATGAGTTTGTTAGCCAGGAAAATGAGACAAGGTTTTCCGGGAAAATTTTTGAGTTTTCTTTGGGAAAAAAATTTTATATGCAAAAATTACAAAGATATTTCAATGAAATGTGGTGAATATGTTGCCCTATGAAAAACCTTACTATGTACCAAAATTAGACTTTCTAGGTTTATATAAAATTGAGTTATTTAAATTTAAAACATTTAATGAAAATTCTCTACCATAACGCACTTACTACGTCCCAAACTTTTTGTACTTTCACGTTAGCTATTTCCGCGACTATGACTAATCATCGACGCCAGGGAGCAGTTTCATCTTAATATCCTGGAAATTTTGCAGAACTCCTGCAGGGTAGTGGTCCTTCAAAGGGCGGAACGTGCAGACATTCAACTTGCTCAAATACAGTGCCACAACCTGATTTGATGTTTGTGTTAAAGTATGTATTGAAAAAGTGAAAGGAGAACCCTCGGTTCGAACCCAATACACCGCGTTTCAGAGGCACACGTTTTTACCCCTGGACCACCGAGGCTCTTTGTTCTATTTCCTATGTCTGCTTTAATTTGTATTATGTAGTGTAGAACAGCCAAATGGAATAAATTCAGCACTTTCCCCAATTATTGTGGATATTTATGGAAAATGCCGAAACATATGAATTTTATATTAAACAATGATATTCTGCAACGTGAAAACCCCACCCCTACATTGAACACCCTTCTAGTGACAGTTGCAACCTCCAAATTTTTAAATGGAAAGTCGGATCTTGTGATACCTTATTTGAAAGATCTCTTCATTTTCTATTCAAGGATGCTAGGAATTTAAAATATTTGCAAAAACTAGCAGTCAAAAAATTTAAGAAATTTATCTGATTGACGAACTTCACTACAACACACTAAAAAAATAATATCTCATAGGAATTCAATCTTAGGAATAAAAAATAAATATAAACCGCATCAATCTTGGTGTAGGAGATTTCTAAAATGCATGCATTGAGCGTCTTGGCAGCGTCCTAATCGCAAATGAAAATGTCTCTTAACGTTAATGAACATCTGAGGCGTGAATCGATACTCTTCTTCTTAAATCAGTTAGATCACGTGGTTTAATTTTGTATACAAATTTAATAGCCTAAGATCGGGCGATCGATTTGGCCATTCTAACGATCGTCGCTTCTCTATCCACCGATTTAAAAATATTTAATCGAGGTACTGTCAGACATTGATTTGGCAATATGCTGGTGTTCCATTCTGCTGAAACCATATCACATTCGCTGCAACTTATGGGTTTTCTCGATCAGGGTATAAGTTTGCCAAAGTTGGCACGGGATAATTTTGGAGCAGTGCTAAATAATCATCTTCATTCAAAGTGCCATCGAAGAAAAAAGGACCCATGACATGGTTTCCAACTATTCCTGCCCAAACATTAACCTTTTCACGGTATTGCGGTTGTTCTCTCACCCAGTGTGGATCTTCCTTAGACCAGTCGCGACAATTTTGAGGATTAGCATGGCCATGAAGTGTGAAACTGCCCTCATCAAAAAACAGAACATGTTCTAGTTGGATAATATTGTTATCTAACATTTCCGTCATTTGTTTACAAAAATACTTTTTGTAACAAATTCGTGTACCGCGAACTCCTGCGTTTGTATCAATTTATGTGGATACATTTCCTTTTCTTTTAATATTCGAATAACTGAAAGTGTATAACATCCAATGCTGTAGCTCCTTGTCGACTCTAATTATGTGGGCTTTCCTCAAATCCAAGCATTACATCTAATTTGGTATCATTACTCAGTGCATTAGAAGGTTTTCTTTTGTATCTGCCTTACAAGTCCCAGCTCGCGATATTGCTTTTCAATTTGACTAATTGTCTCTTATTTTTTTGAAATAGGCTTGCAACTTCGATCTGTGATCGTGTTTTATCTCCGTAACCAATGATCTGTAGAATAAATATTTGTGCATGTTTCTAAATTCGGAATTAACAACTGAAAACTACTCGCATCCGGTTACAATCACACAAAAGGTTGCTAAGGCGTTTTAAACAAAAGTAACTTTACTAACTATGAAGAATGGTGATAACTTTTATGCCTTCTTTTTAATTGTACTGTACAAAAAGAACCGTGAAATTGCTTGTGCTTGCTTTCTTATTATCAAGAATGGACAAGATTATTCATTTATTTTTTAGTGTGTTTTAGCGAAGTTCGTCCATTAGATGTATGTCCTTTTTTACTGTTAATTTTTGCAATAAATTTAAAAACCATAGCATTTTTCAAAAGGGAATGAAAAGATTTTTCAAATAAGGCATCACAAGCCCCGATTTCCTATTTAAAAATTTGGAGGTTGCAACTGTTACTCCAAGAGGGTTGAATGTAGGAGCAAAGTTTTCACGTTGCAGGATGTCATTTTTTAATCTAAAATTGACGTGTTTTGGGATTTTTAATAAATATGCACAATAATTGAAATACCGAATTATACCCTATGAGTCCGAGGACTAACTAGAAGAATAGGCCCAAGGTAACTCCTGTCTGTCGTACAAGCGACTAATCGGAGTCAAGCAGGTGGTAATGGACTTTTCCTTTACGTGATAGTAAGGGTTTTTTCACGCCCGAGGAGGTACCACCCCTTACATCAAGGGGCCGGTGAAGGCCCAACGGACGTTTCCGGTTCTGATGTATGAGTCGGTTTCCCTTATGAACAAAAATGAAGATGGCTCCTCCATGTACAAATGATTCCGGAGATAAAATACCCCTCCATTCAGATCTCCGGGAGAGGGGTGTACAGGGGGCGCCAGCATCAAGATTTTACATTTCCTTCTCGAATATATGTGGCCTAAATTCTAACCTGAATACCGTCCACCATTTCCTCCAGGCTAATAGGCCCGAACTCCTCTTCCTCATCGAAACCCAAATCAGTGCCAAAACAGCCAGTAATCATCTTAATTTTCCGAAGTATGAGCTCCTTACTTCCTTTAGATTGCATGGAGGCCTGTGCCCATACGTCCGTAGCAATCTATCCTGCACCAGACTCCCCAATTTAGAAGATGGAAGAAAAGACATACTTTGGATGAAACTCTCTCTCAGGGCTGCAACTAAATTCATCTGTTACATTTACTGGTCACCTTCTGACAACAACTTTGTCCAACTCTTCGACTACCTTTCTGAAAAAACAGACCACCTGATTTCTGAATAACCTTCCTCCGAGTCCACTATTCTTGGTGATTTCAATGTCCATAATAAGGAGTGGCTAGGATCTTCATAAACCGATTCTAAAGGAAGAGCAGCATAGGCCTTTGCAGTCAGCAATCCTTTAGCCAATATGGTTCAGCAACCTACTTACTTTTCTCGCAGCCCAACACATAGCTCAAATCCCTTGGATTTCCTCCTTACTACAAAACCTGAATGCTATAAGATATCAGTCACCGCCCCCCTTGGTCGTTCAGACCATGACATGGTCACTCCTTCCTGCGCAATGCAACCCGAGGTCACACAGTCATCACACCCACCTATCGTTTGGCACTACAACTCCGCGAACTGGGACGAAATGCGGGATCACTTTTCATCATTTCCATGGGCGTCTGTCTGCTTCTCTCATCCTGATCTCTTTGATATCTCACAAAACGTCACCGAGACTATCCAAGCTGGCATGGAATTATTTATTCCACGTACACAGAAAACCTCTTCAGCCACCCAAAAGCGCTGGTTCTCTAAATCCTGTGACAACGCCAGACTTGAAAACTTCTCGCAAGCTCCAGCGGCAGCAAACCCTTCTGGACTCTTGCGAAATCTGTTGGGAATAATTTCTGCAAGAACACGTTCCCACCTCTTGTTTCAGGGTATAAAATTGTTTCTACCGCCCTGGGCAAGGCTAAACTTGTTGCCCCGTTGTTCACCAGCTATTCTACTTTCAACCCACCTCCAAATGTTTAACCACCAACAGTCCCCAATGTCGCGCATAAAATGACGGATATAATTTTCAAAACTAAAAAGGTATAAAATATGCTCTCGTCTTTTATTACCAGGAAAGCCCCTGGCCTTGACGAGATTCCAGCAATTGTTTTCAAAAAATGCGCACCAGAACTTGCTCCTGTCCTGACTCGTCTATTTCAGACATCTTAGAATAGAGGCATATTCCCTAGTAACTAGAAAACTACTCGAGTACAACCTGTCCCCAAGAAAGGATCCAAAGCGCTTCCTAGAAACTACAGGCCTATTACTCTCCTTTCAGTCATCTCTAAAGTGATGGAAAAGTATATAAACACAGTTTAATCCACGACAGGCAGTATGGATTCCGTCAGCGCAGATCAACTGCCGACCTTTGTCACCCACTCTTGGAGCAAATCTATGGAACTACACGGTGAATTCCAGATTGTCGCTCTAGACCTATCCAAAGCATTCAACCAGATCTGGCACGCAGCGCTGCTTATTAAACTTCCAGCCCATGACCTACCACCAAAACGCTGTACCGGGGCAGCAAATTTCCTCTCCAACTGGAGCATTTCTGTTGTCGTGTATGGCCATTCCTCTAAACTGTATCCAATTAATGCAGGAGTTCCTCAAGGTTCAGCTTAGCCCCTACTTTGTTTCTTCTCCACACCAATGACCTCGTCTCTAGCACATCCAACCCAGTTCACAGTTACGCGGACGACAGCACCCTCCACTCAAATATACAATATTCTAAGCCTGTCTCTTTAGCCCAATTAGATGAGGATAACAGACCCATGGAGGGTTCTCTCTCCGTGGATCTCCAAAAAATATTAGACTGGGAAAGTAGTAATCTTGTACAATTCAACCCCACCAAATCTCAGTCTTGCTTTCTATCTCATAAGAGATACACCAGCGCTAGACCCATCACAATGAACAACCAAGTTATTCAAAGAAATTAGTCCTTTTCACTTTTTGGCATTTCTGTGGATCGAAATCTAAATTGGTACCAACATGTCACATCAATCGCAGAAGCGGCTGCTAAGAAATTATGTTTCCTCTTCCGGGCTCGCCAATACTTTTCACCAGCTAATCTCTATACCTTATATACTTCACAAATAAGGCCAAACCTCGAATACTGCTCCCACATCTGGGGTACCGCTGCCGCTTCTACACTCGCTATCCTGGACTCTATTCAGAAGAGAGCTATACGTCTCATCGGTGACCCTACTCTCACCCAAAGGCTGCCATCCCTTGCCCACCGACGTGCCGTTGGTGACCTCTCTCTCTCTCTCTCTCTATATATATATATATATATATATATATATATATATATATATATATATATATATATATATATATATATATATCTTATAGATATCTGCACGGGCACTGCCCAGAGGAGCTTTCTTCCATAGTTCATCCACCTGCTGCCCCCAGCAGATCTACCAGGGGAACAGAGCGAATCCACCCTTTTACTGTCCAGGTCACCAGACATATAACATCTTGTTATGCCCGCTCTTTTGTCCCGAGGACTTCCAAGTTGTGGAATTCCTTGCCGGCACATGTTTTTCCTTATCCTCCGAACCTCCAAACCTTCAAGTCCAGAATTAACAAGTTGCCCCTTTCCTCCTTGTCGACACCTACGGTACGATAGTATTTAGGCTTTAAGCCCTCGTGGTGTCTTGTTGAAATAAAAAAATTACAGTTGACTGTTCCACAATTTAGACTATTTGTGATATTAGAAACAGAAATATAATTCCACAAATGCGACAATATTATGTGAACGATCGGGTTCAGATATAGGGTATACCAATACAGATAGAAAAAACAACAGAAATATGCATTGATCAGTGCTTTAATAAGCAGCCCCGATGGTCTAGTGGTAAGGACGTGTGCCTCTAGACCCAAAGTAGCTGGGTTTGATTCCCAACCGAAGCGTCAAATTATTTGTCAGTACGTACTATATAACATCAATTGACATTGTGGCATTGCATTTGATCAAATCAAAGGTCTGCACGTTACGCTCTTGGGAGAGGGCGTAAAGCCGTCGGTCCCGCGTACCATGCGATGTTGGGCATCGCGACCCTTCTTACAGGAAAAAAGGGGTTGAGCAAAATTTCCCAGATAGTGAGGTGAAACTGCCCCCTGGCGTCGGTGATTGGAAATAGTTGCGTAACTATACCGACGAAAATAAGTAGAAAAATTCTATAAAACAGGCTATTCTATTAGAAATAATAAAGATATTGTCACATTTGTCTATGATAATTAAGTTTATGGGCTTTGTTGCTTCTATGGTCAGATGTCAATTATAAAGTGTGTTGGTAAGAGCGAACACTCTGGAATGATATTTCTAGAATAGACCAGAAGTGACAGGTGTAGAATAGTGTAAAACGTCTAGAATCTCTATAGACAGTATAAATAGACGAGCGGTGCGCAGAGTAAGTTAGTTCAGTATTGAGTAGTGTGGTGTAAAAGAAGTGATCATAGAGTATTAAGCAAGTCAGCAGTAAGTGTTGGTGTTTATGAAGCGATCATAGAAGGCGAATAGTGGAATAAAATTCTATGGACATTTAATAATAGAGAAGAGAAATATTTTAGTTGATACTGGTGTTGGAAAATAGTTGGTAATAATAAATTAGTAGTTTGGAAAGCTGTGTTTCGATAATCAACAAATCCAGAACCCCGTAGAAGGTAACAATATAAATCCATTTTAAATAACTTTGTGATTATTTGAAAACCAGCCTATGGTTACTAACCTAAGCCATAAAAGTGTCGAATTTAGGGCAGCCTGTATACTAAAGGTATTTTTTATGCGTAAATTGTTACAAAAATCTGTTAAAAAATAAAATCACTTACCTCTCCAGCTGTAGGCACTGTAGATTGATGACTATTTGTAGTAAAAGTGATAATGAAATTTTGTATAGCTTCTTCACTAAAGCCTTAAGTTTCAGCTTCAACCATCATTGACGTTTATTTCACTTAAATATTTGCAGACCCATTTTGTGATGCTTTTGCAGTAGTTTTAGTTATAGAGTTTATGGTTTAATAGCCGTTCATTTTTAACGAATTTTCATAGAAAAAATTCGCTATTGAGGAGACCGTGGCTTATGAATTTGAAAAGATTACTTTAAATGAGCACAAACTAGGCCCCCTAGAAACCACATCCGCTCAATATAGCCGGCATTATACAAGAAAAGATAATTTACGTTAATTATACGGTGTCTTGAGCTGCATCTAATAAAATAAGTTTGAAAACTACGTTGGCGATACAAATTTCCTTTTCTTTAAGAGAACACACCTTATATTGTTGCATTTTTGCATTTTTGCATTTTACATCGAATTGTAATGCATGTTTGTAGAGAAAAAAATTGGTATCGTTCATCGTTTTCGAGTTATGTCAATTGTTTTGCAACTTTTAGTGAATTTTCGTAGAAAAAATTCACTAATGGGGAGATCCCGACTTGTGAATTTTGAAAAAATGTTTGCAAATGAGCGCGAACTAGGACCCCTAGAACCCATATCCGGGGTCAGTTTCAATTTATATATTCATTGATTGTTGTTGCCCTTACTTGGTAAAACTTGTCCATACTGCATACAGACTTGGAGAATACTTCTCTGGCTTCACTGTTGGTTTTTAGTGGTATATATATATATATATATATATATATATATATATATATATATATATATATATATATATATATAGTTTACCTTTTATATCGATTCTGAAAATGCTGTCAAGCAGCGAAACTATAGTCACAGAAGCATTGAAGAACATCCTAGAACTTCCAGAATTCGAAGGGCCACTTGCTCCAGTTAGCTCACGCGCTGGCTACGTCCTTCACCACTAAAAACCAACAGTGAAGCCAGAGAAGTATTCTCCAAGTCTGTATCAATTTATATATGTTTATATATATATATATATATATATATATATATATATATATATATATATATATATATATATATATATATATATATATATATATATATATATATAGTTTACCTTTTATATCGATTTTGATCAAATTTGGTATGTAACTTCCTTTTATAACTGGCTTGGACAAGTTCGTTAGCCAGGAAATTCAGACGAGGTTTTCTGGGAAAATTTTGAGTCCTTTCGAAGAAAAAAAATCTCAAAAAATAAAAAAGCTATGATAATGAAATTTGAGTAGGTTTACGATATAAAAATAAACTATACACCAAAATTAAGATTTATATGTTACAAGAAAAAAAGTTATAAAAAAAATTTGGTGCCAGATCATTTTTATGAAAATTCACTACCATAACGCACTTGCTGCGGCCAGACTTTTTACGTTAATGGCACACATCAAAAATTGTACGGCGTTTTTCCCCATAGCTGGCGGAGTCCCATTAAAATGACGCATTCAGAGAGGTTTTCGTTTATATGATTAGTCAGAAAAATAGATATACCATATACAGGCGCTCACAAATAGTGGCTGAAGTTGAAGAAATTCCAAATGCCTTAACTTAATTTTTACGAACGAAACCGCCTGTATGTTGTGTTTCAGAAGTAAAAGGCATGTCCTCTGCTTCAACTTTTCTAAAGCACTTCCTATACTTTAGTTGTGGAAATATTTACATTGAGAGTCGCATGACTCATGTAGGGATCGGTTTAAAAAAAATTAGTTCAATTCTAATAACTGATCAGATATGTGATTATCTAGCGAATTTTCAAAGAAATATATTAGAATATTAAAATTAACTTTGTCACAAAAAAGGTAAGCATCAGTTAATTTGATAGGATTATGTATTAAATAGAGACGTGGTGACTATGTCTCTAGCTTCACTAATATTGGTTTTCATTTCAAGGATTATCTATGTTTATATTTTGATAATATAAATAAAACTGGTTGAAATTGTTTTCACAAATGCCAAATTCAAAGCGACAGACTGCGTTTTTATTTCTGACAGCTTGTAACATGAAAATATGAGTAGTTCTCCTGTTATATTAGTGAATTTTCTTAGAAAAAATTCCCTAATGAGGAGATCTCGACTTTTGAAAAAATTTCTTCAAATGAGCGCGATCTAGGACCCTTAGAACCCATATCCGGGGTCAGTTTCAATTTTTATATGTTTATATATATATATATATATATATATATATATATATATATATATATATATATATATATATATATATATATATATATATATATATATATCACACCGAACTCAAAAAATCATGGACCGATTTTGTTAAAATTCAGCATGTGTCTTCCTTTTGTAAGTGGCTTGGATAAGTTTGTTATCCAGGAAAATCGGACAGGTTTTCCAGGAAAATTTTGGGTTTTCTTTCGAAAAAAGAATTTTATCTCAAAAAATAGGAAAGCTATGGTAAACAAATTTGGTACGTAAGTTTACGACATTAAAAGAAAACTATATACCAAAATCTATATTTCTATCTTAAAAGAAAAAAAGTTATAAAAAAATATCTCGTGCTAGATCATTTCTATGAAAATTCACTACCATAACGCACTTGCTACGTCCAGACTTTTTGTTATTTCATTCCACTCGTAAAATTCCCGTGAAAAGTTCAAAAACTAGCTTTTTAAGTACCTTTTATCAGTTTTAATTATACATTAGGTATCTATGTAATTTGAATTTGATGCATTGCGGAAAATTTTCGTGTAAAACATATTTAGTCAGTTTTCGCAGAATTTTTTTTAGTGTTACTGAAATTATCTTTTGTACGATTTTTATGAAATGTTGGTAGTTAATAATAATAAATGTTTAATAAAATATTGTAGAAAAAAAGGTTCTCGTATTTGCGTGAAAAAAATTGTCAAGCAAATTTTCGTAAAAAACATATTTTAGTGAAACATAACTGAAGCCAATTTATGTTAAAAAGATTGGTGAATTTTTGTAAAAAGAATTTTTGCAAATTTTCATAACAAAATTTAAATTTTTTGTCAAAAAGCTTTTTGTGAATAAGTATACCTTGTTAGGTGTCTAAAAAGCTTTAAGAGGTTCGTTGGCCAAAAAAACCAGTTTTTTCGAAAACTTGTTTTTATGAAAATCTTATAATTTTTCAAATAATAATGTTGGTACTATATATACCAAATTCGATGCATTTAATTAAAAAGACATATTTTGCATAAGAAACATTTTTATAAAAATTAATTACCGTAATGCACTTGCTGCGTTCAGACTTTTATTATATCTGGTCTGTTGTGGGCAACTCGTTAATCTCTGAGCACGGTCCGACCCAGTACAACCTGTATCCTGAGTTCTCTAGAACAGGTTCAGGATCTATAGTAAGGTCCCTTACTCAGATTTCTATTAGCGAATTTTTATTTTAAAAAAAATTCGTTTGCAGAGAGATAGATGGTGAGACTTTGCAAATTTTTGTTCAAATGAGCGCAAATTTAGGCCCCTAGAACATATATTCGGGGTCAGTTTCGATTTATATATATATATATATATATATATATATATATATATATATATATATATATATATATATATATAATAATAATAAAGCCGCCCAATTGGTGTGATCTCTTCTGATGCTCCTCGAGTTTAGCATTAGTTCACTTAATCGGTAAGAGAATATAATGTTTTGTGGCTCAATGTTGTTTAGTTGTTGGTTTCTTCGTAGGCTTCTGTTGAAGTGTCAATTTGACACGAAATATATAAAGCATGGTATAACCAAGAACTTTCGTATTTTGCTTTATCTGCCCTGAGAGTTGAATGCCCTGAAATATATATATATATATATATATATATATATATATATATATATATATATATATATATATATATATTATATTATATTATATTATATTATATTATATTATATTATATTATTGTTTATTGGCAAAAATTATACAATATGTTAGTTATATATATATATATATATATATATATATATATATATATATATATATATATATATATATATATCCGACCGATATCTCAAAACGAGTTTGGCAAAACTCGGTGAGTACTTTTTTTTATTAATAGCTTGGATGAGTTCGTTAGCCAGCCTGATCAGACCAGTTTTCTAAAAAAAAATTCGTATCTCCAAGTCAAATTATGTAGAGAAAATGTCGCAAGAAGTGTGTTTTGCAAACCCTTAAGTTTTAGCTTCAACCGTCACTCTCCTTCATTTTACTAAAATGTTTCCAGAAAATCCATTTCAAATATACCCTTTCTCTGATGACTTGACAGTAGTTTTAGTTATAGAGTTTATGGATTAATACTCTATAATTTTTGGCGAATTTTCGTGAAAAAATTAGCTCAAAAGAAGACCGCGAGTTTTGGATTTTGAAATGATTTCTTTAAATGAACGCGAACTAGGAACTCCTAGAGTTCATATGCGGTGTTAGTTTCAGTTTTTATCTGTTATATATATATATATATATATATATATATATATATATATATATATATATATAGGGTGACGCATTTCTACGGTAAAGCCCAATATAATTGTTATTATACAAGACCCTAGAAAAAATTGTATAGATTGATTATAGGGCGTCTTGGGCTACATCTTATAAAGTTATCTCGACAATCACAGGTGACCCATAAGTCGTTGGTGATACAAATGTTCTTTTTTCAAATCGAACACCTCTTATATCATTGCATTTTTGCATTTTCCATCAAATTATACTGCATGTTTGTAAAAAAAAAATTGATAGCGTCCATTGTTTTCGAGTTACTTAAATGGTTTCACATTCTTGGCACATATTAAAAATGATGAGTCGGCGTTTTTACCAATATATAGCAGAGTCCCATGAAAATAACGCATTCAGAGTGGTTTTCGTTTATATTATCCGTGAAAAAAATCGAGGTGTCGTATACAATCTTTTTTGTGGTTCCATAGGAATCATTGTTTGTAATTTTTGTGTGAAATTTTGGTAATTAATAATAAATGTTTAATAACTTATTGTAAAAAAATGTTTTTGGAGTTCCGCAGAAATGAATTGTTAGCAAACTTTCATGGAATTTTTTTAAGTTTCGTCGAATAGCTTTTTGTGTGAATAATTATATCTTGGTAGGAGGGTAAATAGTTTAAAGAGTTTCGTTGGCCAGGCAAATGAGACCACTTTTTTTCGGGAACATTCTAAATTTCTAGAAAATGTTGTACTTCTTCAACTAATAAAGTTATTTTGATGAAATATGGTACATTGATTTTTCTGTATAGGTTATACTGGTAACAAAGTTTGATGCCTGCTTTCATTAAAAAAGACATATTTGCTATAAAAGCATTTTTATGAAAAGTCACTACCATAACGCACTTGCTGCGACCAGACTTTTAATACTATATTTCTAACACCGAGAGGCTGGCTACCATAGTCGTATTACTTTATAGGTGTATTTTCGCTGCAGTTTGTATGCCCCACTGACGAGCTCTAATTAGAGCGAAACTAGTCTACGGTTCTAATTGTGGTGAGAATGTATCTAGCCTTACTATATTTTTATTTAAAAGTATCAAATCTATAATAAACTTTTATAATTATAAGGAGAAAAAAAGTATTTTTGGCAGATCAATGTTTTCATTCTTTCCTGGAGCAACTTTGGATCTTTTCCCGGCAGACATCTTTCCCTTTTCAGCTATTCAAGAAGCGAGTAAACATCCATATGGTGGCACAAATATCAAGTACGCTATGTGATAGAGGTACATAAATTTTTATTTCATGAATTATTTCATAAACAAAAATTAATCAATTCTGAATTCGTTTAATACACTTACCACTCATAACTATCAAGGGACTGAACTGCTGAACGGCTTCCAGACTGTTCTGCCGTGGTTGAGCTCACTTGATGGGTTGCTAGATGTTCCGTTAATAGAGTCAGTTAGACCAATGCAGGACTCACGATTTGAGTTTGCACTATACTTGTGTTATGGGATGTTTCTGTAGCTTCTTATTGGTGGATTGTACATTGTCATATATTCTTATGCCTTTTCATTCTTAAGATAACACATAAGTTTCTGTTGGCCTTTATAGCTATTTAGTAATTAGTGAATTTTTATTTTTAAAAAATCACTAGAGAGGTATCGATGGTGAGACTTTGCAAAAATTTTATCAAATGAGCGCGAACTGGGACCCCTATAACCCATATCCGGGGTCAGTTTGAATTTATATATATATATATATATATATATATATATATATATATATATATATATATATATATGTGTGTGTGTGTGTGTGTGTATCAGTTTGATAACTCAAAAAATAATTAACCGATTTCGATGAAACTCGGCAAGTGCCTTTCTTTTATTAATGGTTTGCATGAGTTCGTTATCCAGGAAAATCGGAGGGGGTTTCCGGGAAAATTTTGAGTTTTCTTTAAAATAAAAATTTTTTCTGCGAAAATTACAAAGCTGTTCCAATGAAATTTAACAGATATATTGCCTTGAGAGAGACCTTACTACGTACCAAAACTAAACTTTCTAAGTTTATAGAAAATTTCCTTAGAAAAATTTTTTTCTCCGAAAATTACTAAGTTATTTTAATGGATTTTGGTGGATATCTTGCCTTAGGAAAGACATTACTACATACCAAAATTAAACTTTTTAAGTTTATAGAAAATTAAGTTATTGAAATTTGAAGCATTTAATAAAAATTCACTACCATAACGCACTTGCTGCGTCCCGTTAGTTTTTTTTTCATTTTCACAAGTAAAAGTTGTTACAGTGATTTTCATCGTCCCTTTCATCCTATTACTAAACTTTTTTTTTTCAAGTTTTGAGTACCTACATGCAAGTTTCGAATTATTTACCTCACCGTGTATAGCAATAAAACTCATCTCTGAAAAGTCAGCAGTGAATATTCAACGAAATTTAATATAATAACGTTTAATAATAATTATAATCTCCTTTATTGACAAACCTACTATACAAGTATAAAGTAAACTATTATTGAATAAGCATTAAATTGACATCAGTTATATATATATATATATATATATATATATATATATATATATATATATATATATATATATATATATATATATATATATATATATATATATATATATATATATATATATATGATTTAGAAAAAAAAAATTTTTTTGTTGCATACAGGAGGGAGAAATGCATCATGCAGACCTCATACACAACACCGTAGTGCCTGGGATATCGAGGTACTGTGAGACTCATACTCACTAAAAAAACGCCTCCGTGGCCGTGTGGGAAAGTCGATTCAGGCTTTCCAATACGGACTTGGGGGACGACGGTTCGAGACTCACCGGCGGCGGATGATTTTTCAAATCACTGTCGTCGTTGAGATCGAGCTAAAGGTGGAGGGTAGGTTAGTTTAGATGAGAAAAAAGGGTCAGCCTAATTGCCAGTAAGCATCTTACCTACCTACCACACTCACTAAAACTCCCTCCCATGGAGTACCGGACCTTAGTCCATACCTCCGTCGAAAAGATTTCACACAATGACGTTTGGGTTTGAGTGTTTCCATTCTGTTTTTGCCGCAGGGGCGTTAGCGGGTAAGTATAAGCTTTGGACGCTTCTGCTTATTTGGAAGTTGCGCATTGTAGTCGGTGGCACTATGGAGAAGAGCATTTGGGTGAGAAGCGGCTTTTGTGAGCTGAGTTGTGGATAGTTGAGTTATGAACTCAAGTATCGAAGGCATTTCCAACAAATCAGAGTGAATCTGACTGTTTCTGACAAACCATGGCGCTCCGGTAACCATTCTCAGAATTTTATTATGGATGATTTAAAGGGACTTGATGTGTGTTGTGGCCGCAGTGGCCCATGCAGGTAATGCATAGGTCACGGCTGGCCGGATTATGACTTGACATGAGCAATTTATTATTCATGGACAATTTGGAATTTATATTTAGAAGTGAGAATGGCTTCGAGATGAACATCGAGGCTTTTCGTCGGGCGTGAGAAAAATAATAATAGATACCAAAGTATATATAATGAATTTTTATTTTTAAAAAATCACTATTAGAGAGGTATCGATGGTGATACTGCAAAAAAATGTTCAAATGAGCGCGAACTAGAACCCCTAGAACCCATATCCGGGGCCAGTTTCAATTTTTATATGTTTATATATATATATATATATATATATATATATATATATATATATATATATATATATATATATATATATATATATATATCCTATAACTCAAAAATAATCAACCGATTTCGATTAAACTCGGCAATTACCTTTCCGTTATTAATGGCTAGGACGAGTTCGTTAGCCAGGAAAATCGGACAGGGTTTTCCGGAAAAGTTTTGAGTTTCCTTTCGAAAAAAAATTTTTCTCCGAAAATTACAAAGCTGTTTTAATGAAATTTACTACATGTGTTGCCTTGGGAGAGACCTTGCTACGTACCAAAATCTAACTTTTTAAGTTTATAGAAAATTGAGTTATTGAAATTTAGAATTTTCTTTCGAAAAATTTTTTTTTCTCCGAATATTACAAAGTTATTTTAAGAAAATTTGGTGGATATCTTGCCTTAGGAAAGACCTTACTACGTACCTTCTAAGTTTATAGAAAATTGAGTTATTCAAGTTTGAAGCATTTAATAAACATTCACTACCATAATGCACTTGCTGCGTCCCGAACTTTTCCATATGCGACACAAACACAATTAATTTGAACACTATATAATGTGGTATTTAAGGCACCTTGAGGAAAACTCAGAATTCAGTTTTTTTTAGATTTTTTTTATCACTAAATTGATATGCCACAGAAGGTAGAGTGGGATTTAAACATTCAAAGAGATTTCCTATAAGAAAACAAATCGATGCCCCATTGCAACTTGTCTGGCTTCCACAGTCAAAACCACTAATCATAAAATAATTGGGTACTCTTAGCGCCCACATATTCACACATTGTTGATAAAACTATAGGGTGTGCCAATTAAAACTTCCCACCTGGAAAATATCGGATTTAAAAATTTAAAGAGATTTCCTGGATATAAGAGTGTGGAAAATAAAATTATATTGATAATAAGAGTGTTAAACTTTTCCTATACAAAAAAGTGACGTGTTTTTTTTTCAAAATTATATATTTCAAAACTGTAACAAAATTATAAGATGTTGCTTAATTATGAAATAAAATTCTTGTGCTTATAATAAAACAAACAAAGCCCCATTGCAACTGGTCTGACTTCCATAGTCAAAACCACTATTAATAAAATAATTGGGTACTCTTAGGGCCCACATATTCAGACATTGCTGATAAAAGTACAGGATATGCCAATTAAAACTTCCCACCTGGAAAATAAAATAATTAAAAAGAGCAAAAAAAAGCTGAGACATGTCGACTTTGTTTTCAAGAGGGACACAGGAGGGCGTAGGTTTTGATGTCTTGGAACCTAACCCTTAGGCAGGGGCGTAAAGTACCCTTAAACTTTGAATGGCACCCTAAGTTGAGAGAGACCTCATTTTAAAGATTTCTCAATTCTGTTCACAACATACGATTTTTTAAATTTTGGTTTGGATATGGCAATATAATCTTTAATTAAAGAACAAGACAAAATATCAACGTTATATAATTAACTGTTAAATTTTTTCCTTTTACTTGCATACAATTTATAAAATCATTGCTTCAGTTCCGAACGAACATTTCGTAGCATTTCGGGTTTTACCTGACGACATCGCCGGCGAAGCTCCTCAGGTGGGTTTGGTCATGCTGCATACATTTCCAACTTCAAGTGTTTCCATAGAAAAAGTCTAAGGGTGTTAAATCTGGGAGGCCACTCAATTGAATCTATCCCGTGATTAGTTAAGTTCTGATTAAGAACCACAGCTGCGGCATAATATGGTGGAGCACCATCTTGCTGATACCACACATCCTCTCCTGCCAAAACGTTGCCTTTTTACTTAATACTTCCAGAATCGTCGGGTAGATATGCGTTTCCAGTACACCCAGGTACATGTTTCCACTTAGATTTCCTGGTAGAAAGAGAGGTCCTATGAGGTGGTCTCCCAGTATGCCCCCGCAAACATTCAATTTCCCCGGATGCTGCATATGAGTTTCACGAAAAAATGTTGTATTTTTATCAATCCAGTAGCGGCAATTATGGCGATTGAAAGTACATTAATCGGAAAAACAGATTAAGTATAAAAAGGTTGGATTTCTTCTGGCACGATCAATCATTTCTTCAGAGAACTGCATGCGGCGATCCGGATCGCCTTGATTAAGTTCCTGTACAAAATTAGTTTTGTATGGGTGATACTTATTACGTTTCTCGAGACTTAAATTTGGTTCCATTGCGATGTGACCCCGGACAGCTACCCTCACTACGTACGACCTGCTCACGTTAATGCTTTCTGTTTGTAATGGATCCAGTTTTCCAAAATTTATGCATTAAATCGAGGACATACCGATGCGAAATGTTTTTCTCAGAATGACCATAATTAAAATTATGTGCTGCCTGCTGTCCACAGTTGTCATTCTTGTAGAACAAACTAATTATTTTCTACTTTTTCAGCAATTGTATTTTTCTGAATTGGAATAATCGACTTTGTTATGATTTTACCTCCTATTTACTTATCTCGTTTAAAGTAAAACAGGTAAGAAGTTGAATTGATAAAGTTTATTAAAAGATAAACAACAAATCTTAACAGAAAATATTTTTATCGAAAAATTGTTAAAAAAGAGTCATCAGATCACGCCCGAAATGTTTGTTTAGAAGTGGAGCAAACATTTTATAAATTGTATGGAAGTGGACGCAAAACAATTTGAACATTTAATTAAGAAACATTTCGTCATTCATTGATATTGTGAGCAGAATGAGGAATTTGCACATTTTTTTATTCTTCTCTTATTCAATTCCCCACATTGTATAAAATCAGTTGCCATATAAAATTTAAATTTCTAACTAACAGTTTTCCTGTAAAAAAATATAGAAAATCAAAATAATTATCTCCGCGCCAAAACGCAGCCGTAAACAAAGACGGCCTACTGTGACGTCACGATCCGGTATCGGCCAAACTAGTCTCGCTTACTCACACAGAGATCCTCATCTCACCATTAGCGACTCACGTGTGCCGGATAGTTATTGTTATCAACTTATATTATTGTTAATATATATATATATATATATATATATATATATATATATATATATATATATATATATATATATATATATATATATATATATATATATATATATATATATATATATATATATATACTCCTATTAATCATTTTGAATCATTTTGAATCATTTTGAAAACTGTGCAGTCTTATAGTATAGCTACAGAAGTTGGATTTGTCCAAGGACAATCTTATAATTTACCAAAAATTTATGTACTAGCAATGTTTGCGTTTTTAGGAAACAACCCGAATTTCATGGGTGCTGAGCTAAAAGGAGTGAAAGCTGGCAGGTATGTGTCTGATATGAACCTTATTTTATCCTGTAAACATCTTTGTTGCATTTTATGTAGTAATTTCTCATAAAATATAATGTAAATAAAAGCATAACCTCAAAATCTTCTCCATTCAAATAATATACAAGAAAAATATACACCATTTCTTCCTGATTTTCTCATCC
Source organism: Tillus elongatus (assembly GCA_964006375.1). Taxonomy (NCBI): domain Eukaryota; kingdom Metazoa; phylum Arthropoda; class Insecta; order Coleoptera; family Cleridae; genus Tillus; species Tillus elongatus. Next base: position 234,178,728 of record OZ023262.1, read on the forward strand.
CTAGGTACATTAAAGAATAATTTGTTGGGGGATAGTTATTGTTGTGTAAGTACATTTGGGCACTACACAGCACTTACAATATTTATGTCCAGGCACTGTTATGTCTTTCGCATTCTCGTATTGTAATTCTGAATCTGCTGAAGCCGTCACGCACTAGACTAGATTAAACACAACTTACTACCTTTGAACCTATATTATACACTAAACACCAACTTAAAATTATGATAAAACTGCTCAGAATTCGATGTAAACACAACGGTATCACGCAGATGTACCGTATCGTGACGTCACAAACCTCTTCACCAATCAGATTGCGTTTTCGCCCACTCTGTCTTTTTGAATTATATTCAATATTTCAATAATTAATTACTAATTAATGGTTCACTTTAAGGGGGGTTTACTTGTAGACATATATTTTTAGAGTATTTTGCTGTACTTTAAATACGTTTTTCATCAAAAGTAAATTATATGCAACTTCCTCATTGCAGCAGAATTGCGAAAGCTTTAAAACGTAGTGTCATCCAACATAGGGCGACATTTAAGTTTTAAGGGTACTTTACGCCACTGCCTAAGAGGTATGTTCCGAGACACCAAAACTTACGCCATCATGTGTCCCCCTTGAAGTGGGAAGTTTTAATTGGCACACCCTGTATTTGAAATATACATGCGAATGTATTACGTCAATCCAGCTAAGAACGCACCAATAAAAAGCTGTAAATAATATGCACGATAACACAATTCTAGTGGAAACTCGAATAATGCCTGCAAGATAGCCCAAAAGACGCAGTCAGGTCAGGTCAGGTCAGGTCAATGACCTGAAAATTCTAGAATCATCAGTAACGAAACTCTGTGATTGGATAGGTACTCTGGATGCAGATGAGGTTTCCATTTAGACATTTCAGCAATGTAATTGATTTTGTATTTTCCACACGATATAAATAATGCTTTGAAATGAAGGATAATAATTTAACTCTTTATTAAGTCGAGTAACTTACAGTGTATACAACATGAAACAAAACAAAAACTGCATGTCTAGAAAACACATATACGGGATACTTATAATAATATTTATGTGTATACATACATACATAAACACAACAATATTGTAATCTGAACACAACAAGTAAACTTACAAAATTCAATCAATAAAAAATATGCAAGTAAAAAAATTAAAATTTTAGAATTTAAAATTTCGTATAATTTTATATGCATGAAACAGTAAAATGTAATAAATAAATAGCAAAATAATAATTTTAAAAAGTCAATAAAAAAACTTAAGTATATATCTAAGTAACATAGTTGGCCAATCAGAGATCATATCTATATATAATTTATATTTCTTCAGCTCCCAACGTGATTGGCTAAATTTAATCAACCAAAATTTTTCACTTTCTCACATCCTGATAAACAAATCTTAAGTTGCCGGGCGAAAATAAAATACATATCTTTTCTCTATTAGAATTAACATCTTGAAATCGAGAGACTATAATATATACACATTTTCCTTCAACTAAATGGAATCCCAGGATTCCAATGATTACAGACACGTGACAAAGAAACCCTTAAGTTAGGTTCGGTTAGTACATATTTAATTAGTTATTAATAAAATTCGGATTTCTAGAGAAGGTTTTCAAGTATATTACAATAGTTAAGTGACAATACACCAAGCAGCTTCAACTAAAAAATCATTTAACGAAAATAAAATTTTGCTTCAACCGTATACAACAAGCCACAGATTTACAGGTACCTTAACAATATTTAATATATATACATCCACTGGAAATTAAAAAAAACTTAATTAACACAGGGAAATATGGCTCGTAATTAGCATTTCTATATACCTGCAATAATTTACTATAATACACATTGAACTACAGGCAACATTAAGTTGATTATATAATAATATACCAATGGATTACATTATAAGACAGTGACAGTCGACAATATGTACAGATAAGTCTTATACATCATCATGCTGCGATAAAGTAACTTCATCACTTACAATTGAACAAACATAACGACCCACCCGGAGTGGTAATTTTTGTGCTTTCGCACAATTTGTAACTTGCACAAGCCCTAAAAAGTTTACTATATAATGTTCAAAGAACTCACATTCATGATAATCCTACATAACTCTTTGGCACTGCAAAGAACAGTTGATTACAGGGTTGTAGAAGTCCACGCAACCGTCACCCCTAATTGAACTAAGTCTTCAACATTTTGACACACTGATTATAAAATTTAAATTTAAGGGCATTTTTAAGTGGCTAAACCGTGATGGTGGTTGCCAAGCACAACCCCAGTGAAAGCCATTGGTCACTGATGATGCTTCAAAGTCCCATTGGCCGAAACGTGGTGATTGACCACGTGATGTGGAGTATGTACATGGTGTCCTGCGTGGTGATGGTTGGCGTGGTGGTTTTGATTATTAGTCGCCGTATTGTTGTTGTTTTGCTGTTGCGTAGTTTGCCGCTGGGAGTTTTTTTTATTCTTCATCCGCCGATTCTGGAACCATATTTTTACTTGTCTTTCAGTCAAATTAAGGTTCCTCGCTAATTCCCACCGTTTCTGTTTCGACACGTACGCGTTGAAAAGAAACTCTTTTTCTAGTTCCAGTGTCTGGAATTTCGAGTAAGGTTTACGTTTTTTACGGACCGTCACCTGGCCGGTCCATTCCAACGGGTTTCCGCCAGTTCCGCACGGTACGCTGACGCCCATGGAGCCCAGGGATCCTGTAGAAAAAAGAGTCGGGGAAGACCCCCACATAACTGTGAATAGTTAATCATCATCGAGTAAAGAATATTGAAATATTAAATCTAAACAAATTCAACTTATATTTTCTTCGCTAGCATATTGATTTCCACTGATAAACACTGATAGACGCTAACTAAAAGCTTCTAATTCATTTCACCTGTTAGTATGTCAGTAAGTAAATTTGTTGGTTGAAATTTTAAAGTCAAGTTTAAACCCTCTTGAAAATCAGGCCAGGTTTTCCTGGAAAATGTTGTGTTTTCTTTCGAAAAAAATTTATATATCAGGAATTAACAAAGTAAGGGCAACCAAATTTGGTACGCGGGTTTATATCATTATAGGTAAGTTACCTACCAACATTTAGCTCTGTAGCTCGGCATTTAAAGAAAAATAAATTGGGGTTTTCCTCAAAACGTCAAAGTTGCGATTTAAAACGTCAAAATTGGCAACATTTAGGCAAAGAACTTGAACCTAATACGGGCTATGGAAACAAAATTTCTCAAGAAGAATGTTTTGCAAACCCTGAAGTCTTAGTTTAAACCGTCGTTGTCCTTCATTTTACTAAAATATTTCCAGAAAATTCATTTCAAATAGACCCTTTCTCTGATGCTTGGCAGTAGCCTTAGCTATAGAGTTTATCGTTTAATGGTACATAATTTTTGTCGAATTTTCGTAAAAAATCATTAAAGTTCAATATATCCGTTATTATACAAGATATGAAAAAAATTGTATATATTAATTATATGGTGTCTTGAGCTACAACTTAAAAAATATTTCTACAATCACAGAGTGGCCCATAAGTGGTTGTTGATACAAATTTTCTTTTTTTTTTAATCAAACACGCGCTATGTTATTGCATTTTTGCATTTTCCATCGAAATATAATGCATGTTTGTAAGAAAAGAAATTCTGGATGCTGCAAGTGCTTTATGGTAGCGAATTCTGATCAAATGCTTCATATTTGAATAGCTCGATTTGCTATTAACCTATAAAGTTAACCAAGAAACGACTTTTTTAGGGAACACTTTGAGTTTACTTTCGGAAATTTTTGTACATTTTCAAACAATAAAGTTATTTTGATGAAACATGGCACATTGTTTTTACTATATAGGTTATACTGGTAACCAAATTTGATGCCTGCTTTCTTAAAAAAAACACACATATTTGCTATTAAAAACATTTTAATGAAAATTCACTATCATAACGCACTTGCTGCGTCCAGACTTTTTATGATATATCACGATATAGTAACCTATTGATAAACAGCAATCAAAAACTCAGACTTCTACCTGTGCTGGTTACGGGAAAATATTTTTTTCATTAACGGATGCAGGTTGCCAAATTTCCTAAATAATAATGTTTATCTCCGTAACGCCTTAAGATAAGTAAAAGATATATGATACAAAAAACTAATTATAAACTAAAATATTCCGAGAAATCTGAAAATGTCAGAATATACAGACTGTTTCATTTGAAAAAAACAGAGCTTGTATCTGGTGAGGATGGATGTGGCAACGCCGCGGTATCAACAATATTTTCAAAATAAAGATCATAACCACTTATAGCCCAAATTTCAGATTTCTATCTATTTTGGTTCAATATATACTTCTAATATGTCATCCAGTTTGGCCCATCCTGTATATACAGAGTGAGTTTTTTAAGTTTTACAAGGCGACATCTGAGTTTTTTTTATTGTTAAATTTTGGTGAAGCAATAAGAAGATGGGGGACATATTTCTACATTTACCCGCTCTCTCTAATTTTAAGCGCCGGGGGTAACTTTGGATTTTGAAATGGGGCGATAAAAATACCTTTTCAGTGAATGTTCTTAAAAAAACTCACTAATGAGGAGATCCGTGTCCTTTTACAAGTGGCTTGGATGAGTACGTTAGCCAGGAAAATCGGACCAGGTTTTCCCGGGAAATTTTGTGTGTTCTTTCTTAAAAATTTATATCTCCGGAAATAACAAAGTAAGGACAACCAAATTTGGTACGCGTCGTTGCATTATAAAGTGTGAACCCTGTATTAAAATTTAGGTCTCTAGGTTTAAAGGCAAAAAAGTTATGGGCAGTTAACAAATTTTTTTTGGAGTTTTCCTCAAAACGTCAAAGTCGCGATTCGAAATGTCAAAATTGGCAATGTTCAGGCAAAGAATTGTCATTGCCCTAAATTTTACTAAAATGTTTACAGAAAACACATTTTAAATAGACCCTTTCTCTGATGCTTTGGCTGTCTGTTTAGTGAAGTGGATGCTTTCGCTGTAGGTTTAGTTAAGTTTATGGTTTAACAGTCTATAACTTTTAGTTAATTTTCGTAGAACAAATTCGTTAATGCATTTTTGCATTCTTTATAGAAATATGATGCAAAAAATCTGGACGCAGCAAGTGCGTTTTGGTAGCGAATTTTCCTTAAATCCTTCAAATTTCAATAACTCAATTTGCTATTAACGTAAGGTTTGTTGGCTAAGAAACCAACATTTAGGTTTTTTTTCGGAAAATTTTTGTACATTTTCAAACAATAAGTAATTTTGATAAAATATAGTACATGGCTTCTACTACACAGGCCATACAGGTAATCAGATTGATGCCCGCTCGCATTTGCTATTAAAAACATTTTTATGAAAATTCACTTCCATAACGCACTTGCTGCGTCCAGACTTTTGATAATATTCGAATCTACGTGAAAAACGAGGTACGCGAGAAAATAATTTCTGATTTACTATGTTGGTTATGAAATTATCATCTTTTGGGTTGGCGGTGGTGGGGGTGGAGGTATTTATGACTTTGGAACAGTTATTCCATCGGACACAGACTTTGGCTATTTAATATTTCCAGATAATCTATTGGGTTAAAATACAAAAAAACATAAGCAATTAAATTCAACTTATGGATCGTCTTTCATGCGCGAGAAATGATTCGAAAACTCCTCCATTAACTTCCAAACACTTTCTCATTTTTTTCTAAATGAATCCCGTACATACTGCAACATTTCAGGTGTCATTAATAAGTAGTCAAAGGAGCATTCTGCAACTGAATTTTCTTAGAAAAAAATCACTATCGGGGAGATCCCAACTGTTGAATTTTATAACTTTTTTTCAAATGAGCGCGGACTGGGACCCCTAGAACCCATATCCAGGGTCAGTTTCTATATATATATATATATATATATATATATATATATATATATATATATATATATATATATATATATATATATATATATATATATATATATATATATATTTGTGTGTGTATATATCGGCCCAGTTTTTCAAAATGTTGTTTTCTTTCGGAAAATTTGTATACCTCCGGAAATAGCAAAGACCAACTTAGGTACACGGATTTCTTCCATAAAAAGTAAATTAGATACCAAATTTTGATCTATAAATTAGAAAAAAAGAAAGTTAGAAAAAAAGATTTGGGTGCCACTGATGACAAGACAAACGCACAGAAAAAAAGGTTTTGTGTGAATAACAAAATCTATTGTATATTACAGACAAAGATTAAGTTTGTTGTGGCGCAAAAAGATCAAGAAATGTCATAAAAATTACTTTGAAATTTTTTATAGTTTTTTCTCTTAAAACGTCACGTCGCGATTTGAAACGTTAAAATTGGCAACTTTTAGGCAAATAACCTGAAATGAATGCGGGTTATAGAGAAAAAAATTTACACGAAGTGTTTTGCAAATTCTTAAGTTTCAGCTTCAACCGTCATTGTTCTTCATTTTACTAAAATATTTTCAGAGCACTCATTTCAAATAGAAGCTTTCTTTTATGCTCTGGCAGTAGAATTTTTTTACGAACAATTTGCTATCACACTTTTGGCAAATTTCAATGATGTAATCAGATGAAATTATAATGGGCAGTACAAAGGCAATTAAACTCGAAATACCACAAGTCTGGTACGAAATTATTTGAAAAAAATGCTTCTGCCGAATATGCTGAGTCACCCCGAACGGGGGTGTTCGATTTGAAAAAAAAATAAAGTTATGATTAAAAATACGATTTGGGGATCTTATAATCCGCCAGGAAAAGAGACAAAAAACATTAATTTAGATGGCCAACTCTATTTTACCATGGTTCGTTGATTAAAAAATAATGGTTTTAACATAGTCATGGCACTCTAGATTGAAATATAGAATATTATTTTTTAAGCGAAAATATCAGAAGTTTACGTATTATGCGGTTTCATTGTATTCATAATGTCATTTTTTATCAAATAAAACAAAGAAATACCTGAGGTCCAATTTAAAAAGCGTATGAAGACAACTGAATACGCCAATCAATCTGCATTTATGTCTTATACTAACCTACTAAATTACATTTTTTTAATCGCAAAAAATAAAAAAAGTTATTAGGGTAAGCCACTTTTGAAAAACACCCGGTATATATATATATATATATATATATATATATATATATATATATATATATATATATATATATATATATATATATATATATATATATTGTAAACAATTATAATTGAAAGCGCTACCATAATTAGGCACAACGCGCTTGCTGCGTCCAGACTTTTTTGCTTCTGTGTAAGGCATAAGGGAATGTAGAGCAGATAAGTTTTATAAAATAACATAATGTCTTCCACATAATTATATTTCTTAACTTAATTCACAACGATGTGAACCTACAACTTCATAATGTAAATTCAAAGGGTGCGGAGCGAACACAAGCCTAACATTGTAATACGGAACGCGTGACAAGTGAGAGTCAGCTGAGAGAGCCGGTCACGTGACATCTTGGTGACGTCACCGTAGTAACTGGCGGTCGTTATTCCAGTTCCTCTAAACGGCTCACAATCTCCAGCCAGAACATAACGTTATGATCGGACTTCCACGTGTAGAAGAATTATTATCGAGAGAGAAACGAACAACACCATTTTATGATCTACCACCTAAACACCCAGTCCGCTAACTAGATCTAGTAGGCTCAGTGTCGCGTTCTATTGTTTTCGTTTATTTAAACTGTCTTCCATTCAAGAGGTATATTCGGTAATTCGGACGGAAATGACAAAACGTCACTGTTTTAATGCTCGTATGAAGTTATGGTGTTTTTACTATGCCATAAAACTGACCTCTCCAACCAGAAATTTAATAAGATTCATCATTGCCTAGTTTTTTATTCATGGTGTGTAACGTTTCCACGGGAAAAATTAAATCATGAAGCGAAATTTCGCATATATTTGTTTTTTAATGCATAGTGTATATCCTATTTTCTGAAAACAATGCATTTGTTATCCAATCTCTTAACAAAGTTATGGCAGATTTGATAGCTTTACAATAACATTGCTTTTTATGAAAAGTTGAAGATGGTCTATGAAAGTTTAAAAACTTTGGACAGAGCCAATGTGTTCCTCTATATTATCATCACAGTCTAAAGGCGATGTTGTCTTGTCGTCGCAACTACGACGGTGTGTCTCCGGCGACGATTTTCCTTTTATTGTAACAGCCCCTCCGAATTGGCTCAGGTTTTCAAGAGGTTTCTCTCCTGGACTAGCTCTCCAATTTTTTCCGAAAATCTATCCCAAAATTATATTGTTAGAAACTTGTTATTTCTCAGTATAGATCCTACAAATTTTGTCTTCGCCCTCTAAACTCTTTCAGCAAGTATCTTTTAGTTAATTTTTATTTTAAAAAAATCACTAATAGAGAGGTATCGATGGTGAGACTTTGCAAAAATTTTTCAAATGAGCGCGAACTAGGATCCCTAGAACTCATATCCGGGGTCAGTTTATATTTTTATATTTTCAAAGATATATATATATATATATATATATATATATATATATATATATATATATATATATATATATTGTGTGTGTGTGTATCCAACAGATAACTCAAAAAGTAATTAATCGATCTGGATGAAACTCTACACGTATCTTTCTTTAATTATTAGCTTGGATGAGTTCATTAACCAGGAAAATCGGACAAGATTTTCCTGGAAATTTTTTAATTTTCTTTCGAAAAACATTTTTTTCTCCGAGAGTTACAAAGATTTTTTAATAAAATTTGGTGGATAAATATTGCCTTACTACATACCAAAATTCAGCTTTATAAGTTTATATAAAAGTAAGTTATTTAAATTTGAAGCATTTAATGAAAATTCACTACCATCACGCACTTGCTGCGTCCCGAAATTTTTCTCTCTTAACTCTTTAGCACACTTTTTATCCTCTTTCTTTCGGTGTGTCGTTTTTGTTGTTGTTATTTTTCTCCACTTCAAAAGGCTCTATGCTTCTCATGTAAGTACCTCTTTGTCAAGGTCCGGTTTTCTGCCCCATATAGTATAATACTTTATACGTATGACTTAATTATCCTCTTCTTCAGGTAAAATGTTTATGGAACCGAAATTTCATAAAATTGTTCCAATATTAATAAGTAAATGTACAGTCAACCCAGAAACTTTAGTTGTGCATAGTATGGCTCTATAAAACTAACATAATGTACCAAGCTTCATCGAAATAACCTGGTTATTTTTAGAGTCAGCATTTTTTTAACTTTTTAAATTGGTCCGATTAGGCTAGCTAACCAACTCTTCGTGGCTGTTTACAAAAGATAGGCGCTTGTCAAGTTTGATCCAAATCAGTTTTATATTTTTTGAATTAACGCTAGATATAAACATAAGTAGATATACTTTAAAAATTTAACGGGCTCTACATGTGGATTCTAGGGACCCTAATTCGCGCTTATTTGAAGATATTTAAAAAAATCAAAAGACGAGACCCGCCACTATGTTTCTAAGTAAAATCGCTTAAATTCATGGTAGTTTGTATGGAAAATATGGTTTTTAATCAGAACAAATTATTCGATTAAATTGGTCAAAAGAGGTAGCTCATGAAGCAATTTCCGATGAAATATGTCAATGAAACTATCCATATGGGACGATTATCAGTTTATATGCGACTAGCTAGAGAAACTCATTCATTAATTAGAATTGCTTTGTGACTCTTTTGAAGATTATCAAATACCAATGTGTGTTTTGTTTCTTTAACGTCGGCCTATTTCCGTGACTATGGACAATCACTGACGCCAGGGAGCAGTTTCACCTCACTATCCTGGAAAATTTGCCGAACCCCTGCCTTTCTGTAAAGAGGGTAGGGATCTTTAACGTGCCCAACATCGCATGGACACGGAACCGACGGCTTTACGCCTCCTCCGAAGGGCGAAACGTGCACACATTCAACTTGCTAAAATACAATGCCAGAACCTCGGTTGATGTTAATGTTACAGTTTGTACTGAAAAAGTGAAAGGAGTATCCTGGGATCGAACCCAGTACCCTTCGGTTTAGTGGTATCAAATACCAAACATCATGAAATAGTGCAATATTTTCAGTTCAATTTACAATACGGTTTTAAAATGATTAGAAATTATATTACGCAATTTGTTTTGAATACTATAAAAGTTCACACACCATTTTACACCGAATGTAAATCTATTAATTCAAAGTATTAAAAAAAAACATATTTATTTATGAAACCTGTCCTGTGTGTTACCTACAAACTATAAAAAAATGAAAAAAAAACAGATAGTTGCTTTATTATTTTTAAATATTTCATTATATTTTAAAATTTATATTGTTGCTTAACCTTGCATGGGTGCATATTATGTAAAAGGTTATAATTCCTATATTAATAATAAAAGTTAAATGATTACTGTGAAAAATGTTTAATAATAATAACACATCTGGGTTGTTTTAAATGAGCTGATAAAAAATTACTGTACATAAAATATGATTAGAATTTTTAATCTTTTTTAATTTTATTATTTCTTATAGTTTTGGAATAATTTACTCATTTTTTTAAAAGGTGCTATACATAAAATACATATCCTACGATTTGATTGCAGGTACTGACATGTGTGGGTGTGTGTGAGTGCGTTCGTGTGCGTGCGTATGCGTGCGCGCGCGTGCGTGTGTGTAGTTAAGTGGGGGATTTAGTTTGGCCTCGGTAAGCAAGTTCCGTTAGCCACAAAATAAAATAAAAGTTAACAACTTTATTAAGAGGAGCTAGTTAACCAAAAAATGCCTGATTCAGTCAATTGTTAGGTATAGGTACTGATATAATAGGTAAATGGGTAATAGGTATAATTTTCATCAAATAAACAATAATACTAATATTGAATAGTATCTTATAATAAGGACCTACATAATTAATCACTCATGCTGATTAAGATAATTTTCTGTCTTTGATAAAATTTTGTCGTAGAAAAAGCACTCTTTGATAACATATCTGAATGTGCCTACTAACCAGATACCTACTTAAGTAATTTCTAGTACCTACCCAACTATCTATACTGTCCTGTGGTTAAACTTTATAAAAGTTTTAATGTGTTTGTACACAAGAAATAGGTTTTCAAACGAAATATTATATATATATATATATATATATATATATATATATATATATATATATATATATATATATATATATATATATATATATATTGTAACCTATCACACGAGTTGCACACCTCTGGATTGAATTAGCAATAGATACATTGTTCGGACATAGCTGCTTTTGTAAGGAGAACCAGTTGTTTGAAATTTGTGGAAGGCATTTGTGACAAGAAAGGTTATATTTTATCATAAGTACAATTGTAAATGCGGTTTACACTTAAATAATAAATATCAAAATAATGGGTTTGACAACTATCGATATCTGACACTTCTCCAAACCAACCCATTTGCTGTTCCGTCTTCTAGACATCGCCCTGCTAATATTTCCAGCTCTCTTGTAGTCAATTTATTATGTATTTTGTTAAGTCACACCAAATTATGAAAGTTTTTATTAATTGAAGTAAATTTTGATGTCTCTATTATATTCAAGAGAAACAATTGCTTACGTGAAATATTATCTAGTGGGCTTTACTGATATTCATTTGTTGAAAATATCGTACCGAAATGATTATTAATGAAAGCATTTACGTTTTTTCATTATTTTTAATCAGATGACAGGCAATCAAAAGTTTGGAAGAAATATATTTTTTTATGCAGTACAAAAAAACTAACGACAAATAAAAATAGGAAAAGTAAAACTAATTATAGGCTTTATTTGCAAATGGTATTAAAACATATTTAATTAGTAATATAAAGCAACTAATCTACCTGCACGTAAAATATATAAATACTCGATACCTCAACACATTTTAATATAGAGATCAAAGTTGCCTGCGTATATGTGAGTTAAGTTATTAATTTGTGTATATAAATAGCTGTCTGCCTAGTACAAAACATTTTAATATAAATAATTTCTGTTTCTTATTCACTTTAATTTTGCTACATGTATAGGTACTTTGATTTTATTTTATTCATTGCGTCAACCCAAAGAAAAAGTTAATGTCAGTTTTTTTGTTTGTATTTTTTGTGTCAGGATTGCTGATTTCTAACTACATTTTACTTTGTATTGTATTAGATTTATAATTCAAAAGTTATATATTCCTTTTTTTTAAGTTAAATTAAAAGTCTCAACAGTCCAGGAATAACACCTGCATATAAAACTCGTGCCAGTTTATCGCTAGGAAAGAAAACATTGATTTCAAACAAGTTGTTGGATGAGTCAAGCTGTTCACCCTCAGGCAGTTAGAGAATAACGACATAGGGGAAGAGATATCGGAGTTCCCTTCCTAGTGTAAACATAGCAAGCTAACATCTACTGCCATCTAGTGGCAATCAGTGAAACATACATGTTTGTTTTTATTTGAAACTTGAAGGTGAATTCAAATGCAATTACTGTTATAAAATATCTAGCGTTGTGAGCTTTAAATTTAAAAATGTTAGCGAAGAAAATATATAGTAAATAATTAGTTAATTGAAAGATCATTTATGACTCACCTGGAGGAGGGTATGGTGTAGAAGGTACAGGTTCAGGTCCGTAATTTCTAAGTCCATATCCCCCATCATGAGCATGAGAGAAGCTAGCGCTTTCTGCCACCATAGCGGCAGCTGCAGCAACCCGCCCCCGGTCATCAGCAGGTGTGAGGTACGGAACAGCCTGGTGGGCGTCCACATGATGCCTGGAAGCTGAAGAATACGGCGAATAATTACACCAGGAGGACGAGGAGAAGCTTTGGTGGCAGGAAGCTGAAGGGTCTGCCCCAGGCCCTCCAGCGGACACGCTGCTGTACTTGTACTCTGGTGTCGCACTGGCAGCGGTGGCTGCAGGTGACCAGAAAGAGAGTGTAGCCGTCTTCCTGGAGTCCCTGCCTCCTGTGGGGTCTGCCGCTAGATTGTAGTATGTGGGGGCGTTGGCGTACTGATGGTGGTTCAGGTCGAAGGCAGTCGCTCCAGCATGGTGGTTGTCTGACGGAGAGTAGTTCCAGGGCTGCCCATGGTGCGAGTGTCTAATGACTCCAGGCTCCGCACATTCACCATACCCGGGGGCGGCGGTGGGGGCGGCAGATGTTATCCTCTTGGCGGGTATATGGAGCGGTCCTTGCGAGCCGCTGTTGCTGGTGACGCTAGCCGGCGAAGAGCTAGATGTGGCGGAGGTAGTGGCCGGAGGCGGCACGCTGGAGGGACTAGTCATGCCGCTGTTGGAGATGGGGGTGGCGGCAGTTTGAGGGGGTGCTGGCGGCGGGCTTTCCTCGTAAAGGCCGCCGTTCATCATGGACCACCAGGTCACCCCGGTGGAGGAGGCCGGTCCGGCGGCGGCGGCGGCTGGGGAGGACCCGGTCCCAGGCACATGGTCGTACAGGGTGGGTGCGGCGCACGCCACGGGGTCCGCGATGGTGAGGATGATGGTCGCGCCGGGATCAGATCACAGCATTGGACCGGATGACGGCGAGCGGGTGAAACAGCGGACGAAGTGGGTGAAGCGGACACCAAGGATGACGTGAGGACGTCAGACACCAGACCACAGTCGACCGCCAAACGTCAAGTGGTTATGAGCGTTTAACAGTGGCAGGACAGATTGACAGCAGGAGCAGGTTGATTGGTGAAGATTATGAAAAAGATAACACACTTCGATTAGAGCACGTAAAAAAAAAACAGACACATTGACAATAAAGTCTTCACGTAATGAGTAACAAGTTCTTTACAGACAATAAAGTTTATAGTTACAATGTCATTATCTCATCATGATAATGACCCACACTGCAGGTGTAAATGAGCACATAAATCAAAGCAATACACGATGGGAATAAAAAAGACCCTTTATGCTTAGCTACTGAATTAATTTACTGTCGATCGTTGCCATCCAAATTCACTGTTTATTTTTATAATTTAATCATGCAATTCCCGATTGATTTGTTTTTATCAGAGTTTAAGAAACTTTTAAACAGTCACAATATTAAGTTGCACTATTTTTAGCGTGACACTAGTTTATTATTTGATCCAATTAAACTTTATTTTTTGTTCCTGTAGAGTTTGCGACAAGTTTTCAATAAATATATTTTTAAATCGAAAAGATCGCGGGATTACATGAGCACTTGTACGTGAAGGCAAACAACAACATTCAGTAGCAAACACATACTGAAGTCGTGTGTTGTATTCTCGCGTTAACTCTCTCGGCTCAGATCGTGGACGCGCGTGCGATCTAGCGGCATTACTTCGCAACCTCTATAGAATAAGACTTGGTTTTCTCAACTCGCGTACGATTCAATCATAGACCGACTCGCCGCGGAGCTTTCTCTCTAACCCGTTCCCCTGCTTCGATAAGTATGTTTTGCCTCAAACGGAACGATATTCCTATTAGACTTTCTCATTTCGCTGAAATTTCCTCCGCAGGAATTGTATGCTACAAAAGCTCTTTGCTTCGTCTCCTGCAGGAATGTCTCTGGAGCTTCTATCGAATCCCAGACTTTATCTAGTATGAAAGCTACCTTCATTTAGGTAATGTACTGTAGATAAATGAAGATAAATTTTGATCAATTTACTCTTCAGTGAACTTTTTCTTGTCCCATCTTCAGGAATCATAACACTAATCAGGTGGAATATTTAGCTTCATTAAATACTCATTATTCCGTTGACTATTATTGTATATAGCAAAACTGTTTTCCGAATGTACTGAAAAATAATTAGTTACAGCTACAAGGGCTTAAACAAGTATTCAAGCTTTCGCAACAAAACTTGTGTACTTAATAAATAACTTTTTATGTTGCGCTCAAACTTTTTTCTGGTAACTGAAGGCAGAAATTATAACAACTTAACTTAAAAAGTTAATAACAAATCTCAAAAAATAAAAAAATTATTACATTGCATTTCGCTACTTTGACATTTGGGAGTGAGTCATGGGTACTCTCTGCTAGGCTAAAGAGCAAGGTGTAAGCTCTCTAAATAAAATATTTGAGAAGAGTAAAAGGGGTTACGAGACAAGACAGGGAATGATGATATAAGGAAGGAGTTGGGTGTGCAATCAGTCGTAGAATGTATAGGTAAGAAGAAACTAAAGTGGCTGGGTCATATACAACACATACAATGAGCAACAACAGACAAGTGAAAATATTATGGGGGGCAAAAATTGCTCCGAAGAGGAAGAGAGGGAGATCACAGAAAAGCTGGAACGATAGCATGACAGAAATACTGCTGGAAAAAGGCAAGTCATGGCAAAAGGCAAAGCTGCTAGCACAGGACAAGAAACAGTGGGAAAAGTTTGTGCATGAAAAACTCGAATGTAGAGTGATGTAGAAGGTAAGGTCGTAGTTGAAGTTGGTTATAAGGGCAACAATTTTTGTAATTAAAACAAATGTAAAGATTAATCAATGTAAACATGAATTAGATATAGGTAGAGTCACAGTAATGGGAAAATTATATTTAGTGGTTGGAAAAATGTGTACCTTTCGCACTTATTCAATAGGATCAGATTTCCCAGAAGCTTCTTGGTTTGGCTCTTTCTTTTTTCCAAGTATCTTCCCCCAAGCATTATTGTCAGAAAGATAAGGAGTGTGAGAATATCGCCAAGAAAATTTGTCTTTTTCCTTGTGATGTCGCTAAGTGGGGTATTTTTTTTCTTCTCTTCTTCTACCGTACTTTTATTAATTCTCTATCAGTGTGCCATGTTTTTGTAATTTTTATCTCCACATTTCAAGAGCTTATTTGCATCAATCGTGCTAGTCTTGGTACAAGCAGACCATGAAGGTAATAGAGACTTTTCCGATGTGTACATTCGGAAAAATTACAAGGACAAGGCACAGGGATAAAAAGGGGAATAAAACTAACATAGGAAAGGTGCGGAGACGATACTTGCGGGAAAAAATTGCGAGAAAAAGACATATGCTGAGACAATAACTTTGTAGCAACATTATTTGGGACACAAACTTGGAAAAAGAGAAAAGGTACATGAAGGAGAACTTTTGAAAAACCATGTCCCAATGAATGAACTTCGAAAGCTACAATGAAATAAAAAGGCAAAGTGTTATGGTAACAACCATGGAACCACGTTGATTATGATATCCTCTTTACCCTAAGCCCATTTTTCGACCATACATTACAATATTTTACTCATAGATTTATTGAATCCTTGTGTCACGTCCAAGTGAAGATGTTTATTGGTTAGAAAGGTATTTTGTCTATTAGATGGTTGGTTTGCCATTGCGTACCTCCGCTTCAGTTTTCTGCTCCTTTTGTCAAGTCCAAGTGAAGACATTTATTGGTGAGAAAGCTATTTTGTATATTAAATGCTTGGTTTGCCATTGCGATCATCTTCTTCAGTTATCTGCTACATTTATCATCATACGTAATAACATCACTTAGCTACATGAATATTTTACTTGCTTAGGTTGTTGACTCTTTAGATATATGTGCATACCCGCAGCTTTATCCTTACTTGCTTCACTATTTATGAATTTGTTACTGTATAACCCAACTTTTGCAAATGCTATTATTGTACCGAAATACAAGTAACGCCTAGAAAAGTTTTCGTAGAAAATAACCAAATCCTACATATCTAATACTTTGCTTTGATGTTGAAGACTTGCTTTGATAAGTCATTCATTACAACGCCTTAATAATTGATTCTGAATTAGCTAACTGTCCACCTTATTTTCCGGATTTAGCACCACCAGGATATTATGGACTTTAAAACCTAAAAATATTTTGAAAGGTAAAAGTAGTGTTCTCTTCAAAATGGGTCAAAAGATGACATCTAAAAAGCTATTGCGGCCGTAATTTTTGGTAAGATGGGTTACCAGAATGCATCTGATAATTATCATGTTCTTTCATCAACGCTAGAGGATATAATTACGAAGAGAACTGGAATAGCTTTAGGAGAGACCGCTTCTCAATGGAGAAAATATCTGAAATGAACTGTGGCAAATCAACTTTCTTATATATCAATTAATCGTTAATTCTTAGGATCGGATATATGTTTTTTCTTACATAGCAAGAATCAGAGTTGGTAGGCTACATCACGCACAGGAAAATCTGCTCATTTAGTATCACAACTATCAAATTGCGACTGATCTGTTGCGTACCAATTACCACCAGAAAATTAGCTACGGCAGAGTTTCAATAGAGAGAACGAAATAGCAACAACACTCATATTTGTTTTTATAATCTCCAAAGCCCCCATCAACAGTCTCTAGAAATGGGCTTCAATCAAGGGACAGTTAGGAAAATTTTTGACATGTTAACAAGTTTGACCGATAGATATAGATAGATATAGATATCTTGCCCAACATCTTGCCCAACCAGACTCTATCACGTAGACGAAACCAGCATCAGGATGCGATGATTCCAAAGAGCCAGGCAAGTAAAAATCTTGGCACCAGGAGTGCGAACATACCGCGGTTTTGTCATTTTCCGGTGCTGGTCACTACATGCCTTTTTTTTCATTTTGACACCTATATGAATGAAAGCTGCATTACTAGCTGGTGCGCCAGGGTAAAAGCAGTAGCTTGTCATCCAAGTGGCTGGATGACAGTCCAATATTTTCGTCCAGTGGACGAAACACTTCATGAAACATATCAAGCCACCAAATAAAGATCCACTTTTTGTTCTTTTTGATAGTTACGCCTTTCCTACACAAAATACCAAATTGATGCACCCTATCAGCAGAATGAAATTACGTTTTTTTAGGCGCATTGTACGCGAGCTTCATGGGAGCACTTCATGTTTTATAGCCAAGAAAAGAAAACCAGGCTACAGGCAAGCAGAGTGGTCATACAATACGAAATTGGAATATTATTTGGAAGAGCATATAACAGAGCAGCAATCACCCAAACAGGTTTCACAAAAACAGCCGTCTGTTCCCTTTGGCAGAAATGTATTGCGTGAAGTTGACTTCCCTGCAGCTGAAACCACCAAACGGAAATATCCTCGATGAGATTTTAATTGTACTGACACTCCAAGTAAATACATCAAGAAACCCGTCTCCAGTAGCTGGACCCTGTGGCCTGAATCTGAAGCAAATATCGAAAACTACGAAACCTGAAAAGGAAACATCCGACATTCCATTAATTTCAAAATTTGAAGTGGCTAACGCAAGAAGCTTAATACTTCTAGCTGGGCTCACTGGGACAAATCTTGTTCAAAGCTAAAAAAATAATTTACATTTGATACTGATGTTAGCTCAGGCCAAGCTGGAACTCCTATGAAGCTCACTCCGGGGAGACCTGTCATTCCAAATGCAAATTGTTAAATATGTATGCTCTTACAATGCAACCAAATTTATTTTAAAGAAAAGCGAAACCTTCTTCGTTTGACTTTTCTGCTTCTCTCCTTCTATATTAATCGTTGACACGTAACACTGGGAAAATCGCCACAAACTGTGGTGATGAACTGTGAAATGAAAATCTGCACCATTCGCTCTACAAAAATGAGCTTGAACAAAGTACCGCAGCCAGAACTAAACCCTCAAAAATCCAACAAGTGAAACGAGCTATTATGTCTAAAAAAGGCAGCAAAAGGAAGAAATTTGCAAAACTAACAATCATTGTTCAAACTAGTTAAAAAGAAGAGCCCGAGTATTTCAAAGATGACAAGGAGACACTGCAAGGAGCAATAGTCAAGAAGAAATAGAACTGGTGGTCGGGCGTAGAGGATGACCAGACGAAGATTTGGATGATTTCATATGTGAAAAGTGTGAATTTAAAAAATGTATGAACCACCCGGTTCTGCGCAGTTCTTTATTTGGTTCTGCCTCCTGGTCAGGTGTAGAACTGCAAAGTACAGCATGGCCATTTTTTGGTTTGGCTTCGTATTAAGCTACTTTCACTGATGTATGGCTACCTAATCGTTCAGTTAATAGATGAAGATTCAAAAATAAAATAAAACATATGAATCTTTCACAGTAAGTTGTCCTTACCTACTCAGTTATGCTTCATCCTCCGCTTTAAAAGACGGTGGGTGTACTGAAAGGTGTATACAACGAACCGAACTAAAGAAAAATATGATGAAAACAAAAGTCATGAGAATAAGTAAGATTAGGATTGTGAAAATGGATATAAAGTAAAGCCGCAAACAACTTGAAGAAGTAGAAATTTTCACGTAACTTGGAATGAAGTATAAGAACTAGAAGAAGCATCGCGATGGCAAAGCAAGCAATGGATACACAAATAATCTTCTCAATGATAAAAATTTTGAACCTGAAAATGTTCATCAAGTTAAAAATATAGAGTATGGTATGAGACAGAAAGCTAGAATAGGTAGCACATAAAGAGAATCTGAGCTTTTGAAATGTGGACAATAACAAGTACAAGGTACACCGATAGATAGACGAATATATTTGTGCTAGAAGAGGTGAGAGAAGAGCATGCTTTCTGAAAGAAATAGAGAGTAATAGTAAGACATAATTTCTTGAACATATTTTGTGACATGATAACTTTTGGACAATAGTATTGCAAAGAAAAGAATAGGTAGGCCAAGGGAAAACTCCTGAAAAACCTGGCACAATTGATGAACTGCGGAAGCTACTTCGAAATGAGAGTCATAGTTACCACGAAAATGCGACATCGCCTCTATACTATGATGAATATCATATGCACTTTAATCGCTCAAACTAACTCGTAATGGAAACTAAATATACATATTTCTACAAACGGATGACTTGATTATGTGTAACTTCTTTATACTATGACGATGTTATGTATATATATATATATATATATATATATATATATATATATATATATATATATATATATATATAGATGAAAGCAGAAAAAGACTATCTAAATCTATCTTAACACGTTCTACTCTTACTAAGTTAAAATAACTATGGTCCATGAATTTTAAATTTATTTTATTTCCGAAAAGAAAACTTCTGAAGGAACATCTAAAATATCTAGTGGTACGACACTTCTTATAAAATAAATTTGGATGCCTCTAATATTCTTGACCATCTGTTTTTTACTGAGTAGTTCTTGTCACAAGTGTGCCTACGCATTTTCACAAATTTATAGCATTGTTATCAGTTAAAATATTAAATACTTTCAAATGAGTACGAGGTAAACCAGAGACTCAAGTAAATTAACTCGTCTTGGTGTAGACATAAATATATCTATAACTTTATATACGGCTATATTATGTACTGGATTATGAGCCAAGCTAGTAAATATAAGGATTCCTTTTACTTAAGTAGTATTGAAACAAGTTTGTCAGGTGAATGAAACAAAATGTCAGCTATAGAAAAGGCAATATAGGAAATTTCTATGAATGTAAGTATTATTATTACAATACTGCTGAACAGTGTTTGTTTTGCTAATTATTATGTTTATCAAGTGTGAATACTAATTACACACATCAAAGTACATATAGCGTTTTACACGCTGATTACGTGACACCTGATTGTAAAGTTTTTAGTTTACAACAAACAATTGAAGTTATTACATAACCGTCTATAGTGAAAAAAAGCGGATTTGAGCTGAACCAAAGAGCAAAGATAATGATTGCTCTCATTATTTTGCCAAACGAGTGTTTAATTAGTTAATCAGTTTGTCTAACGCTAATTAAATTATGATAATGAATTTCTTATTTTGTACTTTTCACTCATTAGTATCATTTTACCATATTCTATAACCCTCGAAAAGGATTTTTAAACCAATTCCTGTAGTAGGCTAGGGGCTACAAAGAAATGTTTACCTAATATGACTGACCTAGCCTCAAATTTATACTATATTTCATAAACAATAAGCAATCAACATTCTTAACTCAAAACACTCCCCCAAGAGGTGTGTGCAACCGTTTTGCTACAGTGGAGAAGGGTGCGCTTCTTAAAATCAAAACAACAACTGGTCCAGTGTAGTCTACGCACTGAAATTACATCAGGGGGCCAGGTAATTCAGTACACTTGGACTACTATTTCTAATTGCATCTTTAAATCACCAAACAGTTCGTTTCAGTACACCAATGTGCCTTCTAGTTCAAGTCCGAAACTAACAAGTATTAAAGATGGGGTAGTCGACTAAATTTGAAGCTAAACCCATTTTATAAATAATATATACTCATAGAAAGTTACAGAGAAGATACAAAGTTACTGTAAACGGACAAACCAGCCTCCACGTTTTTTCTTTGGCATGAGGGAGATTCAAGGTGAAGCAAGTGATTGGAACCTGTGATGAGCACTGATAAGTACACTTGGAGAATCCAAATCACCACAACACATTTTTAAAGACCTAACGATCGTTTCACTAACATAGTTAGCGTCATCAGAGGATGAAAAATTCCAGCTTCTTACTACAAATATCACCTTTTAAACTGAATCTCAGATAAAGAACTATACCAAAAGAGAGGCTAAATCGCAGAAAATTTTTCTGTGTATTGTATTTTAATTGCCGGACGAGGTTTTTGAACTTCCTTTATCACTTTACCTGAAAGGCCTCGGAATGTTTATCTGCAAAACAGAGCGCAAACAGAGGACTACACACTAGTGACGAAGCTCGGTGTAAGGAACTTTTGTTTTTTATTGCCCTAGAAATATAAACAGGTACTTTCGTACGCATCTAGCTTCTCTGGATCTCTAACATTTTTGATGACAAGTTGAGGCAACCACGATCAATTAGCTCATTCATAAACTCATGTTAAAATTTTTTATCTAGCTAGAAAAAAGAGAGTACTATAAACAAGCAGACCGCAAATATAAAACAGATTTAGGATTTTATTTAAAAAGAGCATAAGGTTTTTAATATTGTTAACCTTTTGGAGTGTTACTCAAAAAACTATATTAGCGAATTTTTATTAAAACAAAATTCGCTAATAAAGAGGTATCGATGATGTATCCAACCGATAACTCAAAAAATATTTAACCAATTTTGATGAAATTTGGCAGGTACCTTTCTTTTATGAATAACTTGGACGAGTTTGGTAGCCACTACAATAGTACTCGTTTTTCTTAAAAAAATATTGTGTTTTTCAAAAAAATCGTATCTCAAAAAATGATAAAACTATTTTGATATAATTTGGTATATATGTTACACCTTACTAAGCATTAAAATTCAATTTTCTAGATTTATAGAAAATTGGGTTATTCAAAATTGGAAGTTTTTAATGAAAATCCGCTATCATAACGCACTTCCTGCATCCCGAATTGTTTTCAACTTCTAAACGTCAAACAGTCTGGGTTAGACATAATTAAGCTCTCAATAAAAAGGCTTTTTTTCCAGACAATAAAAATGTATTTGTTCCCAATAACTAATAAATTTTTGATCAGGGTAAAGTTTGGGCTAAATTTTGCGTCAAAAGTTGTCCCCCTCTCAAGCAAACTTGACGTATTTCAGGTTTTTTCGACAACATCTTTTCCTGTCAGTTATGGCCACCGGCTCGTTTTCGATGGGCTAGCTTGTACGTTGTTCCCTTTTCACCATCTTAAGAATTAATGGAAAGATAAGGATCATAGACTACAATCACTAAATACATAGAAAACCACAAACTGAAGCATTCGACATACAAAAAGTGGTCTAAAAAGTTATTAAAAGAATGGTTGAAATAAGTAAAAATGGTGTGTGTATATGCCTATATAGGAATATAGACAGGAAAAGGACTGACTGTGACTCCAGAATAACTGTCTTACAACAGAATTATCCATTAGTAAATTATAGATTTGGATCCTTAATGGCTAGAAGAACCTTTATCCAGAAATGAAAGAACACCAAGGATCTCTTAGCATTAAAGAATGCAGAGGTTTCACAAAAATATTTGTAGCTTGTACTGTCAAAAAGTAATGGTGTCAAAAACAATATACTTATAATCTACAACATAGCCAAAGCCTTTACGTTGAGTCTTTAAAAAACCCGCTTGCCAAAAATGTCAACAAAAGACGTACACATTAAGAAACTACGTCAGTTTTAACTGCTAGCAAAAAAATCTCTAATAGGTAGAAATCTCACCACATGCACACATTCAAACAACTGCTTCAAATAAGCGAAATAGAGAAAGCCCTGAGAACTCATATTTAGTTCAGGAATTGTTGTTGCCCTTACTTGTGAAACTGTTTAATAAGTACACTTAGAGAACCTAAATCACCAGAACACACTTTAAAAACCTGACGATCGTTTCACTAACCAAGTTATCGTCATCAAAGAATACGTTTTTCATCCTCCGATACTTGGTTAGTGAAACGATCATCAAGTTTTTTAAAACCCGTTGTGGTGATTTGGGTTCTCCAAGTGTACTTATCAGTGCTCATCATAAGTTCCAATCTCCACTTAGTAAACTCCTTAATACTAAATACAGATATAGAGACTTCTTCTCTGGCTTCGTAAGTGCTTGTTAACTTATCTGCAAACGCTTTTGTCTTTTACGGCGTCGTAAAAGGCAAAATTGGTTGCAGACAAGAACAGTTGTGAAGCCAAAGAAAAAGTCTCCACACCTATACTCATATTTCTGCCAGTTAAAATTTTCGAAAACATCATAATCAGAGTCTATAGGTGATTCTCTGTATTCATGAGCTTTTATCATTGGTATTGTAACGTGTTGCACGTTTTACAACTTAATATTTCTGTTATGACATTTATTGGTACATTATTACATTATTTTCCTAGTCAATTAAATTTATTATTTCCTTAGTCAATGAAATGTACTATTTTCCTACTTAATAAAATTTATAATGTGACGTCATAAATTCATGCGCATAGAAACACACATATTCTCTGGCGTTGTTCGTGAACATCTTGAAAGCGACAGTTGGTATCTGGTTTCGGTATTTAATCTTGACATTATTTTCGTTTGTCAGATACCATAATTCTTTATAAGCTCGTGTAGCGTTCAACTCACTCTCTTTTCAACAAAATATATACAACAATAACTATGTTAAGAATAATTAGCTAAGAGAATAAAGCAGCACGCTCATGTGAGGTGAGTTAAATTAAATACTTTGCTATCTTAAATGCTGTTTTTGCTTTGTAACAATGATAACTGCTTATTTCAAATGTGATTGCTTTATTTGATGCTTCTTTTCTTGTTTTGTGATAGCTTGTGGCGGTATTTTCGTACAATTTAATTACTAATAGTTGAAAGAACAAATACATATTAACTTTGTTTCTTAACTTTGATATCTCTACAAGCATATCACGCATGTATAACCTCAAATTTGACAGATTACTTAAACAGAGTCAACTATTTTTATCTATCCCGTTTTGAGAGCACCAAAGTTTTGAGAGCACTAACATTTTGAGCAACACCATCGTTTTGGGCAGACTCATCAACACCATCGTTTTGGGAGCCCCATTAACAGCATGCTGTGCAGCATCACCTGTAGAAGCAACATCTCGTCAACCCAGGAAAATATGTCCAGAGGTTTTGCCAGCCCTAAGTGGTCTTTACAACAACTTTAATCAAAGACATTATATGTAGATGTTTTGGTAGCCCAGATGAGCTTCTCGTACCCATTTAATCACAGAAGCACCGGCATAAACACCATAGATAAGTACACTGCTAATCTGTAACCTCTATTTAAATTCATTCATTTTATTTAAAACTGCTTCCATCTAGCACAATAAATTATAGTCATTTTGTCCTTATATACAATCATTATTTATTAAGAAATGGAGTTAATCGAGTCTCGGTTGTTGTTTGTATGTCTGACGCCACCCAAATTATAAGGTATGAACCACATATTTTTCCGAACTGCCATAAATCTCATCTTCTGCCCTGAACAGCTACAGAACATTCTTTTAAATTTTAGTACTTTATCTTATTATAAACATTTATATAAAATAGCACTTATAATGTTATAGTATAACTGCTAATAAAGAAAAGATTGATAAAAATTACGCAAATGGTCTAAGATGCCACAGACATTAAAGAAGGCTGTGGCTTCAGCACTTCATCAATTAGTTCAGGTTGTTTAGAAGAATCTCCCTTTACTTAAAAGTATATGATCTTCAAATAATGTTGTCAGAAGGCTATTGTCTCAGAATATGTTCAACAGATATTGCTTTTCTCCTCTCGATTTTTTTCAGCAAGCGTCTTTCTTCCCTTGAGTTGACTATCACGCACTTATTTGTATTTATATTGGAGTACTTTGTCTTTGAAATTTTTACCCTTGTCCGAGTTCATAAGCTTCTGTCACCCGCTTGTTCGAAGCCTGGCTTTCCGTACCATACACGATAACACTTAGGTCCAAGCCGAAACGTTATTAGTGAGAAAAATACTTTGTCTATGGAATGTATATTTCGCTATTGCAATCCTCCTTCCAAATTATTTGCTACATTTACCATCATCCGTAATAATACTGTCAAGGTACGTGAAAATAACCAGTTGTTCAAGTTGTTGACTGTTTAGCTTTATGTCAATTTTATAGTCTTATCTTTACTTATCTTCATTAGTTTGCAATTGCTTTTCATTTTTCCTATCAGCGCTGTGATCTGCGTACCTTTTACAATAGAACCCTTGTTCATTTATTTTAATTTTTGCTGTCTTTGCTTTTAGACAATTTATAATCAGGTTGAACAAATTCGGGGTTAGTGAAAATACTTGCTGTACACCTTTGCTTATTTTGCCTTCAATTTTCGTTAATATCTAATAAATAGCTTATATTTCTATAGGAAATGAAGTTATTTAAATATGAGAGATTATAATAAAAATTTGGTACTATAACACGATGGCTGCGTCAGGACTCTTAAAGATAATTTAGTGTTCGGTATTAAATCTTTATATTACTAAGTTTACTTCTGTTTGTTTAGGGAGAACAAAACGATACCTACAATCAAGAACTGATAACATGGACTTTCCAAACTCATTCAACTATCACGGAGTGGTTTATTGCAAATGATTGCAGGAGCATAAGTTCGTCCCGATAGTAACTTCCACGCTTATGATTTCAATAAGATTTGATAGCGCGCAACGTCAAGCGACAAGCGTCATGAAGCGTCATGAAGCTCCAGCGTAACGTACGAATGGGATTCCTCCGGCTTGAATGTGAATAGTTCGTGCGGGGTGCTCAGGGTTCGGGCGATGTCAGATCACACCCCTTCTGCCGGGGCGGAGATCGTATACACAAACCCGCCATACCCGAGACTTGCAGGAACGACACACAGCGAAGCGCTCACTGATGGACCCTTGCCAACTCCTGCAGATCGCAGGAAATAGTCTGACACATTAAGAACTGAAATGTTTGCATAATGATGACTGAGATCTTGATTCGCTATATGCATGGGTGAGCGTTCCTCTCGTGAAAATAACATGTTTATTGAGGGGGTTACTGGAGAAGGGTTTTGCTAACAAGTTTTCATGTTAAAAATGTGCTTGGGGGACTCAGAAGGGGATCGTTTAGTTTTAGTGAAAAATTTAAATCATGTAATGTGGTTCTAACTATCCCAGCTTTATATAAACTAGTTAGTTTTGAATCAGGCCTTAATATAGCTCTACTTCCCTTTGTTTTTTAGTAGATAACTTTAGCGAATTTTCCTGGATAAAATTTACTTATGAGGAGGTTTAATTTTTCGACTTAAATTTCCAAAATACTTTATTCAATGGGAGCGAACTGACGCGAGTGCCTGACATTTTTTATTTACTTGAGATTTTCTGTATCTACATGATGATTACTGTCTCAAATATACTGGGCAGTACATGATCTATCAATAGTGCCATATCTCAGTTGCGCTAAATGTGCTTTAAATCTAGTTTCAATGGTTCTTTTAGTTTGTCCAACTTATTTAAGTTCACAATCTTTACAACCTATTTCATAGATTCTTGGCAAACTTGTGGTTTTATATTTATCCTTTGGGTTACCTAGCAAATTTTTTAATGGATTTTTGTGGAAAATGTTAGCAACAAATTGGCTTTCTTAAAAATACTATTAAAATCTCTCGTAATTGGCGGTTCAAATGGTAAACAGACAACGGTTTTGTCTGGGTTTATCTTTCTGAAAGATAAACCAGATGCTAACATTTTCTACAAAAAAATACATTAAAAAATTTGCTAGGTAACCCAAAGGATAAAGATAAAACCACAGATATGTCCGGAATCGATTAAATAGGTTGTAAGGATTGTGAACTTAAATATGTTGGGCAAACTAAAAGAACCATTGAACTCAATTATCTTACCAATAACTGAATTAAAGTTAAACTGCCAGGCACAAAAAGAGGCATATAAGTTCGATTGCCCTATATAGGTATGTATATATATATATATATATATATATATATATATATATATATATATATATATATATATATATATATATATATATATATATATATTAGACGCAAAATAGTTTTTCAAGCGTCTCCGCCAGCTGGGGACATGTCTTTTTATACGGGAGAATCCTTTGCGGAAAATAAGTTGTTAACCAGTTCTGAGAGTCAATCATTAAAAATTGCAAATTTTCTCGTCAGAAATGTTATATCTTTGAAACTCGTTGGTTTATTTTTACACAATCTAAATCATATATTTTCATCAAACTACAAAATCTATATGCTAATATTCAGCTTAGTTGCATAATTGTGATCCAAGTTTTTCCGGAATTAAATTTACCATGATTTGAAAAAGGCCGTCAAATATAGTTCCTGCTAGAAAGCTTAATGGCTATGTGTATAAACCTAAATAGAGTACACAAAGATGAATATATTAAATTATATTTATTAGTTTCTAATCAAGAAGAAACGTCACAAAACTTGATTAATATATTAATTTGATAGATATTTAAATGTTTTTTCTAATTGTTTCTAAAAATCAACTATTTTAATTTAATATATGGGAGTGCGCAGAAAAAGAGACATTGGCAAGTTATCCATCATCGACAGACTAAATTTAACATGAATGAGTTTAAACCGGTTCAGGTAAAATGCGCTTTTAATTGCAGAAAATAAATCATTCCTATTGGGGAGCATTCAAATAAGGTGAGTTAAACTTATGTATACTGGTTTTCCAAACAATCCAAACACTTAGTAAGAGTCACCAATTGCAATTCAATTTTCTATACTACCTACTCTGTTTTGTGCTGGTAAAAATAATAACAATATGGACACAAAACTTTAACAGGTACCTATACACTTTTTTAATTTTCTTTTATCAGAAAATTGTCTTAACATTTGCATCTACTTCAGTTTGAAGCAACATTTCGTAGCCATTTAGGCTCAGTTTATTAAGTCATCAAGCGATTATGCCTAGACGCCGTTTACGAAACAATTGCAATCATTTAAGTGGACTCGAAAGTGGGCGCATTGTTGGTAAGCGAGACGCCGGTTTCTCAATCAGACAAATTTCAGCCCGCTGTGTCAACAGCGTTACAATGTTGGTTCATGTGGTCGGAAGAAAGAATCCATAACCGTCCGTTCTAATGGATCCGGACCACCTCGAGCATTTTCAGTACGGGAAGATCGAAATTTGAGGATTGCGGCTTTACAAGACAGAGTTTCCAGAGTTGGAAGTGATTGGTTGGGAGGTATCTCTATGACAACTAGTTATTATAGGATAGATGTTTTTGTGTCTCTCACTGACACCTCGACATTGTGCTTCTCGACTTGAGTGGTGTAACGGCAGATCAAATTGCAATGATAAATGGAATCGTGTTGGGTTCTCTGACGAGTCCCGATCCTGTCTTTGGGCCCATGATAGTCCCGGAAGAGCACGACGATTACGAGAAGAACGCACCCATTTAGAATTTGCTGTGGAACAGCATACGTTTCCTACACGGGGGGTGATGATATGGGGTGCGATGACATGAGGTAGCAGGTCATATATAATTTTTATTGACAGAGATTTTGATGCAAATGGTTATATACGAAACGTATTGCAGCCTGCTTAACTGCCATACCTAGGAGGGTTAATTTTCCCCCTTTTCCAACAAGACAGCGCACGTCTTCCTACAGCAAAGGTTACCACAAGCTTCTTACAAGAAAGCAACGTGATTCTACTTCCATGGCGTCCTCGCTTCTCAGGCTTGTCATCAATCAAACATGTGTGTGATATAATTGGCAATCGACTAGGTAATGTTTATCAACCACCAAACCACCTAGTTGACCTTTGTTACAGAATTCAAGAAGCCTGGGATCACATTCCTTAGGATACCATAAGTCATTTAATTTCGAGCATGCCTCGAAAAGGTAGCAAATGCATAAGAAACCTCAGCGAACCCACGCATTATTGAATAACTTTTTATTTCTTAATATTTTAGTTAAAAAAATTAACCTTTTTAGGGTTGATTAAACACCCATTATGTATCAATTACATTAAAATGGCTCAACCTTTACTGGGTGTTTGGGTTTTCTGAAAGTCGGTCTATTTTTTAATAGTGTGCCAATTTAAAGTAAACAATGCATTATTAAGATTCTAAGAAATGGTAAACATAATTAATATGTGACATAAGTTGAGGTCGTTAATGCCGCTCACTTCGAAAATTCTTTAGCTACTGGCTTAGTTGCAAAACTTGTGACTGGAACATTTTTGTGAGAAGCAAATTAGATGCAAATGAAGCTGGCATCTATCGGTACTGGTGTCATGAAAGTTATGTACTATTTTTATTTATAAATAGGAACCGGCTAACATTAGCAAGCCAACTTTGACGCGTTTATTTTAATCCGGGTTCGTATCCGATGCAGAACCAATTCATTGATTCTGGTTAAGAACGAATTGAAAAGATCGTTTCATTCCACCCTGTTTTTTCGTTTATGCCGTAACTAAATATATTTATCAAATTGAAAACACAAATATTTATTTATAAATACAGACGTGGGTACTATTTCTCTGACTCACTAGTACTAGTTATCTTTTCTGTAAATGATAGACGTAGCCAGCGCGTAAGTTACCTGGTGCAAGTGGCCCTTCTGAATTCTAGATGTTTTAGATGTTCTTCAACGTTTCTGTGATCGATTTGACAGCATCCTCGGGCAGAAAAAATTGGACTAATACAAAATCATGACAACAACAAATAAATATCTGTTATTATGTTATGATGTTTTAAGCAAAAAATACTTTAAAAATGAAAATAAAGTGAAATAAAAATGACGGATGACGTTTTTAAAATGTCTATGTGATGTAGATATGTCAAAATTTAACATGAAGATAGAATTAACCTATAACACATAGAACATCTAGAATTCAGAAAGGCTCTGTGCTTCAATGAGCTTACAGCCATTCGTTTACAGAAAAGGAAACCAATATTAGTGAAGCCAGAGCAATAGTCTCCACGTCTGTATTTAGTATGAAACAGTTTCACCAAGTAAGGACAACAACAATTGATGAATTTATTTCTAAGGTACAAGAGATGTATTTTTTTAAAACAAATTTATTTAAAATATACCCAAATACATAAAGCAATTACAAATAATTAACTACGAACGTAAGTAATGTATATGTGTGCTAAAAAATAAACCTATCTACAATGAGAGAGAGAGAGAGAGAGAGAGGGAGGGAGAGAGAGAGAAAGAAAAAAAGAAGAGAGTCGTAGTTTAAAGCTGAATTTACCATGACATGACAAACATAACGTAATATTTTTGAAAGTTTCAGTTAACATATAAAAAATATATGAGTTATTATACAGAATTGAAATAATTAAATAAAAAACACAATTAAACCCTTAAATAATACACCTAATTATTTTAAAAGAACTTGTTACTCATTTTTAACTACTTAATAAATTACAAACTAGTAATGATAGTATGAACCTACCTTGGTGGAAACTTGCCAGAGTAGTTCCAGGAAATACTCTCGAGAGTCTGAAAAATATGATGTAAAATAATATATATTTTTTTTATTGCGCAATATTGTTTTTTGTAAATGCATTTGCATTTTTGTAATTTTAGTTTTTGTAAGAACTAATTATATACTCAAATGAATGTTAATTAATTTTGACATTTTTTCAAATCACTGTTGCTTATAAGATTTTAACCGTAAGTTCAGAAAATTTATTGTAGAGGTCGTGGTAAATTTGGAAACTAGGATTGTGGATTATTTAGGTTTAATGAGTAAAGATTTGAGCACTGATAAGTACAGGAGAACCCAATTCATCAGAATAGAGACCTGCCTATCGTTTTGTTAACAAAGTTAGCGTCATCAAAGTGATAAATAAACTAAACGAATAAAAATCTTTTTTATACGCTTACTTTACGCATCCCTCTGACTACTCTAACTTTGTTAACGAAACGATCGTCAGATCTGAAAACTGTATTGAGATGAACTGGGTTCTCCAAATTGTACTACTTATTTAGATCTACGAAGTAAAATACCCTATAAATAATGTTAATGTTCCAGAGCTCTTAGGTTAAGTTTATTTAATATTCTGTTAGTTTACACTTGACTCTCACAATTATTTATTTTAAGTTTTTGTTGCAGAACGAAATTCTCCGGATAAGGAACAGGGATATCAAGAATTATATCTGAAAACTATCTGTAAAATGTCATAGCTTGTAAAATGGCGATAACAGAGAGACTGACATAAAACAGAACCCCACTTCTACCGAAATGTATCAGCCTATAAATAACTTTCAAAGATTTAGAAACAAACATCCTAATATGGTGTAATCTGGGAGATTAGATAATGGTCACGCCTAAAATACGTAAAAGGAACTATACTGAATTACTATAAGCTAAATTTAGCCAAGGGATTTCCTTTTTCATACAATCATATATATTATATGTACAGGGCTGTTGCTGAGAAATGTCTGTTAGATGTTTATGTCTGCTCAAAGTAATCAACTTAAAACTTAAATAAAATTGGATAACAAATCCTAGTGCACCCCTACCAGAATATCTTTAATTACCTGCACTTGAGTTTTGTTACAGTTAAAATAATTTAAATAAATGACAAGACAAAGAAAATTTGTTGAGTACAATAATGACAATGTTAGATAGCACACCATTTGATAGTTTTCTAACTAAATGGTTCTCCAATCAGAATCAGGAGATTTTAAAATTAAATGGCAACTATGCTTAAAATGTTATAATTGTCATAGTTTTCGTTCTTGTTTAGTATAATCTAACAATCCGTCACCGGTAAAAATACTCTTTAAGAAACAAAAATCAGCAATACCTCAAAAATCACAAAGTAGTAAGAGAGAGGGATGAGTTCGCGCATAACTTTCTGTTGTTATTTTGTAGTTTTTGAGGTGATTGTAATTTTTGTTTCTTTTCATGATAAAAAGATACCAACAAGACGTCAAACTGCAACAAATATAAAGAACATGGAGTTTCCAGATTTATCGATTTCTTATTGTGCTCAAGAATTAAAGCCTACTTCGCGTATTTTGCAAAAATTTTGTTGACTCAAGTACTGAAGCCAGTAGACACAAGTGGCTGAACCACAACGAATTAGAGTTAGCACGTCAAGAAACAGTAGCAGTTATACATAGAGGAGGAAGATCAAAGAACAAAGTCTGGTTTATGTGTGGAGGAGTAGAGATATTACCCAAAGAAGATCTTGTACATTTGGGTTTAACTATAGGAAAAATCTCAACTTTGAACGACATACAAAGACAGCAACACAAAAAGATAAAGAAAGAAAAGGTGGCCACATTGACCAGAATTACACCAAATATAAAAGGCCCTGGACCAAAGTAGAAGATGCTGTATAATGTGGTCTAGTCAACTCTTATATATGGATTACCTATCTGGTACAAACATATAAAAAAAAGAGACATATAAGAGACAAGCTACAAAATCCCAATGCAAAATGCTGCTAACGGTACACCAGCGCATACCGCACTGTGTCCCCAGGGGCAGTTCAAGTGGTCGCAGGAATTGTACCAGTAAACGGTAACACACCGAAGGAAAATGCAGAGGAGAGGGCCAGCACTCTGCGAAAATCGCAGGAGATGTGGGATACAACCAAAGTCGCTCAATGGACCAATCAACTCATACCAAATTGGAAGAGATGGGTTGAATGCAAGCACAGGAGAACTGATTATTTCTTGACGCAAATGCTTACAGAACGTGGCTTCTTCAAAGAATATCTAGACCGTGTAGGAATAGCAGAAATCGACGCTTGTATGTACTGTGGGATGGCAGAAACAGTAACACACACCATATTTGATTGCGCAAGATAGGAGAATGAGAGAGACGCCCTAAGGCAGGGTATAAGGACTGACTTGACCATGTATAACATTCTGACACCATGATGGAAGATTTTGAAGAATGGGAGAAAATCCACAGCTCCTCCGAAATGTCCTAAGAACTAAAGAAATAAAGGTGGAGCAACGAGCGGATTAAAAAGAGACAAATTGGAGAAGCAGCTTACTTACCGAAGATATACGAAAGATGGTTCCGATAGGTCTGGTGAAGAAATAAGGTGAGAGGTGGTTGGTAAGCAGAGACTTACACCTATAGTACTCTGAGTCCCCCACTCTCTGTCGCGATGGAATCCGAGTGCAGAGGTAGAACATGAGTTCCTTCACCCGAAAAAAAAATGTAATTTTTGGTGTGAAAACAATTCACGGGAAGCTTCTGCATCCTTAAAAGGCCAAGTGGTTTATGACATAGTGGCATCAACGTACCATTATTTTTTAACGGCGTAGGAGACGCAGTTACAGTTACTGGTAGGCGTATTGACTGATGCTAACATATTTTTTGTGGACAAATTTAGATGAAATTGGTATGGAGGACATGTGGTTCCAACAGAACGATGCCACATGTCTTAATTCTTATGCCACTATCCACGTACTGCAAGAACACTTTGGTTAAAGGATAATCACAGGAAATGCAACTAATAGTTCGTATCTAAGAAGAAATTAACTTCTGTATTACAAGAACAGTTTAAGAAATGATAATATCAACAAATGTCAGTGTTGGTTGGCCTCGAAGCAGCTGCGATCAACTTTCTTAGATTACTCCTTGCAGGGTTATTTCAAATCCGTAGCCTATGCAAAGGAACCACGTACCTATCCTTGATGCGATGAATTTGAAAAACGAACGCTGAATTCGTGACTTTAGGCCTAAGTTATTGTTCAAAGTCATCATAAATTGCGTTCAGCGAATTCGCTTGTGCGCACGAATTCCACATGGATACTCGAATGAGCAGATATTCAAAAGATTATGTAAAAAATTATTACATTAAATAATATAAAAGTTTTGTTGTACCTAAAATAGTTTTTAATTTATGTGATTGTGCAATCATGTCGTTCTTATTGAAAAACCCTTTACTTGGCGCTTTTTATCAAATTATTATTTACATTTCCTTCCACTAAGGTACAGGGTTTTATATTAAAATTTCTGCATGTCTATACTTATACAAAATAAATAAAAAATATATTAGAGTAAGCATGCTAAAGCCCAGAAAATAATATACAAATCATAATTAGTCATCATAATCTAATACTAGCAAAACGTTAAGACAAAATACAGAAAATATGGGCGAAAATGGTATCTACACAAGCTATGAGTACGGAGAGCCTAAAAAGTTAAAAAAATTAACCAGTATGGCACAGCTGAATCGTAAAATACTTTTTTTGGGAGAATTACAGTTAAATGCAGCTACGGAAAAACTACTTATTATTGTAGCTATATACAGGACACATGCTTGTAAGAAAGCAAAAATGACTTATGATAATGTGGACAAATTGATAAATCGCAAGAGCTACAATGAATCGAAAATTTGCTGAAACAGAGTCGTGATTGCGACATTGACTTTAGATTGTGATAAAACTGAGCACCCAAATTCGATGAGGTAACCAAAAACATCTAGTCAAAGCTCTTCGGTAATTATGTTTTATTTTCTTTAACACTAATTTAATTTCTTACCTGCTAGACAACTCGAAGGGATGAAAAACTCTTTCCACGTCCCCGAACAGCTTGACGCATTGGATTTAACAGCAACACGAAAATATGTAGCCTGAAAAAAAGGGTATATTAGTTATCAAACCAAATTCAATACAATAATAAAATAAAATGTACGTGAAAACTATTTGAAATCGTTTGCATCCTTATCACCATATTCTAAAGAACACTGAACGCACGACGCACCCTTTAGCATTTCTTCCATGGACGAAGAGTCCAGACGTTTATCATTTTAGATACAATATGTCAGTGGTTGTAAATTAGTAATTTTGAAAGAAATTAGTAATTTTGGAAGAATCGTCAAAAATATTGAACGTGCAACCTTCTAAATTATTCCTGCTCTGGCAAAGCAAAAGGTGGACTGAAACAAGAGAATCTAACCAGAGTTTCCAATGAAGCTTTGGATTTTTTTTCGAAACATTTTCTTCGGAAATAACAAAGCTACTGCAATCAAACTTGGTAGGCAAGTGGCTACAATGCTTTATGTGGCATATGTCAAGATTTAGATGTATAGGTTATAGTATAATGGGTTTTAAGTTCTACAATTTAAATTTGTCTTTTCTTATATTTAGTTAAGTGTATTTATATCCTGTAATTGGGTTTATCTCGTTGGATAATAAAGATTATTATTATTAATATATAATAAATGCTGGCTACACTGGAACTCAAAAATGTCTCATGATCAAAATATTATCTGTGCATTTCTAAACATAACAGGCAAGGATTCCGTTTTCTTGGTGCAATAAGCTCATGGAATACAAAAATATATATATTATAAAAATGTAACAGTTTTTGTTCTAAAAACGTCAACATTGGTGATATTTAAACAAATATTCTGAAACAGATTCAGCTTATGGACAACAAATATTGCCAGAAGTGTATTACCAAGGTCTTATATCACTGTTCCAATAGCAATTTTCTTTCGTTTAACTAAAATATTTGCACAAAACCTATTTGAAGTAAACCTTTTCTGCGACGTTTGGCAGCAGTTTAAATTATAGAGCTTGTGAGTTAAACGTATTATGTTTTATATTTTATACAAAATAATATTTAAAAAATATCTCCCTTTGGTCAAATTGTTTTGACAAATGACAAAAAAAAATTTACTGACTTGGTAACCTAGGTAAGTATTTGTGAGATGTGAAATGCAAGTATTAGCTTAGTGTGCAGTACAGATACGTGTAGACGTGTTTAGTGAACTGTCTTAGATATATATATATATATATATATATATATATATATATATATATATATATATATATATATATATCTAAGACAGTTCACTAAAAACGTCTACACGTATCTGTACTGCACACTAAGCTAATACTTGCATTTCACACACACATATATATATATATATATATATATATATATATATATATATATATATATATATATATATATATATATATATATATATATATATATATATATATATATATATATCTCACTCCGATGACTCACAAAATAATGGACCGATTTTGATAAACTTTAGCATGTACCTACCTTTTCTAAGTGGCTTGGATAAGCTCGTTAGCCAGGAAAATCGAACCAGGTTTTCCGTGAACATTTGCGGTTTTGTTTCGGAAAAAATTCATCTCAAAAAATAGAAAAGCTATGGTAACCAAATTTGGTACGTAAGTTTACGATATTAAAAGGAAACTGTATGCCAAAACTTATATCTCTATGTTTAAAGAAAAAAAAGTTATAAAAAATATTTGGTGCCAGGTCATTTTTATGAAAATTCACTAGCATTGCTGCGCCCAGACATTTTTAACTGGAGTTAGTCAACGTCGGGCAACGTCAGTTTTCAACGGGTTTATGCTCTCATCTAAGTTTGATGTTTGTAGAAAACTCTTTTTAGTGAATTTTCGTAAAAAATGGGCTTTAGTTGAATATCCGTTAAAATGTGTAGCAGAACTAACCGACGACTTTCAAACCGCCGAACACCTCCCTTTCCTGATACCAGATATCGATCTAGAAATATGTGAGGTTGAATCTATTCTACCTATCGCTAAAAACACATCGGGTTCGTTTCTGCTAGAGCTCGTCTTTATGTCATAGGTACGAGTGACAAAATTTTTCTTAAGCAACTTGCCAAGATGTAACATACATTCAAAACATGAAGGGATATATCGCAGCAGAAATATATAATCTCGCAATATCCTATCGAGAGATATATTGCGGGCGTGATTAATTCGTTGTAAATATGCTACATATACTAGAATGGTTTAAACGCTATATAACAATTATCGTTGGATTTGTATTTTGTATCTTAATTTATATTGGTAGGCTGGGAATCTTTAGAGAGCTCAGCATCAAATAGCGTATGTGATCAATGGCTTTACTTTGCCTCCAAAGTGCACATATTCAACTAGGTGAACGCATGCCATTACTTTGATAGATGCTATTTGACAGTATGCACCGAGAGAGTTAAATAATCCTTATTGTTTCTGCCGTTTGAACTTACAACCCTTGGTTTCAGAGGGACACGCTTATACCGTTACACCATTGAGGCTGCTAATTTGTCGTTTAATAGCCTCTGGTCTATAGGGCAGTTCTTCACTTGTTCTAAAAAAAAGACAATCTTAGTTGGGGCTTTCTTAAGGTAATTAGCATTAGGTGACTTTGTCTTGCCTACAGATTTGTGAAATCTTTGCGCTGCCACGTTTCAATTATTTTAAATAAGAAAACCTACATGCCTAGTAAAACCTTATGACCGACCGGTCATAAAATGGTGAAATATGAAAATATAAAAGTGGATCTGTGATGACTGTTTATAATTCATTGGCACTAAAATAAATATAACAAGATGTATTGTGGTTTTGTATAGTGGGAAGATAGAGCCGCACTTCTGATTGAATCCATATATTCAGTTAGGACCCTTTTGTTCTAATACATATATGCGTTTTTCTTTCCCTACATGATAAAAGATAGTGTCGTCGGCAGTATACTGCAAACGAGCCTACACAAATCTTATTCAATTCCATAATGGAAAATGGGAACGCATTGAAAGAATGAGGCGCACTGCAATAAAAAAATCAATTTGGAAAATTGAAATATCTTCATAGAACGCAGTCTCAAGAAATATTCTTACTTCGACCAATATAATGCATGCGTAGCTACTCAATCTTTGCAGGATACGATTTATACAAAAAATTAATAACAAGAAAATTACGTGTTACATAAATAATAATATGTTTATAATAGGTATAAACTTGTACATAAAATATAAAACTGGTTGAAATATTAAAAAAATAATTTTTAAAAGAGATTAAGTTATTCATAAAGTAAATTTTGCAAAGGGAAAAACCGAACTTAAAATAATCTGACTTGCTCTAAAAAATTGTTAATCGATAACAAATTTACTCAATATGAAAAACTGTCGGGTCGCAGCAAGTACGTTATAGTAGTGAATTTTCATAAAAATTGCACAATAAACAATACTTTGAACTCGAAGATCGGTTTCAGAGGTCGTGATACGCGCTCATTTGAAGAATTTATTCATAATTTTCACTATCAATATCTCTGTATTATCATAAAAGTCTGGACGCAACAAGTGCGTTATGGTAGCGAAGTTTCATAAAAATATTTTTAATAGCAATATGTTTTTCTTTTTAAGAAAGCAGGCATCCAATTTGCTTACCAGTATAACCTGTATAGTAGAAACAATGTGCCATGTTTCATCAAAATAGCTTTATTGTTTGAAAATGTATAAAAGTTTCCGAAAGTAAACTTAAAGTGTTCCCGCAAAAACTGGTTTCTTGGTCAACATTATAGGTTAAGAGCTATTCAAATTTGAAATATTTAATGAAAATTCTCTACCATAACGCACTTGCTACGTCCCGAATTTCTTTTCTTACAAACATACATTATATTTCGGTGGAAAACGCAAAAATTCAATAACATAAGGCGTGTTCGTTAAAAAAAAAAGAAAATTTGTATCACCAACGACTTATGGACCATCCTCTGATTATAGAAATATTTTTTAAGATGTAGCTCAAGATACCCTATAGTTAATGTATTCAATTTTTTTTTCGTATCTTGTATAATAACGTATATATTGAGCTTTATTGAATTTTTACGAAAATTCGACCAAAATTATATACCATTAAACGATAAACTCCATAGCTAAGACTACTGCCAAACCATCAGAGAAAGAGTCTATTTGAAATGAATTTTCTGGAAATATTTTAGTAAAATGAAGGACAATGACGGTTGAAGCTAAGATACCAGGCTTTGTAAAACATTCGTCTTGAGACATTTTCTTTCCATAGCTCG
Source organism: Tillus elongatus (assembly GCA_964006375.1). NCBI lineage: Eukaryota > Metazoa > Arthropoda > Insecta > Coleoptera > Cleridae > Tillus > Tillus elongatus. The sequence continues at coordinate 234,217,854 of OZ023262.1, forward strand.
TATTAGTTTCGGGCTCTTTACTCAAATGTTGCCAATTTTGACGTTTTAAATCGCAACCTTGATGTTTTGAGGAAAGCCCCAATTTATTTTCTTTAAATGCTTATACCTTTTTTGTCTTTTAATCTACAGAGCTACCTAATTTACAGATAATAATATAAATCTGCGTATCAAATTTGGTTTCCCTTACTTTGTTAATTCCGGAGATATAATTTTTTTTAAAGGAAACACAAAATTTTCCAGGAAAACCTGTGCCGAGGTCCTCGGCTAACGAACCTATCCAAGCTGCTTGCAAAAGGAAGGCATTCACCAATTAACCAAATTTAATCAAAATCGGTGTGATATATATATATATATATATATATATATATATATATATATATATATATATATATATATATATATATATAAATTGAAACTGATCCCGGATATGTGTTCTAGGGGGCCTAATTAGCGCTAATTTGAAGAAATATTTTCAAAATTCAAAAGTCGTGATCTCCTCAATAGTGCATTTTTTAAAGAAAATTCACTAAAAATCGTTCCAATCTTATGTTCTAGCTCCTTTTGCGGAAAAAAACATTAAATGCCTAAAACTCAATGTTCTATGAAGCTAGACAATCAACATTTGGTACCTACTGCAAACCTTTCTTTTTTACACTTGCAATACAAAGTTACAAAAGCTTTCCAGAAGAAAACGTAATTCATATTTAGAAAAGTAATGTATCTGAGAAGCTACAAACGTCACAGGTATTTTTTCTTATTAATCATGTGGATCATTTCGTTTTAGTTAACCTAATCGAATAGAAACAAAAGCAGAATCACCCAAAAGAAAACCACAAAAATAATAACAAAGAGATTTGAGCCAGATACGTAATTCGACAATGAAGTTGTCTTCATCAGTAGCTGTCGCTAAACTAACTGTATGGGCAAAATTGTCCTATTAATATTCCTAAAATATAGGTAGCTAGAAATGATGTAATACTGATGATGCAATACCGGAGGATGTTGCAATACAGGATGACGCAATACCGGATGATGAAATACCGGATGATGCAACACCACATGATGCAATATCGGATGCCACAGTACCGGATGATGCAACTTCGGATGACGTAACACTTGACATAATTCGAGGACTATTTTGTATCAGTGGATACGCCTAGCCGGTTGTGTCGATGTTGAAAGCCACCATGGATTATTTCGACCTATTTCAAAAAGTGTCGAATTGACCGGACCCACGTCTGAATTCATCAAATTTTGTATATTCACTTTTCGGATTTGTAAACTTTCCGAAGCATCTAACTTGCGATAATACGTGGCTACCTTCAATAACTTAAGATTACTATCGCCTACCTTATATCCCGAGTCAATCATATGTTGGGCAGCGCTAGATTTTTCTGCGTATTATTACTGAATCTGAAATGAGCTATGTGCTCTTTGAAACTCCGAGTTTGCCCAATATAGATATTCTAGCAATTATTACAAGATATTTGATAATTGCCGATTTTTGTCAATAGTATCCTTTGGTCCACCCAATAGGTTCTTCAAATTGTTAATTTTATGAACAACTCTCAAGTCATATTCTTTAAATATTTTCTCTAGCCATTTTGTAAGAAAAATATAGAAAGGAAGTATAGTGAAGTTTTTGGGTGGCTCATTGGATGAAGGCTTCAATGTCGTAATGTTACGACATTGAACCTTGTTATGTTATGCTTAGTAACTAATCTATACACAATGTCTGGAGAGAAACTGTTACAAATCGCAATGTTTACAATTTTCTTTATCTCTGAATTGTATCGCTTACTGCTCAAAGAAAAACTAAGTAACCTCCGAACACGAAAGCTCAAACTTTAGATTTTGTGACCTCAAGGATGATTTGGAGTTAATGGTATCAAGCGATTTGTAGAAAAGAGGGTAATTGGTCGTTGTTCTCCATTTCGTGAGTAAACTTGATTGAAGGGAATCTACTCTTCAACTTATTAAGAGAATTATTGACGTTATCTTTACTGAGGTCAAATATGGCTAAAATATCGTCGACATATCTCAACCGTACCCTCAGAAGATACTTCACCGTTCCAGCAAAGTCACTCTCAAATCGGCTCATGAAGAGTTCGGCAACGAAGGAAGACAATGGGTTTGCCATTGTGGTTCCCTCCGTCTGCCGATAAAATTTCCCGCCGACTCGAAAGAAACTCTCAGACGTGCGTGGTGAGGTTAACTTAATATATTGCTCCACCTGCATGTCCGATAGCTGCTTACCATGAAGTAGGTCCCGAAGACACTGAAGAGCTGTGTCGATTGGGATGCTGGGGAACAACGCCTTAATGTCAAAACAGGTCAGTACTTCATTTGGTTTCAACTTTATATCTTTGATTTTGTTAATGAATTCAATGGAATTTTCGCTATCGACATAGCTCTTCATTGTCTTCGGGTCGTGCTTCATGATAACCAGATGTCGGACATGCATGTGGGGGATATATTAAGTTAACTTAACTATCCATGTGTAAGAATTTCTTTTGAGTCGGCGGGATGTTGGGCCACCTGTGATTATTCAAATAATTTTGTAAAATGCAACTCAAGAAACCATATATTTTACGTACACAATTTTTTCTCGTATATTTTATAATAGCGGACATATTGAGCTTTACCGTAGAAATGCGTCACCCCATTTATGTGGGTTCTAGGTTCTAGGGGGCCAAGTTTGCGTTCATTTGAAGAAATCTTCTCAGAATTTGAATGTCGAGCTCTTCTAAATAGCGAATTTTTCTATGGAAATTCGCTAAAAGTTACAGATTATTCAACTCTATACCTAAAACTACTACCAAAGTATCAGAGAAAGGGTTAATTTGAAATGATTTTTCAGCAAATATTTTAGTAAAATGGAGGACATGACGGTTGAATCAGGAACTTAAGGCTTTGTAAAGGCCATTTGTTGCGACATTTTCTTAACATAACCCGTATTTGTTTCAGATTCTTTGTCTAGATGTAGCCAATCTTAACGTTTTAAAAAAAAAAGCTATAAAATTTTTAAAGTAATTTTTCTGGTATTTCTTGACCTTTTTGCTCCAAGAAACTTAGGTTTGGTTTTTAATATATAATATATTTTGTTATCCGCATATTTTAGTTGTATGCATTTCTCTATACATCACTGGCACCCAATTTTTTTCTTTAAATGCCTATATTTTTTCTTCTTTTAACTTAGAGATCTAAGGTATAAAATAAAGAGTATAGAGATCTACATTTTAGTACATAGTATACCTTTTATAATGTAAACCTGCGTACCAAATTTAGTTGCCATAGTTTTGTTATTTTTTTTTAGAAAGAACTTATCCAAGCTACTTGCAAAAGGAACGCACTCACCAAATTTGATCAAAATCAGCCTATTATTTTTTAAGTAATCAGTCTGATAGATACACACATACACACACACACATTTAGATTGTACACTGTAAATAAAATGATAATGACTTCAGAATCACAAAAATAGAAAATTGTTATAGAGCACTTTATAAAAGAATTCACAGGGTATGGCGTTTCGTGGCAAATGTTTTTTTGTAATAACTTCTCTAATTGTGCAATGAACAAAAACACTTATTTCATCAACGGATTGCACAGGGTTATTCAAAAATCAAAAGTCACTGTAAAGAATTTTCAACAGTCACTTCAAGATATAAAGACTATACCTCTTAGGGACACCAAATTGTTAGAAAAAACAATACCACCTATGTTTAGTGAATTTTGGGAGGACGTTGGTTTTAAAACGGTGTCAGATTTTATGGAAGACGATAGGTGGATTTCAAACGATTCCTTGAAAGAAAAGTTGGCTACTAATTCAAATGTTATTAAAAACAATTTTCTAACACATTATAACCGAATCAAAGCATTTTTCGAGACCTATCACAAAAACAAACACAATGATAGCTGCGAGCTAAAGTTAAGCCTTCTGGTTTCTTCGGATAAACTTCATTTAACAAAGAAACTAGGAAACAGATTCAACAGATACTTACAGCAAATTACTTTGGTATCGAGAAATTAATGTGTGGCGCATGGACGGATGACCAAGTTATATGGTTAACTCTAGGACATGATTCTGATGTATCGTGGAGGTTAGCAAAAAATCGATTAGCTGATCCAATTTTTCTCAGCAAGATCGGAGTACTGGACTCGAAAAACTGCCCATTCTGCCCAGGTATTATAGGAACAGCATGGCATATAATCATGTGTTGTCAAAGAACAAAAGACCTTTGGTGCAGGGTTAAAATACTGTTAAAAAATATTTTGGAATGCCAAGAAATTCAGACAAAAGATCTATATTGTGGGTATCCAGGAAAATCGGTTAAGAACAACTTGGCCAATTTTATAATTAACATCGCAAAGTCAACGATTTACCGAGTGATAACCGACCTTTTCAAAGACGCAAAAGAGCCACCTCCCTACATAACAGTATTCCAGAACAGAATCAAATGCAGGCTGACAACAGAGTTCTCATGGTACTTAGGTAAGAAGCAAATCGAACAATTCAAATCCATCTGGTGCGTCAACGAAGTGCTTTGTGTAGTGACTGAAAACCAAGAAGTGCTGTTTTCTGTTTTATAGTACTACGAAGAAGACTAAAATATTGGACGGTTTGTGTTTTTCGTTTTTTTGGACATAAAACGTTACATGTGTAATTTTTGTATCTGTATATGTGTATGTAATAGTTTTTTGTTTAGTCTATTGTTGTTAATTATTTTATTTTTTTATGTATATTACACAAGTATATTATTTCATAGTTTTAATAAAGATAATAATAATAATAATAATACTAACACACACACACACATACATACATATATATATATATATATATATATATATATATATATATATATATATATATATATATATATATATATATATAATGAAATTGAACTGACCCCGGATATGTGTTCTATGGAGCCTAGCTCGCAAAGATGAAACCTTTATTTACTATATTCCTTGCAACTTTAATACAAGCAATAAGTTTGACCTACATTATAAACATTTTAAGTTATATTACCTACGTGCAGTGGTTTATCGATTTTACCATAGTAATTGCTTGTATATTAATCGAAAAGTTTAGTTCTACTTGACGATATGTTATATGTCTTAACATATTTATATATCAAACAAACGACATGCAATTTAGCAATTCGTAGTTTACCAAACAACTAACTTCTCACCAAGCAAGCACTTGCTTAAAATTCTTGTTGCGGTTGATTGGGCCCAGTGGTTTTTACCCTTTGTGGGTGTAGTAGGTGTTACAAAACCTAAATATATTTATAATATCTACAGACGTGGAGTCTTTATAATAAATATACAATAAAAAAACCTGACAGAGCAAGTACGCTACGGTACCGAACTTTCATATTTCTTTTCAGTTATTAATTTAATCTCTTTCTTTTTAGATAAAAAACAATAACTTGTTTCTGCAAAATCACACAAACCTAAATTTTTAAAGTTCGTATTTATAAAAATATCCTAAACATTATTTTAAGCGCCTGCTGATAACTTTGTATGAAAGCTTACAACTTTCGAATTTTCGAAACATTTATTCAAATGAGCGCGAAATAGAGCTTTTGGAACCCATATCCGAGATCACTTTCAGACTTCATATATATATATATATATATATATATATATATATATATATATATATATATATATATATATATATATATATATATATGTTCAGTAAGATTTCCGCGGTCTTTAATGTGAGACATACTTGTGACGCGACGTTTCGGCTCCTTTTTTGGAGCCACTTTCAAGAGGTAAAGGAAGGCCTCAATCTACCTACTTCCTAGAGCGGTGGACAAAGGTGGGTTGGATTGTTGTAGCTCGATTACGGGGCCTTAATCTGCCTACTCCCCAAATCTTACTGGATATCGTCTCCGACATCGGCAGATCAAATGGGGATGGTGATTAGAGTTGTGTTGAGTTCTCTGACGAGTCCCGAATCTGTCTTTGAGTCGTGGTCGCAGAGGAGTAAGACGATTACAGAGAGAACGTGGAAATAGAATTTGCTGTGTAACGGCATAGGGCTTTTACGTGGGAAAGGGGTGGTATGGGTTGCGGTAATATATGGTAGCCGGTCACCCTTAGTTTTTTTGGCAGAAATTTAAAGCAAATGATTAGATACGAAACGTACTGTAACCTGTTGTACTGCCATACCTACGAGGCCTAATTCAACTATTTTTCCAAAACAATGATACAATGCACGTCCTCCTACTACAAGGTTATTACCAGAAAATAACGTGACCCTGCTTCCATGGCCTTCTCCCTTCCCAGACTTATCACCAATCGTGCATGTATGGGATATGGTTGGCAATCCATTGGGTACTTTACCCCAACCACCAACTAACCTAGCTGAGTTTCGTCTGTAAATTCAAGAAACCTACGACGAAGTTCCTCAGGATACCATAAATCATTTAATTTCAAGTATGCCTCAAAGTTGCATAAACAACCGCAGCGGACTCGCTCATTATTAAATAATTTTGTTTGTTATAATATATTAGTTTAAAAATGTCATCATTTTTTAAGTTTGGTTACACATACATTATCTATAAAGTTTATTAAAATTCATCAACTCTTCGGGTTTTTTTTAAGTCCTATCCACCATAATTAATAATAAAAATTTGCCCACATACAGCTGGATATACTTTTCTGTGTGGAATCTTTTCAATTTGCACCTTATTAATTTAATTTAGCTTATCTTTGACACTAAGGAAAATACAATTAATCAAAGGCCTTCCTCGCTACAAAAACCGGACCTATTTATTAGTTAACACCTACTTGCAAGATTAGAATTATTTGAATCAAACAAACACCTTAATAAGATAACCTCATTGATTCGTATGGTCTTTCGAATTGCGTATCATAATTGAGTTTTGTTTATGGTGTGGCAGGCACCCTTTGCCACTTAAAGATGAGGAACATAAATTGAATAACATGGGATCTGTCAGTCCAGCTCGTTTTATTGTTATATGTAAGAGCCAACACGAGAAAGCTTTCGACTACTGGAGCGCGAACAAAAACGAAAACTCAACTTGCAGTAAATAGGAGCCCTTTAGTATAATCATCGCTTTATCAAACGAGGGTTGAATGGTGCTAGAAAATGACAACATTACGTATGGGAAAGTGAAATAGAAATAGCTGCTTTCAAGCAAGTTTTTCACAATTTTCTTTGACACAATTCGAGGTTCAATATAAAATAAAGACATACGATAAGCACATTTGGAGAACCCATATCACCACAGCATATTTAAAAAACCTGACAATCGTTTCACCAGCCAAGTTAGCCTCATCAGACGATGAATAATTCTAAATATGTTATATCTACAACTCTATTTATATTTTTCTGCAGGTAGTCGGTCAGTAACGTTTTAGGAAGGTTCAACGACACCAAAAAAAAACATATTTCGTTTGGTGGAAATATCTGTATTCCTTTATTATCTATTAGACGTGCTTCTGTCGGTATTTCTTTTCAATCTATCAAGAGACTACCCATAGCTCAAAGACATAGGATAAGGAATAAATACTTATTATCTATTCAAAGCTTATAATCATAATGATAATAATAATAATGTTTTATTGTCACCAAAGTTACATGACACGTCAGTTCCAAATTAAAATAGATATGCCAATAATAAATAGTTGGTACACTTACACTATGTAAAAACATTGCGTCAATCAAACAGTAAAATATATATATGTTAAAACAAGCAGAGCTCCGCAACCAAAACGTAGAACAAAACACAGCACACAGAAGACACGAATATTCTATACAAATTGTGTGTGTGTGTGTGTGTGTGTGTGTGTGTGTGTGAGGTCATGTTTTGGCTACGGCTACTCTGGCCTCCCGCTCATTTTCTAATATTTTAGTCTCCATTTGTGTTCAACTGATGATTTCATTTATTAATTCGTCAGATCACTGAACTTTACATAAGGTTTTCTAAAATATAAAATAGCTAAGCTATATATATATATATATATATATATATATATATATATATATATATATATATATATATATATATATATATATATATATATATATATATATATATATATATATATATATATATATATATATATACATACACTATATCCAAAACTGGATGACGATTTTTTTTCTCTTCAATATCTTGGTAGGAGTTGATCTGACATGTCTAAGACTTGCACATTATCAGGACACCTTTTACAGAGTAATCTTTTTGTCATATTCTGAACTTTGGATTGTCATTTGATTTTGAGCTACAGGTATCAACGTTTGTTTTTATTATGTCAGCCATATTTGATTTTTTGCTCATGTGATAGCCTGTGAAAAGAGCTTTCCTATGATGTACAATATGTTTGAGAAATCTTGGAATTGTACCGACAATTTTGAGAAAAACCGTTTTGAGGATAGCAGGCTATGATATCCAATACCAGAAAACAAATGACAAAAAAAGTGTTCAGAAAGCAGTAGGCCATGGAGTCTAACAATAGACTTCTACTTTTATCATAATTTTCCGTAACGATTCACGATAAAAAAAATAGGAACATTGAGCACACAAATGAATCGGCCCATTATTACAAATGATATTTTACATTACAACGTTATCCTAAAAAATGGTTATAATTTAATTAAATAGGTAAAGCTAGTAAATAACTAAATTTACTAACAGAACTCAATAAAAAGCAGATTAATGATTTACAAAAACGCCTTTCATAATTGTTTGATTTTTAAACGTAAGTCAACTAAAAAACAACAGAAGAAACGTTGCTATGGATATAACACTCTCGCGACAACTAATAATACCGGCATTCTTAATTATCTGAACAATTTCAGGTGTATTTAACACGTTGCTTAAAATTTTGTACTAAATAGTTTGTTTCCTGTTTATCTTAAATATTATTCAACAATATGTTCAGTAATGAAGAATATTTTGACATGTTGCAATGTTATATTCGTTCTAACCCAAATACTGAGGCATCTTCAAATTCATATCAAAACCTGCTACCCAGAAAGACGACAACGAAACACCAAAATATTTGGCAGGATAATGACCAATCTATTGAACGACAGTAGCTTCCACGGAAATAAACTACAAATGCCTAGAAATGAAGAAAGAAATAATGCCGTCTTACAGGTTTCAAACGAAAAGCCTCTGCAATCTGGTTGGTTTTATGGTGAAGAAATTTACATTCCAAGAAGTACGGTACAAGATGTATTCAAACAAAGTCATTACCATCCATACAAGCATACAATCCTACAAGGATTAAATGTTGACGATTACCCTAAGCGACTTCAATTCTGCCGATGGTATCAGGGACAATGTCAGCAAATAAAAAGTTTCATTTGAAAATAATATGTACAGTTAATTTTAAAAAACAATTAGAAGAGTTAATGATAATTTAGACGAGATTTGGTACCAACAAGACAGTTGTCCAGCTCACAAGGCTAGGATCGTGTTTTGTACCAAAATTTTAATAATCGTGTCATTTGTAACAATGGGCCGGTTCATTGGTGTGCTCGAAGTCCTGATATAACACCCATGGATTTTTATTTTTGCGGTACTCTGAAGAATGATGTGTGTAATTCGATCCACCACAAAATATCATTGAATTACGAAACAGAATCACGGAAGCTATAAATCATATTAACCGAAACACCCTCACCAGAGTTTGCAGATATGTTTCAAAAAGGTGTATAAAGTGCATTGAACAAAACGGTGGCCATTATTGAACAATTTTCTATTTAGTGTATTTTTAAGTTTCTATTTTATTATTTGTTGTGTTCCGTTTCTAATTGTGTTGTTTTGTGGAGTTTAGGTTTCTATTTGTTATTGCCGGGTTTCGATCTCAAACTATTTCACATAATATTACCTAGCATTATTACCTAAATAAGTATTTTAAATTAAATCACAATATTTTATTATCGTGAATCATTACGGAAAATTATATTAAAATTAGAAGTCTATTGTTAGACTCCATGGCCTACTGCTTTTTGAAAACCTTTTTTTCGTCATTTGTTTTCTGGTATTGGATTTCATAGCATACTATCCTCAAACCGGCTTTTCTCAAAATTGTCAGTGCAATTACAAGATCTCTCAAGCATGGTGTACATCATTGAAAATCTCTTTTCACAGGCTATCATGTGAAACTAATATGAGCTATGCAAAGAAAATGTCTCAAGAAGAATGTTTTATAAAGCCTGAAGTCTTAGTTTTAATCGTCATTGTCCTTCATTTTACTAAAATATTTCCAGAAAATTCATTTCAAATAGACCCTTTCTCTGATGCTTTGGCAGTAGCTTGGCTATAGAGTTTATCGTTTAATGGTCTATAATTTTTGTGGAATTTTCGTAAAAAATGAATAAAGCTAAATATCCGTTATTATACAAGATACGGAAAAAAAAGTTTACATTAATTATAGGTTGTCTTGAGATACATCTTAAAAAATCTGTACAGTCACAGGATGGCCCATAAGTCGTTGAAGATACAAATTTTCTTTTTTTTTAATCGAACACGCCTTATTGAGTTGTTGTATTTTCCATTAAAATATAACACATGTTTGTAAGAAAAGAAATTCGGGACGCAGCAAGTTCGTTATGGTACCGAATTTTCATTATATGCTTAAAATTTGAGTAGCTCAATTTGCTATTAACCTATAAGGTTGACCAAGAAACCAGTATTTTCGGGAACATTTTTGTACATATTCAAACAATAAAGTTATTATGATGAAACATGGCACATTGTTTATACTATATAGGTTATACTAGTAATGAAATTTGATGCCTGCTTTCTAAAAAAAAAAACATATTTGCTATTAAAAACATTTTTATGAAAATTCACTACCATAACGCACTTGCTGCGTCCAGACTTTTTTACTAATATGTTATTCTGTCAGCTTAAAAGACTAAAACACAAACCGTTATATTAGTTGTAATAATAAGAAAATGCAACCAATCACTCCTAATTTTCTATTAAATCTGCAATTCTAGCAAACTAAAATATGTTGGTAGTACGCATAGAATTTTCCTATTAGCTTAAATAGGTGTATCTTTTGATGTTGGGCTGTCATCTGGTAATAGAGTTAAAGCAGTTTACTCAGGGAATGGCGAAGGGCAGTCGTTATATGAAGGCAACTTCCCTCGCTGTAGGTATTATCAGGCTGGGCTTATAATTGATATTTGTGGTGAAAGTCCCTAAAGGAATGAAATACTTCCGTTTCGGTTGGTCTTTATCTCTCCTAAGATGTCTCCATAAACTCTGATTACTTCCAGTCAACTTTGGGGCACTGATATGAAAACTTTTGCGCTTTTTCTAACTTCTGACGCTGCCGTTTGACGTATAACTTTACCAAATCCCTCACGGCGGCGAATATGAAGCTCATTTCATATCTTCGAATCTAATCTGTGCTTCATGTGCTAAATTATAATTCATATAATTTTTTAGAAATATTATTTTTATCATTTTGAATATATACAGCGACATTCAGCATAAAATGTGTTGATTCAAATCTAATGTTTTGAATAATTATCATTATAGGTTTATTATTTCGTGAATATTTTTACCTTTTTTACGTAACTTCTAAATAAATACAGGCAGATATTTCTGGCTACAGAAAAAGATATAAATCACTATAGTCTTCTTTAGCTTAAGGACGTCTTAAATTCAAAACTGTTTGCAGAGAAGCTAAGAAGTATATGTGAAACATATAAGTTTAAAACTGAACAAACTTTGCTAAAGTAGATTGCAGCCGAAGAAAAGATTTTCTTATGATTACCATCGCTAAAATAGACTGCAGTTGAAGGGACGTTTTTTTACCTTACTTAATTCCAATGGTATGGTAACAAACATTAACGTGCAGTCTGCAGTGATACTTTAAAATACTGTAAAAGCTCTATGTAGACAGATAATTGCGTTCTCTATGTGTTTAGCAGATCATGTATTATATTAGGTTCTGTACTTTCATTCTTACTGTTGTTTTAACTAACTTAATCAATTATGTCATAGTAGTTCAGTTTCACAATTTCGAGATTATTTCTAGAGTTGTCGTTTTCTATCGCTGTTTTCAGTAGCCAAAACACTTACGGAGTAGTAGGTTAGTTTAACACATTCAAGAATGTTTTTAGAAATTTGTATTAAAATTAATTCATTCTTTGTTTAATTATTCCCCGAGACTTCAAAACCTAATCAATAAAACCATAATCTATTACCCATTTAGGAACTGCATAGTAGTATGTAAATAGGCTTCATGTTTTTGAGACTGAGGGACGATTCAAGTAACATTGTAAACTATAAAAAGCAGTTCGTTATTCTAACGCTAGATTCTTGGGAAATAGTAACAAAAACCTGATCCCAAGGGTTTGTAGCTTGTTACAGTATTATTCAAGAATTTTGTAAAAAAAAAATATTGCTAGATAAGATCACAACTTTTCAATAATGTTTCCAATAAAAGAATGTTAAAGCTCAAAAACCTACAGGCAAAACTTGCTGTTATCAAATTTTATCAAAATTCATAAAAAAAGGAAGCAAATTAAAGTTTTTGGCGATATCATCGAATCTAAATTAGTAAAGTAATGTTGCTTTCTTGTGAAAATTATTGATTTTCAAAGCAAAGCAATCTAATAGCAAAAAAGTTTCCAAGGGTTGAGTGCCCATTAGTTGTCCCGCATGGTCAGCTGATTTAACGCTATTAGGTTTTTAATTGTGAGTTTTTATGATGGTTATACACTGATAAGTATCTGTTCACGATTTAAAATAAAATACCCTGTATTTTGGGTTAGCTAAAATGAATTAGATGGCCTTGGAAGCTCAAGTCAATTAACCAGCCTGTGTTTTGAAATCTATCGACTTTTTGTACTTACTTTTTTCCTTAAACTTTTATAAGCTATTATTTTCATTCGTTACGTAATTTGTCAGTCATACTTTAGTTTACTTTATTTGCGTGAATACTAGTAGGAAAGTCAAGAGATTTCAAAATTTAGAAATTTTTATATTTGTCTATTTTGATTTTTGCGCTTTCCCGTCAATTTTTAAGCAAGCAACCAGATTCTATTGATTTGTTTTTCATCATGATCGATGCATAAACTAATGCTAGCAGGTTGTTTTACAAAATGTTGCAGAGTAAACAATTTCACTTTTGGTAAACACTTCATGAATGGCACTGTTTATATATATATATATATATATATATATATATATATATATATATATATATATATATATATATATATATATATATATATATATATAATAAAGAAAGTTATTAAGTTTAATAGCAAAAAACTTTCTTTATTATTATATATATATATATATATATATATATATATATATATATATATATATATATATATATATATATATATATATATATATATATATATATATGGTGGCTCATGAAACACTATTTTAAGCGTGTTTTTCCTTCTGGAAAAACACTTGGACAGGTTGATTTTGTCTTTAAGGGGGTAGCTACTGTCTTCAGAATGTTGAATAATAAGTGGAGAGAGTGAAACCTTGTTGGAAAGGCTATCAATTCACCCCTTAAACGTGTACTCTGTTTTGAAAACTATTGGAAATCTGGCGGGAAGATTCAAAATCAAATTTGAACACTATAACCTAAATAGTTACTGACATTCGAAAATGTTTTATTGAATTAATTTTTGCTGTCCTTCCTAGGTAAAACCGTTTTGTACTAAGTACAGGGATAGAGCCTTTTTCGACTTTACCAAACCTTTATTTTCATATCCGTACTCGCTTTCGCCGTTTTACGGAATCATCTGTCTAATGATATAAGTTATTGTGAAGCCACAAAAAAAGTTCCTACATCTGTATTTAGTCAAAAACGTTTTACTGAAAAGTGTAATAAAAAGCATGGGTTTGGCCAGCAGCTGAAACATCACTTGGGAAATATTGATGGCCACGCCTTTGGAAAAAGCAAAAAGACATACCAAAAGGAAAACGTCTAGAAAACCTGTAACAATTAATGGAAGGCGGAGGCTATAATAAAATTAAAGGAGCCACTGGAGACAGAGAGTCACTGTTCCGATGACCAGGCGACATCACCCGTAGACTGTGATGACGGTTCCTTAATGTAGCACAAACTCAACAAGATTTTTGTATCAACAACATTATTGTTATTGACTTATTAAACATAAGTATGATAAAATTATAACCCAACGATTTATAATTTACTTTGTGCCAAGTCAATGGGGAATACGACGAGTTATCGTCGACACCCCTTATTTCTAAAGCTATGTCAAATGTGAAACAAAAGGCCAATTTAAACATATCGTAAATTATATTTTATAATATTAAATTAATACAAGAACAATATAAGAGCACCTGCCTAAATATTAAAGATGGACATGCAGCTGCATTATTTTATGTATATTGTAACAGGAGAGAGATATCTACAGGCATACACCATGCAAGTTTTTATTTTATTTATGCCCTCATAACGGAATATCGTTTGCCAACATACTTCCTCTTTAATTGGCTAAAGAGATAAATGAAGCTAATCTTAAAAAGTGTATTCTCTTTTTCATCAAATGTCTGGTTTTAAATCTTCTAGAGAAAGCTCCTGAACGAGTGTGAATGGTATAAAACTTAAATGGAGTAGATTGAAGTCAGGCAAGCAAAGGCACTTAGAGAGATCTGCACAAGAGCCACCATTTTACGATTAAATCTTATTCCGGACCAGACTTGGCATAACAAGCTCGAGTGCTTCTTGGAATATTAAATTGTTCAATTTCTTGATAATGTGGTACATGGCTTGCTTTCGAAACAATTTTAGAAACCCAATAAACCCTGAACTTCACCTGTTAAGTGGTTGTGTTTAAATTTGTGCGAGTGTAAGAGGATTTTCAATTATAGAATCTAAATGAGAGTTTGGATAGACATATTTATGATTTCTTTTTGTTTTTGGTGTCTCCGTCACTGCTTTTAAAAAATAAAACCCTCAAATTTCAACTTACTGGTAAACTTTGTGTCATTGTTTAAATTTAAGGCTACAGCTCTAGGCCATTAGGTCCGTTTCCACTGATTATGAGTTTTTTATAAGCTTTCATTTAATTTTACCTACTGGCATGTTTGCTTCTTAGTTTGTTTAGGTCAAAACTTACAAGTCATAGTTGGCGCCAGTTTCCCTTATAGGATTGGGCTAACATTGGGATAGGCTATCGTGGATATAATATGACGGACGCTCCAAGATGGCGATTTTATTCTTTTCTCACAATTACCGTGACATGGGTATCAATTTGAAGGGCTCCACGAGTAAAATACAGTAGACTAGGTAACGCTTCTATAAATTCAAAATATCAGCTGCAAAATTACCGAGTACTACTTTTACAACAACCCTTTGATACCAAACATAAGGGCTGCGGATGGGGGAGAAAGAGTTTGTTTATATAATCACCAGTCCCGCTTCTTTAAGATATACCTTAAATGGACACCAGTATGTACCATTTTCACAGCATCAGTATATACAGTGTGTCCTCGTATCGACACATGAATTGGTGAAAAAGACTGTAATTTTGTTTCTGACTTGAAACTTCATTTTTTGGGGATAAGCCCTGATTGAATAGAAAATAATTTGTGTCCTATAATTTACAAAAATCAAGTATCTCTTAGAAATTCACAAATAAACTAATTTTTACTTCCACATCGTCACGTGTGGAAGTATCTCATCGACGACAAAAATTTCAAATTTTTTTTTTGCTTAAACGTCGTAAAAAGTGTCACAACATATAGAAAACATCATTTGGGAACGAAACAATTTTTTGTCCGTCGGTGTGTGTGTCTGTCTATTTGTAGCCACGACAACTTTAGAACGAATTGAGATATCGTCTTCAAATTTGGTATATAGTTAGCACCCGATAAACTAACGGTTCGGATTGTTTTAGGGTAAAATTTCTCCAGAGAGTAGGGGACGAATGGGGGGTGATATTGTGAAAATTGACATTTTTCGTTAAAACTCGAGTAATATAACGTTTTGAGAGTTTATTTTTTAGAAAGCTTTTAATGTCATAAAATATCTGCTATTCTGTGCTGAAATGATAAGAAGTTAAATTTATGGGGGTGGAATATTGGTGACACAAATTTTTTTGCTCAGTTGTTCCTCCCGATCATATTTTTTTTTTCATATCTCCTAGAGAAAAGGCACTTTACTAGTGTAAAAAATTAGTTATTTGCAAATTTTCAAGACATACTTGATTTTTGGAAATTAAAATTATGACAATTATTTTTTATTCAAGCAGGACTTATTCCCAGAAAATAAAGTTTCGACTCAAAAAATTACAGTCTGCTTTACCTATTCATGCATCGATGCGGGGACACACTATATAACAGAAAATATAACTGTGTGAAGCTAAACGGCCTTTATTAATTAGTAACAGATTCAAGCTAGAAAAAATCTGTAGCGATATATTCAGAACTAGAAAAATCAACCTAATGAAAAGCATTTTAAGTATGGATGTTTATATATTAAAAATTCCTTTTTAATATAGAACTAGTTTAATAAAGTAATAATAATAAATAGAGCTATTACTGATAGAAACGAGAATAAGTGTTTCCTGAATTAACTAACTTTTGTTGATTACCAAATAGGAAATAGCTTGCAACACTGCGTTAACGGTAATGCAAATAAATAAATGTAAAATATTAACTAACAAGGTCACTAATTAAAATTTATATATAAACCAAAACATTTTTTTCACATTAAATTTTTGAAAACTCCGTGCTGTGCGTTACTTGGTAACAAAATCTATCTATATTACACAGGGTCCTCAAATAGTATCGCACTAAACGATAGACTGTCTAAACGCGTGCGACTTAAGAAAAGAAGACGCAGGAGTATTTTTGATTTCAAGTCATTGTTCCTAGCCTATTTATGGAGATAAAGCCCATAGAATCTCTCCCGCTAGTCAAGTGGTCTCCGGCGTCCAACCCAACGTTTAGCGCAAGGTGGATCTAAATAGTAGCGCACTTCATGGCCAAAATGCGAAACAGGTAATAGGAGATGTGTTAAGAGTAATCAATAATTTAAAATGTTAGCCTCAAATGTGAAAATGTTTTTGTTTAAATTCATATCCATAATTTAGAAGAACTTTGGTGGTCTATAGGCATAAGAAGTTTCCAAATAGAAACTGAAGAATCAAGATAATTGTGTTACTGTTTGCAGCGAAATTAAAATCCATTCATCCAAATTGATGGCAAAACTGACAAAATTATAAATGTGACAATAATCACTACCTAAGATTTTTTAAAGTTGTGTTACAAACAAACACAAGCGCGAGAATATTTCACAAGACACACTGTATGACTTTTGTAAAAAAAATTACTCTTACTATTACCAATATGACGAAAATATAGGTAATGGCATTATGATACATCTATCTATGTAAGTTATCTTTAAGTAGTCTTGTATCAACCGCAGCGAATAAATTTATTATTATTATTATGACTTTAGCCTAAAGAGATTCCACACACCCCCAAAGGTGTACATTTACTCATCCCAGGTATCTCAGATACCAAAGGAATTGAGCTCGGATAGAGCCCTTTCCATGTTATCGGGTCCCGAACGACAACACGACATACCCTCATTTCCGAGAAATCTCCGCACACTGTGGGCAGTTGGAAGTACTACGGCTTTCTGCGTAAGCTTATAAATGTCCTCTCCAAGACCTAGTCTCCTAATATTCACCCGAAGATTCTTAAGAACCACACCAGTTGACGACATGAGTATCGGTATCACTCGGACACGATCTGCGTTCAACTGTCTCTTTCCTTGCATCTCGAGGTCTATGTACTTAATGATCTTCTCATTGTACTTTATCTCTAGATTATGGGTATTCGGAATGGCCACATAAATCAGCGGTTTGCAGGGCTTCCCAACTATTATTATATCTGGACTGTTATGGTCCACTCATTTGTCTGTGAGCACGGTCCGATCGCTGTACAATCTGTATCCCGAGTTCTCTAGAACAGACTCAGGAGTGTATCTATAGCAGGGCACCTTAGTAAGATCTAGAAGTCCGATTTTCAGAGCCAGTTCATGGTAGAGCATTCTTGCAAGTGCGTCGTGCTTCTCTTTGTACTCTGTTGCAGCAAATGCTTGACCTAGTCCGGTGACGTGCTGGATAGTCCCTGAAGACTGCAACCCAAATCTACATTTGCCATCTTTGATCGAATTGTCTCTAACTCTAACTTTAAGTAGTTTCTGGTTGGAAGGACCTGATCTTGTATGGTCAGCAAAAAAAAAACCTCTGTCTCTGGAAACATCTGCCTGGGCACGAACCCAGTTCGACGTCGATTTGTCGACATGTTCCTGGGGGTCTCATTCAGATGTCGCCCATTTTTATTTAAAAGCAGTGCGCAACAACCTTATAGGTTATTAGCGCGACTGTAAGCTTACATATTTTTGTAGCCTTTCGTTCATTGCACTGTTCGTTTGAGGCGCTACTGATTGAACTTGGGATTTTAAAACGGGTTGTTCTGCAGTGAAACACTGTGCATTCAATGAGAATATGTCAGATAAAGGAATATTCGAAACATTAAGTAGTCGTGGGAGAACCCTGTGTGTCCAATTCGAAGGCGGGCTAGTACTACCTGGTTGCGTCTATTTTGTGCACTTCTCGGCCAGGGTTTCATCAAAAAATTGTGTTTCGAAGTTTTTAAGAAAACGAGTTCCACTGACTTTGCCAGGTGTTAAGTACAAGATCTTTAAAGAATACTTTGGTATCACAGGACACAGCTGCCTCAATTGTTTCCAGTTAAGAGGGCTGCAACATCCGCTTTTTCATTACCGGCATTACCAATATGAGATGGGTACATCCAGAACACTAAACGCTTCCTAAGTTGATTTAGGAAGTACAGTTCACTTTTAATATCAAAACTCACACAGGATTTGTGGGATACAGCTGTTTCAGACTTTTTATATCACTGACGAAATCTGATGTTATGATAACTTTGGTTACACTACTATCTTTGAGAGACAGAAGTGCCTGTAGAATTGCGTACAGTTCTCCTGTGAATATATGTAGATGTTATAACGGGAAGACTGGAAATTGAAATCTTATCGGGTGATACAACTGTGCATCCAACACCTGTATGAGTTTTGGACGAGGCTGTGTATATTTCTGTAAAATTTTCGTACGAGGCCAACTTTGTGTGAAAAAGATCCCCTATTTGTGGTCGATCGCAGATGGTGAGACTTGATGATGGAACTTGCTATGAGCTCCGTCCAGTATCAGTGGGGGTGCCTCAGGGATTAATACTTGGTCCAATTCTGTTCATCTTGTTTACCGCTGATGTGAATAGCATTCCTCTACTGTCGACTCTTCACTGTTTTGCAGACGATCTGCAATTATATATTCCTCTTAGTGTATCTAATGCTGATGAGCAGATTGGGCAGTTAAATTGAGACCTGCAGAAAGTTCCGAAGAAACCTATAATTCATTTAATTTTTGATATTTATATTTCCTGAATTATTTTAAATCATATATAGCTGACCCAGAAACCCAGAACTAATTCTATACTTATTTCTCCGAGTTTCAATATACAGGTGTCCCCTATTTGTGGTCGATCGCAGATGGTGAGACTTGATGATGGAACTTGCTATGAGCTCCGTCCAGTATCAGTGGGGGTGCCTCAGGGATTAATACTTGGTCCAATTCTGTTCATCTTGTTTACCGCTGATGTGAATAGCATTCCTCTACTGTCGACTCTTCACTGTTTTGCAGACGATCTGCAATTATATATTCCTCTTAGTGTATCTAATGCTGATGAGCAGATTGGGCAGTTAAATTGAGACCTGCAGAAAGTTCCGAAGAAACCTATAATTCATTTAATTTTTGATATTTATATTTCCTGAATTATTTTAAATCATATATAGCTGACCCAGAAACCCAGAACTAATTCTATACTTATTTCTCCGAGTTTCAATATACAGGTGTCCCCAAATACCCCGTTTTCACCTAAAACAGGATTGACAGAGTGCTTTCGGCTCCCTAGGTATTTTTATTTTATTTTGTCTAGGCACACAATGCATAGACGAGGGTTATATCAACATTATAATTTCTTCTCATTTCTAGCTGCTTTGATATATGCTTTAGCGGGTCAATAATATTATGTACCGTTGTGACTCCCACCTCCTAAAATAACTTGGAAGTTTGGAGGACTATACATAATTTCCACTGTGTTGGCACTCACTGGTGTCCCCAGGAGCGGCCCGAGTGCTAGGGTAGTGCGAACTATCGCCTCATTATTGTCGTTTTTTGAGTAAACCTCCCTCTGAATTTGGGAGACACGCCAGCTAGAGATAAGAGAAATTCCACGTTCTGATTTTCCGGAGATGGTTTGCCTGGTCAAAGTTAAAATAAAGATTCAGCATTCCGTTTCTTTTGCCTTATTCACTCATTATAGCCAGCCCTGATAAGAACCATATCTTACTCCTCATTATAAATATTTTCAAATATCAACTTTGTATATATATATATATATATATATATATATATATATATATATATATATATATATATATATATATATATATATATATATATATATATTTGTTCAATAACAAAAACATTATTTGCTTTAAATAATTCTTGTTTACTATTATGTCTCTGTAAAGTTTGACCACTGGAAATAAAATATCTCCACTTGAGTCTACCTGAGCACCATACTTCCTTAGGGTGGTCCGTTACCTGGACACTAGTCACTTTGGGGCTTCCACTTTCCCCCAACCTTTTGAAAACCGCAAAGTAAAGTGGTGGCGCTCGAGACAAATCCCTTTTTTTCCAATCAAAACACTGATTCGCACTCCGCCCTTATGAAGTAGACAGTTACAAGTTCATTAAGTCATACGCATAGGATATAGTAATGTGTGTGAAATTGGTCTTTGCATAAGTAGTATGTACAGAGAAACAATGATTTAGTTTTATCGATGAGCAAGAGATATTGTATATTGTTATTATTATTGTATGGTAACCAGAATATTTCTATTACAATTCGGTTAATGCAGCTTGGTGCAATGTTCATTGTTAATAATACGCACAATTAAGATTTCGCATGACTTTCTCATGTACAATATACGTCTTATCAGTTAGAGAAAAGAGCACGTACAAAACATGCATATTAGCCTATTGTATAATATTATTTTGATTTAAACAATAACGAATTCGTAACATAAATAATTAAGATACGTTTATATTGGGGGTAATAAGGTGATTCATATACATCTAAAAAACAATGCAGTCCTTATCACGATACACATTTTTCGTTCTCGATTCGATCTACCAAACACACCTAACTGCAATTCAATAGAAAACACCGGCATTGTTTCTGTTATCAACATGGGAAATTGTTTATCGATTACGGTAGCTTACAAGAAGTATTAATCATTTGTTGGTAAATTTGAAGACAACCTTGATCTGATTTTCTCAGAGTTTATTATTACTAATCGAACTGTTCAATAATAACCTACACATGCCTATCAAAAACAAGTTATCATGAAATATTTTCAGCCTGCTCAAAGTTGCAAGACAGTTTCACATTCCTTAGTATATTTTCTCATCCACTATTTAACCAAAAAGAAAAGTTATATTTTTTGACAAAGCTAGAAATCATTAATTAGCTTTAATATACTGTAACGCAGTTTACATCGGTCAGACTTCTAGAAGTTTTCATACCTTTTTTTTTATGTCAACAAGACACCACGAGGGCTTACAGCATTAATACTATTATACCGTGGGTGTTGACAAGGAGGAAAGAGGCAGCTTGTTAATTCTGGACTTGAAGGTTTGGAGGTTCGGAGGAGAAGGAAAAACATGTGCCGGCAAGGAATTCCACAACTTGGAAGTCCTCGGGACAAAAGAGCGGGCATAACAAGATGTTCTATGTCTGGTGACCTGGACATTAAAAGGGTGCATTCGCTTTGTTCCCCTGGTAGATCTGCTGGGGCAGCAGGTGGGGGAATTATGGAGGAAAGCTCCTCTGAGCAGTGCCCGTGCAGATATCTATAAAAGAGAGAGAGGTCACCAACGTCACGTCGGTGGGCAAGGGATGGAAGCCTTTGGGTGAGGGTGGGGTCACCGATGAGACGTATAGCTCTCTTTTGAATGGAGTCCAGGATAGCGAGTGTAGAAGCGGCAGCTGCACCCCAGATGTGGGAGCAGTATTCGAGATTTGGCCTTATTTGTGAAGTGTATAAGGTATAGAGATTAGTTGGTGAAAAGTATTTGCGAGCCCGGAAGAGGAAACCCAATTTCTTAGCAGCCGCTTCTGCAATTGATGTAACATGTTGGTGCCAATTAAGATTTCGATCCACAGAAATGCCAACAAGAGAGAAGGACTCATTACTTTGAATAACTTGGTTGTTCATTGTGATGGGTCTAGGGCTGCTGTATCTCTTGTGAGAAAGAAAGCAAGACTTAGTTTTGGTGGGGTTGAATTGTACAAGATTTCTACTTCCCCAGTCTAATATTTTTTGGAGGTCCACGGAGACAGAACCCTCCATGAGTCTGCGATCCTCATCTAATTGGGCTAAAGAGACAGGCTTAGAATATTGTATATTTGAGTGGAGGGTGCTGTCGTCTGCGTAACTGTGAACTGGGTTGGATGTGCTAGAGAGGAGGTCATTGATGTGGAGAAGAAACAAAGTAGGGGCTAAAGCTGAACCTTGAGGAACTCCTGCATTAATTGGATACAGTTTAGAGGAATAGCCATCCACAACAACAGATATGCTCCTGTTGGAGAGGAAATTTGCTGTCCAGGTACAAAGTTTTGGTGGTAGGCCATAGGCCGGAAGTTTATTAAGCAGCGCTGCGTGCCAGACCTGGTCGAATGCTTTGGATATGTCTAGAGCAACAATCTGGGATTCACCGTGTTGTTCCATAGACTTGTTCCAAGAATGGGTGACAAAGGAAAGGAGGTCGGCAGTCGATCTGCGCTGACGGAATCCATACTGCCTGTCGTGGATTAGACTGTGTTTTTCAAGGAATTTTAGTAGTTCGGTGTTTATATACTTTTCCATCACGTTAGAGATGACTGAAAGGAGAGAAATAGGCCTGTAGTTGCTAGGAAGCGCTTTGGATCCTTTTTTGGGGATGGGTTGTACTCGAGCAGTTTTACAGTTACTAGGGAATATGCCTTTATTGTAAGATATCTGAAACAGACGAGTCAGGACAGGAGCAAGTTCTGGTGCGCATTTTTTGAGAACAATTGCTGGGATCTCGTCAGAGCCAGAGGCTTTCCTGGTATTAAGAGAAGAGAGCATCTTTCGTACCTTTTTAGTTTTGAAAATGATATCAGTCATTTTATGCGCGACATTGGGGACTGTTGGTGGTTGAACATTTGGAGGTGGGTTGAGAGTAGAATTTCCGGCGAACAACGAAGCAAAAAGTTCAGCCTTGCCCAGGGCCCTAGAAACAATTTCATCCCCTGAGACAAGAGGTGGGAACGTGCTCTTGCAGAAATTATTCACAATAGACTTAGCAAGAGTCCAGAAGGGTTTGCCGCCGTTGGAGCTTGAGAGGACTTTGTTTTTGATGTGGTTATTAAACGAGTTTTTTGCCTCAGAAAGAATGCGGACATAGCGGTTTCTTGCGTCGTTGAATGCTTGACGATTTTCTTGACTGGGATTGTGTAGAAGCGTTTTGTGAGCTTTGACCATTTCAAGTCTGGCCTTGTCACAGGATTTAGAGAACCAGAGTTTTTGAGTGGCTGAAGAGGTTTTCTGTGTACGTGGAATAAATAATTCCATGCCAGCTTGGATAATTTCGGTGACGTTTTGTGAGATATCAGAGGGGTCAGGATGAGAGAAGCAGACAGACGCCCATGGAAATGAGGAAAAGTAATCCCGCATTTCGTCCCAGTTTGCGGAGTTGTAGTGCCAAACGATACGTGGGTGTGATGACTGTGTGACCTCGGGTTGCATTGCACAGGAAGCAGTGACCATGCCGTGGTCTGAGCGGCCAAGGGGGGCGGTGACTGATATCTTATAGCATTCAGGGTTTGTAGTAAGAAGGAGATTCAAGGGATTTGAGCTGTGTGTTGGGATACGAGGAAAGTAAGTAGGTTGCTGAACCATATTGGCCAAAGAATTGCTGACTGCAAAGGCCTCCGCTGCTCTCCCTTGTGGATCGGTTTTTGAAGATCCTAGCCATTCCTTATTATGGACATTGAAGTCGCCAAGAATAGTGACCTCGGAGAAAGGATATTCAGAAATCAGATAGTCGGTTTTTTCAGGAAGGTAGTCAAAGAGCTGGACAAAGTTGTTGTCAGAAGGTGACCGGTAAATGCAACAGATGAATTTAGTTGCAGCCCTGAGAGAGAGTTTTATCCATAGTATGTATTTTCTTCCAGCTTCTAAATTGGGAAGTCTGGTGCAGGGTAGATTGCTACGGACGTATGCGCACACGCCTCCATGCAATCTAAAGGCAGTAAGGAGCTCATACCCCGGGAAATTAATGTGATTAGTGGCTGTTTTGGCACTGATTTGGGTTTCGGTGAGGAAAAGGAGTTGGGGCCTGTTAGCCTGGAGGAAATGGTGGACGGAGTTCAGGTTAGAATTTAGGCCACATATATTCGAAAAGGATATGTTAAATCTTGATGTTGGCGCCCCCTGTACACCCCTCTCCCGGAGATCCGAATGGAGGGGTATTTTGCCTCCGGAATATTTTATACAAGGAGGAGCCATCATCATTTTTGCTTATAAGGGAAACCGACTCATACACCAGAACCGGAAACGTCCGTTGGGACTTCACCGGTCCCTTGATGTATGGGGTGGTACCTCCACGGGCGTGAAAAAATCCTTTACTATTACATAAAGGAAAATTCCACTACCACCTGCTATGGATTGGATTGGATCAATGTCTACCCCTTTAAAAATAAGATTAATAAAGGGACTATCAATTGTCCAGTAGTTATGATTTTCGACATAGTAGGAGGATACAAAACATTATGCAAAACCTGATGCAAAAACGTATTTTTGCACTTAGAAATAACCACACTGTCAAATATACATTTGCAAAATATATTATGGATACTTAGTATATCCCCACAGTGAATAACTGCATAGAGCCATTACATTTGTGTCATCATAAGCGTAAACTTGACTTCTTTGAATGTTTAGAAATAAAGAGACAAACGCGACAACTGCCTTGTTTCATATAAGCAAACTAATTTGATGGATTCCTCTGTCTTAAGAACTCTTCTTTTCAATAAAATGTGTTACGTAAAATCCTGGCATGATCGCCAAAATGTGTTACGTTAAATGGCACCCGTTATTTTGGAATGTGGTATATAGTCTAATAAGAGGGGGTGTTAATAAATCTGATTCTAACCTACTAAATAATAATCGATATTCCCTTAATGAGTCCCTGCTATCTATAAATTTATTTATTCTAGGGTTTTCTATTTATGTTATTTCTGACTTAGGAAGTTTTTCATCAATCATGCTCTCTTGCATCTCACTAATAACATTTTACTAACTGTCAAACAATAACCACATAACATCTAACATTCAAAATTCGAATATCACGAATAAAACAATGAACTGTCTCTTTATTATTCAATTTACTAATTCTAACAAGACTTTAGTATGGACATGATATCTTTATCAAAAATGCAGGTGCAGTCTTATTTACACAAAAAATCAGACAAGTGTTAATATTGTAGGCGTTTATGATCTATATAGGCGTTAGGTAAGCCAGCATTTTAATAAACTATATATAAAATGAATTAATACTTTCTCTACTTAACTAACTTTACAATTTCTCTGTCTTGCCACAAGCTCCTTGACCATCATTGAGATTACCAATTACATAACTCCAGGGAATGGGTTAACCCCTAACAAACCCCCATCACAAGAATTTCAGGCTTTCAGAGCCCAAAGTAATATATTTAACAGCTTACATTTAAAATTCATCAAACAAATCTTTCAGCATACTTTGATTCCAGCCATATAAATGAACAAAAAACACCACAGAAGAAAAAAAAACTCACGGCAGGGTCTTTTTCCGTTACTCAGATAGAAGACTCTTATCTAATATCTAAAAGTAATTTCTTCCAACAGTAATTACCCTTATATTTAATTTATTTTTTAAGCAAAAGACAATGTATCGACTACAGTAATTAGTGAGAGAATAAATCTAAAATCTACTCAAAAGTGTTGGAATTTCAAGTTTTCCCTTATCTTGTGATAAAGACCGGCGGATAAAAATACGAGAAATAAAATAACATACATTAAAAGGAGGTTCCAGGGACGACACCATACAGTGACATTGGATGGGTTGGTTTTCGGTACATAGTGTGAGAAAATCACCTGACTGTGTTTTTAGCGATGCACAAATCTAAGAAAGGCAAAGAGAAATTATTTTCTTTTTCCCACTGAATTTGGGGGTTGATGTTATTTGGGTAAGAAATAAATTCGTTCAGAGATTCTTTATCGTGTGGCCCGACAGCGAAAATATCGTAAACCTATCTTAACTAGAAGGTTGCTTTTAATTGGGATGAATTTAGGACTTGTGGCTCCGAATTTTCTATGGAAATGGTAGCCAGCGCAGGTGAGAGTGGTAAACCCATTGGAGCACCTCAAATTTGTTTGTGAAACTTGTCTTGGAAAAGGAAATAAATGTTAGATTTGCGACATTCTAAAAGGGCCAAGGTATCGTGTAGAATGCTGTGTTTATTTTTCAGAATGTCAAGCGTTTCAGATAGAGTTATACAAGTGAACAAGGAAACAATACCGAAGATAACTAAGATGTCGTTCTGAGAGATGGTACTGTTTTGAAGAAAGTCAATTGAATGGGTCGAGTTATTGACATAAGATGTAGCATTCTACATCTTATGTCTAAAACCAGCCATCAGTAGAAGAACTTCTACTGATGGCTGCATAATTTTGGATAGATGTGTTGTGGGTTTTTGTGTAGGTGAACGGTGGGCACTCACGATAGGGTGAAGGATAATATCATCGGAAAAAGTTTGTATCATTGTGGAACCCTTCTTTCACACAACATGCTTCCACGCGACCTTTATTTTGGTACAGCAGTCAGAAGTCTAGCCACGAATTTGGAGCCACAAATCTTCCGTTAAAATTTGCCTAACTGAACCTCAAGTCACTCCAGACGGCGCCACAACCTCGTCCGTCGTCGGGCTTCCAGGATTATTTCGCGAATTTTTTAACATTTTCATCAGTTCGAGCTATGCAAGAACGACCAAAACAAGGTGTGTCATTAGTTGAAATTTCACCTCTTTTGAACCTAAACAACCACTCAAATACTCCAGCTTTCTCAATAGGCCTTTTTCGACGGTGTAGGCCTTTTCACCATACCAACAGTTTCTGCGCCAGTTCAAAAAAAAAATCAAAACTTTACGACCGCGCGCTGCTCACAAGAATGGCCCAATGCATAATGACGAGCACACAAAACAAATCTCACTAAAAAATTCACACAAGCGGAACGAAACCTTTTTTAGCAACGACGCTCCGCTTACTAACTTGAAAATGGTAGCTCTAACGCTCCCAGCGGCAGAACGTGGTAACCCAAAAACTCGGCCCACCACAAAATCAGTTGAATTTCTTATGGGTACCTCCTCGTATATTAAATGTGCATGGCTGTATCAGGTTCCTTATTAGTGACTTTTCGCAGAAAAAATTCACTAATGGGGAGATCCCGACTTTTGAATTGTGAAAAGAATTTTGCAAATGAGCACGAACTAATACTCCTAAAACCCATATCCAGGGTCCGTTTCAATTTTAATATGTTTATATATATATATATATATATATATATATATATATATATATATATATATATAGATATATATATATATATATATATATATATATATATATATATATAGTATTAAGTTTTTGTGGCGGTAATAGTGTTATTTACTCAAAAAATTGTGGGAAAGCCGTCAGTTGCAAAATAAAACTCTTTATTAAATGCCGAGCTTTCGGAAAAGTTTATTCCATTCTCAAAGATATAACGTGAGTTCTACTATAACTAGTTATTCAATAACAAAAATGAAAAAACCCTTTTTATATATTTGAGTGAAGTCGACTTCAACTTTAAATTTGGCATGCGCCTTCTTTTTGTAAATGGCTTAGATAAGTTCGTTAGCCAGGAAAATTGGACCGGGAAAATTTAGAGTTTTCTTTCAAAAAAAAAATTTATCTCAAAAAATCAAAAAGCTATCGTAACCAAATTTAGTAGGTAGAATAACCATATAAAAGGTAAACTATACACCAAAATGTATACTTATGTGTTACAAGAAAAAAAATTATAAAACATATTTGGTGCCAGATTATTTCTGTGAAAATTCACTACCATAACGCACTTGCTGTGTCCAGACTTTTATTGCATAATGTGCAAATCGCGTTTCTTTCATATTTCTTGATTGTTCCAAGGTGCACCCTGACAGCAGTACTACCTGTCAGGTATCAAAAACGTGTTGTATGTTAGTCAATCATTGCCTTAGGCAAGAAGAAATTTACTTCATATCAGCAACATTTTTTATTTATCCATATCAAACACGGTTACTTACTCAAAACACTTACGTAAGTTGTTTTTCGCAACAACCAGGTAATTTATAATTATCAACCATTAAAGTAAAAATTTGTTTTGGTTTCGGTCGCTATTAGTTATTCCATTGTGATGAAATCACCTATACCAGCGACTGAACAACTAATGCAGCAATGGAACAATACATCAATGTATCAGGTATTTTAATTGCACATGAATGATTATCGCAACTACAGGGAAACCCAGGCTGTGTGGTTATTGTTTACTTTTGATTTATGATCAATTCGTCATTAGATTGCATAATTAGTAAAAGCTGTCTGAATACTGGAAACAATTAAATGATAATAATTATTGGTCATTTCTTAGATGAGCTGCGATGACCAATGTGACAATGTGTAATTGATAACTTGTTTGGACTATGGTCGTAATTGTTTTTTGCACCAAGCAATTGTTGTTTAATTGCATTTTGTACCACCAGAGGTTGATCAGTTTTTATACAATTACTGTCTGTCACCTTTGCGTCATAACGAAGACTTGCCTCACGCAGTTATTTTTCATAAATAGTCAATAGTAAATAATAAAAGTAAATAATCACCCCATAAATAATGGGGAGAGCGTGGCTGGTGTATTCGCGGCTCTTACGAATGCCTTCGACTGCGTGAATGTTGACATACTTCTCTCTAAATTGGTGAGTTGTGACGTACGGGACGCTCCCTTAAATCTAGTCAAAATATCTTTGACGGACAGAACGCAATGTATCATGGCTACTGATAGGAAAGAAGGGGTTTGATCTTCAGACTACGAAACGACCTCCGCGGTAGTGCCTCAAGGCAGTACGCTGGGCCTGCTGATTTTCGTGAATTATGCGAATGAGTTGCCTACTATAACAGAAAACAGAGTTACACTATATATTACTACATCTGTAGTAATCAGACGTAGTCCTGCTGACGCTGTGAAAAGCAATCTAGGGGGTACTTTGGTGAGGTTAAGTCAGTGGCTCTGTCAGCATAGTATGAGACTTAATGCTAATAATATAAAAACAATAAACGTTGGATGCGTTGACAGGGATAATTTGACAGCACGCCAACAGGCAAACTTACTTCTAAGGCTACCACAAATCTCCTAGCGCTAGTGCTAGACGAAAAATTTAACTAGAAAAGCGCA
The DNA here is from genome assembly GCA_964006375.1 of Tillus elongatus. Classification (NCBI taxonomy): domain Eukaryota; kingdom Metazoa; phylum Arthropoda; class Insecta; order Coleoptera; family Cleridae; genus Tillus; species Tillus elongatus. Next base: position 234,247,552 of record OZ023262.1, read on the forward strand.
GAATAAGTTTATATATATATATATATATATATATATATATATATATATATATATATATATATATATATATATATATATATATATATATACGAATGCCTTCGACTGCGTGAATGTTGATATACTTCTCTCCAAATTGGTCAGTCTTTGTCAGTCATATCTTTGACGGACAGAACGCAATGTATCATAGCTACTGATAGGAAAGAAGGGGTTTGATCTTCAGACTACGAAACGACCTCCGCGGTAGTGCCTCAAGGCAGTACGCTGGGCCTGCTGCTTTTCATGAATTATGCGAATGAGTTGCCATACTATAACAGAAAACAGAGTTACACTATATATTACTACATCTGTAGTAATCAGAGGTAGTCCTGCTGACGCTGTGTAAAGCAAGCTGGGGGGTACTTTGTTGAGGTTAAGTCAATGGCTCTGTCAGCATAGTATAAGACTTAATGCCAATAAAATAAAAACAATAAACTTTGGATGCGCTAACGGGGATAAGTTTACAGCACGCCAACGGGCAAACTTACTTCTAAGGCTACCACAAAACTCGCGCTAGTGCTAGACGAAAAATTTAACTGGAAAAGTGGAGAATAAGTTCATATATATATATATATATATATATATATATATATATATATATATATATATATATATATATATATATGAACTTATTCTCCACTTTTCCAGTTAAATTTATATATATATATATATATATATATATATATATATATATATATATATATATATATATATATATATATATATATGTATATATATATATATATATATATATCTTCGACTACCGATAATTTTTAACTCAATGGACCAGAGGAAGAGTTCAAATGACCGAGGGTTCAAAATAATAGGAGTTCAAATAACCAAGAGTTTGTACAATTATTGATACATAGGTATGTTCAAAACATACACAAATGTTCATTTTGAAAAAAACTCCGTAATTTTCTTTCGAATGAACGACTTCTATCTAGCATTGTTGAGTTAATTTTCGATAGCGGTTAGAGCTAAGAATAAATTGTCACTTGTTATCGTTCTGAGGGCATAGGAGCGTAGGGTAGTAAGAGATGACCTTGACTCGCTCAATATGATTGGAATTGACGGTTTTTTTTCGTCCTTATCCAGAGAGGCCAAATCCAACATTTCAGCATCGGATAGGGCACCGTGGACATCGATGTCATCGCCAACTTGACGATAACAATTATCTACGTGTGACATCTGTCATAAAAACTAATCAAGCATAAATTGGTTAATCTTTTGCCACACAATCTACACATAACAGTAGTAAATTTGTGTTTTGGTTGTCGTGCAAACTGAATACGTACAATTTTCAACGTATGCTATTTCGAATTAATTGTTAAATTGTTGGTAATAGGCGTTTATCAATAGCTCAAAGGAATTGAAGTTCTAATGATGTTTGATTCTGGTGATAGAATCCGAAATCAGGCAGAGGTGTGGATTCTGTTTAATACTAAATATCCTGATATGTCTATCAATCAATAAACAGTAAGTTGAATAGATAAGAAATTTCGATAAACGTCTAGCGTGGAAGATTTACCAAAAACAGGTCGCCGGTCTATAAATGAAAAAGTGAAATTAAACGTAGGAAGAAGTAAAATTAAACGTCTTATTGGCAATGTAAGAAATCCCCACAGCAGTGTTCGACAAATTGGCTGAGACAATGGAATTCCGTTTCAGACAGCATAAAGTATTAAGACTTGAAAAGCTTCTTCTTTATAAAATACAGCTTTTGTAGGAGTTGCCCGATTACGATATAAACCGAAGGATGCACTTTTGTGCAACATGAATGGCTAAATGTAATAATAACCCTTCGCAAGTACCAAATAATCTGATTCCGGATGAATCTAATTTTACGATACATGGAGAAGTTAACCGTCAAACCTGCAGACATTGGGCAAGGGAAAATCCTAGATTGATGCGACAGAATCGCACATAATATCCACAAAAGGTAAATGTTTGGGCGGGCATTATTAAGGGTAGGATAAGTGGTCCCTATTTTTTATGGAACTATAACTGTACCACGATATCTGGAAATTTTACAGCAATATATCATTGCGACGTTACTAAACTTTTTTCCTGATGGACACAATGCTGGTATCGTATATAATAGATTATGCTATCAACAAGATGGTTCCCCCGCGCATTATAAAGTTAGTGATCGACAGTATCTGGATTAACAATTTCCCCAACAGATGTATTGGCAGGCATGGCGCAATCGAGTGGCCAGCAAGGTCACCTGACCTAACAACCTTAGATTTTTTTCTCTTGGGTCATTTGAAGAATGCGGTATTCCAAAGTAAACCAGATACTATCCGCGAATTTAAAACAAGAATTAGAACTGAATGTACCAACATTTCTCCAGCGATTATAAATAGGACCCGACAAGAATTTGTTGACCATTTGGGATATTGTCAGGCGCAAGAAGGCTGGCATTTCGAACATTTGATTAGATAAGGTGCAACCATGTAATTCTTTATAAGCTTCACTTGTGTAAAATGTTACTGATAATAAAAATGTTATTACTCACTTTATTTTATTCTTACAAAAAAGGTGTTACTGAATAGAGAGTTGGATTGGCTTTAAAAAGATGTATCACACTACTTACCATCCAAAATTTCAAGAGCTGCCCCTTGAAGATAGGGGTGAGATCTTTATATCAAATAGTTGGTTTTTGACAATATAAATCGACCTGTTCATGACTTTTCCTTAATAATGTGCACTTTCAATTTTATTAAATTTATGCGTTACTTTGTAGACACAGTGTATACTGTTTTCCATCCTGTACCATGATTAAAGTTTTCTGTAGGTATATCATAATGCTTTGCACGTTTGTTATATTTATTAACTGCTAATGTGAGAGTAATTTGTATAGCACCCTATTAACAGCCAGTTTTATTATACGGGCTAAAGTTCTATATTGAAATTATGCCGGTAGGGTTATAAATAATTAAATAAGTAGTTGAGACGTCAAAAGTATAAGTTGTGAAAATTTTTTATTCAATAAAGGCGTTTTGGGGTAAATATACATAAATCGTACTTATATGAAAACTGGTGGGATAAATTTTAGCTGTGGAAAAATTACAATTACGAGATTTAAACAAATTTTTTGGAGTGAAACTTTTCATAGCTTTATTTGTAATATATCCTTTAGCATTTCGCCATATACAAACACAATATATGTTTATTTGTATAATATACTGTGTTACTATAAAAGGCAAAAGGCAGTAAATACGTTATGGTAGCGAATTTTCATAAGAATGTGTTCCCATAAAAAAAGGTTGTTTAATAAGTAATAAAACTTGGGATAAATAATAAATGACGTTTGTGGTGAAAAACTCAAGATAAAATATTTAAAGGCGCCGTTTAGCAATAATATGTCAATTTTATTAAATCTGTCAGTTTGAAGTTAGAGCAAGTATTAATAAATAATACTCCAGTAATATAAGCATGGATTATCCAGTATATTATGCCTTAGCGTCTCGTCGTTTTTGGACTACAAAATTTAATTTTAATTATTTGGTGAAATCGAAAATAGATAAATTCATTTTGTCATAATTGTTTATTCCGGTCTCATTTAGAATAAAAAAATTAAATTCATTAAACTTCATTTACTGAAGCAGGAAAATTAAAATTTGGTATATGTAGGTATTGCCGCCTCTTAAAAGGAAACTTTCGTGACACATTTCATTAAAATTACAAAAGTTTTCCAGAAAAAAAAAAGTTTCTCAAAAAAGCTATCAGGCTGCCTCATTTAAGCTATTTACAAAAGGTAGGTACCTCCTAAATTATTAATGTGGTAAATATTTTTTCCTGTTATAAATCACTAAATATAATAATAATAAAAGTGGCATGAATTCGGCAGCGTGCAGTTTCGGGATTGGCCACTTTACGAGATATTCCGACAAACAGCGTAGGAATAAGGATAACAGAATTCTCGTAGAGGGAATTTCTAGTAAACAACCTGTGAAAATTTGTTTGTTCGAGTCACCCTTAAGCGTGAAGACCGAGTGTCTGTAGCCGTTAAACGTTTTCATCCCCTGATGAGGCTAATTTGTTTAGTGAAATGGTCGTCAGGTTTTTAAAATCTGTTGTGGTGACCTGGATTCTCCAACTGTGCTTATCAGTGCTCATCACTCGTTTTAATATTCACTTGGTACTTGTTAATCGCGTTTTAGCCAAACTTGTTTTGAGAAGAAATTAGTCCGAAGTGTAAAAAAGGCCTTCTAATTCACTTTTTGCAATTATTTTAGCAAATACACACACACACACACACACACACATATATATATATATATATATATATATATATATATATATATATATATATATATATATATATATATATATATATATATATATAGTCACATTTGTCTATGAGAAGTTTATGGACTTAGTGTAGAGGGTCTAGAATCTCTATGGACAGTATAAATAGGTGAGCAGTACACAAAGTAAGTTAGTTCAGTATTGAATTAGTGTGCTGTAGAATAAGTGATCATAGAGTATTAAGCGAGTCAGCAGTAAGTGTTGGTGTATAAGAAGCGATCATAGAAGGCGAATAATGAAATATAGTTCTATGGACATTTAGTAAGAGAGAGAAATATTTTAGTTGATACTGGTGTTGGAAAATAGTTGGTTATAATAAATTAGTAGTTTGAAAAGCTGTGTTTTGTTACTCAACAAATCCAGAACCCCGTAGAACGTAACAATATATATATATATATATATATATATATATATATATATATATATATATATATATAGGGTTATCACTTGTTTCCAAAAAATCAAAATCTCATTTCCGGACATTCGACTTTGTGGACACAGAAAGCAAAAAAGAAAGTTATTGTTTATACCATGCTATATATATTTCAAGTCAGCATGGCTCTTTACCAGAAACCTACAAAGAAAACAACATTCAGCTACAAGACTTTACATTCTCTTACCGATAACTGAACTAAAATTAAACTTGAGGAGCATTAGAAGAGATCACAACAAAATCAGCATAGGGTCACCGCGTCCAACACACACATCAAGACCCTTCAAATCATTGAGAATAAATTTCTGAGAATGGTTAACGGAGCGCCATGGTATGTCAGAAACAGTCAGATTAACTCTGATTTGAAAATGCCTTCGACACTTGAGTTTATAATTCAACTATCCACCACTCAGTTCGCAAAAGCCGATTCTCACCCAAATGCTCTTATCCGTAGTGCCACCGACTACGATGAGCAAACTTGACATAGGCATAAGCGTCCAAAACGTATTCTTACCCGATAACGCCCCCGCGGCAAAACCTAATGGAAACATTCAAATCCAAACGTCATTGTGTAAAATCTTTCCAACGGAGGTATGGACAAAGGTCCAGTACTCCAGAGAGCGGAGTTTAGTGGGTAAGAGTGCCAAAGTACCTCGATATCCCACACACTACGGTGTTGAGAATGAGGCCTGCATGGTACATTCTCCACTCCTGTATCCAAAAACAAAAACTCTGTAACCAGGCTCGGAGACATTGCATATAGGACATTCACAGACACGCAGACACGAATTGCCTCTAATCGGCGTATTTACAACGTGATTTTGTTAAAAAAACATCGCTAGATTATTTAAAAAGGTGATTGTAATCATAATTTTTCACGTGTCTATCCTATCATTTAAATCCCATTTGACGTGAGTGACAGATGACATTTGATCTAATTCAGAAACCATAGAGCGAAAATAGGGTAACGGTCGACTATTGGCGATAAGCACAGAATATATGGAAAATCAGGCAAGACAGAGGTGATCTCCCATTGACTCAGTTAGGCCCCGTAAGACCATCTGAACCTTTATCAGGCTTTGGAGATTTTTTATATCTGCCCAAACTGCCATTGAACAGATGCGTTTAAAAATGACACAAGAGTGTCACTTCATGTTATCAACAGAAACTTTATAAGCTGAAGGGATATATATATATATATATATATATATATATATATATATATATATATATATATATATATATATATATATATATATATATATAATAGGCCTCAAGGTTTAAAAAATATATAGCAAAAGTATATTGAATATTTTAATTAAACCGATTTGGAGAAATCACACAATTTTCTGCATAAAGTTGTTTAAATGTAAGGGTTTACTTTAATCGCGTATGGCATTATTCTAAGTTAAGTTTTCGATATAAATTAATTAACAATGTATCTTGAGGGAGACTTTTCCTCTGGTTTCACGATTATTTCTTATCTTCTCTGCAACTAATTTGATTTTTTTTTATTTGTGCCTGGCGATACCGTAAATGTGAAATCTGTTACAGAGAAAATAAGAAGCTATTGTGAAACCAGAACAAAAACCTTCACGTTTACACTTAATATGGAATGATTTTTATCAAGTTAGTCAACAACCATCAGTGAATTGAAATGAAACGCTTTGGTTTATCTAATTTTTGCAAACAATATAAATAATGACTGATAAAATGTAAGATAAAGCAAAGTTATTTTCGAGCAAAATGTTTACATAGTTCATCGACTATTTACTACCAATACAAATTCATTAGTTGAATGAGTAATAAATTTCAGATTCACTACTTAATATGCCATTGTAGTTTATGTTTTTATGCGTACTTTAACTAATTTTATTTCGGGTCAGACTGAGTAATGAATGAATGAACGTATTTTCCTGGCGATATGGGCTTGGTAATCATTAATTGATAACCTGTTCGTTTTAACTTACATTTGTAGCGAATCTGGATTATGAACATAAATTAATATGTTTGTATTTCAAAAAGTGCAAACGTAGCAAGCGCGTTACGACAGCTAATTTAATGAAAATGTATTTTCATCCAAAAAAATTTGCTTGTTAAACACATTGTTATAATAACATATCTTCAGAAAATGCATTTCCCCAATGAAGGTAGGTAACAACTAAAACAGAAATTCAATAACTAGTAGGATAAAATATTTGCTTTATGTTTTATGCTTCTGACAATCGTCCATTAAAACCATTTAATGTAATATTTCGTTGGCATTATTCCAAACTGCTTCGGAAACATCGCAGAAAAGGTCAATTTCAAATGGATTTTCTGCCAACTTTTTAGTCCAATGAACGAGAGTAATAGTTGAAACCGAAATTTAAGACATTGCTAAAGATACTTCATGTAATATTTGCTATTCATAAACCGCATCAATTCAAGAATGTATGATTAAAAATCGCCAATTTTGACGTTTATTTGTGAAAAAACATTTGCTTTTCGTACTGTGATTGTTCCAGACCACATTTCTAGGATGACAATGCCTAAAAGTTCTGCTATATAACGCTATCTAACAGGGGAGCAGCACCAACGTCATTTAAAATTATTCGACAAAAATCTTATATATACATTATTCATTTTCCGTACACCATGTGATGTTGGGATCGTTACAGATTCTACCCTCTTTTTATAAAGGAAGGGGTGAAGAAAATGACCAAGATAGTGAGCTCTCTGTCGTCGCTGTTTGGCCATAGCCGCGGAAAAAGACCGACGTTAAGAAAACAAAATACAAAATGCTATACATTTCTTTTACGATAATATTAATCGCGAAACTAATACCGATTATCAAAACCTAATGCGTTTCATTCGCTGATGATATCAAATTGTACAATGACCCATTTGTTTATCACACCGTGATCCAGGAAGACTTGCTCAGACTAGAAGATTTGGTGTAATTCACGGTCATTTTTCCTCAACGTCGCCAAGTGTTGCACATTGGCAAAAACCCATACGACATCAATAAAACTTGCCATTGTGAACCGACGTGGAAGTTATTAGACTGAAGACTCAACCTGGTCTGTACATGTATCCTATATAAATTCCAAGGCAAATCGTGTTCTGTACATGATTCATATTAATTCTGAGTAGCACAGTGAGCTTATTTACACCACCGACTAAAAAGGTCGCAGCAAGCGCTAAGCCGATTACCTTTTGGCATTCTTATGCCTAGTTATGTGGTGGGGTTAGAAATATGGGGTATGAAAACATTCGCTGAGAGACGTGAACGAGGTGACCTGATTTTCACTCATAGTATCTTTTATGGTTCTAGGAATACCACTGGACTCCCTGTTTACTCGTCTCCCTGGGCACGAATAACAACTTTTCAAGGTCGCGTTTACCGTCTGTTGCTTGTGGAATTTTCTTCTCTATCCAGTGTTTGTCAGATGGAGCAGTCTATCTTCTTACCTGGTGTGCGCATCACCCATCTTCATCATTATATATATATATATATATATATATATATATATATATATATATATATATATATATATATATATATATATATATATATATATAATTGAAACTGACCAGGGATATGTGTTCTAGGGACCCTAGTTCGCGCTCAATAGAAGCGGTGTTTTCATAATTCAAAAGCCGAGATCTCCTCGTTAGTGAATTTTTTAAGGAAATTCACTAAAAAGTTTTAAAAAGGTTTATAAAACATGTAGCTGCAACCACGAACTAACCCAAGGTATAATGTTTAGAATAATTCATATTGGCAAGATAATTTATTAATTTTTGGCTTCACTAAAAACATAGGACAAATAAAGAAAATTATTATTCAGAAATATTTCTGGTAAGCTGCTAACTTCTGGCAAATAATTGTGTTGTTGGTATTTAAGATGAAAAAAGGAAAACCTAAAAGGTTTTATTTGATGCATTAAGTTCAAAGTCTGTCAAGTTTAGAAGGCAGATGTCAAATATCTAAATTCTGCAAGAATATATGACACAAATCTTGTACTTACTATATAACATGCTATAAAATTAAATTTAATAAACTATAAACTTGCGAATTTTTTTTTAAACTGGTACACTTTTTGCTTACATAATTTGCAAATTATCAAAATAACGCACCCTGAACATATCCCAGAACGATGATAAATAAGAGAAATGGTAGTTTCCTTATTCTAATTCATTAATTTATCTAAGCAAAAGAAATCTCCGCACCCTCATCACAAATACAACCCTGCATTGTTACTACTATCAGCATGGGGAAAAACTTTATGCCTCAATTAAAGAAATTATACAAAGAAACTCATTTAATTTCTAATGAGATGAAACAACAAAAACTTGAGTAAGCTTTTCTTAGGGTGGCGAGAGGGAATGATTATTCGTAGGGAAAGTATACAAAAGAAAGCAGATAAAGTAAAAAAGAGATAATTCATGAATTAAATGAAAGAAAAGATCGCCGGGTTATACCACTTTTAGCACTATAGTTTTTATTCCTTTGAAAAAGTTGAATGAAGTCTTCTCCACGGTCATCATAAACCAAGAATATTTCAAGTTCTATGGAAAATACTTGTCAACAATACTGCTCTGGAGAGTTGAGTGTTCTATGCAGTAAAACAAAATATAGCTATGGCTAGATATGTAGGCTTATTGTGCCGAAAAGGTTATAGCGTGAAATTGCTGCTTAACATACACTTTTATAATGTATGAATAAAAAAATACTTAGACAATGTGGAATTTATATATATATATATATATATATATATATATATATATATATATATATATATATATATGTCCCTAACTCGATACTTAGATTTTATGGGTTAATAGTCTACAATTTTAGCAAAATTTCGTAGAAAAAATTCGTTACTGAGAAGACCGCGACTTATGAATTTTGTAAAGATTTCTTTAAATGAGCGCGAACTCCTACAGGCTGGCGCATTTCTACAGTAAAGCTGAATATATCCGTTATTATACAAGATATGAGAAAAAATTATATACGTTAACTATAGGCTGTCTCGAGCTGCATCTTATAAACCTATTTTGACAATCACAGGGGTCCCGTAAATCGTTGGTGATACACTGTTTATTTTTTTGAGAGAACGAATTATAATGCATGTTTGTAAAGAAAAAAAGATTTTCGTTCATTGTTTGAGTTATTTCATCACGTTTTTGGCACATATCAAAAACACATATCACAAATTGTGATACGGCATTTTTAGCAATAGATAGCGGAGCCCCATGGAAACGACGGATTCAGAGAGCTTTTCTTAGGACACCCTGCTCTTCGCATGTGTTTAACATCTCCAGTTTTTCAGAATTTATTCTTGATTTTACTCACAGTGGATTAGCTGATACGTCCATCTCGATATTTTGCATTAAACAAATTGCACACTTCTTGCTGTGTTCTGGTTTTATCACCGCATCCAACAAGAATTAAAACTTCTATATGCTGGGCTTCACTTAAATGTGCCATACCTAATTGACTTTGAAAAGAGATTTATGTCATTAAGAATAACGTATACATTTGACAATGACGTACACGTGATTCTTCGGTATTATTGATTAGTACCTAATTGCGCACACAATTTTGAATGTTTTATTTACAGGAAATAACCTTATCTTAATCGTTATCTTTTGATTGTTGTTTTGAATAGAGTTTATGTTTTCCACTATTTAAGTAGGTTTCATTCGAAAATGTAACAATGTGAGGTATCAAATTTTGATGGCACCCTGTAGACAATTCAATGATCTATCAAAATAAACTAAAAGTCATTAAAAAAAATGTCAATTACGTCATATTGAAAAATCAGGCGTGGGAGAAACGTAAACTTTATGGAAAATGTTTCTTTTTGAATACTAGAGTTGTCGTGTCCGAGCATTTCATCAAAACACAAATCGCTGAAATTTTAAGGAGTTTATTACATCACTTTGTCACTCACTATATATATATATATATATATATATATATATATATATATATATATATATATATATATATATATATATATATATATATATATATATATATATATATATATATATATATATATATATATATATATATATATATATGCCTTATCTTCTTAGAATTTAATCAGTTATCCTCAGTAATCGAATATTGATAAAACGAAAAAGTTCCTGATCAGAATAATAAAATGATGAGCAAACATTATAAGAAGAATGGAGGAATAATCGTTCTGTGTCCAGGCAATTTATCACAATGAATGTTTACGATGATAGCGATTATGTATATAGTGTTTTCAGATGTTAAAAGCTCCAGCTACTGTAAAGGAATAACGTATTAAGCAGCTAAAGGAGGAACGCCTCGAAAAGGTTGTAGACGTTTGCTGAATGCAAAGCGGGGATTTAGGAAAGCGTCAAGGATTTGGTAGGATCGGAACGTTTTCAGTTTATGGAAGGTAGCTTCCTGCGCACGCGATAACTCTGCTCCGGAAATGGAGTTGAGAAGGCTGCTTTTCTCCTTCAGATCGAATACATACAGGTACACTCACTTTAAATTTAGTAGAGGAAACAAGAACGAGGACGGCACAGTCGGAATTTAAATTGGAACCTGCCTGATGGGCTTCTGACAGAGGAGACAAATTAATCGTGCCTGATATAAAGCGGCGAACCTAATTAAATGCTTTAAAATTTCCATATCATAAATACTTCAAGTTCAGGAACATTAAATGATGGTAATCAGGATCGCGATGAATCTTTTTTAGAGAAAATATTTGATGAAAGATGTGTCTTGCTTGATTATAGAAGGTGGGTTTCGATTGGTTTGATTTTAATAAAAACTTAGATTTAAATTAGTCAGTAATCTGAGTATGTAAAATTAGGCAATGACTGGTCAAATTTAAACTAATTAATGAGACAGCATTCTTTCATTTTGAGTTAGAAGTTATTACAGAACACGCACTGTTATTACTTTCACATCGTCAAGATGGGCGGAAGTATGGCATCAGCGACAAAAATTTCAAAAAATTTTTTTGGCTAATCGTCGCAAAAAGTGTCAAAACATATAGAAGGCATGATTTGAGTACGAGATTTTTTTGTGTCTGTCGGTCTGTCCGTCTATCCGTCTGTCTGTCTGTCTGTCGGTCTGTTGGTCGATCAGTCTGTCTGCGCAATAACTTTCGAACGAATTGACATATCATCTTCAAATTTGGTATCCGGTTAGCACCCGACAAAGGAACGCTTTGAATTGTTTTTTGGTAAGATCGCTTAGTGGGGTAGGGGAGATTTCGTGAAAATTGACGAAACTCTCACAACTTGATTCGGGAACGATTTTTTTAAATCTGTCGGTCGATCAGTCTGTCGGTCTGTCGGTCGATCAGTCTGTCGATCTGTCGGTCGATCAGTTTGTCGGTATGTCGGTCGATCAGTCTGTCGGTCTGTCTGCCTGCATGTCTGTCTGTTAGTAGGCGCAATAACTTTCGAACCAATTGACATATCATCTTCAAATTTGGTATCCAGTTAGCACCCGACAAAGGAACGCATTGAAATGTTTTTTAGGTAAGATCGCTTTATGGGGTAGGGGTGACTTCGTGAAAATTGAGGAAACTCTCACAACTTGATTCGGGAACGAAATTTTTTTATCTCTCGATCTGTTGGTCGATCAGTCTGTCGGTCTGTCTGTCTGTATGTCTGTCTGTTAGTAAGCGCAATAACTTTCGAACCGATTGACATATCATCTTCAAATTTGGTATCCGGTTAGCACCCGACAAAGGAACGCCTTGAATTGTTTTTTGGGTAAGATCGCTTTATGGTGTAGGGGATAAGTAAGGGGTGATTTCGTGACAATTGACGTTTTTTCGTTAAAACTCGAGTTATATAACGCCTCAGAAGTATATGGCTACAGGAATACGAATATTTTCTTTGCGGTTAAGTCATGGATCCCAAATTAATTTCATAAGAATGTTTTTCTGAGGAGAGTAGATTATCACAGCTATGTGGAAGTGTTACGATAGAGACAAAAAACAGGTAGGGACGGTTTATAGTAAGCATCCTGAGCGAAATACAAACATTGAAATATCTCGTTTTTAGCAAGGTCTATTATACATTTTATAAAGGCTTAAGAAGAATATTTGGTAGTTTATGTAATAGATTGATTACACCTTAAACGGTCTGCGTTCATCAAAGATAGCTAAATATGGATGTATAGGCTGCTTTTCTGGATTTACAATTGCTTCTTTTCTTCTCCGTAATCGGTTTCGCATTTATGACGACTATAAATAAAAATCTACGTTAGGACATTTGGATTAATATATTATATAAAAGTAAAATAAAATTGACCGATAAAGTCTTTAAAATGTCTATGTGATGTATGTCAATATTTAATATAAAAATAAAATTAGCATATAACAATAATAACAATCATAATGATAAAATAACTAATTTACAATAACAGAAATAGAGACGGGTTCTATATTAGCAAAATATAGACATACATCAACCTATTATTGCAACTATTTTAAATATAGTTAGATGTATTCTGTTTGATATATTTAAATAAGAAGATGAGTTTCCAAGAAAGAACAATTGATCAAATCAGTTTGCTTATTCAAAACCAACTTGTCCTTGTCATGTGTGTGCTCTTTTATTTCTAAACTCAGAAAAGTCGAGTTTTCGCTTGTCATTACAAAAATGTTGTTGCTCTATGCGGTTGTTTACTTTAGGTCTATGTTTAGGATCGATAATGTGCTTGGCAAATTTATATTTGTCAGCGTGGTTATTTCCTCGTGCAAAAATATATACTTTGTATCTGGTACTAAATCTACTAAAGGCTTGACCGATGTAGACTGAGTTACAATGTGCGAAAGCGAATTTATAAATTCCAGCCTCTGTCAAGAAACATGATTTTTCTTTTGCGCTAAATCAGGCTTCGTGTGTGCATATGTAAGATTTAAAAGCTACATTTGTATTTATAGCCATTTCAAGTTTTTAAAATATTTTGTAAAATATTTCCAAAGTAAATTATCCAAACATATGTGTTACCTTTTTTGTTTCTGATATTTGGATAAACGAAATTAAGTGCTACCTTCTATCTTTTCTTGTCTATCATCTTATCTACTATTGTAAGAGAATAACCATTACTAAAAGCTATTTGCTTGATTTTTTAAGGTTCTTCCTTAATAATGGTTTTAGACATACGTTTCGAATATTCACTATGTATCATTGAATGTTAAAAAAACTTATACAATTTTTACTCTAAAGTAAATTGGATATTTGCATGAAGTTTGTTAATAAATTTTTTAAACTAATTCAATACCGTAGGCCTACCTTTAAAACATTCTAAAATATCATCTACATACGTATGTGTAACAAAATACAATAAACACTTCGTGAAACTTCTAATGTTAATTTTTTTTTGCTATTGTACAGTTTCCCAAAGCTTGATTAATTATTTAACGGAGGGTTAATTAATCAAGGCTTTAGAAGACCAATCACACACTATGATTCAGGCTTTTGGGATGACAACCAAATATTTTGAAGCTGTCATTGGTTGTATTACGCCATTAGCCGGATGTTAAATATTTAATGGAGCTCTGTGAAACTGGGCATAAGTTTTCAATAAAAATGCTGGCTACTAAAGGAGACAAAGAGCTACCCATAGGAAAGCCTTCAATTTGGCATATAAATTATATGATTGAATTTTAAATACTTTTGGTATTTTGGTTACCCTATGTATAATATGTAATCAGATTATGTAATTCCAATACATGTTTGCGAACTTTTGTGGAAAAAAATCACTAATAAGGAGATGAGGACTTTTATGACTTTTAACTAATTTTAATAGTAGACCAGATATTTATGTCCTAACTTGGTGAAACAGCTCTATACTTAACAGAGATACTTTTTCTGTGGGTTCACGAGTGCTTGTTTTTTCCTGAGTGAAACCGGTTTCGCTTTTTACAGAATTATGAGACATTTGAAAATTTTCTCTGTTGAGCCACATAAAAAGTCTCTGCCGTGTATTTGCATCAGATTGTAAATTTTTTTATTTACTTTATAAGCGAATTTTCTGGTACAAACGGTTCTTGAAATAGCAATTTTTTTTAGTTTATTCTCTTGATTGAAAAATTGTTTGTAATTTTCTTGAGAGAAAAATTTTGTATAGAATTTTTGTGTAACAAAATATGTAGCGGAGTTTAGATGTGACATTTATTTTAGTCAAATTCGTGAAAAATATTGATTTAATGAATTTTCGTGTAAAATAATTGTTTTACGAAATTTTCCTGACAACTTTTTATCAAGTGTTTTTACAAAATCCTTTCTTCAGGTAATTTCTATATATATAATAATATTTTGCAGCAAATTTGCATAAAAAACTGTTTTATAGGATTTTTTTGAACAATTATTTTATCGCATTTTCTGGATTTACGTGGACACCACTTTTTTAGCGAATTATATTAGGTTTTATAAAATTTTCTTTATATCAGCCTGACCATAGAATCCTGAAACTAGGATCTGAGGTAAATTTCAATTTTTACATATCCGTTATGGTAGCGATTTTCATAGAAATGTTCTACAGCTTTTTTAAAGAAAATTATAAAATTATAAAATTATAAAATTATAAAATTATAAAATTATAAAATTATAAAATTATAAAATTATATATATATATATATATATATATATATATATATATATATATATATATATATATATATATATATATATATATATATTGTGTCCGCGGATTGACGTATTAATAGGTGAGAAAGACTGTAATTTTTGAGTTGGAACTTCATTTTCTAAAATTTAGACCTGCTTCAATAGAACATAATTTGTGTTATAATTTTAATTTCTAAAATCAAGTGTGTGTCTTGAAAATTTACAAAAAACTAATTTTCTACACTAGTAGAGGGCGTTCTCAAACAAACAGTATGCTATGGAAGAAAAACGCATAAAATAATATTTTGTCAGTTGTCAAGAATAGTTAATTGTAATTATTGTCGTAGCTGTGTTCTAAACTGATCCGAACTTAACTGTGAAAAAAAAAGCTTACTATTACAGAACGAAAGTACCTAATTCAGTGTTATGGAATTGGTGAATTATATATTCCAGGGGTTATCAGACTATTTCACATGAAGCTTCCGAACTCAGTTGTGGTCCAATCTAAAGTATCCAGACTAGTTAAAAAAAATTGTCATTAACAGTTCTGTACATAATACATAAAAATAAAATCTCTGGACGCAGCAAGTGCGTTATGGTAGTGAATTTTCATAAAACTATTTTTTAATAGCAATAATGTGTGTTTTTTTAAGAAAGCAGGCATCAAATTTGGTTACCAGTATAACCTATATAGTAAAAACCATGTGCCATGTTTCATAAAAGTAACTTTATTGTTTGAAAATGTAAAAAAAATTCCGAAAGTAAACTTAAAGTGTTCCCGAAAAAACTCGTTTTTTGGTCAACCTTATAGGTTAATAGCAAATTGAGCTATTCAAATATTAAGCATTTGATCAAAATTCGCTACCATAACGCACTTACTGGGTCCAGAATTTTTGTTCTTACAAACATGCATTATATTTCGATGGAAAATGCAAAAATGCAATAACATAAGGCATGTTTGATTAAAAAAAAAGAAAATTTGTATCACCAACGACTTATGGGCCAGCCTGTGATTGTAGAAATAAATTTTCAAGATGTAGTTTAAGACACCCTATAATTAATATATACAATTTTTTTTCATATCTGGTATAATAACAGATATATTGAGCTTTATTAATTTTTTTTACGAAAATTCTACAAAAATTATATACTATTAACGATAAACTCTATAGCTAAGGCTACTGCCAAGCGTCAGAGAAAGGGTCTATTTGAAATGAATTTTCTGGAAACATTTTATTAAAATGAAGGACAATGACGGTTGAAACTAAGACTTCAGGGTTTGTAAAACATTCTTCTTGAGACATTTTATTTCCATAGCCCGTATAAGATTTAAGTTCTTTTCCTAAATGTTGCCAATTTTGACGTTTAAATCGCAACTTTGACGTTTTGTGAAAAACCCCAATTTATTTTTGTTTAAATGCCTATAACTTTTTTGTGTTTTGACCTACAGAGCTAAATTTTGGTAGGTAACTTGCCTATAATGATATAAACCCGCGTATAAAATTTGGTTGCCCTTACTTTGTTAATTTTGGAGATATAATTTTTTTTCGAAAGAAAACTCAAAATTTTCTGGGAAAACCTCGTCGGATTTTCCTGGATAACGAACATATCCAAGCCACTTACAAAAGGAATGTACTCACCAATTTTGACGTTTAAAATCGCGATTTTGACGTTTTGAGGAGAACCCCAATTTATTTATCTTTAAATGCCTGTAACTTTTTTGTCATTCAACCTACGGAGCTAAATTTTGATAGGTAACTTGTGATAACTAATGATATAAACCCGAGTATGAAATTTGGTTGCCCTTACTTTGTTAATTTTGGAGATATAAATTTTTTTCGATTTTTTTCGAAAGAAAACACAAAATTTTCCGGGAAAACCTTGGCGGATTTTCCTGGCTAACGAACTTATCCAAGCGACTTGCAAAAGGAAGGTATGTGCCAAATTTTATTAAAATCTGTCCATTATTTTTTAAGTTATAGGTGTGACACATAAATATATAAATATATATATATATATATATATATATATATATATATATATATATATATATATATATATATATATATATATATATATATATATATATATATATATATATATTTATATATATATATATATATATATAAACATATAAAGTCTGAAACTGACCTCGGATTTGGGTTCCGGGGGTCCTAAATAGCGCTCATTTGAAGAAATTTTTTCAAAATTCGAGATATCCTCATTAGTGAATTTTTTTTTTAAGAAAATTCACTAAAAGAAGAACTTTGATGGAGATGATGTAGTTACTGTGGTAGCAATGGATTCATTACGCGAAAAGTCCAAGCTCTCTCTACGAAAGCGATACGAGGAGATTCGCAATACCAAATCACATATTTATTATGCAAATGCGATAAAGCCATATATAAATTAAGATTTCATCGCACGTTAGAAGAAGAGGATGAATCCCAACATTTGGAATTTTACCCAAATTTTTGTGAGGAATTTCTAGAGGACCGAAATTTCTATAAAAATATGATTTTCTCAGAGAAATTGCCTTTTAAAACTAACGGTGTACCTTTATCACATAATCGTCGATATTGGTCTGAAAATAATCCAAATCATTTAATAAATTTTCAGCGGCAGTATTTTTAAAACGTTAATGTTTGGTGTGCCATCATTGTGGTGTATTTAGGCCATATTTTGTTAAGGAGAAAACTTGATCAACATTCTTATTTATATATTTTGAATCAGTTTGTGAATGAACTACCATACGAACCAAGATTTTTTCATATTTTCAATAGAACGGTTACCATGCCCGCTCGACATTTCGGATATGTGAATGACAAAATGAGAATTTTCAATAAAAATAGATAGCAACTGCTGGTCCCATTTTGTGGCCGCGCAGATCACCGGACCTAACAATAATGAATTTTTATTTTTGGGACCGGATAAAACAAATAGTATCTTCAAATAGGCTTCGAAATGACGTAGAAGTATTGGAAAATCGCGATAAATTATATTTTCTCTAGGGAGATTAAAGCAGCTTTCACTGCATTTCGGGAAAAAATAAAAATGTGCGCATAAAGGCGGTGGACCTATTGAATTAATTAATATTTTAGTTGACTGAAATAAATTTATTTTTTGATTTTTGTATTTTCTGATTTTAATGTTCTCATTTCTTTAATTATTTAAATGTCTAATACAGTGATAAAAAGAAAGCCATCGTGTTTTATTTTATTTCTTTTTAACAACTTTTGTTAACAATTTTTTTAAATATATTTTCAATAAGGAGGGTGCGTGGACTTGAAATTATGCGAAATTTGAAAGTAGGCTTAGGATTTTAAAAGTTTGTATTCCTGCTCTGTTTTTCTTTCCAATAATCTTTCCTCAATGACATTTTTCTGTATCTCCTAGGAAAGAAACACTTTATTTACAACAATTCGTTTTTGTAACTTTCCAAGAAATACTTGATGTTTGGAAATTAAAATTGTTGTTTTATATTCAAGCAGAGCTAAATCCCACAAAATGAAGTTTCAACTAAAAAATTACACTCTCTTTCACCTATCCATGGGTCGATTCGGGGACACGCTATATATATATATATATATATATATATATATATATATATATATATATATATATATATATATATATATATATATGAAAACAGCTTAGAACCCACGCACAAGTTTTAAATAACTTTTGTGGGAAAATATGCTTATTGTATGTACTAATTTATTTGTAAAACATTACCTTGTTTTATAGTTTTGTGCTGATTCAATAAACGTTATTATTATTATTTATTATTATATAATTTTCGTACAAAAAGTCAAGTATGTTTTTGGAAAGTAAAATTATGACACAACCTCTTTTATATCATGCAGGGCTTAATCCCAGAAAATGAAGTTTTAATTCAAAAAATTATAGTCTATTTAACCTATTCATGAGTCAATTCGGGGACACGCTATATCTATCTATCTATATATATATATATATATATATATATATATATATATATATATATATATATATATATATATATATATATATATATATATGAAAAGAGTTTAGACACCACGCACAAGTTTTAAATAACTTTTGTGGAAAAAGATGTTTATTGTATGTACTGATTTCTTTGTAAAACGTTACCTTATTTAATGGTTTTGTACTGATTCAAAAAAGCGTAGATCATTTCTATGAAAATTCGCTAACGAAACGCACTTTTTTCGGCTACACTTTTGTTGCATTGTTTGATTTGATATTTTAAATAAAACAAGAATTAACAAATAGATAAACTAAATTTCAACTTACGTCCATGTAAAGCAACTTAAATTAGCATGTTTCGTTAGCTAAATCAACTGAGTGAAATTCAGACAAAATAAAATTAAAACGAAAAGAAAATCTCGTTTTGATAGAACATCTCTCAAGAAAATTCTCTTTTACTTTGATAATATGAGTTGAGTCTTAACGTTTAATGAAATGTAAAATGTCGCTAGCAAGCGCGTGTATTTTATTACAGAAAGGATTGGAAGAATGAAGGAAGAGATTGCCCTTTAGGGAGGAAGAGTGAACAATGAAATCTTCTTGCTGTTTTATGTCATTGTCCCTTGAAAGGGTTAATGCTAATGCATGTGAATTCAAAGGCCAACCGACGCCTTTTAATTACGTCCCTGTAGCGTAATTGAATTTGCTAATACATAATTAAAAGAAATATCGGATATTTATTAAACAGTGATGTACAGGGTGATTCACATAAGACTATAACTCATTAAAATGTTCAGTATAGAAAAAAATGTAAGTAAAGAACTTGTAGTAAATTCTATATTGAAATGATCCACATTTCTGCAAACCAATTAAACATCGCGTTTTTAAGTACATTCTAAACATATCTGTTTTAGCTAGGACACCGCAGACATCAAGTCACATTTTTCAGACCTAACGATTGTTTCGATAACAAAGTTAGGGTCATCGGAGACATAAGTTAGGTATCTGATATCAGATAGTTCATCATATATGACATTTATATACTAGTGCACTCAAAAAATAACCTCACTGAGTGAAGATTGAAGCCTTTGATTAGCACTGATAAGTGAACTTTGCAGAACCCAATTTTTCAAACCTAACGATCGTTGCACTGGCAATGTTAGCATCATCAGAGGGTTAAGTATCCAATATTCATTTAGTGAATTATGGCTTCCAGGTCTACGGAACTGAATCTTTAGGGAAAGCTAAGTACCAAAAGTAGATTTTTAGGTACAGATATCGCCTTTCTAAAATCTTGTAAACAGAAATCAGTCTTTCCTAATTACATTAATTTCAATATTAAAATTTGTATTAACACACAAGTAGGTCAAAACGTAAAAAATTCTGCTAAACAAAAATTGTTGGATTTAAAAGTGCCATATCTTTACTCAAAACGTAGCACGTTAGAAATACAGGCATATAGTTTGTTTAAAGAGTAAACTTTTAGGTTGAGTAACTTAGAGTACGATGACTGGTGCGATTTTCAGAGGAACATGTTTGTAGTCATCAACGCAAAGGTAATTAAGAAAATCAATATACAGAATAAAAGATTCAAAAAACTTGAAAATGATCAGATTGCAAACGAAAAACCAGTTCCTTGGAAAATTGACCTCGTAAAAAATCTTTCTTCGCAGTCGTTCAACAAAAATGATATTGACCTCTTAAACAAGGGATTAAAATTCGGTTTGCAGTCACGAAAAAGACGAACTTTTAGATGTCATGGCTACTATTGAAAAGAGAATTAAAAAATTATCCGAATCTTCAAAAAACTTTATTCGGGGAGCGTGTAAAGAAAAAATTTCAAAAAATTTGAAAGAAAATAAGTCTACTAAGAACAAGAATTCTAATCAAATGAAAATAGTTAAACGATTGCGAGAAAAATACTGTTTTTATGTTAAAGCAGATAAAGGCGATAAGGTTGTGATCTTGGACAAGAAGGATTATAAAGAGAGAGTGAGTAATGCAATAGAGACAGAACTGTATAGAAAACTAAATACATAAGAACCCGTTACCAGAAATGATTAACGAGGTAAAAAATAGTTTAAAGAGTTGGCGAAACCATATAACTAAGGACTTAGGAAGACGGTTACAGGTTGCAAATCCCAAAGTTTCGAAAAAATACTGTCTCCCAAAAATTCATCCACCGGGAAAATCAATGAGACCTATTATTTAGGTTATAGATTCTCCGACATATAATCTAGCAAAGTGGCTGTCAAATGACTTTAAAAGCTTTCTTACTAAACAAAGAAACCTACATAAATTCACTTGAGTTCATTAATAAAGTTAAAGGTGTTAAATGGGTGGAAGGCGAGATTTTGATATCATTTGATGTAGCGTCTTTATTTCCTAGCGTACCCACAAAACAAACGCTAAGGTATTTAGAATAGTTGTTAACATTGACCAACATAAGTGGAGAGGTTTGCAAAGAATATTTAACTTTAACAAGCGTTTGTATAAAATAAAATATTTTTCAATTTAACAATGAGTTTTTTATATAAAATGAAGCTACGGCAATGGGCAATCCACTGCCTCCATTTATTGCAGACCTTTTCATGAGTAGATTTGAGACGGATTTAGAAAATTAAAGTGAGTACTTTTCTAGGGTATGGTTTCGTTATGTGAACGATATTTTCGCAGTGTGTAACACAAATGTATGCAAAGTAGACTATTTTATGGAAAGACTAAACTGTTAATTTTATTCAATAAAATTCACCCACGAAAAAAAAGCATACATAACAAAACAAAACCATTCTGCACGACACTACACATTATTGTATGTTAAAAACATAGCTCTCAACCTAGACATTTTAAATTAATTAACATTTATTAAAATCTTTTCTAATTGGTTCTCGAAAAACGGTAGTAAAGACTACACATCAGAAGGCAACGTGCCTTCTGATGTGTAGTCTTTACTACTGTTTTTCCAGAACAAAAGAAAAGATTTTAATAAATGTTAATTAATTTAAAATGTCTAGGTTGAGAGCTATGTTTTTAACATACAATAATGTGTAGTGTCGTGCAGAATGGTTTTGTTTTGTTATGTATGCTATTTTATCATGTAGATCAATTCTGATGCACTGATGAAGTCTTGAAACAAAGACGAAATATTTGCAATAAAGAATAAAGATCTTGCTATAAAATTTTGCCCTTTTGGTCTCATACCCTTAATATAGCAGTACGGTTTCATACGAAGATTGTGGACCATATATGTGGCTCGCATGCAAAATGACAGGTGGACAAAACGATTACTTAAATGGAGACCCAGATCCGATAAAACAAGTAGAGGAAGACCACCAACCCGCTGGACAGACGACATTACAAAAATTACAAAAAACTGGATTCGTAGCGCTCAAGACACAAAAGAATGGACTCAACTAGGGGAGGCCTATGTCCAGCAGTGGACGCAGAGGACTGATTGATGATGATTATATATAAATTCGCGCTCCTTTCAAAAAAATTTCGGGAAGTCTGCTGTAAAATTTTGTCCTTTTGGTCTCATACCCTTAAATTAGTAGTACGGTTTCACTATATATATATATATATATATATATATATATATATATATATATATATATATATATATATATATATATATATAAATTCAAACGGAACTTGGATATGGGTTATAGGGGTCCTAATTCGCGCTCATTTCTAAAAAATTTCGGGAAGTCTCACCATCGTACAAAAATTAATCGATTTAAATAACTTAGATATTGTATCGAGAATGTCTTCTGTTTCGAAATACCACCCTTTTAATATAAATAAGTTATCCCTATTAGGGTAAATGTTGCATATGTATAAATAGTAAATAGGAATAGACCAGTTGTTTCAATAAATTAGTATAGGACATTTTAAACTTAGCTTTATTTCGTCTATGAGTTCCTTGTCATTCTGATTGTGTTGTGAAACACAAACCACACTTTTAATCGCCAGTTCTGATTTTTCGTGACAACAATACAACAAGACCTAAATGACGTTTCGTAAGGCATATATTGTAATGTCTTGTTAAAGTACTAATAAATTTCAGGCTGTGTCATAGTATACAACTTAACTAGCAAAGTCTACAAAACCGCCTTTGTTTCTTCAATATGTTTTCAACAATCTGTAACATAGAAATAATTAAAAGCATATGTGGAAGCGTGTTGTCCAAGTTATTTATGATATTTCCGAGCTTAAATACAGCCTATAACCCCTTTCAGATACACTAGCCGCATTACAGCTTATGTCTCATTTTAGCGGCTACATTTCTTTGATGTTGAATCATTCCTTTCAACAAACTGAACGATCAGGTAGAGGTATGCAAGGAAGTTAAATACAGGTAGGTATCAGAAGATATTTAGATGTACAAACACGATATACATTTATCTCTATTAAACTTACAACTATTATAAATTCAGCAAGCAAAAAATGCGATTTTTCTGCATCCCGATAAAGATTTTAATCGATGAAAATATTAGATACCATGTTTGGCATAAAGTATATCTTTTAACGTAAGGTAGAGCATCCCAAATAGTTTGTTAGTAAATAAATTAAGTATAACTAAATCTACTGAAACCCAAAAAGGCATTTTCCAAAGTATATGTGCACACTTATAGGTTTTCTCAGTAGCTAATTGCTCCAAAGAAGGAAAAGGGTAGGAGTTGTGAACTGGATTTTAAATGTATCTACTATAACGAGGACATGATTCAAACATCTTGTTTTGAGGCCACAAAGTAAAATTCAAAATTTGTCAATTTTAAATTGCCTGACAAATTTTTGTATTTCAGTGCACATACCGGGTTGTTTGAAACAACGGTAGCCAGGATACTGGACAACATCCGGTTTTACTATGACTACGAACTGTATGGCTATATTGCGCCAGAGTATGTCTGTAGGCCTGTTTTTCTGACTTTTCCCTGGTTTCGCTTTGCTGTTTGTTGGGTGGAGTTTTGTGCCCTTAGCTTCACATTTGTAGTTGTGTGGTTAGTTTAATAGCATTGATTTGGGTCGCTTGTATTCAGAGGCGGCTCCACAATAAGTGCGCCCGTGCGCGCGCACTGTCGCCTGCTGTGGAAAAAATAATATTTTTGCTATGCTATATTTTAATAGATTTTTATTTACTTTTTTACCTCTTGCATTCAACAAACAAAATTAGTATATCGAGGATCGCAGAGTCGGCAGCCATTAATACCGAATCAGAAGAAGTATAGTTTTAATGGTTACAGACGTAATATACATCCATATACGTCAGTCACGTGGCGGTGTGTATTTTTCGGCGCTCTAAGGAAATGCGATACTTCAATGCGAAATGATGGATTATCTTCGTCGAAACCGACCGAATAAGCAATCTGGTTGTGCGCTTTAAAATTCCACACTTGCAGTTTGCAGTTCACTTTTCGCAGAGCGTGTGTAGTAATTTTCGTGTAGTGCTTCGCATCGGATTGATTTTAATTAGATCATTTTGTTGACGTTTACATGTTCTAACAAAACAATTATTATTATTATTATTATGGCTACTACTTCGGGTGACTTAATAAGTGGACAAAATAATTGTGAATATTTTAAAGGTTAACTTTTTAAGGGACTTTTTAACTACTATAACCTATAACTAACTAGAGGAAAACTTGGTAAGTAGATAATAATTATTAAGTTTAGTTAGTTTAGTAAGCAGGTTTTCTTATAATACATCGGTGTTGGGGTCGTAGCTTGCAATTTCTTGTAGCAGCAGATTTTCGTAGTTTTAGAATTTTCTGTATGTTGTTTCGGTGATTGTCTTGGCGTATTCTTTTATAGTTGGTAAATCCGCGTCTCGGTGTAGTTGGGTGTTTCTGATGTACCATGAGGGATTAAATATGAGTCATGAGTATTTGTTTTGGACTATTTGTATTGAGTTGAGAAAAGTTTTGACCGTATGTCGCCATGCTGGAATACTGTAGGTTAAAGCTAGTCTGATTACAGTTTCGTAAATTAGCATTTTGTTGTCTGGCGACATTATGCTATGTAATGCCGATTAGTGGCATCAAGGCATTTTTTTACTGTTTTCACTTTGGTTTTGGTTTTTGTAGCGTGTATTTTGATTGTGAGTTTACTGTCTAGTAAGAGTCCAAGATATTTGACGTTGTACTTCCAGAGAATCTGTTTGTTGGAGAATATGAGGTCGTGTGATGGTGGGTCTCGCCTTTTTGTGAAATTTATTGCTGAACTCTTTTCTGGGTTGACTTGAGTTTGCCAGTTTATCAGGTATTTTTCGAGTCTGGGGAGGTGAGCTTTTAATATTTGTTGCCGAATCTTGTTTTTAATCATGTGGTAATTTTGGCTGTGTCGTCGGCAGCTTGAGCGGTATTGATTATATGCGGTTTTGGCATGTCAGAAGTGAAGATAGCATATAGATTTGGAGACATGGCTCCACCTTCAGGTATTCCAGCTTTCTTGTTGGGAAATATTAATTTGTAATGTCTACTTTGAATGTTCTGACACTTAGGAACGTGGCGATGGTTTTTATCAGGCCAGGTGGGTAATTGTATATAACGGTTTTAGAATGGGGCCTTCGTGCCATACCTTGTCAAATGCCTTCCTAATGTCTAAGAAAAGCGCTACTGTAGGTTCTTTCTTATTAAAGCTGGTTGTGTGGACGGTAACTCCTGCCAGTAGTATCGTTTGTAGAATCTTAGACAAGGTAGATAGGAGGCTGATTGGTCTGTAGCTTTCGGGTTCTTATGTGGTTTTTTAATTATTATTATTTTGGCTTGTTTCCAGCATTTTGGGAAGGTTTTGTAACGAGACGTTTATGATTGCTAGCAGAGCCATGACTGCTTTGTGCGGCAGCTTTTCGATTGTCATGTTTGACATTTGGTCTATTCAGTGGCTTTACTATTTATTCGTTTTTTGATAATCATAAACAAGTTGGCAGAGGTGACTGGTTTTATCTGCGAGATGAGTGTGTTTTTTAAATAGGAATTGACTTTGTTATTTATTTCATTGCGAAAATCTTGGTTGACTGGTGGGTTTGGACAGAATTGGTTTTCCAGACTGTTTCCCATATATCTGTGTGTCTGAGATTGGACCCAAACTTGTTGATAGAACGGGTATTTTGGCTCTTGCGTTTTGGTTTTTTAACGATTAACCATCTTCCAGATTGACTTGCTTCGGTGGATAGATTTTCAACTTTCTTTTTCCACTGTTCATTGTTGAAGGCTTTGAGGGATGTTCTAAGTTCCACGTTGATCCTGTTAAGTTCTGTTTTGTCGTTTTGGAAAAGCCTGTTTTGAAAGCGTCGCTTTGCTCCGTTGCGTTGTCTTTTTAGTTGTGTTATGTTGTCTGCGATTTTCAGGTTTGTATTGACGAAGGTTGTGGATGTGGATTCCTCGAGCCACTGTCTGATATAATTTTTTGTCTTTTACTTCATTAATTCCCTGAAGATTTGCACGTTTACGTTTTTAGTCGTTATTCCAGTGTTTTAATTGTTGTTTCTGTTTGTTTCTACTGTGATAAGTATTCGATTGTGATAATATTGCGATGTTTATATCTGTATTTATGTTTTAACGATTCCAATAACTATTGTGTCTAGTCCACGGTGGCTTGCATATGGATGGTATGTGGGTGAATTTCTAATACTGCGATGTTTATATCTGTATTTATGTTTTTAACGATTCAAATATCTATATATCTATTGTGTCTGGTTCATGGTGTATGCGGAGTATGTGGGTGAATTTGGAGCAAGTATATAAGCATGTCTATTTTCAGTCGTCTATTTGAGTTGCATACCTGATAGATTTCTAGAATTGCCTGGCCAGCTTTCGTATTTTCTATTCAAGTCTCCGGCTAGGATAACTCTAGCATGGGCTTGAAGAATTTGGTGCATGTCTTATGCCATCGGGTTCGAACCATTATTGTTGTAAGCTGCGATCATTGAGACAGGCGGGTGTCTGGCTAGTTGGATTGAGACGGATGTATTTTTAACCGACTTCAAAAAAGGAGGAGGTTCTCAATTCGCCTGTATGTTTTTTTTTCTTTTTTTTTCTATATACTGCGTTGTTGAGGGGTCTAATGGGGTGTGTTCGATGCTTTTCTTGACATAGATTCCACCGCCGCGGCCTATTCTATGAGTTCGGTAGAGATGGAAATTTCCTATTTTGGGATTTTTTGTACAAGTTAAATTTATTTCTTGAATAAACTACGTTATGATAGCGAACTTTCATGGAATGTTTCAAACTTTTATAGCTCAATTTGCCATTAACCTATAAGGTTCCTTAGCCAGGAAACTAGTTTTTTTTGAGAATATTTTAAGGTTATTTTCGGAAAATTTTAGTATATTTTCAAACGATAAACTGATTTTGATGAAATATCTTACATTCTTTCTACTATATAGGTAATATTGGTAACCAAATTTGATGCCTGCTTTCTTTAAAAAGTTCATATTTGCTATTCAAAACATTTTTGTTAATATTCACTACTATAGCGCACTAGCTGCGTCAGACATTTTATTTTCTTTCTATTATCTACATACAATTTCAATTTTAAACATATGGCTGTGTTTATTTATATTTATAAAATGCTTAAAAATATAGAATGCTTCTGACTGCAAAATAAAAAATAGGCTGTCCTATTTGCAAGAAAAAAATCTGTACTGTCCAGAATACCCGGAAGTTGTACAGTAACCTGACTACCGCGGTTTAATAGTATCTATTTAATCATCTTAAATGGTCGAAAGAACTTACATAGTGTCCAGTATTTGTATTTAAAAAGTTACGGTTTTTAGCTTGTGTGCATGCTACACTCAACCTCAAATATCTAAAAAAAAAAACGGTTAATTTTTCGACTTGTAAATATGAACGAATTTATTGAAAATTCAATTCTTTATCAAATATATTCCAATAATGTAACGTTCGAAAAGTATATAAGTAAGATATTTGAGATCAGTCAACGATCTTAGATTAATGACGCGAAAGCCTGAACTCTGCGGGTGTATTAGACTGAATGTGAAAGCTTTAGTTTTTAAAAATCACTAGCAATACTGCTTTATCAAAACTGGAAGAAGTGTGGTGTATGTTTTACTCCCAATAAACTTATAAAAATGATTGACACGTAACTGCCTCCTCATTATTAACCATTTTAGTAAATTTTTGTAGAAAAAATTACTGCATGCTGTAAGAAAATTTCACTAATAGGGAGATCCCGACTTTTGAAAAAACTTCTTAAATCTGGGGTCAGCTTCAATTTATATATATATATATATATATATATATATATATATATATATATATATATATATATATATATATATATATATATATATATATATATATTTATATATATGTGTGTGTATGTATCACACCGATAACCCAAAAATAATTGACCGATTTTAATGAAATTCGGCAGATACCATTCCTTTATAACCAGCTTGGATAAGTTCGTTATTTAGAAAAATCGGAGCAAGTTTTTTGGAAAAATTTTGGATTTTGTTTCGGAATTTTTTTTTATCTCCGAAAACAATAAGGCCATGGTAAGCAAATTAGGTACGGAGATTAACGTTATGAAAATTAAACTATACACCAGATTTGAGATCTCTATGTTACAGGAAAAAAGTTATAAGCATTTAATTTAAAAAAAAAGTGTGGCGCCATATGATTTCTATGAACATTCACTACCATAACTCACTTGCTGCGTCCATGGTAATATTACGATCTACCAGTTGTAAATCAAACATTATAAATAACGATTTACTACTACGCGTGGTGGACGTAGCTGAAATCAGAGACACAGGTTGATATCATTCTAATCAGCTATCTATTTAATTTTCATAACAAACAGCAAAGACAGAATAAAGTAAATTTTATAATGCCAATTACTATGTAAGTACCTTATGACTTGTGTTAAATATTATGCGGTTATATTTGTGCACTTTCCATAATAATTTATTTAACAAGATCCACAAAATCAAAACAATGAGAAAAAATTTAGGGCAAGTTTAACATACGAATTTTATTAATTTAGTAGCTTCTTTTACACATTATCTCATAGTAACTCTGAATTCGTAGATATTTTTTGGCTAGTAATACGGAATCACTTTGGTATAAGCGAGTAACTTAGAAAATGATTTTCAGATATTTTAATAACGATAAAACCAAATATGAAGTTAAGCATGAAATGACTTCATTAAACTGAGAAAAAAATTATAACTTATATAAAATTATGGGACATAAAATTCGAATACTAAGTGAAGCAGAGAATACTCGATTTGTATCTTCTACAGAGCGTGTAATAAAAAGAGCTCGATCAGCGAACAAGAGGACCCTTGTTTGTAAAGTTAGGAATAAATATGGCTTGTGGGGAAATACTCTCTTCCATTCTACCCTACAGGAATAATAAAATAAGATGTAAATCATATATAGTCACTATATATAACCGCGGCGTTCCTGGAAAATATGAACAACATGCATCATTATACCGAATTAAGCCTTGAATAAATTTACTTTAACCAACCAACATGGCGAGACCGCTCCCATAACATTACAGGCGCATACACAGGGTGGTGATAAAACTTTACAATACTTAATTTGTTTCTTATCATATAGTCTTCTATATGATGCTGTAATTTAACTACATTTTACTAAAACCATATCTAATTTTTATCATCTGTACATGATTTTTTTTAAGACATTCTTCTGTTTTTTTTTAACAAATTAATTTACTTTAAGTCCAAATTAATTAAAACATTCTGGGTTATGCGTTGCCATTATCAAACCACAATTACTGACTATATCATAGGGCAAGGACGTATGTACAAGAGAATGCACTTAATAACCTTTCTAGTGTGTTTCTTCTATGATACCTACTAAAATTTTAAAATTCTGGGAACCCATGCAACAGTTTATTATTATAAGGTATCTTATTATTCATACAATTATTACTAATCAAATTTTCTAACCTTATAAAAATGCGCGCTATTTAAAAACGTGTTACACGCGTGGGCGATAGTGATTATAAGAATACGTAACTTTGCATTAAGATGGTTCACATATGAAATTTCCTCCTTCATAAGAGATACAATCCTCGTGCCACCATTTTTGACACTGAGAACACTGGATCCAGTTCTCAGCGGATGGATGAGTAAATAATATATCACAAGCGGGACATAATATTTCTTTGGTTTCTGTCCCTGTTTCTTCTGTAGAGTTTGGAGACTTCGCTAGCTGCAGATTGGCCTACCATATCTTTTTTGGGTGGTTGTGTTTATTGTGGAGGTATATTTCTTAAGTTTGCACACAAACTCACAAATGTTTTCACAACAAGTTGGGATCTGTGTGGAAAACGCACTGCATAAAGTTGTTTCGCAGCAAAAGCATTTTGATTTAATAATACTGGTTGTCGTAAGACAGTTAAGACACCTCGAGTTAATCCTATACCCAAAAGTGTTGGCTTCTTACCACTTTTACCATTGATTTTTGGTGGCCTGTCTGCATTACGTATTGTGGGTTGCGGTGCTGCTGGTATCGCTAAAGATGTAAACGATGCTAAATCAGCCAAACAAAAATTGGAAGAAGCAAAACGTCACAACCAAACAATGTAGGCTATTGCTGTTGGTTAACGAGGTAACGGTATGAAATTAGGTGAAGGTCTGTGTCTGAAAAAACAGCATAGTGGTTATGGATTGTATTTACAACAGCCAAAAAATCGTAGCGCGTTGACCAGCAAGACCTCTTACAAAATCCGTTAATTTGTCTTCATTTGTATAATGGACCATTTTGAATTTATGAATAAGTAAACAGAATATGTGTTCATAATGCAATTGCACTTAAAGCGCTAAAACCTTTTATATATATATATATATATATATATATATATATATATATATATATATATATATATATATATATATATATATATATATATATATATATATATAACAAAAATGTTTATTTTATACAAACGTCATTGCTAAAAGTCATCTAATAATTTTTTAAATTCCAAGCACAGATTACGCAAGCAGTCTGTGGTTCCTAGGTGAAATTACCCTCCATCACACTAAGAGCATTTTACATTATTTATATAATAATAATAATAATAATAATAATAATAGTAAACATTTCTGTTGTAGTGGATGGCCGTTCCTCTAAACTGTATCCAACTAATGCAGGAGTCCCTCAAGGTTCAGCTTTAGCCCCTACTTTGTTTCTTCTACACATCAACGACCTTCTCTCTAGCGCATCAAACCCAGTTCACAGTTACGCGGACGACAGCACCCTCCACTCAAATATACAATATTCTAAGCATGTCTCTTTAGCCCAATTAGATGAGGATCGCAGACTCGTGGAGGGTTCTGTCTCTGTGGATCTCCAAAAAATATTAGGCTGGGGAAGTAGAAATCTTGTACAATTCAACTCCACCAAATCTCAGTCTTTCTATCTCATAAGAGATACACCAGCCCTAGACCCATCACAATGAACAACCAAGTTATTCAAAGTAATGAGTCCTTTTCACTTGTTGGCATTTATGTGGATCGAAATCTCAATAGGCGGCAACATGTCACATCAATTGCAGAAGCGGCTGCTAAGAAATTAGGTTTTCTCTTCCGGGCTCGCAAATACTTTTCACCAGCTAATCTCTATACCTTATATACAGAAGAGAGCTATACGTCTCATCGGTGACCCTGCCCTCACCCAAAGGTTGCCATCCCTTGCCCACCGACGTGCCGTTGGTGACCTCTCTCTATTTTATAAATATCTGCATGGACACTGCTCATAGGAGCTTTCTTCTATAGTTCCTCCACCTGCTGCCCCCAACAGATCTACCAGGGGAACAGAGCGAATGTACCTTTTTACTGTCCAGGTCACCAGACATAGAACATCTTGTTATGCCCGCTCTTTTGTCCCGAGGACTACCAAATTGTGGAATTCCTTGCCGGCACATGTTTTTCCTTCTCCTCCGAACCTCCAAACCTTCAAGTCCAGAATTAACAAGTTGTCTCTTTCCTCCTTCTCGACACCCACGGTACGACAGTACTTAGACTGTAAGCCCTCATGGTGTGTTATTGAAATACTAAAAAAAAATGTTGATCAAGTTTTCCTCTTAATAAAACATGGCCTAATTACACCAAAATGATAGGAAATTGCACACCAAACATTAACGTTTTGAAAATACGGCCGCCGAAAATTTATTACATAATTTGGATTCTTTGCAGACCAATATCGGTGATTCTGTTATAAAGGTACACCGTTAGTTGTAAAAGGCGATTCATCTGAGAAAATCATATTTTTATAGAAATTTCGCTCCTCTAGAAATTTTGTACATAAATTTAGGTAAAATTCCAAACTCCGGTATTCATCCCGTTCTTCTAACATGCGATGAAATCTAACTTTATATGGCTTTATCGTCTTTTCTTCATAAATGTGTGATTTGCTAATGCAAGTCACTTCGTACCGCTTTCTTAGTGAGAGCTTGGGCTACTCGCGTAATGAATCTATTGCGACCACAGTACCCACATCATCTCCATCAAAGTTCTTCTTTTAGTTTCGTGTATTATGTACCGTTAGTGACAATTTTTTTAGGTAGTCTGTATACTGTAAATTGGACCTCAACTGTGAAGGAAACTTCATTTGAAATAGTTTGATAACCTCTGGAATAAATAATTCACCGATTCCATAACACTGAATTAGGTACATCCGTTCTGGTATAGTAAGCATAATATTATTTTTAATTTTTCACAGTTAAGTTCGTGTCAGTTTAGAGCACAGCTACGACAATAATGACAATTAAGTATTTTTTACCATTACCAAATATTATTTTATTCGTTTTTCTTCCATAGCATACTATTTGTTTTCAGAATTTCAAAATATCAAGGTAGGCTTAGGATTTTAAAATTTCGTATTCCTACTGAGTTTTTCTTTCTGGTCATCTTTTCTTAATAAAATTTTTTGTATCTCCAGAGAAAAAGCCCTTTACTAGTGCAAAAAATTGTTTTTTTGTAAATTTTTAAGACATATTTGATTTTTGGGAATTAAAATTATGACACAAATTATTTTCTATTCAAGTAGGGCTAAATCCCAGATGATGAAGCTTCAACTCAAAAATTACAGTCTTTTTCACCTATTCATCCATCGATCCGATAATTTGCATTAAAAAAAAAGTCGATTATTTCTATGATAATTCGCTATCATACCGCACTAGTTGCGCCCAGACTTTCTTCTTTTGAAGATTATATGACTAATTTCTTTGTGCGTCAACTCTGCATTTGAAGTTGCCCCGCTGAGTTATGTATAAATGGAGTAATAAAAACTTTATGAAAATTCACTACCATAGCGCACTTGCGTCAGTTCATTTCTTTCAACTAAAAAACTCGATGTGTTTTACGAAGTAAGGTTTTACGACATTTGACGATCAAAAATTCTCTGACGTTTACGTAGACATGTGTTTCAGATGTTTTTGTTTTCGATATACCACCAGCTAGAGTTGTTTTCACCGTTAAATTAATTGCAGCGTAAAATTATATATGCTTGCGGGTTCAGTTATCTCGTATGCACATCGCTGGCTGCATTTCCCCACTATGAAAGGTGTGCGCTCTTTGTACCAGCAGCGTTGAACTAGCCAGCCTAGCCTAGACAAATCAACCACGCTCTGCGTCTGCTGCTTTCCTGTTATAAAATATATTCAAAACTATCTAATAAATAGTTTAAATAAAATAAAACAACACAAAACGTTGGTATTGTACTCTCTCTATCGCATATCGGTGTTGATTTATTTCTATAAGTTTAGCCATTAAAGAGTATTGCGATAAATGCCATTATTTGAGTAATTAAAATCGTTGATAATGCAGTTTCAATTTATATATATATATATATATATATATATATATATATATATATATATATATATATATATATATATATATATATATATATATATATATTATATATTTGTGTCGCACCGATAAATTAAAAAATAATGGACCGATTTTGAGAAAATTTGGCGTGTGCCTTCATTTTGCAAGTGGCTTGGACATGTTCGTTAGTCAAGAAAATGGGACCAGTTTTTTCCGGAAAATTTTGTGTTTTCTTTCGGAATTTTTTTTTATCTCCGGAAATAACAAAGCTACAGTGTTAAAATTTAGTACGCGGGTTTATATCATTAAAACTATGCACCAAAACTTACATTTCTAAGTTAAAAGAAAAAAAGTTATAGGCATTTAATGCAAAAAATTACGGTTGCTTTGGAGGCCAAATGAGGACATAAGACGAAAAATGTTTGTACGAAACACAACTGATGTAATTTTATAGATTAAAAAAACCATCTCAGGTTAAAGGATCGAAAAATATTAAAACAGTAAAATAAGCTTCCGCACTCCAAAAAAAAAGTCTGGACGCAGCAAGTGCGTTATGGTATTCAATTTTGATAGAAATATTTTTAATAGTAAATATGTGTGTTATTTTAAGAAAGCAGGCATTAAATTTGGTTACCAGTACAACCTATATGTCTCATCAAAATAACTTTATTGTTTGAAAATGTACAAAAATGTCAGAAAGTAAACTCAAAGTGTTCCCGAAAAAACTGATTTCTTGGTAAACCTTATAGGTTAATATAGCAAATTGAGCTATTCAAAATTGAAGCATTTAATCAAAATTCGCTACCATAACGCACTTGCTACGTCCCGAATTTCTCTTCTTACAAACATGCATTATTATTTCGATGGAAAATGCAAAAATGCAATAACATAAGGCATGTTCGATTAAAAAAGAAAAGAAAATTTGTATCACCAATGACTTATGGGCCAGCTGTGATTGTAGAAATAGTTTTTAAGATGTAGCTCAAGACACCCTATAATTAATGTATAATTTTTTTTCGTATTTTGTATAATAACGGATATATTGAGCTTTATTGATTTTTTAGGAAAATTCGAAGAAAATTATATACCATTAAACGATAAACTCTATAGCTAAGACTACTGCCAAAGCGTCAGAAATAGGGTCTATTTGAAATGAATTTTCTGGAAATATTTTAGTAAAATTAAGGTTAATGACGGTTCATGCTAAGATTTCAGGCTTTGTTAACCATTTTTCTTAAGACATTTTCTTTCCATAACTCGTATTAGTTTCAGGTTTTTTGCCTAAATGTTGCCAATTTTGACGTTTTAAATCGCGACTTTGACGTTATAAGGAAAACCCCAATTTATTTTTCTTTAAATGCCTATAACTTTTTTGTCTTTAAGACACCTACCGACCTAAATTTGATCATAATTTACATATAACGATATAAACCCGCATGCCAAATTTGGTTGCCCTTACTTTGTTATTTCCGGAGATATAAATTTTTTTTGAAAGAAAACACAACATTTTCCCGGAAAACCTGAGCTGATTTTCCTGGCTAACGAGCTTATCTAAGCCACTTGCAAAAGGAAAGTATTTACCAAATTTAATCAAAATCGGCCTATTATTTTTTGAGTCGTATATATATATATATATATATATATATATATATATATATATATATATATATATATAAAATATGTATAAGGTGTAATATAATAGTGCATAATAGTACATGTCATATTCAACTGACAAATTATTTTGACAAATGTCAGATCTACTGACGTGACATGTCGATTAATTGTTTCTTTTATGACATTTGCAGTACAAATTAGGCATGCTCTTTTTCTTACATCTATCTTTATTTTTAGCCATCACAATTTTACTCATAGAGTTGGATATAATTTTCGTGACTTGTAAATTTTGAAAATTTTTGAGTCTTTTGGTTGAAAAAAACGCTGTTGGCCACAACAAAATCATCCAGAGGATTAATAAAGAAAAATACCTGCAACGCTTATAATTTGGCAGATGTTTTCTTTATCTAAGTATGAGTTAAGTTATCTTTTGGAGAGCTTTTGTAACTTTAATGAAATTTGTAATCCAAGTTTCTTTTAAAGAGACTCTGGCGTACGCCAGAGTGTACACCTTGATATACCAAATATTAGTTTTCTAGATTCATAGAAAACTGAGTTTTTGGCATTTTCTCAAAAGGAGCTAGAGCACAGAATTAATTTCCCGTTTTGCCGCATATATCGCACGGGGCATTTAGTAAAATTAAAAAGCAATTTCGAAAGCTTGGGCACGTAAGACAAATACAAAAAACCTAACACCATGAATATTGACACCAAAGTGGATGTTGCTTGAGTTTGAGGAAAAAACCACATACTTTAAGTCGACAAGCAGCCACAAAATTAGATGTTAGCCATTCATCTATCATTCGAACATTAAAATAAAATAAAATGCATCCCTATAAACTAATACAATCTCAGGGGCTCATGAAAGAGGATTTTAATAGAATAACTTTTTTTTTTGTGAACAATGTTATTCATCTAAGACGTGCTTTGTTTTCTGCTCAGTGCAGTTTCACACTTCAGGGCCACCTAATCTTCAAAGTTGTCGCTACTGGTCTAGAAAAATCAACACTGGATGAAAGCAGAAATCTGTGGGTAGAGAGGCGAGGATCGTTAGAATGGCCAGCACCATCACCAGATCCTAGGATATTAGACTATATCTTATAGAGATATCTGAAAAGTATGATATACAAAACTGAACCGCGCGATTTAACCGACTTAAGAACAAGAATAATTGCAATTAGTTTGGTCATTCCTCAGATGTTGATTAATGTTAGAATATATTTTGATTTACGGTCGGGATGCGGCCAAGACGTTCAATGCATGTATTTTTAAACATCTCGTATATTAAGATTGATGCGTTTAAGTTAATTTTCTTCAAAAAATCACTAATGAGGAGATCCCGACGGTAGTCGAGGGGTAGACGGCTGACTCATGACCAGAGGGACGAGAATTCAAATCTCACTGTTGATTGAATATCTGTTTCAACTTTTTTTTTTACTTTGTTTTGCCTTTGATTCAATTTTAGGGTTATCTCATCAGATTGTGTAAATCCAATATTTTTAGCTACTTTTTGTTAAAAAAAATCACTATTGAAAGATAAGGACTTTTAAGACTTTTAATTCAAGTTTAGTAGTAGCTGTTCTTGCCCTTTGTTGGTAAAACCGTTCGACAGTTAACACAGACGTAGAGATTTGTGACTTTAGAAAAGTTGGTTTTCTTCTCTGCAACCAGATTCAATTTTTACAGCATCGATAGGCTAACGAGGTTTCTCTGTGGAGCCACAGAAAAAGTATCTTTTAGTGAATTTTCTTAAAAAAAATTCACTAATGAGGAGATCCCGACTTTTGAAATTTGAAAAAATTTCTTCAAATAAGCGCTAATTAGGCCCCCCAGAACACATATCCGGGGTCAGTTAAAATTTTTATATGTTTATATATATATATATATATATATATATATATATATATATATATATATATATATATATATATATATATATATATATATATATATATATATATATATATATATATATATATATATATATATATATATATATATATATCACACCGATAACTCAAAAAATAATGGGCCGATTTTGATTACATTTGGTGAATACCTTTCTTTTGCAAATGGCTTGAATAAGTTCGTTAGCCAGGAAAATCGGTCCAGGTTTTCCCGGAAAATTTTGTGTTTTCTTTCGAAAAAAATTTATATCTCCGGAATTAACAAAGTAAGGGCAAACAAATTTATTATGCGGGTTTACATCCTTATAAGCTACGTGCCAAAATTTAGCTCTGTAGGTCAAAAGACAAAAAAGTTATAGGCATTTAAAGAAAAATAAATTATGGTTTTCCAGAAAACGTCAAAGTTGCGATTTAAACGTCAAAAGTTGCAACATTTAGGCAAATAACTTGAATCTAATACGATCTATGGAAATAAGATGTCTCAAGAAGAATGTTTTACAAACCCTGAAGTCTTAGTTTCAACCGTCATTGTCCTTCATTTTAATAAAATATTTACAGAAACTTCATTTCAAATAGACCCTTTCTCTGATGCTTGGGAGTATTCTTAGCTATAGAGTTTATCGTTTAATGGTATATAAGTTTTGTAAAATTTTCGTAAAAAAATCAATAAAGCTCAATATATCTGTTATTATACAAGATATGAAAAAAAATTGCATATATTAATTATAGGGTGCCTTGAGCTACATCTTAAAAAAATTATTTTTACAATCACAGGGTGGCCCATAAGTCGTTGGTGATACAAATTTTCTTTTTTTTTAATCAAACACGCCTTATGTTATTGCATTTTCCATCGAAATATAATGCATGTTTGTAAGAAAAAAAATTTCTGGACGCAGTAAGTGCGTTATGGTAGCGAATTTTGATCAAATGCTTAATATTTGAATAGCTCAATTTGCTATTAACCTATAAGGTTGACCAAGAAACGAGTTTTTTCGGGAACACTTTAAGTTAACTTTCGAAAATTTTTGTACATTTTCAAACAATAAAGTTATTTTGATGAAACATGGCACATTGTTTTTACTATATAGATTATACTGGTAACCAAATTTGATGCCTGCTTTCTTATTTCTGTATTTAATTCAGATTTTGAATATTTCTCAATTTATTTGATTTTTTTTTTAGGGAATTAACATTTGTTGCGAATTTTTGTATGAAAAATTATTCAATGGATGGAACATTTTTTAAACGAAATTCATGGAAAATAAGGTTTTGATGGATTTTCGTGCAAACAAATTATTTTACTTTCAATTTTAATTACAGGGAGGTGATAATTAAAACTTTGTGTAAAAAATGTTCGTAAAGTTTATTTGTGCTTCCGCAAAAATCAATTTTTTAGTGAAATTTCGAAATTAATGATAAATGTTTAATAGGTTATTAAAAGAAAAATGTTTTCGGATTTTCTTGAAAATATTATTTGCAAATTTTCACTATTTTTTTTAAAGTTTCGTCGAAAAGGTTTTTTGAATGATTATATTTTGGTAGGTGGGTAAATAACTTGAAGAAGTTCGTTGGACAGGAAAATGAGACCCGTTTTTTCGAAAGCACTTTAAGTTCATTTTCAGAAAAATCTTGTACTTTTTCAAACAATAAATTTATTTTGATGCATATTTCATCAAAATAAATTTATTGTACATTGTTTCTACTATTGTATATGAAGTAAAGCAACTGCGATTTCTTTTGACAGCATACCTTATAAGAGTTCTACTTTTTTTTTCTTATAAAGGGTTTGTTACAAGTAGGTGTCACTTTAGAGCTCGGGAAAACAAAATTAATCTTAAAAAAGTGCTAATGTTTTTATTTAGTCAAAGTACAAACTGTACCGACAGGTCAGTTGAACATCGACACCTATTTTAAATTATATACGAAACTATCTTGATACTGATTTATTTTCCAATAGTCAAAATTTACCAGATAAAATACCTGCCAAATTATAGAGTATGGTAAGTACACATAAAAGATATAAAGGTAGTTCTCTTGAGGTATCCCACTGAAGATAAAGATATGTGATGGCACCATGTGTGGAAAGTATTTGTAGACGGTATATAAAGAGCGGCAATAACTCTTCAATAAAAAAAAATGTTAACTCTTCCTATAGAAATTATATTTTGTTTACAGACACTGGTTCGATTGAGTTGACTAAAACGCATCACACAAGCGACTAATAAAGAAAAATATCTGCCATTTAATTTGTCAGGTACATTCCTTTTGTAAATAAAAATATAATTTTCGGTAAATTTGCAGTTTAGCACACGGGGGCTTTTTAGAAATAAAATCAAAAACATGCTTAGATCTCCTTGTGGATGCACAAACCATAAGGACAATTTCTTGCAAACAGCCCCCAAGAAAGTTACGGGACCAGGAGTGAATAAGGGTTTTGGGCGGGGGAGAAGATAAAAAGGAAATGTGAGCGGAAAGTACGAAAAGTTGGACCTCTATAAGCTGCCTTTATCCCATTTTGCAGCTATACCTCCTTAAAAATTCTGTTTACCCCGCCCAAAACCACTATATCCACCGTAGGTCCCGTAACTTTCTTAGGGGTTGTTCCCAAGAAATCTTCTTGTTTACATTGTTCTTGTTTGTGCATTGAGAGTAGTTCTAGTCATGCAGAAGGGGAAGTACAACCCCTGCCACAAACAGCGAACCAAGATTTTCAATTTATGTTTAAATTGATACCCCATTTCATTTATTTAAAATATGTTTCCAAAAATGAAATTGAGGTCTCCTTGTTTGTCAGTCTTACATAAAGAGCTACAATATTTCATCATTTTCAAAACGTGTGGATACAGCAACAGTAAATAAGTGTTGAAAAGTGTCTGGGTGCAGCAAATACATTATGGTAGAGAATTTTTTTTTAAAGTATTTGAAATCTCATAACTCAATTTCCTATTAAACTAGAATCTTCAATCTTGAACCATAGTAACACCTATGTAAACACAGCGTAGGTGCTACATTAAAGAAAAATATAATGAGATTTGCGGATAATTACAAATTGCTTTTAAAAAACCTTTTTTGTTGTTTTGTTTGAAAAAATTAATTCGATTGGGTCGACTGAAACAAAACCATCCATTTGTAACAAATTTTTTCAAGAGACTTGCAGTACCTACTACCTACAGTACTCTACCAAGTTATAGTTTTCTATCTCCATAGAAAATATCAATTTCTTCAAATAATCGCTAACTGGGACCTCTAAAACCGATCTCCAAGGTCCATTTAAATGTAAAGAATTACTTTTAAGAGTATACCTTACTAATAGTGTACAATTCCTATGGAAATTCACTAGTATAAAGCACTTGCTACGTCCCGAACATTTTTTATTTAAGATTGTCATGTTTCGGGATTTTTAAAATAAATGTGAACAATCGTTGAGATACCCAGTTTATTGCATTTGACTCTTCCACACTGTAGAAAAGTACTCTACAGTATATCCTACTGACAACTTCTGAACAAAACATCATGTCACCTTAGTAATAAAACCCGTAAACATAAAAAGTTAACAATAAAAACTACAAACTATATCGCCATCTGCTTAACAATTTCTAAAAAGTCTTCTGCAGGATAAAACGTTTTTTGAACTCTTTATTCATCTAATTTAAGATAAAATTACTTCAAATGGGCCGAGGCATATCTTGACCATAAAGTTAACAAGATCCAAAAAGAGCAACAACAAAAAAATAACGAGAAAACATAATTCGTTTAATGTGGTCGGGTCTGGTTGTCTCTGCAAATAAACATAGTAGTTTATTCAACAGTTACACAAGGATTGCAGAGAACTGCAAGAGGTTATTGCATGGATTATTGTGAAAACTTGTCACATACGTTTCGTGTGACCTCCGCATACGGTATTAATGCAATGCGTGCAACAACTGCATAAACCTGATTGGTGAGTTTACATTATCTGCAGGTCTGGTTGCACTCTGCAGGACTGCTTCGCCAAATTCCTGACATGCGTTCGTGTTTTATACAGGGTGCTACAGTTAACGTTCGCCAAAACATTATTTAAAAACTTTACTGTATCACTGGTAGTGACTAAACTCAAATTCATTAGTTGGTACAAGAGGTACTACAAGTTATACGGAAAGAAACGGAAAATTTCCATTCCATTTTTTAAGAGCATGCAAGTTAAAGAAAGGAAAAAAACACTGGGTAAAACGCGTACAGAAGGCAGTTTATTATCAGACACAGTGTTTCGGTCTCACGAACATTCTCGATGAACTCTATACATACATACTAAAGATAAACATGTCTAGGCTGTTTATATATATATATATATATATATATATATATATATATATATATATATATATATATATATGTTCAGAGGAAAGCTTTCCGCGGTATTTAATGTGAGAGATACCTTGTTGTCGGGTTGAACCGCGTCCAGAATTTATTAAAACTCGACGTTTCGGCTCCTGTTTTGGAGCCATTTTCAAGAAGTAAAGGAAAGATGTAAGGACATGAACTCTGAGGCCTCAATCTGCCTACTGCTAAGAACGGTGGACAAAGGTGGGTTGAGTCGTTGTAGTTCGATTACGGGACCTCAATCTGCCTACTCCCCAAATCTCGCCGCAGATCGTCTCTAAGGTTTCAGTGTGTTCAACCCTAGGCCTAAGAGAGATCTGGTAGTTCGTTGCAAGTCTTGTATTGTATGTACCGTTTCGTCTACCTGTTTCGTTATTAGTCGGGTCACGGTCAATTAAGTTAGGGGATTTCGTAACGGTACTTAAAGATTAAGAGGACTGCAGGTATTTGTTGAATCAGGTCATGGGGAAAAAAAATTGTCTATTGAATTTATTGTCTTTTTGTGTGTTTGTAATGAAGATATAATAGATTTCCAAATAATCGCAAGACGAACACCATCATCTCTCTTATTTAAACAATCGGGACGTTTTTCGATCTCGAACGCTTCGCTGATAATTTTGGTTTCGAAGTTGTAAACCGGGGCTATTGTTTTGGCATTGTGGAAGTCTATTTTGTGTCCTGTATGAATATTATGCATGGCCAGTGCCGATGAGGGGTCGGATTTTCTAACTGCGAGGGTGTGTTCATATATTCTATTGTGGATGCGTTCAGTTCACCGTGGAAATAGAAAATAATTTCTCTTTGCCTTTCTTAAATGTACGTATCACTAAAAACCCAGTCAGAGGATTTTCTTACACTGTGTACCGAAAACCAACCCTCTCTAATCGTTATCTTAACGCCCAATCTCACCATCACCCATCGCATCCGTCGTTCGAACACTAGTAACAAGATTCCTCAGACTAACGGACAACAACAATAACCAGACAGAATTTAACTTTTTAATGCAGACATTGCTAGAAAACTGATACATCAACAATCACATACTACGAAACATTATAAACGCACAACAAACTCTACACCACAACAAGAACAGACGGCTTGTCAAAATATTGACAGGGGGGTAGAGGGGTTCAAAATTGAATTTACCATGAAACTAATGGCGATCAATTATTAATTAAATTATGGTAAAAAACCTTTTAAGTTTAAGTTTTAACCAAATGAAATCTTATTTTAATCAAATAAATACATTTACCAAATTTTATTGTTCTATTTTAAGGCATTGCTACAATACAGCTTCTTTTTTCAACGAACCTTCTGTAATATTTTGTGTCGATTGCGTTAATCAGCACTATATATATATATATATATATATATATATATATATATATATATATATATATATTTTATTTATTTTATTTACTTATTATCACAAATCGTACAATATGTCTACACAATAAGCTTGATGCTTGTGCTGTATATTAACATAATTTAATAAAATTCCACCAAAAACTGCTTTAAAACTTCATCCAAATGTAACGTACTTCTAATTTTGACATAGCAAATTTGTTTGGCTTCTACTTGTTCTATCTAATGAGCCAGTCTTTGCCTTCACTCTTCATTGATTTTAATCCTTTCCCAATACCTTCAAAACTAAAATTCTTTGTTTATAGCCGATATTTTCATTCAAATGGTTAATTTTGAATTTAACTAAATATATATATATATATATATATATATATATAATCTTTTAGAGGAAGAAATTTGAGAGTCATTCACCAATACAACGCTTAGTTTAAGTGCCTGTACTTAGTAGGAAATCTTGTGTTCTCTCTCTTGCGTTTAAATATAACCACTCTGACAAATCCACATTTGTTAAATATGTTATTGGTAGTTAACATAGACCCACAATTAATAAACGCCTATAGCCACTGCTTTTAGTGAATTTTCTTTAACAAGTTCGGTAATGAAAAGATCCGCATTTTTAAATTTTGAAAAAATTTCTTTAAATGAGCGCGAACTAGGAAATGTGAATTTTCTTCAAAAGTACACTAATGAGGAGACCGCGACTTTTGAATTTTAAAAAGATTTCTTCAAATGAATGCAAACTAGGCTCCATAGAATCCATATATGGGTTTAGTTTCCGTTTTTATCTGTTTACGTATATATAGGGTGATGCATTTATGATGATAAAGACCAATATAATTGTTATTATACAAGATACGAGAAAAAATTGTACACGTTAACTATAGGGTGTCTTGAGCTACATCTTTTAAAATTATTTTGACAATCACATAGTGGCCCAAAAGTCGTTTGTGATACCTACAAAAGTTTTTTCGAACACCCTTATATTATTGCATTTTTGCATTTTTTATCGAAATATGATGCATATTTGTAGAAAAAAATTCAAGACGCACT
The DNA here is from genome assembly GCA_964006375.1 of Tillus elongatus. Lineage (NCBI taxonomy): Eukaryota > Metazoa > Arthropoda > Insecta > Coleoptera > Cleridae > Tillus > Tillus elongatus. Next base: position 234,292,058 of record OZ023262.1, read on the forward strand.
AAGTGCGTTTTGGTAGGGAATTTTCATTAAATGCTTTAAATTTCAATAACTCAATTTGCTAATAACCTAAGGTTTGCTTGGCTAAGGGACCAATTTTCTCGGAAACATTTTAAGTTTATTTTCGGAAAAATTTTGTACTTTTGCAAACAATAAGTTATTTTGATAAAGCATGATACATTATTTCTACTATGTATCTTACACCGGTAACCAACTTGATGACTGGTTTAATTAAAGAGACATATTTGCTATTAAAAACAATTTAAAAAAGTAATTTCCATAACACACTTGCTTCGTCAGGAATTTTTTTCAATGACAAGCGCGCAAACTTAAATTTTTTCAAACTCTAGATATAAAAAAGCACATGTGCGACAACAGCCACATATTTTGAATGTACTATCTGATTTGATCAAATGTTAAACGAAACACGTCTAACCTTATTTAATATTAAAATATTTGGAATAAGTTGACTTATATCGACACTTTCGTACATATAACCTGCGTCCATTGCTGCGATTTAGTTATTTTATTATTATGATTGACGTTGTGGATTTTACTGTTATGGTTGATTTTATTTTTGAGTTTAATGCTGGCATACAACACATGTACATTTTAGGTAAAAATCTATAACCTTCATTTTGTTTCTTTATTAATGTTTTTATCGAAATACTCTTACGTAGCCATGGATTTTTATTTACGATGGTCATAGGTGCCTATAATTGTCTCTCCTGCGTGACGATGGATAAAAGACGAAACTGGTTGCAAAGGGGAAACAAACATTTGTGAAACTACCGAAAAAATCTGGACGTCTGTGTTTAGTATGGGATGGTTTCACCAAGTAAGGGAAATACCAATCAATGCTTTGAACTTCATAAACTCTATCAACTTATGTTTGGCAATGTACCTACGTAGTTGAGCAAAAAAATGCGACACTCTGTATAAACAAGCAACTGTTTTTGTGATTTACTGAATAAAGTCTTGTGTTATAATTGATTGACCAGAAAGTGGTTTCTTTACAGTTATATGTAATCAGAAGAGTGGAATATGTCATTAAGAATCTGATGTTGGTAATCAAGTGCATAAGTGGCAATCGTGGTATACAGTTTGCTTTCGTCTTCGCATGTAACCGAACCTAAAAAAATGTCTGAACGCAGCAAGAGCATTAGCGCAGCGAATTTTCGTAGCAACAAACTATTCTTTTATAAGACTGAACTATGGATAGTTCACTGTTTTATGGTTATTACAGGAAGAAAATTTTCAAAATTCTTAAAGTCGTGACCTCTTCATAAGCGAATTTTTTCTATGCAAATTTGATGAAGAGGTGTATGCAACGAAAACTTAAGAAACAAATCCAAAAGATTGTGCTAACCAAATTGTTGGCAAAAATCCATTGTAAACATTTTCTATGCAAATTCGCTAATAAATAGTACTTTCACAAAAGTTGGTTGTAAAAATTATAGGTAAGAATTAGATTTCTTTCACGAAAATTCATTCAAATTTTTATTTTCATGAATTTCGTTAAAAAAATGTACCATGAAAACTTTGCCAAATATTCCTTCACCAACAATTCGAAACAATTGTTTATTTGAAGAAAAATACAAACAATTTTTTCTTTCGAGAAAATTTGTTAAAAAGCTTGTAAGAAAATTTGCGGTTATAAGACTATTTTGTACGAATTTAGTATGGAAATTCGATAATACAGTCTGATCTAAATACAGACGAAGAGACTTCTTCTGCGCATCCACAAATAAAATCTCCTTATGCCCGATGATACCGTTAAAGGCGAAACCTGTTGAAAATAATAAAACAAGCACCTGTGAAGCCACAGAAAAAGTCTCTACGGCTGTATTAAGCATTTAATGGTTTCACCAAGTTCGACCTGCAAAAACAATTTAATCTGCTATCCAAATTTGTATTAAAAATTCTCATCTCGTTAGTGATCTCTTTATATTAAAATTTGCCAAAAATTCGTTGCAGTTACATAATCTCATTATATAACGATAAAAGAAAGAATAAAAAATTTATTATTATTTAAAAAATTTAAAAGAAAGTTCACAAATTAACAGACACTTAAGCAGTGTAGGGGGCGCATTAACTATATGGAAATGAATTATAATAGAGGAGTGTATCCTTCTTTAGCTTGATATGAAACGAACGATCCCCAAAAATGTGTAAAATGTGACAAAAACATATCGGAAAATTACATCTTAGGTTTTGTTATACAAAAAAATCGAAATATCTCTAAAAGTTTGCTTCTGCCATCATTTTTATTGTAATTTTCGTAATCTTCACCCTTAAAGACGCCTGGATACAAACTTTCATAAGAATCGAACACACGTGCGGATAGGTAACTTTTACCAACTTTTCTTGATGACAATTGTCGATATTGACAAAAATAAACGTACTTTACTTTTGTGTAAAATTAGTAATTTCAGACAAACAAAAATTTTAATATCTGATGGCTGCATTTTATTTTTAGGCGATGGAAAGCCTTCTATAAAGAATAACTTTTTTTATAAAACTAACAGAAAACAAGTTTTTCCTATGGTTCCAACTCACTCGGATGCCTTTTATATATTAATTATATATATATATATATATATATATATATATATATATATATATATATATATATATATATATATATATATATATATATATATATATATATATATATATATATATATATATATATATATATATATAATATATATAATTATAACTGACTTCAGATATGGGTACTAGGGGACCTAGTTCGCGCTCATTTAAATTTTTTTTTCACAATTCAAAAGTTAAATGACATTGATAATTTTTAATTAATCTGGTTACCGGTATAACCTATATAGTAGAAACAATGTACCATATGTTATCAAAATAACTTATTGTTTGAAAATTTATAAAAATTTTCCGAAAATAAACAAAATGTTTTCAAGAAAACTGGTCTCCTAGCCAACAAACCCTAGGTTAATAGCAAATCGATTTATTAAAATTTGAAGCAATTAATGAAAATTCGCTACCAAAATGCACTTACTGCATCAAGATTTATTTTCTTACAAACATGCATCATATTTCGATAAGAAATGTAAAAATGCAATAATATAAGTTCGTATAAAAGCATATATGTTCAAAAACACAAATTTTCGGTATCACCAACTACTTATGGGCCAGCCTGTGATTGTCAAACTAGTTTTATAAGGTGCAGCTCAAGATACCCTATAATTAACGTATACAACTTTTTTTCGTATCTTGTATAATAACAGTTATATTGAGCTTTACCGTAGAAATGCGTCACCCTGTATATATGTAAACAGATAAAAACTGAAACTAAACCTAGACATGGATTATAGGGGACCTAGTTTGCGCTCATTTGAAGAAATCTTTTTAAATTCAAAGGTCGCGGTCTACTCATAAAATAGTTTTTTCTACTAAAATAAGCTAAAAATTATGGACCATTAAACCATAAACTTAATTAAACTACCGCCACAGCATCAGAGAAAGGGTCTATGTAAAATGAAATTTCTGGAAATATTTTAGTAAAATGAAGGACAATGGCGGGTGAAGCTGAAACTTAAGGGTTGCAGAACACTCTTCTTGCGAAATTTTCTTTACATAATCCGTATTTGATTCAGGTTCTTTACCTAAATGTTGTCAATTTCAAATCGCAACTTTGACGTTTTGAGGAAAACTCAAAAAAATATTTTAACTGCCCATAACTTTTTTGTCTTCAAACTTACAGACCTAAATTTAGGTACGTGCTTCACTCTTTATAGTACAAACACGCACAACAAATTTGGTTGCCCTTACTTTTTATTTCCTTAAATATAATTTTTTTCCGAAAGAAGACAAAACATTTTTCGAGAAAACATACGCCGATTTTCCTTGCTAACGAGCTTATCCAAGTCACTTGCAAAAGGAAGGCACTCACCAAATTTGATCAATATCGGCGCATTATTTTTTGAGTTATCGGTGTGATACGCATATATATATATATATATATATATATATATATATATATATATATATATATATATATATATATATATATATATATATATATATATATATATATATATATATATATTGCACCAATACTCCGCCAACCTGATTGTTTAATGTAAAGCTTTCAACTGGAAAAAGCTCTCCCGGTTGTCCCTCGCAGACGTGGATGCGACAAACAGATTAATTTTAATAAAAATAAGAAGGAACAGGCTTTTGTCCTCTACGATAACTACTTGCACCAGACATCTATTATTAGTTTATTTCTGCAACTACTCAATTTACTTTTACAACAAATAATAATAACTATCAGATCAGCACACTGTGTTTTGTAAAACCTACCAAGTGTTATTGACGTTTATTGACACAAGCTAAAAATGCACACATTTTTTTAAAATTTGCAATATAATCAAAGTTATAATATTGCTACTCATATGATATATTTGTTTGAACATATGCTTAAAGACATTTACGGATATTTTAATTAAACCTTTCTTCACATATAAAAAAGTTTCATTTTAGTTTCAGACAAATCCAATCGTTTTAGTTCATTTGCCCTTACCAGTGGAATTGAAAGAATTTATGTTTTATTTGTTCAACATATGTGTCTCATCTATTTTTATTAGAAAACTTTTCCTAAAGTCCCTAGTCATGACGTTCCTCTTTTGGATACAGAGAACTTAATATTCTGTTATTCCGAGTCGGAGCACGTTTCGGCTTTACCGGATAATAAACTTAATAATAAATAATCTTTTTGCAGCGCGTATATAGATGTCACTAATATTCCCTACAAGCCAAAATATAAGGAACCATAAACGACATGTGTGCTGAAAAAGGCTAGGTGAGTTATTTCGAAAGTATTTAGTAATAAAACATCTAAATGCTTACATTGGTTTAACTTTACTAGAAGCACATATTTTTTGTTAATTACCACACACGTAGTACCTATACAGAGGAACCAAATAATTTAGAAAAACCAAATTTTTAAAATTGCATTTGTAAATTGTACTTTTCTAGTGTTAATCTTCTAAACTATTGAGTTTAACAGAGTGTAAATTCTATTGCATATACTTTAAAACTATAAGTTGGTTTATGTACTGCAAACTGGGCCAGTTTAGCAAATTTTATATATTTTTGCCATACACCTTAAGGTAGAAAGGGTACATTCAAGTTTATTCATCCAGAAAAAGTCTGGACGCAGCAAGTGCGTTATGGTTTTCAGAAAAATGTTTTTAATAGCAAATATGTGGGTTTATTCAAGGAAGCAGGCATCAAATTTGGTTACCAGTATAACGTATATAGTAAAAACAATGTGCCATGTTTCATCAAAATAACTTTATTGTTTGAAAATGTACAAAAATTTTCGAAAGTAAACTTAAAGTGTTCCCGAAAAAAACTTGTTTCTTGGTCAACCTTATAGATTAATAGCAAATTGAGCTATTCAAATGTGAAGCATTTAATCAAAATTTGCTACCATAACACACTTACTGCGCCCCGATTTTCTTTTCTTACAAACATGCATTATATTTCAATGGAAAATACAAAAATGCAATAACATAAGGCGTGTTCGACTAAACAAAAAAAGAAAATTTGTATCACCAACGACTTATAAGCCATCCTGTGATTGTATAAATAATTTTTTAAGATGTAGCTCAAGATATCCTCTAATTAATGTATACCGTTTTTTTTTTTCATATCTTGTATAATAACGGATATATTGAGTTTTATTGATTTTTCACGAAAATACGACAAAAATTATATACCATTAAACGATAAACTCTATAGCTAAGACTACTTCCAAGCATCAGAGAAAGGGTCTATTTGAAATGAATTTTCTGGAAACATTTTAGTAAAATGAAGGACAATGATGCTTGAAACTAAGACTTCAGGGTTTGTAAAACATTCTTCTTGAAACATTTTCTTTCCATAGCCCGTATTAGATTCAGGTTCTTTGCCTAAAAGTTGCCAATTTTGACGTTTTAAATCGCGAATTTGACGTTTTGAGGAAAACCCCCATTTTCTTTAAATGCCCATAACTTTTTTGCCTTTAAATCTACAGAGCTAAATTTCAGCACGTAATTTACCTATAGCGATATAAACCCGTGTAATTTGGTTGCCCTTACTTTGTTATTTCCCGAGATATAAATTTTCAAAGAAAAACACAAAATTTTCCCGGAAAACCTGGGCCGATTTTCCTGGCTAACAAACATATCCAAGCCACTTGCGAAAGGAAGGTACTGAGCAAACCAAGTTTTATGAAAATCGGTCCCTTATTTTTTGAGTTATCGGTGTGATACATATATATATATATATATATATATATATATATATATATATATATATATATATATATATATATATATATATATATATATATATATATATATAACATATAAAAAGTGAAACTGACCCCGGATATGTGTTCTGGGGGGCCTAATTAGCTCTCCTTTGAAGAAATTTTTTCAAAATTGAAACGTCGTTATCTCCTCACGAGTGAACTTTCTTTAAGAAAATTCACTAAAATTACAAAAGCAAACAAAAATCTCATATAGGCAACAGAGTCACCTGAACATAGGCTAGCTTACAGAGTAAAATCTTATAGAGGTAAACAAGTTACCTGTGCATAGATTGCTTACTAAAAAAAGGCATCTAAAATCTCGTATATTAATCATAAAACTGATATGCATAATCCTCATATAGAAATGTCCCTCCAAAGTAATAAGTGCCGGTAGTAATAGCCAAAATGGAATCATTCAACTCATTACAAAAGTTTTCAATCTCCTCTCAATAGTATATTTACCTGTATTTAGCGACTTGAGGTCATTTGTCAACATATTAAAAAGCTTAATACCTACAATGTAGCTATTTTTCTGGTTTATAGTTTTGCTGGTCCTTGGTAATTTTATCGTTCTATGCCTCGTTTGGCTTGTACTATGCAAATATATCACTTTTAAGGTGTCATAATGAAACGATATTGCTTCCAACTGAATCAATTGTCTTGCATTAAGGGGAAAAATGTGTAAATCGATTCTGGTTTATAATTTAATTTTTAATATTTTGTTTCGGATTCCTTGTATCAGATTTATATTATTGTCATATACCCCCCTCCCCCCTGCAACTATTCCATAATTTATCATACTGTGAAAAATGCATAGTGTATCAACCCAAGTGTTTTAGTATCCATAAGATTTCTAATTTTGTCAAAAATGAATATCAAATATCTAGCTCTTTTTGGAATATAATTAATGTCCTTGTCTCATTTCATATTGTAATCGAAATATAAGCCCCCCAGATACTTGGCTCTCAACTATTTTTTATCAATTGATTTCCCAACTATTCAGTGTGTCAGGTTCACTATCACAGTAAATCCCGAAAGTCATATATACATTTTGATCTGCGTTCAGAGACAAGACATATGTTTGAGATATTAATTCATTTTTTCCTCTACCAGGGACCACGTGTCACCACTCCAGATGATAACAGTGTCGTCAGCATAGGACATGATGGTACCACTTTGCATATCTCTTAACAGGACATTAACATAAATTATAAAAAACAAAGGTCCCAGTATAGTTCCTTGCGGAACACCTGTAGTAATGTGTTTGTATTCACTACTTCAATGCTGAATTCTAACCCTTTGATTTCAGTCGGACAGGTACCTAGTCAATAACTTTAAAGCGCTGCCCGTTATGCCATATCATTCGAGCTTGTCTAAAAGAATCTGATGGTTAACATTGTCAAAGGCCTTGGATATATCCAAGAAGCTCGTAATTATCGGTCTGTCCTTATCTAAGTCCTTGTATATTCTGTGTGAGATGTACGCCAGGGCATCATCATTTTTAGTAAAGCCAAATTGCTTTTCAGAAATTATATCACACTGGTTTAGAAAGAGGTACAGTCTATTGAAAATATGCTTTTCCGAGATTTTGGCAACGTTTGATATAAGCGAGACTAGCCTGTAGTTCAAAATACAGGATTTAACCCAAGCCTTGTAAATAGGGTCAACTTCCGCGTTTTTTGATCCTATGAGTATATGATCTTATATATATTTTTAATGTATTCCATTTATTTATAGCTATTTATTTTTTCCCTAAGAGCTAGTCCGCGACCTAACGCCGCCCCGAAAGCACTGCAGACTTTGGCATATTGTGCATGCCCTTAGTCTTTTTACTCCACCCTTGCTCTGTCTCCGATCTAGACTGACCGTAGATCAGTTGTCTTTTGCGGTCCAGAGCTATACACTCACACAGGATGTGCTGGGCTGATTCCCCCTCCTCGCCGCAGAGTCTGCATGCGAGGTCCCCCTCAAACCGCCCCATTTTATGCAGGTGTTTCTTGTCGGCCATGTGTCCCGTCAAGAGACCTGTTATATTTCTGAGCGGTCCTCTGCTAAGATTTAGCAGCTCCACAACTCTCTATGAAGTGGGTTCGTCAATTACTGACTTCCTACGTCTGAGCACTGGACAATCTGCCCAGTACACCTTGTGTTAGTTTCTGACCCAGGACTTAATGGCTCCCCTGGCCGTGCTCTTTGTCACGCCCAGAACCGGTTCTGGTCCCATAAATGGTTCTGCTGGCCCTCTCTTTGCGAGACTGTCAGCTTCTTCAATGCCTTTGACCCCCGAGTGACCCGGCAGCCAGATGAGGGTGACCTCATTGTGCCCAGCCAGGTCGCTCGTCTCGTCTTGGCAATCACTCACCAGGCAGTAATTTACCCGTGAGCTACTTAGGGCCTTAAGGGCTGCCTGACTGTCTGTGGCTATGAGGATCCGCTTTTTGATGTAGCCCCCACTCTTGTTCTTCCGCACATAGTGCAGGATGGCGTACATTTCTGCCTGAAAGACCGTTGCACGGGCTCCGAGGGAAATACCATGACTTACCCTCGGTCCTTCCGAATAAACGCCTGCCCTCATCCCACGCTCCCCGCCAGAGCCGTCGCCGAACCAGACGAGCGTGTCCCGTGGTATGCCCGGCGTCTCCTCCCGCCATGCCTTGCGGTTGGGGATTTCCACTGTAAAGTTGTTTTCCCTGCAGATTCGCGAGCTCGCGAAGTCAGACCTCATTTAAAGCATGGACTCCTTCACGATCGCCTGAATTTTGCAGTGGGCCCTGAAGCCTGGGTTGATCTTCAGTCTAGCATTGCAGGCTAGTCTGTATAGTCCTAGCCTGGCCTCCCCCATAATAACTAAGTGTAGGGGGGGGGGGGGCAGATCCAGCAACACCTCCATGGCGGCTGTTGGGATTGAAGACATGGCTCCTGTGATTTGGAACTTGCCTAGTTTTTGTTTGTCACTGGATTGTGTAACTTTAGGCCACCAGACCAGTGCCGCGTATGTCAACGATGGTCTGACCACCCTTGTGTACAGCCAGTGGGCCATACTAGGTCTTAGTCCCCACGTTTTTCCATATAGCCACCTAGTGACGGCTAGGGTCCTGACTGCCTTATGTAGTATTTTTTTCAACGTGACTATTTCAGGTTAGCTTAGACTCCAATACGACCCCAAGATGTTTATGTATTTACTTGCTGCTTTCTAATTATACAGTGTTGACTTATATAAACCTTCAACAATGCACTCTTATGCTTATAAAGCACATATTATACTTTCACAGTTGGAAATCTCTTTTTTTTTTATCCGGGGTCCTGCCCCAACGAAACCTTTTTTTAGATTAAGTTCGGAAATGGATGCACAATAAGCCAAAGGCTGCAGTGCTTTCGGGGCGGGGAAGTCGCGGACGAGCCCCGAGGGGAAAAAAGTTCGGAAATGAGCTGTTCGCCTTATAGGAGATTCATCTATCCTAGTTAAGCTTACTTCCTCAAATTTAGTAGATAGTATAAAATCTATAGTAGAAACAATTTACCCTATTTTATTAAAATAACTTTGTTGTTTAAAAGGGTATAAAAATTTTCAAAATTGTCCCGAAGAAACCGGTCCGATTTTCCTGGCGAATCAACAAATTCAGACGATTTACACAAAAACTACACTTGCCGATTTATAATTATTCGCACAAGTTTCTTTGTGAAATATTCCCAAATAAATATTTACCTTCATGAAAATTTGCAAAGAATCACTTTAGCGAAAATTTGCTCTTTTTCTTTACAAAAATTGACTCAATTAACTTTATACGAAATTCATGAAAAGGTTTTCACGAAAATTACGTAAAAAGGTTTTTACACCACAATTTGCAAAACAAAACAAAAATGTTTTTTTACGACAATTCTAAAACAAATTGTTCATGTGAATTCGTAAACATCTTTTTTACAATCACTTATTAAACATTACTTATTAATTAGTAAAATTTCACACAAAAAAAAAACAAAAAAAAGTTCTGCGAAAACTGACTACACGAAAATTTGTTAATAAAATACATAAAATTCAGATTATATAATCTGTGACTTATATTGAAAAAAAAAACCACTTGTGCCTAGTTTCACAAAGCTCGATTAAAGATTTAACGGACAGCTAGTTAATCAAGGTTTCACACGACCAATCACAAACTATCAATCGGGTTTTTTGCCATGACAGCAACATATTTTGAAGCCGTGATTGGTTATATTAAGCACTGATTAACTATCCAGCCGTTAAAAATTGAAAAAAGCTTTGTGAAACTGGGCAAGGGTTATCAATTTGAAAAATTTTTGTTACAGCAGTTTGAATTGTTTCAAACTCAGCTACTATTTGAGAGCGCCACTTATATGTATATATTTTGATTTTTTCGATAAATAATACAAGCGAAAACCTCCCTAAAAGCGTCATTTTCATGGGAGTCTGCTATTTATTGGTAAAAACTCCATATTACGCCCCCTGTGATTGTCGAAATAATTTCATAACATGCAGCTCAACACGCCCTATAATAATGTTTATAATTTTTTCTCGTATCTTGTATAATAACGGATATAGATATTGAGGTTTACCCGAGAAATGAAATAAAATATAAACATATAAGTAAAAATGTGTGCGCGCGTGTTTTTGTTTCTTTAACGTCGGCCTATTTCCGCGACTATGGACAATGACCGACGCCAGGACGCAGTTTCACCCCACTATCCTGGAAATTTACCTGAACCCCTGGCTTTCCGTAGGGAGGATAGGGATATTTAACGTGCCCCACATCGTATGGACACTAGACCGACGGCTTTACGTCCCCTCCCAAGGGCATAACGTGCGGACATTCAACTTGCTCAAATACGATGTTGCAACCTCGGTTGATGTTGATATTAAAGTATGTACTGAAAAAATGAAAGGAGAACCCTGGGAATCAAAACCAGTACCGTTCCGTTCAGAGGTACAAGCTTTGCTTTTAAAAGTATTTATTATTATAATGGTTACATAATATTGTACAAATAGATATAAACAAATATATACACATACAAATATCTTAAATTTACTACTGACATGAGTTCCTACCCAAACTGCGGACATTCAACTTGCTCAAATACGATGTTGCAACCTCGGTTGATGTTGATATTAAAGTATGTACTGAAAAAATGAAAGGAGAACCCTGGGAATCAAAAGCAGTACCGTTCCGTTCAGAGGTACAAGCTTTGCTTTTAAAAGTATTTATTATTATAATGGTTACATAATATTGTACAAATAGATATAAACAAATATATACACATACAAATATCTTAAATTTACTACTGACAAGAGTTCCTACCCAAACTGGGTTTGCCTCATGGTTATAGTGATTATAGCAAAAAGCATCTAATTAATAATGTGTTAGTGTTTGTGTTTGAGTTTTATACATCTGGGTTTTAAGGGGATAATAGGAAAAATATGAAAACTTATTTATAGATAGAGAGGTGCTTACCACTGAACCACGAGGCTCTATAAGTAAAACTGAAATTTACCTCTGATATGGGTTCTAGGGGGCCCAATCCGCTCTCATTTAAAGAAATCTTTTCAAATATTCGTATAATTCGCGATCTTCTCGTTATCGGACTTTTTCTAGAGAACAAATATTCTTTTAATTTATATATATATATATATATATATATATATATATATATATATATATATATATATATATATATATATTATTTTATTATGTATCATTTATTATTATTAATTCAAATTATACATTATGCCATACAAAACAGCTATGCTTGTGCTTGCACTAAGACACAATTTTGAACAGTCTCTCCCGAAACGTATAAACGTCAAATTATTTTGCTCTTCTCACTTTTTGATTTTCAACTAAGTTTTTCTTCAGCTGCGATTTCTATTCCCACCAACATTCCTGCTGCAACCATAGATATTTAGAATCCATTTAATACAAAAAACATTCCTTCTTTCAAACCAAAACTTCACAAAAAAACATTATTCTGTAGTACCAAAATTTTGACATCTTTATCTGACAGTCTGAACGCAGCTAGCGCGTTATATATATATATATATATATATATATATATATATATATATATATATATATATATATATATATATATATATATATATATATATATATATATGTGTGTGTGTGTGTGTGTGCGCGCGCGTCTGTGTGTGTGTGTGTGTGTGAACATGTGAACATATTAAATTTGAAACTGTCTGGTTCGCGCTCATTGGAAGACATTTTTCTATGAAAATTCACTAATAGAACAATAAAGAAAACAAAATTATGAAAAACGTTTATTAGATGATAAACTCGTCAAACAAGACAAACAGAAAATAACTCGTTCACTTCGATGACAGTGTATATGCCTAACAAATTTAAAAAACTCGGGACGCAGCAAGTTCGTTATGGTAGTGAATTTTTATTAAATGCTTCAAATTTAAATAACTCAATTTTATATAAACTTAGAGAGTTTAATTTTAATACGTAGCAAGGTCTTTCCTAAGATATCCACAAAATTTCATTAAAATAACTTTGTAATTTTCGGACAAAAAAAATTTTTTCGAAAGAAAATTTGAAATTTGAATAACTTAATTTTCTCTAAACTTAGAAAGTTGAATTTTGGTACGTAGTAAGATCTCTCCTGAGGCAACATATATAGTACATTTCATTAAAAGAGCTTTGTTACTTTCGGAGAAAAAAATTTTTTTGAAAGAAAACTAAAAATTTTTCCGGAAAACCCCGTCCGATTTTTCTGGATAACGAACTTATCCAAGCCATTAATAAGAGAAAGGCACTCGCCAAGTTTCATCGAAATCGGTTAATTATTTTTGAGTTATCAGACGGATACATATATATATATATATATATATATATATATATATATATATATATATATATATATATATATATATATATATATATATATATATATATATATATATATATATATATACATATAAAAATTAAACCTATTTACAAATGAACTTTAATAAGATTATGTTGTGACAATACCTCTCTCAAGCAGTGGCGATTTCTCCTAGTGAGCTAGGTGTGCGCCGCACACCCTAAAATATAGTCAAAATGTGCACAGTTATATATGTTTTATTTCTTTTTCCCTTAGTCTTAATACACTACATATTTTATGACAATCGATTTAATTTACTTATTTGATTTCATAAATAGTCGGTTAATAGTGACTTGGAATGAAGTAGATACCACGTCTTTTAACATGTTTAGAGAATATGAGTAGAACAAAGCAACTGGGAATGAATTCGGTCACTCCCCCAGGCACGTGTTTAACATAGTGAGGCAAATACCATTGATTTTAACACTGCAGTGAGCTATAAAAATTTGATTAACTCAGTTTTCTATAATCTTAGAAAGTTTAATTATGGTATGTAGTAAGATATTTCCTAGGACAAGATATCCCCCAAACTTCTTTAAAATAACTTAATTAATTAGTTATTTTAGTAATTTTTGGAGAAAAAAAATTATATATATATATATATATATATATATATATATATATATATATATATATATATATATATATATATATATATATATAAACATATAAAAATTGAAACTGACCCCGGATATGGGTTCTAGAGGTCCTAGTTCGCACTCATTTGAAAGAATTTTTGCAAAGTCTCACCATCGATACCTCTCTATTAGTGAATTTTTTAAAATAAAAATTCACTAAGAAGCACCTATTTTTCGTGGAAAATAATTTTTAGCGAATTTTTGCATATAAAAGGATTTTAATAATAAAACATAAATATATGAATTATTTCTATGAAAATTCGCTACCATTACGCACCAAGCACTGCGTCCAAGCTTTATTAAGATACTAGTAGGTAAAAACAATCAATAGATGTGGAATAAAAATTCAAATTTTTTGCCATAGTGTTTTATCACAAACGCACATATATTTTACTACCAGATTCAAATGGCACAATACAATATTCCTCAGGCAGGATACAAACAGACCCTGATAGAAAGGCCGCCTTATCTGTATAAAGAGAAAATCATTTCATGGTAAAATCCAGATTCTATAACAAGCGTAAAACCGAACCCCTTCAATTCTACCTGATCGCACAATGGCCTAGGGGGGACTTGACCTAATTTTTTGCTGAAACTCTTTCAGCGCAAACCAACATCTTGTGTTTATGTCTGGCACAGTGATTGTCGAAAATATTCCGAATTTTTTACACACATAAAGTAGTCGTTGCATGCCGGCGAAATAAAGCATTTAAATGCATGAAGGAATTTTACAGTTCCCTGGAAGGATTTCACATTTAAGATGCAAAAAATTTAGAAAGTTGTAGTGGTTTTATATGTAAGTACCTACAGGGGAAATCTGCTTTAGTATTCCTGAAATATACGAACCTAGATGTTGTGTTTTGAGTTTATGAATGTTGCTGGAGCTTGTGGTTGCGCTACTAAAACGGCGTGTACATAATTTGCGCCAAGTTGAAGACGCCGCGTTAAAGTAGAATATATGTTTGTTTGTTTAATTAGATTATGAAACAATTGATTAAATGAAAAGCTTTATATTTGTTGATTTAATTAAACTGAGGAGCGCTTTAACGATTGAAGTGTTGTGTAAATAATTCTTTAATAGAATTATCGTTATTGCATCAACGATGTGGTCTTCGTTTGGAGAACTCGTCACAATTGGTAAGAAAGTATAATTGAAATTTAAATGAGTTTCATATGCTGACATATCAACTGCAACAAACACAATGTAAATTTAACAATAAATACCGTATGGTGATTTAATAATTTATATCAAAAGTCGGAGCAAATTTTTTAAATTGTAAATTTGTTTGTGGGATCTATACTGTCCTGTTTTAAAACTAAATATTAAGGAACTAAGCAGTTAACATTATTACAGTCTGTGCGATATCTGTTGGGATATAATTCTAAGAAAAGAATAAGTAAATAAAGTTCTGTTATCAGAACTACTGTAACAACTTAATTTTCCGCGTTATTTACAGAATATATATATATATATATATATATATATATATATATATATATATATATATATATATATATATATATATATATATATATATATATATATATAAATAACACTACATTAGACAAACTCCGCACCCAGAAGTCTTTGACTTGTACAAGGGGAGCTTGCAAATATAGACAAAGGACACCACCCATAACTCATCAGAAACCGGCCTCTTCACATTTGAGTGAAAAAGACCGACTGTCTGAATACGGTACTCGAACCCGCGACCTCCCAGTCTGATAATTTTGCCGAACCCCTGTCTTTCTGTATGGAGGGTAGGAATCTTTAACGTGTCCAACATCGCATGGACACCGAACCGACGGCTTTACGTCCCCTCCGAAGGGCAGAACGTGCAGACATTCAACTTGCTCAAATACAATGCCAGAACCTCGGTTGATGTTAATTTATTACAATATGTACTAAAACTCTGGACGCAGCAAATGCGTTATGGAAGTGAATTTTCATAAAATGTTTTTATTAGCAAATATGTATTTTTTTAAAGAAAGCAGATATCAAATTTTGTTACCAGTATAACCTACATTATAGTAGAAACAATGCGCCATATCTCATCAAAATGACTTGAAAATGTACAAAAAGTTTCCGAAAATAAATTTAAAATGTTCCTGAAGAAACTGGTTTCCTAGACAACGAATCTTAAGTTAATAGCAAATTAAGTTATTGAAATTTAAAGCATTTAATAAAAATTCGCTACCAAAAATGTGCGAATGGTCTGACGACCGCAGCCATGAAACAAGACAACACACAAAAAATTCGCTACCAAAACGCACTTGCCGCGTTCCGAATTTCTTGTCTCACAAACATGTATTATATTTCGATGAAAAATGCAAAAATGCATAAGAGATGTTCGATTTAAAAATATTTAGTAAAAACAATGTGCCATGTTTCATTTGCATTTAATGAAAATTCGCTACCATAACGCACTTGCTGCGTCCCGAATTTCTTTTCTTACAAAGATGTATTATATTTTGATGAAAAATGCAAAAATGCAATAACATAGGGCGTTTTCGATTAAAAAAAAAGAAAATTTGAATCACCAAGGACTTATGTGCCAACCTATAATTGTGGAAATATTTTTTAAGATGTAGCTCAAGACTTGCATAATAACGGATATATTGAGCTTTAATGATTTTTTGCGAAAATTCGAAAAAAATTATATACCATTAAACGATAAACTCTATAGCCAACACTACTGCCAAAGCATCAGAGAAAGGGTCTATTTTAAATAAATTTTCTGGGAATATTTTAGTTAAATGAAGGACAATGACGATTGAAACTAAGAGTTCAGGCTTTGTAAAGCATTCTTCTTGAGACATTTTCTTTCCATAGCTCATATTAATTTCAGGTTCATTGCCTAAATATTACCAATTTTGACATTTTAAATCACGACTTTGACGTTTTGAGGAAAACCCAAATTTATTTTTGTTTAAATGCTTGTAACTTTTTTGTCCTTTAACGTACAGAGCTAAATTTTAGTAGGTAGCTTACCCATGATGATGTAAACCCGCGTACCAAATTTGGTTTGTTAATTCCGGAGATCTAAAATTTTTTCGAATGAAAACTCAAAATTTTCCCGGAAAACCTCGTCCGATTTCCTGACTAACGAACTTATCCAATCCATTTACAAAAGGAAGGTACGTGCCAAATTTTATCAAAATCGGCCCATTATTTTTTGAGTTATCGGTGTGATACATACATACATACACACACACACACACACATATATATATATATATATATATATATATATATATATATATATATATATATATATATATATATATATATATATATATATATATATATATATATATAAACATATAAAAATTGAAACTGACCCCGGATATGGGTTCTAGGGGTCCTAGTTCGCGCTCATGTGCAAATTTTTTTTCAAAATTCAAAAGTCGGGATCTCCCCATTAGTGAATTTTTTCCACGAAAATTCACTAATAGTGAAAGGGAAACCCTGGGAATTGAACCCAGTACCCCTCGGTTCAGAGGCACACCTTCTTAGCCCTGCACTACCGAGGCTCCGACAACAGCAATTGATAAATCGACTGTAATTGTCAATTTCAAAATGAAATATTTTTAATAGTGGATCAATAAATTTTGCTTATAACAAAATAAGGAATTCGAGGTTTTCATAAAATCTCTTCCAATGCGTGCAAACTGTGGTCCCTAAAACCCACATCTCTGGTCAGTTTTAATTTTTATTTGTGTATGTGTCTGGTAAGCTAACTCAATAAATATTTGACCGATTTTGATAAAAGTTGACTTGATTTTGCTAATAACGATAATAAAGAGTTATGACTAGTTTCACAAAGCCCGATTAAATATTTAACGGACGGTTAGTTAATCAAGGATTAATACAACCAATCACAGGTTGTGATTCTTGGTTTTCCCATGACAACTAAATATTTTTAAGCTGTGATTGGTTGTATTAAGCCTTGATTAACTAACCGTCCGTTAAATATTTAATTAAGCTTTGTGAAACTGAGCATTTATGTATCAAAATAAACATAATATTGTAATGATATCTGGTACAGGAATTATTCTAATAGGGGCTACACTATGCGCTAAATTTCAAGCTATCTGATTAAATAATACTCCAGTTATGGCATTTGAAGATAATAAAAAATCGATACTATAACCCATTTGCTGCATATTTTCTTTATATCTTTTAACCTGCATTAACCGTTAACTTCACAAATCCACCATATCTAAGGTCAGCTGTTGAGAGCTGAGTGTAGTAGAATAGTATTATAATAAGCAGCTACAGATATTTGAGAATGGGAAATATCAACAAAAAATATGATTTTTGTTTCTTAAAGCGAAAAAAAGCCTGTGAAATTTACAGCAGTGCGCATTATTTTCCTAAATATCCAAACTAATGACCTCATCAGGCTGCTGGAATTTTATTCTAATTATATTTGTGGTGGTGGTGGTGGTGGTAAAAAAGATGGTATGGCCTCGAATTATAATTGTCAATTCTTGAATTACCTGATTTACCTTTGAATATCACGTTGTTTAGAATAGTCCTACAAAAATAAATGCAAGGGAGTGACCTCTGTTGATCTTGCTTGTCACTCGAAAGCACTACAACCTCAAAACGATCTGTTCAGCAAATATTTCATTAAAATATTATACAATATTAAAGAAATAGTACCTACACAGTACTTACATGAATTTAAGTGTTAAACCAATTTATCTATTTAAAGGATTTGTTAAAAGCTGTAAAACAATGTCAAATAAATCCATTTTTATTACAAGCGACCATTTTTTAAGTACCAAATTTTAAATTCCAAACTGCGCCCTTGCATTGAGTAGCAACACTTGTAAAAGCTTACAATATTCGTTCCGCTACGAATCCTAGGTCTTTCCTAGACTATCTAAACTCCCCAGGAATATATTTTCAAAAACCAATAATTTTCAGCTATTCAAACAACGATTTCACACCATTTTTGTGCTGTAAATATCAAGTTCATGATGTCCTCAAGACGCATAAACTATTTCATAGTAAATAACTAATACAATATAAAATAGTTTTACTTCCACATCGTCACAATGTGTGGAAGTATCGCATCGGCGACAAATAATTCAAAATTGTTTTTCGCTTAAACGTCGTAAAAGGTATTAAAACATATATGTGTGTGTGTTTTGTTTCTTTAACGTCGGCCTATTTCCGCGACTATAGCCAATCACCGACGCCAGGGAGCAGTTTCACCTCACTATCCCGGAAATTTTGCCGAACCCCTGCCTTTCTGTAAGGAAGGTAGGGATCTTTAACGTGCCCAACATGGCATGGACACGGGATCGACGGCTTTACGCCCTCTCCGAAGGGCGGAACGTGCAGACATTCAACTTGCTTAAATAAAATGCCAGAACCTCGGTTGATGTTAATGTTACAGTTTGTACTGAAAAAGTGAAAGGAGTATCCTGGGATCGAACCCAGTACCCTTCGGTTCAGAGGCACACGTTCTTACCCCTGAACCACCGAGGTTCTTATTAAAACATATAGGAAACCTGATTTGGGAACGATTTTTTTTTGTCTGTCGATTTATCGGTCTGGTAGTCTGTCGGTATATCGGTCTATCTGTCTGTCGGTCTGTCGGTTTGTCGGCTTGTCGGTCTGTATGTCCGTCTGTTTGTAGCCACGATAACTTTATAACGAATTGAGATAGCGTCTTCAAATTTAGTATACAGCTAGCACTCGACAAATAAACAGTTCGGATTATTTTTGGGTAAAATCGTTTTAGTGGGTAGGGGATGAATGTGAGGGTGATTTGGTGAAAATTGAAATTTTTTCGTTACAACTCGAGTAAAATAAAGTTTTAGGGTTTATTTATTAGAAAACTTTTAATTTTGTCAAACATTTGGTATTCTGTGCTGAAATTAAATTAGGGGTTGAATGTGTATGGTTGACATATTGTTGACAAACATTTTTTTGCTAAAACGGAGTAAAAAGTCTCAAAACATATAGAAAACTTGATTCCGGAACCAAGATTTTGTTGTCTGTCGGTCGGTCGATCTGTCGGTATGTCTGCATGTACGTCTGTCTGTTAATGGGCGCAATAACTTTCAAACTAATTGATATATCATCTTCAAATTTGGTATCCAGTTAGCACCCGACACAGGGACGCTTCGAATTGTTTTTAGGTAAGGTCGCTTCAGGGGGTAAGTGATAGATAAGGCGTGATTTGATGAAAATTAACATTTTTTCATTAAAGCTCGAGTAATATAACGTTTCAGCAGTTTATGTGTACAGGAATACGAATATTTTCTTTGCGATCAAGTCATGGACCTTAAATACATTTCATAATAATGTCTTTCTGCGGAAAGTAAATTATCAGAGCTATGTGGAAGTTATCATTCAATTTTTAGCACTATTTTAAATAACGGCACAAAATACACAAACACAGCAAAGAATTTATTTTATTTTAATTATTGCCCGTCAAAGTGGATAAGTTATCTGATACATTTTAAACATGCAGAATGCAACAAAAAAACGTCTTTTATGTAAGATATGTCCACATGTTCATGCAAAAAGCCTCTTAGCAAACCGTCTGCAAACCGAGGCCTCTGCATTCGACAGCTCTATAGGAAGTACCGTTTCCTACGCATAATTTTATATTCTATCTATTCAGTGTATATGTATATGCATTTCTATTTTTATTCGCTGAATGAGTATGCACTTATATCGTCCAGTTACCAGTTATGCAGCTAATATTAACTTAAATGGCAAGCCTTGGCGATACAAGAGATTCGTGGGCTTATTTTGACACAAATAGCATGAAGTTAGTAGACGCTAATGCTAATTTACAACGATTGCATCCAGTTTGCGAGACACGAATGGCCGCCAGTTTTATTATGTATGCGGAATGGGGAAAAGACAAGGTTTTAAATTAAAATTTAAATAAAATGTCTGCATTTTGTTGCTTTGCTTGTATCTGACTTCGGCATCTCAGTTGCTGCTTACTGCATTTTATAATATAAAATAGAAAAGTTTATGTCCGTGTAATGAATAGAATTGGTTTATTTTAAATTTCAGGACACGGAGGGGTTTTTAAAATGGCAATCGTAAAGATGGGAATAAATGAATATTCTAAAATAAGGCAGCGTTGACCCAGCGTTTAGAGAAAGGCTGCTCATCGCTCTTGGCCATCGCTTTCATTTAAGGCTTGCACAGTCCTAAATTAGACCTCTACTTTATATAACTGAAATAATTAATTCTTTATTTTCAGTAATGTTGCTAAATTATAAAGTCCTTTACAAACTCTGATATGTAAAGCATCATATCAATCACAGTCTAAAGATGAGGTCGCGTTGTTGTCGCAGTATACAAAGTGTCGCTCTGTATCTCCAGCGGCACTTTGTATTTTATTTCAAAGTATCACTTTATCAAGTATGCCGGGTTTTACAGAAGTTTCTTTCTTGGTCTACCTTGTCCCTTTTTTAAAGCATATGTCCTATAAATATACATATCACAAACATAGTTTCTGACAACTATCTTTTTCTATTATAGGTATTCAACCGCCGAAGATGATTCAGATAAACCGAAACGCGTAGGGTTAAAAATAAATACATTGTGTGCTAGAAGAAAGCCTTTGATTCTTAGTCAAATTCAGCCTTAGACAGGTGGACTGAGGAGACCATGTAGAGGCACTGGGGGTCGGCTGGTGGCTGTAGGCAGGCGAGGGACTTCGTGTAGGGGCCGGACAGAGATAAAACTCTCTAGCTACTCGGTAGGAGTCGACCAACGCTTCGCCGCATCCTTGGGGTGCTGACAGGCTACTGCGCCCTTAGAAGACACCTCACATTGATAGGCGTAGAAAGGGATCCCATGTGCCAGGAATGCGGCGAGGATGAAGAAACGTACTACCTGTGTGAATGCGAGGCTTTTGGGAGTCTTCGAGCATAATTGTTCAGTTCAAGGACTTTGCAGAGGAATCTGGTAAGTACCGTCCAATGGAAGACCGTCACTGCCTTCATTTTGTGGTCGAGGCGGTTTGGTGACGGAACCGAGGAAGTGTAGAGCATGGTTTCTGGGTAGCTGGGGTTGGAAAAAACGGCCCATTGTGAACTACTTGCTTGCCGTTAGCCTCCCCATCACTGCTACTACTACTACCGCTAAATTCAGACATGTTGGCGTTTAAAAATAATACTATAAATAGTGTTTCATGCACTGTTACCATTATGCGACCTTAGGCGCTTCAAAGACCACTAGGTACCCTTCTTGTACAAACCAGATACTTGACAAAATTTCCAGAATGAAAACGTAAAATTGCTTGTAGCATTTAGGTTGACCATTCTCAGCAAAGAGAGCAACATTAAACAAATCTAAGAATCAATGCCCTTCAAGTAATGTCAGAAAGTTATGCATCGCTTGAGTTTCTGTTTTAGATATGGCATTAATTTTGCATCGCTTCCTTCAATTTCTTTCAGCAAGCATCTTTCTTTTCTCGCCTCTGCTGGAAAAATTATATTCGTCTTTCTTCTAGTGTACCTGGTAGTCACTTGTCTTCATGTCTACATTTCTAAAGCTTCAATTATCTTTATTTTTGCTTCAATTTCCAGCTTTAGACTCCATACATTATCACGTCCCGTACGTATGACTAAGCCTCTTCCTGGGGACCACTTTAAAATATTTTTTAGTGCGAAAAGTATTTCGTCTAATGTCTACTTGCTTCGCTATCGCTAATAATAACCTCAAGATACGCGAATGTTTCTACTTCGCCAAGTTGTTGGTCATTCAGCTTGTAATTATAATAAGGCATCGTTAAAGTAAGGGAAGACAATTGTTACTGAACACAATACCAAACGAAACATTACAAAAATATTTTAACCTCCTCGATGTTTTTATCCCGCATTCAATCGACTTCTTATTGTCTCGTGAATTTCTTGAAAAATTTGTGGGGTATTTCGGATCGCCTGACATACGTTTATTATCGATTTTTGAGTTGCTAATTTTAGATGAGTGTGTCAGAATGTGCCGGTGTACCATCACGCCACATTTCTCCTCCCAGTAAAACCGGCACATCCTCGAGTAAAACAGGCAAATTTGGTAGTTAGTCTTCAACACTTTTCAAATTATGAGCCGTCGTTTTGTCTTGCTGGAACCAGATGTTATTGACTTCTGCTAATGGTAAGTTATTCTCCCAATTATTTTGAAATACATTTTAATACCGGTCGGAAGTTAGTGATCCAACCAAAAAATTGCCTAATTATCCTTGTTCCCAACATTCCTAACCACATGTTCAAACGAAAACGGTGTTAGTGCCTAGACGTTTCGTATAATCACGGATTTCTTTCAAAAATTTGTATTTCGTCTGTTGAAGATTCCGTTGTTGGTATCCATCTTCCACATCAGACCGTAATATTTTATTAACAAATTTTTTATACGTTTGACATTTCTTAGTGCACCACTCACAAAATGCCCCAGACTCAATCTTTGGCAGATTCTAAATTTGTAAGAATGACATTTGTTTATAGGTAAAATAAAATTTGCTGTAGATTTCAGCATCCCAGTTACTCGCTCAATATTTATAACCGATGTTGTAGGGTTGCAGGGTCTTGTGCTACAGCTAACAGTACATTAGGTTGAGTTCATTCAAATAAGCCATACTGCAATAAATTGGTAACTATTCTTCTATATATCTTTTTATTTGGCTGTACTCTTTCAGGGTAAAAACTTAAATACCTTTGCTCAGCTTCTGGAGTACAAAAATCTAATATGTTAACTTTTCTTCAAAAGAAAATTTCCAGCCTTATTTAAACAAATTAAAAGATGTCGTATCCAATTAACTGCATTGTAACAAAGTAAAGTAATTGACATTTATATTGTCAAAAGACCACTAATGTCATTAGAGACAACTTGTAGTTTATTTGTCAAAGCTCACTATGTTTAGGCCGTCTTAAGATTTTTTTGGTTTTGATGGTTTTATGTCTTACATTTTATTAACTAAAAAATATTATCAAAAATGTTACGGTTTATTGACTTTTCCAAAGGTACGACTTTCAGAAATTAATGTGTCTCAAGCATTCAGGGCCGTACCCAGAAGATTTTCCCTGAATCATTTTTTATGGCTAAAACAAGCTGAAAACAATTAAACCATTACAAATGATACATTCTATAACTTATATTTGAAAATGGTTTTATATTTTGTAACAAAATAACAGGGCCGTATTTAAAAAAATTAAGTTAATGATGGTTTCTCGGATATGAAACCTCGTATAACAAATTTGTGGACATCATCTAATTCAGCTTAGAAGGCAGCAATGGAAAATGTTTTTCACTTTTTGATGTCTCTTGGAATAACGCCAGAAGAAAATAAAAACCAATTTCGAGAAAATGACATTTTTTTAAAAAAATTCGGATGCGTGTGTATGTAAAATGCAAAACATCATCTCTCATGTTATGGTGGTTCTAGGCTTTCACAGAAGCTTCCACAACCACACAGTAGAGCAAAAAGTAAGCTGTGAGAAGAAACTACGTACTAATGAATCCTAACTAGGACGAAATCGGTCATGTCATCACGGCCTCTCTATTAGTAAATTTTCTTAATAAATAACACACAGAACTTGCAAAGCCTTATATTAACAAAAATGTATATATATATATATATATATATATATATATATATATATATATATATATATATATATATATATATATATATATATATTGTCACATTTGTCTATGAGAATTAAGTTTATGAACTTTGTTGCTTCTATGGTCAGTTGTAGTGTGTTGGTAACAGCGAACACTCTGTAATGATATTTCTAGAAGGGACCAGAAGTGACAGGTGTAGAATAGTGTAGAAGGCCTATAATCTCTATGGACAGTATAAATAGGCGAGCGGTACACATAGTAAGTTAGTTCAGTATTGAATTAGTGTGGTGCAGAGTAAGTGATCATAGAGTATTAAGCAAGTCAGCAGTAGTAAGTGTTGGGGTATAAGAAGCGATCATAGAAGCCGGATAGTGGAATATAGTTCTATGGACATTTAGTAATAGAGAGAAATATTTTAGTTGATGTGCTTATGGTGTTGGAAAATAGTTGGTTATAATAAATTGTAGTTTGAAAAGCTGTGTTTTGTTAGTCAACAAATCCAGAACCCCGTAGAACGTAACAATATATATATATATATATATATATATATATATATATATATATATATATATATATATATATATATATATATATATATATATATATATAGGGTCGCTGATAAGTCTGGAAACGGTCGATTATCCGGGAAAATATACAAGGTGTCGAAAAAAGTTTTATACAAAAGTTTTTGGGTTCTTCAATGTCTACTAGGCGGTGATAATTTCATTTATACAGGCTTGGTCATACAGGCGTGGCACACCAATATTAATTTTTTTTTAATGGAACACCCTATATATTATTCGATATTTCAATCCTTCTCTTAATTTTGAGCAACATTTATTAGAAGCATGATGTACATAAACTCAATCGTTTCCGGGTAAAAAAATAAATAAAAATAAACGCTATTGTTTTTAAAATCTATTGGATGAAGAACAAAAATAAATGAAAAGTAGAATATCTCTTGAAAACAATCTGTGAGTGTGAAAAGAACCGGTTGCGATGTTTTTAACATTGTTTGGAATCCTATTTTATAAGATGTTCAAAGTGTTCTCCATTGACCTCCTGACAATAATGAATTCGCTTAACAAAACATTGCACTGCATTTACAAGAGCGTTTTGAGGAATGTTATTAATTTCATGCACAATCCTTGCTTGCAACTCTTCAATATTCTGTGGTCTATTTTGGTAAATTAAATTTTTTACATGACCCCACAAAAAAAAGTCAAGCGGCGTCATGTCGGGAGACCTAGCTGGCCATTCAATAGTTCCCCTGCGCCCTATCCATCTGCCAGGAAAGGTTTGATTCAGATATTCCCGTACCTCAATTCCAAAATGAGGGGGTGCCCCATCCTGCTGAAACCATATTTCTTCCGCTGGTAGATTTGGGTCGTTATTGTTCGGAAATAATCGACTAACGTCTGGAACAATTGATTCTTGCAAAAGTGTCAAATATCGAGCAGAGTTCAAATTACCGTGTATAAAATAAGGTCCTATGATATGTCCACCAATAATAGCACACCAAACATTTACTTTTTGCGGTCTTTGGGTGTGAATTTGTTCCATCCAATGTGGGTTTTCGTCTGACCAGTACCTACAGTTGTGTCGGTTGACTTGTCCATTCAAACAAAATGTAGATTCGTCGGAAAACAAAATGTGGTTGGCAAAGTTAAAATTTTGGCGTAACTTCTCCATAATAAGTTCACAGAACTCGATTCTGCGATCAAAATCGTCTTCACTCAGTTCTTGCAATAAATGAATTTTATATGGACGGAACTTTTCCCGCTTCGTAATCTTTTGAATTGAATATCGACTCATATTGTGATTTAAAGCCAATTGCTGTGCCGAAGTTTTCGGATTTTCCACCACATCCAATATTACATTCAAAGAATTTTCTTCATTTGTAACGGTTACTGGCCTTCCAGTTCTAGGTTTATCCTTGATACCGCCAGTTTCGTGAAAACGATGCAAAGTTTTCGAAACTGTGGATTTGGAGATCGATTCCCGCTCAGGATACAACTCATTGAACATAATCACCACTTGAGCAAAACTTCGTGTTCTATCACCGTACCCTATCATCATTAAAATTTCGATACGTTCGGTTTCACTTAAACTTGCCATTTTGCACAAAAACTGTTGACACTAAATTACTAATGTTTCAAAACTGTTGACACTGAATGAATGTTTGACATTCGTTGTCCTGGAAACATTTTAAAACAAAAGAATAATACTGCGTTTCTTATGGGCATCTTATCTTATCTTGGGATTCCAAACAATGTTAAAAACATCGCAACCGGTTCTTTTCACACTCACAGATTGTTTTCAAGAGATATTCTACTTTTCATTTATTTTTGTTCTTCATCCAATAGATTTTAAAAACAGTAGCGTTTATTTTTATTTATTTTTTTACCCGGAAACGATTGAGTTTAGGTACATTATGCTTCTCATAAATGTTGCTCAAAATTAAGAGAAGGATTGAAATATCGAATAATATATAGGGTGTTCCATTAAAAAAAAATTAATATTGGTGTGCCACGCCTGTATGACCAACCCTGTATAAATGAAATTATCACCGCCTAGTAGACATTGAAGAACCCAAAAACTTTTGTATAAAACTTTTTTCGACACCTTGTATATTTTCCCGGATAATCGACCGTTTCCAGACTTATCAGCGACCCTGTATATAGTCGTAATCAAACAATATACATTAGACTCATAAAATATGTTCATCATCTCTTTTTATTATCCTTGATTGCTTTACGCACTTGTTAAGTCAATTCTTACACAATTCTCCAGATTGCTAGCTTTTTAATTAAATTGTTAGTCTACTTGAATCAGCTACGACTAGCACAGAATCGTCAAAACAAACAACAATACTGAAAAGCAATTCCCGCAACGTTCCCGCAATAAACAGCAGCAAATTCATAAACTACGTAGTGCGAGAGAGAATTAATAGTTATTTCTGGTTACAAACCCATTCATATTGTTATGATTGTTATGTTGGTACGTAGTTTACCGCTACTTGTACCTCTACCTTTGATTAATGACTGTTCGAGTGTTATACATTCATTGAATAATTGTACTGATTCCGTGATATACAACAGTAAATTACACGTACATTAATTATTTATTCAGCTGTTTCAGTGCCAGTGAAGCATTCCTGTAATTTTTCCGCAAGGGTCTGAATATTATATAGTCACGTGACGGCTAGCTGTTTATGAAATTCTCACGAAGTCGGATGTCTTCTCGTGTACATATATTTCAAAAGACTAATTATAGCAACCATGCTAAGCAGGGTTGCCATTACTGCCAATGCATCACTGTGCTCAATTTGAAATTGGATACTTTTACAATTTAATTAAAATCTAGAGATATTACAGCTCACCCTAGAGCCCAAACTTTTGCCTCAGACCTAAACATTTTTACTCACACCTTGCAGCACATTTCCGTAAAAATTTTGGAACGCAGCACAGGTGGGTTATAGTAACCAATTTTTATAAGTTTTTAGGTTCTGTAAGAATTAACCGAAGATAAATAGAGGTATACAAAAAGCCTGGACGCAGCAAGTGCGTTATGGTAGTGAATTTTCATAGAATTGATCTGGCACAAAATATTTTATAACTTTTTTTCTTGTAACATAGAAATCTAAATTTTGGTGTGTAGTTTACTTTTTATATCGTAAACCTACCTACCAAATTTGGTTATCATAGATTTTTTATTTGTTAAGATAAAAAAATTTTTCAAATGAAAACTCAAAATTTTCCCGGAAAACCTCGTCCGATTTTTTTGATTAACGAACTTGTCAAAGCCATTTACAAAAGGAAGATATGTGCCAAATTTTATCAAAATCGGCTTGTTATTCTTTGAGATAAAATTTTTTTTCGAATGAAAACTCAAAATTTTCCCGGAAAACCTTGTCCGATTTTTTTGACTAACAAACTTGTCAAAGCTATTTACAAAAGAAAGGTACATGCCAAATTTTATTAAAATCAGCTAATTACTTTTTGAGATAAGAATTTTTTTCGAATGAAAACTCAAAATTTTCTCGGAAAACCTCGTCCGATTTTCCTGACTAACGAACTTATCCAAGCTATTTACAAAAGAAAAGTAGATGCCAAATTTTATCAAAATCGGCCCATTATTTTTTGAGTTATCGGTGTGATACATACATATATATATATATATATATATATATATATATATATATATATATATATATATATATATATATATATATATATATATATATATATAAACATATAAAAATTGAAACTGACCACGGATATGGGTTCTAGGGGTCCTAGATCGCGCTCATTTGAAGAAATTTTTTCAAAATTCAAAAGTCGAGATCTTAGTGAATTTTTTCTAAGAAAATTCACTAAAAATGTAAGTTACACGAACGAGAGTCAGTCGAAAAGTATTTTTGAAGTATAAGCGTCCAAAAAAATCTGTAATTTTAACAAAATTGGCAGTGACAGTTGCAGAAACTTTTGACAATTATTTAACTAATCATCATAGCTGTAGCTGAATTGTATCTCTTACATACACAAGCGAAACTTATTTGAACGACACCTTGTATTATCTATATGCAAAATAATCCACACAATACGTACATAACACTACTTACTTTATCTCCTAACATTGGACCTCTTTAAACCTATTTATCTTAAATCTAATAGCTGCTTTTTATAAACAATTCACGACAAAGTATCTGAATTTTCATGTCAATTCAAAGTCACCCAAGTCATGGGACAGTCTGTAGGTTAGAAGCACTAACGACTGAATATCTTAATATATCCATCTTTGCTTATTCCACTTACCTATATACTGCACAATAATGTCCTTTTCTAACAACGAATATCATTCGCTGCAGTTTCCAGATTGTGTTTACTTTTATTGCGGACAAACTTGGTGTGTTGTGGGTTTGTGTGTTTTGTTTCTTTAACGTCGGCTTATTTCCGCGACTATGGCCAATCACCGACGCCAGGGAGCAGTTTCACCTCACTATCCTGAAAATATTGCCGAACCCCTGCCTATCTGTAAGGAGGGCAGGGATATTTAACGTGCCCAACATCGGATGGACACGGAACCGACGGCTTTACGCCCCCTCCAAAAGGCGGAACGTGAAAACATTCAACTTGCTCAAATACAATGCCAGAACCACGGTTGATGTTAATGTTATAGTTTGTACTGAAAAAGTGAAAGGAGAACACTGGGATCGAACTCAGTACCCTTCGGTTCAGAGGCACACGTTCTTTCCTCTGAACCACCGAGGTTCTGGAAAAACTGGATTACAATTATTTAACAAAAGTAATATTGTCAAATTGCATCTGTAGTTAAATGGCAATAATTGAGTTAAACTTCGGAGAGAATGTTCCAATATATATATATATATATATATATATATATATATATATATATATATATATATATATATATATATATATATATATTCAACAAGGTTTTCGCGGTCATTGATATGAGATATACTTGGTTCTCGAGGTGAACCCATAATTTATCAAAACTCGAACCATTTTCAAAAGATTAAGAAATTATATGAAAGGAAATAAATGTTAAGGCCTCAAGTAGCCTACTACTTAGAGTGGTGAATAAGGATAGGGTGGGTAGTTGTAGCTCGATTACGGAGTCTCAAGCTACCTACTCCCAAAATCTCTCTGGAGGCCGTCTTCAGGATATCAGTGTGTTCAACCTTAGACCCAGATATATTTCAGGTCCAAGGTTGAACACACTGAGATGGCACACTGACGAGCTCTAGTAATAAAATAGATCTAGCCATATATATATATATATATATATATATATATATATATATATATATATATATATATATATATATATCTATATCTATATATATATATATATATATATATATATATATATATATATATATATATATATATATCTATATCTATATATATATATATATATATATATATATATATATATATATATATATATATATATATGACCTGACTTGAGCTAACCTGACCTGACCGGAGCTGAATTGGGCTGATCTGATCGGACCTGAACTGACCTGGCTTGGCCAAAAAACTTTGGAGAAGGTAAAAAGAACACGCATGTAACAAACAAAAATTTTAAAATGTTAGTTTGAACCTCCCACAATGCAAAAACTTATTTCCACAATATAAAAATAGAATAAGAGTGCATATAAGGATGCAAACTTCATCAATCAGCAGTCGATTTATTTAAAACTAGTTGTATGACACTGTTGCCATTCGCATTTTTAAACTCTTTTTATCGATTAAATTCCATAACTTAGGTATATATATATATATATATATATATATATATATATATATATATATATATATATATATATATATATATATATATATATATATATATATATATATATTATGAAACTTATGAAGAGTTTCACAAAGCTCGATTAAATATTTAACGGCTGGTTAGTTAATCAGAGCTTCAGACGACCAATCACAGCTTCAAAATATTTGGTTGTCATGGCAACAACCCGAATTCTAGTCTGTGATTGGTCGTCTTAATCCTTGATTAACTAATCGGCCGTTAAATATTTAACCAAGCTTTGTGAAACTGGGCACTAGCCTGCTATTCTCGCTCGGCCTCTCGAGTCATAAAAAATAATTTGAAAGCTTTATATTTCAAATTGTTTTTATATTTGAATTTTTGCGCATTAAATAACTTCAACAACTTTCATCCCAATATTTTTACATTTTTGACTCTTCTCCCTACAGAAATGTACAACATGACAACACCTCATGTGTACCTTCCAAGACAAACAATCCTCAGTTTTAAAAAGAACAAACCAAACGATTAAAGTTCAATTACATTAGCCGTAAGAAGGTGTCGAAAGACAATAACGTAGTCATTTTGGAACCAATGGAATGGAATTTGTCAAGTGCTGTGATTATTTAGTGACAGCAGCTTTATGTTGTTTATGATTCATTTTATCAAAATTTTAAGGTTAGCGTAAAATACTTTACAGGCTTTTAACCGTTGTGTTGATAGAAATATCTCCTCTGTTCTAAATGGCCTCCCATTTATATCTACCTTTGTTTCACATTGCTTTGAATGGTAACTAAGCATTAACCTATATTTATAATAACTATCTATTACCCGTATAACCAAACAAAACCTATTTTCAAGTTGTTTGATCTCATATAATAAGAAAAACTATTGGGCATTTAAAATTATATTACTTTATTAAACAACTACCTAGTCTCTAATCGCCTAGTCTAAACCGATTGTGTCTCATCTTTCAATTATTTTCAGCGAGGGACAAAAATACAATAAGTATTTATTATATCATATAGGTATTATGAAAGTAGAGTGTATCATATATTGTAGATAGTGATGGTAATTAAAAATTTAAAACGTGGCGTCTAGTTAAATTATATTTTCTTATCGGGGAAATAAGCTACTGGAAAATTTTAATTGGCTACAAAGTTGTGAAACTGTTAAAACTATTAATAGCAAAATAAAAAAAATTGGGACGCAGCAAGTGCGTTATCGTATTTTCATAAGAATTGTACACTATTATTCCGGAATATTACTGAAATTAATACTTTAAATTTAAGAAGACCTTTAATTTTATAGGTACCTACTAATAATACACGGTCATTTGAAGAATCTTTTAGAAACTGTTCTAGACTCTTTTGAGAAAACTTAATTTCCTATAAGGGTAGAATATCTAAATTTGGTATATCTAGGTACCTACATTAAGTCTCTTAAAAAAAATTTGTAATACCATTTTCATTAAAGTTACAAAAGCTTTCCAAAAGAAAACTTAATTCGTATCTAGAAAGGAAGGCATCTGCAAAATTATAAACGTGGCAGGTATTTTTCCTTATTAATCGCCTGAATGATTTCGTTTTAGTCAACCTAATAGAACCGATTTTCCCAACAACAAAAAAGTTTTAAAAAATAAATTCTGCTCTTTTTTATTGACAACGAAAAAATGTCTAATGAAAATTATTATTTTAGGCTGAAGGGTGACAAAGTTAGCCAGAAGTTTTAAAGAAAAACGAGATATTGGTCCAAACGTATGAAATCTGGATACTATTGTTTCTGCCAAATATTAAAGTTAGTGAAACAAAGCAATACGTTACATGTGCATCGAACCCGGGAACCACGCGTGTAAGTCGAGCAACTCAACTCAACTAAACACCACTTATTAATCTCAATAGAATAGTATACAAGAATGTACATGAAAGGGTTTTACAAATTATTTGTTTTACCACTCGACAAAAGAAATTTGCTAATAAATTGTGTTATGAGTTATTATTATTTACCTGGTAATTATAAAAACGAAAACGGGCTACCACAGGAAGTTTTATATTATATACTAGGAGTAAATTAAATGAACAGCTAATTACAGATCTAACAAGCGGTTTTAAAATCATTTTGTAGAGACGTCAGCCGATTTTGTTTATAATATTTAGTTTATTCTTTTGTACCTTCTCATATATAACATGAAACAAATCATGGTTTGGCAAAACTGTCATATTTTTTATAAGAATGATAGTTTCGTAAAAATATTGGTATTGCCTTCCTTAAACCTTAATATTTTCACTACAACATGCTCCATTTTCAGTCTAAAACTCCGCATGGGGTCGTTCATCAAGCTAAAGGTATAGTTTATTTTAAAAATTATTCAATTCCCCACTTAAACAAAAATCACATCATTTTTAATCTTATGTCATCTGTGATTCTAGTTGTAATGGTTGACAACGGGTTTAGGGATTTTAATGGCCGAGAGTTCTCGACTGCTGGTTCGGATTATGTTTTGCCCGTGTTATTTGTATTGGTTGGTCCTATAGTATGTGTCAATGTATATATATATATATATATATATATATATATATATATATATATATATATATATATATATATATATATATATATATATATAACATAAAAATATTCAACCGGACCTTGGATATAAGTTCTCGAAGCCCTATTTCGCGCTCATTAAAAAAAAATCAGAAAATATCACCATCGTTACCTCTCTATTAGTGAATTTTTGTCCATGAAAATTGACTAAATACAGACATACAGGTTTTCCCTCTGGCTTTTTTTTCTTCCTCGGGGCTCGTCCGCGTCTTTGCTGCCTCGATAGCACTGCAGCCTTTGGTTTGTTTTGCATGCCCTTAGTCTTTCTACTCCACCCATTCCAAAACCTCTGTACCTTGAACTAGTCTGCACAGCGATTGGTAGGGTGAAATTTTATATTACTCTGTCTCCGGTCTAGACTGACCCTGGATCAGTTGTCTTTTGCGGTCCAGAGGAAGATGTGCTCGGTTGATTACTCCCCCTCACCGCAGAGTCTGCATGTGAGGTCCCCCTCGAACTGCCCCATTTTATGCAGGTGTTTCTTGACGGCCATGTGTCCCGTCAAGTGACCTGTTATGTTTCTGACCTGTCCTCTGCTAAGATTCAGCAGCTCCACAGCTCTCTTTGAACTGTGTTCGTTAGCTACTGACTTCCCATGTCTGAGCCCTGGACAGTCTGCCTAGTACACCTTGTGTTAGTTTTTGACCCAGGACTTAATGGCTCCCCTGGCAGTGCTCTTTGTCACGCCCAGAACCGGTTTTGGTCCCACAAAATGGTTCTACTGACCCTCTCTCCGCGAGACTGACAGCTTCTTCATTGCCTTTGACCCCCGAGTGACCCGGCACCCAGATAATGGTGACCTCATTCTGCCCAGTCAGGTCGCTCATCTCATTTCGGCACTCACTTACCAGCCTGGAGTTTACCCGTGGGCTACTTAGGGCCTTAAGGGCTGCCTGGCTGTCTGTTGCTATGAGGATCCGCTTGTTGATGTAGCCCCTCCTCTTGTTCTCCCGCACACAGTGCAGTACGGCGTACATTTTGCCTGAAGGACCGTTGCATTGGCTTCCAGGGAAATACTATGTCTTACCCTCGGTCCTTCCGAATAAACACCTGCCCCCGTCCCACGCTCCCCGCCGGATCTGTCCATTATCCAGACGAGCGCGTCCCGTGGCAAGACCGGCCTCTCCTCCCGCCATGCCTTGCGGTCGGGGATTTCCACTGTAAAATTGTTTTCCCTGCAGATTCGCGGGCTCGCGAAGTCTATTGCAGGCTAGTCTTTATAGTCCTAGCCTGGCCTCCCCATGACAACTAAGTGGGGGGGGGGGGGCAGACTGCTGGTTCGGATTGTTATGTTTTACCCGTGTTATTTGTATTGTTTGGTCCTATATATATATATATATATATATATATATATATATATATATATATATATATCTCTATTAGTGAATTGTCAATGAAAATTGACTAAAATACAGACATACAGGCTTTCCCTCTGGCCTAATAAGAACTTATTGCAACTGCGACGAGCTACGTCTTTACAGCTTCGTCAGACAATAATTTTTGCTTGACATTTAATTGTAATATGTTTATAAAGTGTGGTATATCTTTATGAATAGAAAAAAGTTATTTCTAATTATGCCAAAAAAATTGGCTGGCATAAGAAAAACAGTTGATGGCAGTATCTCAGAACCGAAACGTCTGAATTAAAAACTGAATAAAGCAGTTGATAGGCGGCAAAAAAGGGTCCTACTCACGGATTTACCGATTGTTTTAAATTGGAGAAATTGCAGCCCTTATCCGAAAATGCATACCCTTGTTTTTTGAAAATATCTTGAGCGACCACCAGCCTTCGAACAGATTTATATCCGTTGTTAAAAAGTTGTAGTAAATTCAGTTTTGGGGTTATCCTCAGAACTGAATTTACTACAACTACTCCCATTAAATCATTTTCGTATGTCTTATAGTTTCCGCGATCCCAATACATCAACCATCAATTTGGGACACGCTGTATATATATATATATATATATATATATATATATATATATATATATATATATATATATATATATATATATATATATATTTATATAAACATGTAAACATTTTAACGGACATTGAACGTGGATTCTAGATACCCTAATTCTCGATGTTTGAAGAAATGTTTCGATATGCTTACCATGGACATCTTTATTAGATACGAATTTTCCTAATAAGAATTCGCTTATAGTTTAATTAGCTAAAATTATAGCCAGTTAAAGACAATTAGAGATACTATAATCTGCCTCTTTGGTGATTTGATATAGTTATTTATATTTTTATTTATACTAATAATTATAATTCGTTTATTGATATAAATTGTATAATATATTGTTTACCACATGTCTGTTTTATTTGACAATAATGATAAAAAACGAATGCAAATTTCTAAATCCGTTTTTTCGGGTTTTACTGTGCAATCAGCTGATGCAGTGATTTTAATTTTCCCTCCTGTTTTAAATGGAAACAAATAAGAAGATCCCATGACACTAGCTACAAAAGAACGGATGCATGGCCCCCCATCATATGTTTGGATGAGTAGAATGAAACGCCTCGTGTAAGTATGGCTTCCATTTCTCGACGCCATCTGCGATAAACAAGCCAATTTGTTCGTATGCCAGTCTTGATGGAATAAACAAACGACGGTAAGTAAACAAACGTTTTATGTCTTATTATCTTAGATATAGTAACCAGATTTAGAATAGTTCATAAACTTATTACGGCCTTTGTTCAGGTGGTAATAATAACTATATACCTTCTGGTTACGTTAAACGTTGTTTGTCACGCGTGCTGTGGTTTAAGTGATTCAGATGTTAGTGGCCTAAATAATACTCATAATTTGTTTGAGTGTATTGTACCTAGATCTAAGGCAATTTGTTTATTTTCGGTTTTCATTTATTTACATGGTTGTTATTAAATACATAGTTTTTATTCTATTGAATTTAATTTCGTTAGGGAATGACTTAATAGTTGACAGTGCACTCTCGAATTTTTTACACGATAACTAATACTAATACGATAAAACAAAGTTTTAAGTTTGTTATAAAAAGATACCTATTATTATATTATAAAATTTTTAAATTAGTTTTAAACATCTAAGAATTAAAAGGATGATTAAGATTTTGCTATGATTATCTACTCAACAGTTCCACAAGCAAAAAAAAGTCTGGACGCAGTAAGTGCGTTATGGTAGTGAATGTTCATAGACATGATTTGGCATCAAATATTTTATTATAACTTTTTTTTCTTGCAACATAGTAATCTAAATTTTGGTGTATAGTTTACTTTTTACATCGTAAACCTACCTACCAAATTTCGTTATAATAGCTTTTTTATTTTTTGAGATAAACTTTTTTTTTGAATGGAAACTCCAAATTTTCCCAGAAAACCTCGTCCTATTTTCCTGGTTAACGAACCTGTTCGAGCCACTTACAAATGGAAGGTACACGCGAAATTTGATGGAAATCGGCTCATGATTTTTTGAGTTATCGGTGTGATACACACACACACACACAAAATATATATATATATATATATATATATATATATATATATATATATATATATATATATATATATATATATATATATATATATATATATATATATATATATATATATAAATAAACATATAAAAATTTAAACTGACCCCGGATATGGGTTCTAGTGGTCCTAGTTCGCGCTCATTTGCAACAATTTTTCAAAATTCAAAAGTCGGAATCTCCCAATTAGTGAATTTTTTCTACGAAAATTCACTAATAAGATCGTTTGCTACAGAGTGCACAGGGTGTTCCAAAAGTGATGGTATGGACATAAAGTATCAGTAGTTTTTTTGCATCAAAATCTTAAGATTTCGACAAAGTCACCCCAGTCCAAGGGTCAAATTTCAAAGAGAAACAGTGTGAGAAACCGAATTTTGTTTTCCTTGATATCTGAAAAAATATTTGACAAATTTTTTCAAAATTGATGCAGGTTAGCTGTACATAGTAATAAAAAATATCTAATTCCCACTTTGCCCCTAGCGGGTAGAGGCCGCTATTTTCGGTACCCTTCAAGTTTACCATATTCACACCTTATTTTTAACGTCGCTAGGAAACATTCCATTAGAAAATAGTTTGTGTTTTCTAACAACAAAACATTATAGACGCAGCAAGTGCAGCACGGTAACGAATTTTCATAAAATATTTTTATTTTATTAACTCAATTTACTAGGAAAGCTAGAAACTTTACTTTTGACACAATGAACTTGTATAATTGGGCTAGCTAACGAACTCATCCAAGCTAATAACAAGAGAAAGGTATGTGCCGAGTTTTATCGCAATCAGTTAATTACTTTTGAGTTATCGGTTGGATATATATATATATATATATATATATATATATATATATATATATATATATATATATATATATATATATATATATATATATATATTAATAATACTATGTTATATAATAATTTGAATTTTGTTTTTCCTGCCGATAGAGTCAGTCACTTTATTATTTTTATTTTATTTGTCGTAATAAACATCTTAAAAAATCTTCATTTCCGTACCCCAAGAAGAACAATCAAATTTTCCGATTTTATACCTTGGATCGAGAATAAGTATCGCACAATAGATCCAAATATTTTTAGTACTTACATATTGAATTTTCTCCACTTTAATATCAAAAACATGAAAACAACTACCTTCATGTTTACACTATTTATGTATAAGGTTTTTAAAGATCAATTACACGACCTATTTTTGCCAATTGTACAAAGTATGTATTATATCATTTTACCTTATGTACAAGTATATTTTCTGGAGTCATTCCGACAAAAAAAAAGAGTTCTGCAATTTTTATTCTTCCTTATAGCTCCCTTGAAGTTTATGTTTTTAAAGAGAAGCGGGTT
The DNA here is from genome assembly GCA_964006375.1 of Tillus elongatus. Taxonomy (NCBI): domain Eukaryota; kingdom Metazoa; phylum Arthropoda; class Insecta; order Coleoptera; family Cleridae; genus Tillus; species Tillus elongatus. Next base: position 234,330,324 of record OZ023262.1, read on the forward strand.
TTCCTACGTAAACCAAACCGAGAAATTGAAGGGTTGTATTCGTTTTGCAAAGTATGTAATTGCAAATTTCGCGATGGAAATATTTTTTTTCTTATGGATACCATAATAGGATGGGCGATGGTTATTCGTGATAAAGTGAAAATTGTATGCCGTCAATAACATACTTTTAAATTCAATTTTTGAACATTATATAAAGCTATAAAACTTCTTTACAAATATTATAGTTTGTGTAGTTAGCTGACTGGGGCTTGCTGCAATGTTTTAAGAACATTCTTATCTGTCTACTAAAGCTACTTTATATGCACAACAGGTTTTTCGAATCAAATTACCTTTATCTAAAAACAATTACAATATAGCAACAAGACTTGATAATATGTACTGGTTTCTCCATTTTGTTTTGTTTTATTTTGCGAAATGCAGTCTCCGAGAAACGGCGACTCAAAATGATACGTTTTACCTGTTATAGACGGACTAATGTGGAATTAGTTAGGAAATTTTATTACAACGGATTTAAATTGGCACTAAATCCCCTTATTTATAAGATGAAATCCAGGCTCTTTTACATTTTTAGTGAAGAATACTTAACATAATCTTAAAATGAATGTGCATAAAATGCATAAATGCAGGTAACGTAAAATTTATGCTTATGAGAGATACTGAGATTATCATATAAAATACAGAATACATGAACACCTATCTCAATTAAGGTTTGTTTATATTATGCAGATGCTTATTATGATATTACCAAGGGGCAAAATATTATCATACTGATGGAGTCTAACGAACATGAACCGCTTGCACATAACACTTATTTGCCATTTTGTTATTTGCTTAAGATATACCCTGTCGCTGGCTGTAATGCTTTGAATAAGCGTTTTATGTATTTTAGGAAAAGTTCATGGTTCTTATACAAAACAAATTACACAAAATATGTCTCCTATCTACACTTTAATAAAATCAATACATTTCTTAATTTTTACAGGCATACTACAAGGATGACAATCAACACAAGGTGATTCGCCACTAGCGGTCCCAACTTCAAGATAAAGCAATTTTACGAACATCATGGTAGCACCAATTTTTCAAATAGTTTACTAAACATTCCCACAAAATTTCCATCGGCAGCAGATCTGGTGATAGCGTAGGCCAGTAAAGTATTACAGCGTAACTATTTAAAAGAGTCTGAACATCAGCAACATGAGCTCTTGCTTTTTTTTGCTGTAGTGGCACTCTTCAATCGTTGCCTGAAGAGGACTGCGATTGGTTGCCAATATTAGGTAAGTAGTAGTTTCAATTTAAGTTTAATATAAGGTGGATGAAATGCACAATAAGCCAAATGTTGCAGTGCTATCAGGGCGGCAAAGCCGCGGACAAGCACTGAGGAAGAAAAAAAGGTGGATGAACTTTTTATCAATTTCCTAGCCATAAAAACTATAATAAATGATAAGATTTTCTCACCGGTAATCCATTAGACGCATATTGTCTATCTTCAAAATTGTTATAAACGTACTTTGTTTTATTATATATATTTCTATCACGAAGTGATAGCTATGCACTTGTCTTCGGATTTTTACTCTTAATTGTACACTTTGGGCTACAGTAACTGATATATATATATATATATATATATATATATATATATATATATATATATATATATATATATATATATATATAAAGACGCAAATTATTGCCCATGGTTGCCCTTTGTAATTTGTAAAATATCACATGCTGCTATATGTATAGACGTAGTGGCTTTGTCCCTGGTTTCACAATAGCTACTCACGTACTCTGGACTAATTTTGCCCTCACGTCACCGTCAGGCGAAAGAAAATTGAAAAGTATACGGACAAATGACAACTTGAAATCAAATAGTTAGATTATTTTGATTCAAAATCTTTTCGAAAGGTAAATTAAGAGATTCGGGCATTTAAATGTGACATATCTCTGATATCAATCATAATTTTTTTAACAATCAACTCAAAATAAAAGTAATGACAACAGCAATACCAGCTAGAAAATACCACCATCGGGATACTTGATTCACGTGTTCAAATCATTGAAATAATTTATTTCTTGTTTAAAATTTTTTACTTCGAGCTACAGCTGCTGAAACAGCTAAGTGAGGGCACCTTCAAATGCTGCTTGTTGCATAAGTATATTCTAAAAAAAGTACAATTTTTGATTGGGGAAGTACCACTCGATCCGGAAAATTGTATTTTCTTACTGCGAGGGCATGGCGACAAAAACAGGGTCAAACGATGGAGTTGCTCACATATTCAATAATAATCATTCCGATCGTCCAGCGATGGCGACATCAACTGTATCGAAATGAGTGATTTGGTATCAAAAAGTGTTACGAATGAAGAAAATAGTTTCCAAGTTCGTGCAAGCGTTACTGCGATCACAAACTAGAATTGGCGAATCATCTGTACATAAAACTTTAAGAGTAAATAAATTCCACCCATACAAGATAATACTAACGCAAGAGCTTCTGTGGGATGTCTTTGTTCGAACATTAGAATTTTCTGAGGACATGATGAAACGGTTTGGCGGAAATCTACTTTTTGTATGTGTTTCTCTGACGAAGCTACATTCCAGTTAAGTGGTAAGGTTATTTGGCACAACACGCAATATTGGTCCGAAAATAATACCTTTTGGATTAGAGATTCCCATACGCCGTATCAACAAAAAATTGTGTTTGTGCCGGAATATTGTGCAATCAAATCGCCACACCATTTTTCATCGATGGTAATTTGACGGGTGAAAGATACGTCAATTTTTTTAAACACTCAGGTACTTCCAGAAATCCATAACATTGTTGGAATACCGTTCGAGAATCTCTGGTTGTAGCAGGATGAGACCCACTGTCATTTTGCATTGATTGTAATGTATTAAACAAAACCTTCCATCGAAGCTGGATCAATAGAAGGAGTGCGATTTAGTGGCCAGCAAGGTAACCTGATCTAATATTCCTAGATTATTTCTACTAGGTCTATTTGAAACAAAGTGTACGAAACAAAACCTACAAAATAAATATAATACAATGCTAGAATAAGATAACAATAGAAACTTTGAAAAACTAAATGTACCACACTGTTAAGTAACTGAAGGTAATTAATTTGAAGATTTAATTAATTAGGGGACTCACCGAAATCTAACACCACGATGATGAGAGGCAAGGCGACTCACCTCAATCAAGCACCTCCATGGTGAGAGAAAAACGGACTCACTTAAATCCAGCACCCCGAAAGGAACAAGAACCACCACATCTTCGTTGTTATTTATGGGTTACGCTAAAGGTAGCTTATTTACTAGATTTTTTAATGTTTAAAACAAAATTTTATTGTAAATTCAAATTTGCAAAACTAAGGTAAATTTTGACCAAAAACATCAAGTGTTTAGAACAAAAAAAATGTAAATTTATTTTTTAATTGTATTGCAGAATTCTCTAAATTGCAAAAACCCAAACAAATTATATTCGTCGATTACATCTGCCACGAATCTGAAAAAATATTTGTTTCTAATACAAGTTACCTAGTTTTTAAGTGTAGAATGCGAATCTACCACCAAAACTGTGGGTTCCTGTTTAAGATTTTAAAGTTGTATCCCGCCCCACCCACGGGGGTTGAGGTGCGAGGATCAATCTTGGAATCACTTGATAGCTGTTTTAACAATATCACACGCGTGTTTTTTCATTTCCCGGTTTAACCAGCATTTTTTCAAGATATTCAACCGTTTTCCAGACTTCCTGGACACCCGGTACCTATGTCAAATTGATGTCATACTATTAAAATCAAATCATGGTTGAAAGATTTACTAAATAATAGCAGCGATTGAGTCATTGGTGGGAAGAAGTGAAGGTTTTGCCATTGAACATCAAAATTTGAATTATCGACAATTTTTCGATGAAGCAGATAATTATTCAGGCAAAGTTTTAACATTTTGCATAATGCATATTGTGTAATCTTATTATAGTACAGGCAATATAGAATTTGTTTCTGTATTAAACTACAGGAGTTATTTTTTTTATATAGATAGGTTCTGAATGACGTACTGAATGTAAAAACACAAAATCCTTACAAATTAGGAGGGCGGAAGTGCCGCCATTTTGAGAAAAACCGTTTCGGCCTATATCTCCGCAACCGTGCACTTTAGGCCAAAAATGGTAATGACCTTTATTGTAGATAATTGCATTTCTCATCTTTTTTCTAAAATACATTCTTTTTTGTATCACTCACCGTTTACAACTTATAGGACTATTAGCATTCATTTATTGACTTTTTTACCTATATCTTTGTTAATAATTGTTTAAAAAATAAAATGCTTATAACTTAACTTTTTAATCGATAAATTTTCTAGAACTTATCCTTAAAACTTTTTTTTCTCAAATTAATATTAGTGAATTTTTTTTAAAAAAAACATTCACTGAGACCCCGACTTTTGAATTTTAATTTTTTTTTTAAATGTGCGTTAATTATGCCCGACCTCACTCCTCTGAATTTTTACCTATGGGGTAAATTGAAATCAGATGTTTATGCGACTCCAGTCAACACTAGGGAAGAACTTAAAGATAGAGTCCGTAATTGTTTGGATAATATTGATCCCGCAGAAATACGGCATACAAGTGAAGGAGTTGTAATACGCTTAGAGCGATGTATTAGTGCGAATGGTACAAAACTTGAACAATATCAATCATGAGTTTCTTAGATAGTCATAATCATTTTCAACTTTCAATACTTTTGGTTATTCTGTTATTTGTTGAAATTTCATAAATATTAAATTAATTATTTTTGTTTTGTTTGGTAAACCACAAATATCTCGACAATTATCAACTTTAGGTATAGAAAATGCTAATATAGTTTGAAAGAGAATTATCTGCTCTATTCAATGAGAAGATAATATACAGGGTGTTCTATTTGAAATAAATGAGTTATTCTAGTTTAAAGCACACCAAATTCTAATACATCCTACAAAACAGCCTGCATAAGAAACAATTTTTCCTCACAATCTTGTCGAAGCTTAATGGCCTTGGAACGTGTCTGACAAATTAAAGAATTTTCAGCATCCTAACAGACATGAAATCACCTTCATTAAGTCAGCCCCCACTTGAACAGAATTATCAAATAAATTGACTTAACTCGAAAACAGTTGAAGATAGGGAGAGCATACTCTAATAACTTTTAACCTAAAATTAGATGAGTATTCTAAAAATGCAATAATATACAGGGTGTTTTATTTGAAATAACGATATCTATTTACAGTGTACCCGAAAGTCCGCCATTTTGGAAATTATTTCCGTTAAATAGAGCATCTTCGGAAACCCCCGTATACAAATTTTCAGCACTCAAAAGTGTTTATTTTCGGAAATAATCTAATACATTACTCGACGTGCGACACCCTATATATATATATATATATATATATATATATATATATATATATATATATATATATATATATATATATATATATATATATATATATATATATATATATATGTCTCACAACGATACCTCAAAAAATAATGGGCCGATTTTGATTAAATTTGGTGAATACCTTTATTTTGCAAGTGGCTTGGTAAGTGCGTTAGCCAGGAAAATCGGCCCAGGTTTTCCCGGAAAATTTTGTGTTTTCTTTAAAAAAAATAATATCTCTGGAAATAACAAAGTAAAGGCAACCAAATTTGGTATGCCGGTTTATATCATAATAGGTAAATTACCTACCAAAATTTAGTTTTTTAGGTTAAAAGATGAAAAGTTATAGGCATTTAAAGAAAAATAAATTGGGGTTTTCCCCAAAACGTCAAAGTCGCGATTTAAAACGTCAAAATTGGCAATATTTACGCAAAGAACCTGAAACTAATATAAGCTATGGAAAGAAAATGTCTCAAGACGAATATTTTACAAAGCCTGAAGTCTGAGCTTCAACCGTCATTGTCCTTCGTTTTTACTAAAATACTTCCAGAAAAAATTGTCGATTGAAAAGTGCAAAATTTAACGCGTTATAACTTTGAAAATACTGATTTGAGAAAAAAAAAAGTTTCCATAAAAGTTGTAGGAAATTTGTCGATTGAAAAGTTAAGTTATAAGCATTTTATTTCTTAAACAATTATTAACCAATATATAGGTAAAAAAGTCAATAAATGAATGCTAATAGTCGTATAAGTTGTAAACGGTGAGTGATACAAAAAAAATTACAAAAAAATGAAAAATTCAATTATCTACAATAATGGTCATCACCATTTTTGGTCTAAAGTGCACGGTTACGGAGATATAGGCCGAAATGGTTTTTCTCAAAATGGCGGCACTTCCGCCTTTAATTTGTAAGGGTTTTGTGTTTTTACATTCAGTACGTCATTCTGAACCTATCTATAAAAAAAACTCCTGGAGTTTAGTGCATTATGAACAAGAGTAACGGGCTCTTCTATTGCCTGTACTATTAAATAAACATAATAATAATCGTACTAATAAATGTTATGTATATTTTAAGCGATTTTGATGCCAGTTACATTTTTAAGCAACAGCATTAGTAGTCGTAAAACCTACAATTTCTTCAAACTCAGTGAATATACTGATCATATGTCTACACTTTCTAGTTTTTAAATGTCCTATTAGTAAAGGCGCATACCTGAAGAGATAAAAAGGAGTATAAGAAAACATAAACATACCACATACCCCAGTAGAAGTCCTAGACACTATTTTAGTAAAAGAATATAAATAGTATCTGTAGTACAGTTCAAAGAACCTACATATCTCCTATATGAGTTTGTTTGGATACCAGCATTCCCTGAATTAAGATGCCTTGTGTTTTACTATCATTGTTCTTGAGAATTCCCATTAGCTATTTGAACATGATGATTTATTACCGTTAGAATTAATAAATTAATTCTTATAATAAGCCTTAATTATTAACATGCATAAAGGAATTCTTCAATTCTGCATTCTAATATATCATAAACATAATTGGTTATTATCTGAGAGGACCTTTTCGTGGCGTTTTAAACGATAAGATTAGAGAACCGTAAGATGTACATTGTCGAGATAATACTCATAATGACTTATGGGTTCCTTAAAATGGAGACCGACTGTGCTATTAACATGTCAAAGGTTACCAGTGTCATAAAGCCGGGGACTATTCACTTAAGAGAAAATAATTATTCATTATATGATTTAAAACTCTTTTTAAAAATATGGTGAAAGGGTAATAAAAATAGAGTTTGTTAAAATAGAGAGTTTCTTAGCAACAAAGTAGCAAACATAATAAAGTAAAAGAGTCTGAACGCAGCAAGTGCCTGAATTTTCATATAAATAATCTGGCACCAAAGGTGTTTTTAAATCAAATGCTTATATCTTTTATTTCTTGCATCATAGAGATCTAAAAAGTTTGGTAAAAAGTTTATCCTTTAATAACGTAAATCTAGGCATGCAATTTGGTTAGTTTTTTGAGATAAGATTTTTCCAAAAGAAATCGCAAAATTTTCCGGGAAAACCTGGTCCGAGTTTACTTGCTAACGCAATTATATATATATATATATATATATATATATATATATATATATATATATATATATATATATCTATCGTTTCGGCTCCTGTTTTGGAGCTATTCCCAAGAGGTTAGGGAAATATGAACAGAAGTGAACTCCTTAATAAGCACACTTGAAGAACACCCAAATCACCACAACACGTATTTCAGAGACCTTACGATCGTTTCGTTGACAATGTCAACATCTTCAGAGGAAGAAAATTCTCTTCCTCTGAAGATGTTGACATTGTCAACGAAACGATCGTAAGGTCTCTGAAATACGTGTTGTGGTGATTTGGGTGTTCTCCAAGTGTACTTATTAGTGCTCATCACAGGTTCCAGATTTCACATAGTGGATTCCTTAATCAATGAAGGCCTCAATCTGCATACTCCTTAGAGCGGTGGATATGGATATGTTAAGGTATTGTACTTTGATTACGGGGCCTCAATCTGCCGACTCCCCAAATCTTGCTGGAGATCATCTCTAGGGTCTCAACCCTACACCTGAGAGAGATCGAAAATCGAGAACCTTAGAGACGATCTAATCGAGATTTGGAGAGTAGGCAAATTGAAGCTCCGCAATAGAGCTACAACAACCCAAACTATCCTTATCCGCCGCTCCTGAAACAAGTTTTACCAAATTTACCCTTCCGAACATATATATATATATATATATATATATATATATATATTATATATATATATATATATATATATATATGTTTCGGCTTCCGTTTTGGAGCCATTTTCAAGAGGTAAAGGAAATATGTAAGGACATGGCCTTTAAGGCCTCAATCTGCCTACTCCTTAGAGCGGTGGACAAAGGTGGGTTGAGTTGTTGTAGCTCTATTACGGGGCCTAAATATGCCTACTCACCCAAATCTCGCAGGAGAGCGTCTCTAAGGTCTCAGTCTGTTCAACTAGATCTCTCTTAAGTCTAGGGTTGAACACACTGAGACCTTAGAGACGATCTCCTGCGAGATTTACGGAGTAGGCAGATTGAAGCGCCGTAGTCGAGCTACAACAACGCAACCCACCTTTGTTCACCGCTCTAAGGAGTAGGCAGATTGATGCCTTAGAGTTAATGTCCTTACATATTTCATTTACCTCTTGAAAATAGCTCCAAAACGGACGCCGAAACGTCGAGTTTTAATAAATTCTGGACGCGGTTCAACCGGAGAACCAAGTATGTCTCATATATATATATATATATATATATATATATATATATATATATATATATATATATATATATATATATATATATATCTATATATATATATATATATATATATATATATATATATATATATATATATATATATATCCTACCGATAAAAAAATAATGGTCCGCTTTAATGAAATTTGGTAAGTACCTTCACTTCGTAAGTGGCTTGGATAAGTTCGTTAGCCAGGAAAATCGGACCAGTTTTTAAAACTAAAACTAAAACCCTGGCAGAGTCTGTTACTATAGACAGAGGTGTACCACATATTGGGCCCTTTGCTATTTGTTTTGTTTGTTAATGACCTGCCTTTGGTCAGTGAAAACGACCATATTTTCATGTACGCTGACGATACGTCTGTTCTAGTCGGGGGAGTGGACTGTGCTGAGGTCAAAGACAAATGTAATGGGAAACTCACTAAACTTGCCAGCTGATTCAATCAAAACTCTTTGCATCTTAATGCAAGCAAGTCTGGCTATCTACATTTCTATACTGTGCAGAGCAAAAGCAATATGAATCTCAATATCTTCAGGAGCAGTCACACTCCAATTACTCGTCCAGCGGAGGCGAGGTTTCTGGACATGACTCCGGATGAGAGTCTGTCTTGGAGAAGTCATTGTTTAAAACTTACGGCAAAATTCAACTCAATGTAATTTCTGATCGTAACCTAAAATGTTGTATCACACCGATAACTCAAAAAATCATGCGCCGATTTTTATCAAATTTGGCGAATACCTTCCTTCCGCAAGTGGCTTGGATAAGTTCGTTAGCTAGTGAAATCGGCCTAGGTTTTCCCGGAAAATATTATGTTTTCTTTAGGAAAAAAAATATATCTCCGGAAATAACAAAGTAAGAGCAACCAAATTTGGTTTGCGTGTTTGTATTATAAAGAGAGCTATGTATCAAAATTTAGGTCTGTACGTTTAGAGACAAAAAAATTTATGGGCATTTAAAGAAGAAAATTTGGGGTTTTCCTCAAAACGGCAATGTCGCGATTTGAAACGTCAGAATTGGCAACATTTAGGCAAAGAACTTGAAACAAATACAGACTATGTAAAAAAAATGTCGCAAGAGGAGTGTTCTTGAAACCCTTCAAATTTCAGCTTCAACCGTCATTGTCCTTCATTTTACTAAAATATTTACAGAAAATTAATTGCAAATAAACCATTTCCCTGATGCTTTGTCGGTAGTTTTAGTTTATAGTTTAACGGTCTATAATTTTTGGATAATTTTCGCAGAAAAAATTTGTTAACGAGGAGACCGCGACTTTTGAATTTTAAAAACATTTTTTCAAACGAGCGCAACGGGAAAATTGTGGGTTTTCTTTTGGAAAATTTAGCATACACGTTTTTACTATCAAACTTACCCAACGCGCCGAAATTCATATCTCTAAGTTAAGACAAAAAAAGTTATAGGCATCTAAAGAAAATAATTTAGGTGCCACTGGTGATTAGAGGAAAGCAGAATAATGAAATATTTTGTGTAAATAACAACACCAGTCGACTATTACATACAACGGTTAAGTTTTATTGACGCAAAAAGGTCAAGAAGTAGCAGAAAAACTATTTTGAAAATTTTATAATTTTTCTTCTTAAAACGTCAAAGTGGTGATTTGAAACGTCAAAAGTTGCAATTTTGAGACAATGAATTTGCAACAAATATTGATTATGTAGGAGATATGCCGTAATAAGTGTGTTTTAAAAGTTCCTCTTAAAACCTCAAAGTCGCGATTTGGAACGTCAAAATTTGCAATTTTCATAAATAATTTGAAACGTCACAATTTGCAGTTTTCACACAAATCATCTGAAACAGATACGGATTCTGTAGAAGAAATGCCATAATAAGTGTGTTTTGCAAAGCCTTAAGTTTCAGCTTCAACCATCATTGCCCTTCATTTTACTAAAATATTTTAGGAAAATTAATTTCAAATAGACCCCCTTTCTGGTGGTTTGGCAGTAGTTTCAGCTATAGAGTTTATGGTTTCATGGTCTCTATTTTAGCAAATTCTAGTAGAAAAAATTCGTGTTGAAAAGACCGCGAAATTTAAAAAGATTTGTTCGAATGAGCGCGAACTAGAATCCCTAAAACCCATATACGGGGTCAGTTTAAGTTTTTGTCTGTTTACACATATACAAGGTGACGCGTTTCTACCGTATAGCTCAATATATCCGTTATTATACAATATATGAGAAAAAATTATTATATGTTAATTATAGGGCGTCTCGAGCTGCATCTTATAAACTTATATTGACAATCACAGGGTGGCACATAAGTCGCCAGTGATGCACATTTTCCTTTTTTAATAGAACACTCCTGTGTTATTGCAGTTTTGTATTTTATATCGAATTACAGTGCATGTTAGTAAGGAAAAAAAATGATATCGTTCATCGTTTTTGAGTTATTTCAATTGTTTTGCAACTTTTCACGTTCTCACAGAAATGTTTTCAGTGTTTCCGTAGAAATCATTTTTTTAAAGATTTTTGTAATATATTGGTAATTAATAATAAATGTCGAATTTTTGTAAAAAATATAATTTAGTGAAGGCAATTTCTGTAACATAAAGAAAATGGTGAATTTTTTTAAAAGAAATGTTTGCAAATTTTTAATTATTTTTTGGTCTATTTTGGTCCTAAAGCTGTTTGTGGATAACTATATTTTGGCAGGTATGTAGATAGCTTGAAGAGGTTCGTTGGCGAAGAAAATCGGTTTTTTTTTGGAACTTTTAAAGTTTATTTCCGGAAAATGTTTGCACTTTTTGAAGCAGCAAAGCTATTTTCATGAAATATGTTACATTGTTAGTACTATATAGGTTATACTGCTAACCAAATGTCCTTCTTTTAAAACCAGATATATTTGCCATTAAAAACATTTTTACGAAAATTCGATAACATAACGCACTTGCTGCGTCCAGACTTCTTCTACTTCATTTATTTCCATGAAAATCCGATTGTTTTCGCTCTTGCCAATGGGAGTTAAAAAATAATTAATGGTATCGCATGACCCACATTGCTATTTAAGAAAGGGTTTTCACCCAAAAAGAGATCCTTAAAAAATGTCGATAATGTCACAAGATAGTCGGAAATAATCTACTATGCAATTCTACAAAATTACGTCCGATGCCTTTCTTGGTTTAAAAGTTATGGCCTTGTTGCGCCCCTTATGCACAGCTTTGGTATGTTTAAATTATTAGAAACAACAAACACAATATGTGTCTTCACTGTTGTAGTTTAGTGAAAATTAATTTATTCATATTCGCTAAATCTACAACATAATATGCTAATAAATAAATAAGTAAATAATCTATAAAGTAAAACACATATTAAAACTGATTAGTGTAAACAAAAATTAAATCGTTTTATTGTTTCTCACGCGAAAGAAAATAGAAACAAATTATCTTAATATGGCATATTAACACTTAACAATGGCTGTAAAAAACTTTATGGCATTTAAAGTTTTGATGTATATAAAATAGTCCGTATGACATAGTGATCTGTAATGCGAATGATGCAAACAAAATACACCAAATAGATATTTTATGAAGTAGCTGTAATTTGTTAAGAATATAAACACCTCTACTACTTTTACTGCTAAATCGATCATAAAGTCGTAACTTTAATGTTTTATGAGCAAACCAGGTGTGTGAGCTACAAGTGGCTTTGAATTCATATTAAGCACTTTTTATTTTTATAGCGTAGCCAGGATGCACCCGACACATTCCTTTTTATATTGTTACCTCATTATGGGGTCTGGATATTCGCAATTTACATAATATTATACAAATTATTTAAAACAATTAGTTAATTAACCTAATTAAGGTTGTAAAGGAAGGAACACATTTCTTAATTCGCTAATCATTAAGATAATATGCCTTCGGTCTTATAATTATACATATCAACTTTTTCCTGATTAAATAATTTAATTATGAATGAGATGCCTCTTTACATTATGATTTTTTCCATAGCTTATTAGTGAATTTTCTTAAAAAAAATCACTAATGAGGAGATCCCGACTTTTGAATTTTGAAAAAATTTCTTCAAATGAGCGCTAATTAGGCCCTCCAGAAAATATATCCGGGGTCAGTTTCAATTTTTATATGTTTATATATATATATATATATATATATATATATATATATATATATATATATATATATATATATATATATATATAGATATAGATATATGTATGTATCACACCGATAACTCAAAAAATAATGGGCCGATTTTGATTAAATTTGGTGAATAAATTCTTTTTGCAAATGGCTCGGATAAGTTCGTTAGCCAGGAAAATCTGCGCAGGTTTTCCCGGAAAATTTTGTGTTTTCTTTCGAAAAAAATTCATATCTCCAAAATTAACAAAGTAAGGGCAACCAAATTTGGTACGCGGGTTTACATCCTTATAGGTAAGTTACCTACTAAAATTATGTAGGTCAAAAGACAAAAAAGTTATAGGCATTTAAAGAAAAATAAATTTCCTCAAAACGTCAAAGTTGCGATTTAAAAGTCAAAATCGGCAACATTTAGGCAAATAACTTGAATCTAATACGGGCTATGGAAATCAAATGTCTCAAGAGGGATGTTTTACAAACCCTGAAGTCTTAGTTTCAACCGTCATTGTCCTTCATTTTACTAAAATGTTTCCAGAAAATTCATTTCAAATAGACCCTTTCTCTGATGCTTGGCAGTAGTCAGCTATATTGTTTATCGTTTAATGGTATATAATTTTTGTCGAATTGTCGTAAAAAATCAATAAAGTTTAATATATCCGTCACTATACAAGATATGAAAAAAAAAATTATGCATCAATTATAGGGTGTCTTGAGCTACATCTTAAAAAATATTTCTACAATCACAGGGTGGCCCATAAGTCGTTGGTGATACATTTTTTTTTTTAATCAAAGACGCCTTATGTGATTGCATTTTTGCATTTTCCATCGAAATATAATGCATGTTTGTAAGAAAAGAAATTTTGGATGCAGCAAGTGCGTTATGGTAGCGAATTTTGATCAAATGCTTCATATTTGAATAGCCCAATTTGCTATTAACCTATAAGGTTGACCAAGAAACGAGTTTTTCCGGGAACACTTTAAGTTTACTTTTGGAAATTTTTGTACATTTTCACACAATAAAGTTATTTTTATGAAACATGGCAATTGCTTTTACTATATAGGTTATACTGGTAACCAAAATTGATGCCTGCTTTCTTAAATAAAAAGAAACACATATTTGCAATAAAAACATTTTTATGAAAATTCACTACCATAACGCACTTGCTGCGTCCAGAATTTTTTTTGTTATATTTATTTATGTTATGTTTATTACACCGTTTTAGAATAATATTTTTTCTTAAGTATACAGGGGGTCGCAGTTTTGACGTTATTAATATTTTTGTTATTTATTTGTTGAAAAGCGCATGTATCTTTTAACAAGGCAGTGATAGGACTTGTAAATACTTCATGAAACATTTAACAAGACTTGCAAAATAAGTTTGTCACCAAATCACCCACATTTATCCCCTACCACCTAAATCGATTTTACCCAAAAATAATTCAAACCGTTTGTTTGTCGAGTGCTAACAGTATATCAAATTTGAAGACGATATCTCAATTATTTCTAAAGTTATGGTAGCTACAAACAGACAGACATACAGACAGATAGACAAAACAAATTTTCGTTCCGAAATCATGTTTTATATAGGTTTTGATACGTTTTACGACGTTTAAGTGAAGAAACAAAATTGAAATTTTTCTCACCGATACGATACTTCCACACGTTATGTACTGTAAAACAGAAAAGTTTTTCAGTAACAAATTCTCTTGAATTTATTAATAAGATCAAAGAGGTTAAATTGACTGAAGGCGAGGTTTTAATTTCATTCGATGTAACCTCATTGTTTCCTAGCGTTCCCACGGAGTACACTTTAACATATTTAGAGCAGTTGCTAAAAATGAATAACATAAATGAAAATGTCTGTAAAGAGTATTTAACTCTTTAACCTTTGCATCAAACAAAATATTTTTCAATTCAACAATGAATTTTTTCAACAAACACAAGGCACGGCAATGGGCAATCCGATATCGCCATTTATTGCAGACCTTTTCATGAGCAGATTTCAAACAGATCTTGAAAGTGAAAGTGGTTATTTTCATAGAGTGTGGTGTCGTTACGTGGATGATATTTTCGCGGTGTTTAACACAAACATATGCAGAATAGAAGATTTTATTGCCAAATTAAACTATAAATTTGATTTTATAAAATTTACCCACGAATTAAAAATTAATAATAAACTACCCTTTCTAGATGACTTTAGAATTCTATTTCTATAAAAAAGAAACCACTACCTTAAGCTACATCCCGAGCGACTCACATCAAATGGCCAGTCTGAATTTTTTAGTAAATCGGTTAATTAATTTTCCTTTAAACAAAAGTAGATATACCAAAGAATTAAATTATATTAAGAACGTGGCCGAATATAACGGATACACTGCTTGCCTAGTGGAAAAATTAATCAACAAACAGAAAACAAAGAAAATGTTGACGGAATCAACGACGTTTAGAAGAGAAAAATCGGAAAAAACTTTGTTTGCTCACCATTTGAACCTAGAATCACGAGGGGTCTAGACAGCATTTTTTAAAAAGTCATCTTACAGCTAACATTTTCAACAACAAATACCTTAAAAAACTTGTTAGGTAACCCAAAAGACAAGGCTGGCGCGGACAAAATGTCGGGAATTTATTAAATAAGTTGTAAAGATTGTAATCGTAAATACGTCGGACAAACAAAAAGATCGATTGGAATTAGATTAAAAGAACACCTATCCCAATTACGTTACGGTACTGTAGATAAGTCGGCCCACGCCCGACATATTTGGGATAATAATCATCACGTTGATAAAGATAATCTGAAATTAATAAAAAATGTTAGAAAACCAGGACAGCTAAATGGGTTCGAGAGCGTATATATTGCGAAATATAGTTACAACAAAAAATGTATGAACACTTCACCAGCGCCAATTACGAGTCACTTGATCGATTGCTTTTCTTAATAAAATTCCCACGTTTTCGGCACGTTCTACCGATAACATAAGTTTTGCTTTGCCGCCAAAGGAATCGTTGTTAATTTAGCCGTCGTTGAACCTCCTCAAAACTATTGCCACTTTTTAGATAAAGCAGTAGGGATAGCGCAAAGACCTTGTCCGGCGATAAAAATACAATACACTGTGGAATTTGCCTACGACTAGTGTCTCATCTCGGTTCGATCTCTTTACCTGAGATCCGGTATATAAGTTGATGTTAGTTTTTTAAGTATTTATAATGTTTCATCCTGTGATGACGCTAACTTGGTTAGTGAAACGATCGTCAGGTCTTTTAAAATGTGTTGTGGTGATTTGGGTTCTCCAAGTGTACTTATGAGTGCTCATCACAGGTTCCAATCTTCACTTAGTGTTGTATTCTTTTAAGCATACTCCATATGTCTGAACTAATAAAATTTAATGTAAAAATTAACTAGCTTATATAATGAAAAGCAAAACGTTGAAAAAATAAAAATGATTTATTGAAATTAAAATGGGCCATACATCCAAACAAAATATTAGTTTTGTTTGAGTGTTTTATACATAATATGCCTACAATGTTGCAACCACTTCTTGTTTAATAATTTTTGACTATTAACACAACATACACGCTATAGAAACTGTGAACTCTTTTACTAAAAATAAATTTTACTACATACTTAGATACTCTAGAAAAGTATCAAATAACGTTTTGGACACCAATAAATCAGTTTTGGTTAGACTATACAACAGAAAATAATTTGGTTAGTTTGGGGTGGAGCTTTCTACAATAGTGAGGAATCGCAGCTTAATGGTTTCCTGTAAAGCAGCAAATAGGAACTTGACCTGGCTGTTTACGGAATGCCTTGTGTCGTTGACCAATCCCTACTTCTTTCTTTAACTCCAGTGTAACTTATTTCTATAAAGAAAAAGTTTGGAGGCAGGAAGTGCGTTATGGAAGCCAATTTTCCTAAAAATGGTTTTAATAGCAAACATATCGTTAATGCAAGCAGGTATAAATTTATTGGTTACGTGTATAACCCATAACATAGAAACAGCCCGTATTTTATCAAAATAACTGATTGGTTGAAAATGTACAAAAATTTTACCAAAATAAACTTAAAATATTTCCGAGAAAACTGGTTTCCTAGCCGACAAACCTTAGGTTAATAGCAAATTGAAGCATTTAGTGAAAATCTGCTATCAAACCGCACTTACTGCGTCTCAATTTTTTCTTACAAACATGCCTCCTATTTCGATAAAAAATGCAATAATGCAACATTATAAGGGACGTTCAAAAATTTTTTTTAAGGTTTTACCAACGACTTATGTGCCATCCTGTGATTCTCTAAATAATTTTATAAGATGCAGCTCAAGACATCATATAATTAACGTATACATTTTTCTCGTATCTTGTATTCTAACAATTATATTGAGATTTGCGGTAGAAATGCGTATATATTTAAACAGATAAAAACTGAAACTAAACCCGGATATGGATTCTAGGGGTCCTAGTTTGCACTCATTTAAAGAAATATTTTTAAAATTCGAAAGTCGCGGTCTCCTCACTAACGATTTTTTTTATACGAAAATGAGCTAAAAATTATAGACCGTTAAACCATAAACTCAACTAAAACTAGTGCCAAAGCATCAGAGAAAATGTCTATTTGAAATGAACTTTCTGGAAATATTTTAGTAAAATGAAGGACAATGGCGGTTGAAGTTGAAACTTAAGGGTTTGTAGAACACTCTTCTTGCGACATTTTCTTTACATAGCCCGTATTCGCTGCAGGTTCTTTGCCTAAATGTTGCCAATTTTGACATTTCAATTCGTAGCTTGACTTTTTGAGGAAAACCTAAATTTTATTTTCTTTAAATGCCTATAAATTTTTGGCCTACATTTTAGTAGTTCACTTTTTATAAATGAAACACGCATCCTAAATGGTGAACCGGTTGCAAAGAAGAAATCGAGCACATGTGAAGCCTGACGAGAAACCTGTACATCTGTATTTAGTATAGAACGGCTTAGCCAAGTAATAAAAACAACATTGAATGCATTTAAATAATTGATAGACAAAAAAGAACAGAAACTGCAGTTTTATTTATTCAAACATTAGAGATCAAAAAGATAACAAATATGTTTTGATGACTTACTGTATAAACATTTCAAACATTTTAAATGTTAGTACAAATACACAGATAGCTTTAAAATTTTACAACACGACGCCTGGTTTGCTATTTAACGCTAAAGAAAAATCATGTATCTTGACAAGGGCTGTATTATATAAATTAGCTTGTGCACATTGAAATGCAGTCTACATGAGTCAAACTTCTAGAAATTTGAACACCCGACACACACAACATTTAGAAATAACCACGTTGACCAATCTACATTTGCAAAACATATTATCGATACATAACATATGCCCACAGTAAAGAACCGCATATAGTAACTACACTTTGGTAATGGCAAGCGCAAACCTGAAATTTTTGAAGCCATAAAAATTAAAACACACACAACACTGGCTTTTCTTAAACGAGCAAGCTGATTTGATAGATTTCTCGTTCTTGGAAACTTTTCTTTCTTATCAAATATATCAAACAGAATACGCCTAATTACATTAAAAATAGTTGTAATAATGTAATTAGTTGATGTATGTCGATTTTTTCGTTATACAGAAGTTGATTTTACTGATTTTATTGTTCAGCAATCATTTTATTATTAGGATTGTTATTATGGTTATTACCGTTATAAGTTATTATGATTTTCATGTAAAATGCGGTACGCATCTCATAGACATTTTGGTTCTGTTTCTAAATAATTTTTGATCAAAATACCCTGACGTAGCAACGGATTTTTATTTATAGTTGTCCCAAATGTGTTAAAATAAATGCAGAATTATCCTTTCTAGCAATGCTGTTCGCATAGAAGAAAAACAAACACTTGTTGAGTCAGAGAAGAAGTGTACATTGGTATTTGATACATTCTTCCAGTATTTCCAAGCTTTAGTATTTAGTCTTAAAGCCGCGTTTGAACGCAAATCTCATTACCGATTATAGTAAACGCAGCAAAGTACTGAAGAGGAGGATCTCGATGACCCAGCAGGTATTCAATAGACGTAATACTATTCTCTTTAATAAACATTTTACCTAGGACCCAAAGAAAAGGTTAATCAAGTCATACGTATAGATGTTATGATATATAGGACGGGAATCACGACAGTGAATACGCAGGCTATGAAAAGGGTAGAAGCTTTTGAAATGTTAACATGAAGCAAAATAACAAAGGGAAGGATACATCGATAGCAGCAATACAAATAAAAGTGTGCTAGAAAGGCTGAGAAACAAAATCTACTTTCTGAAAAAAATAGAGAGCATAAAGGCAAATTTGTTAGACAAATTGAGGTATAATAACTTTCTAACAACGTGATTTGAAGGACAGAAGGATGAAGTAGACCCAAAGGAAAACATCTAGAAAACCTAGCGCAAATTGATTAAGTGCCGAAGCTACAATGAAATGGAGACAGATAGTCTTGGTTGCAATGACATAGCCACATCGCCTGTATACTGTGATGAATGTTATATGCAATCCAAGCGCTCAAACTCATACCTACTAAAAATTAAATCTGCATGTTTCTCCTAAGAGGTGATTTCAGCAACTTGTGTTTTTTTTGTGACAAAATTAATAAAATGACAAGAATTAAGACAGCGGATAGTCAACAAAAAAGACATACGCCGGGAATATTTGAGCATGTTCGGCAATCGATATTAAGACGAGCTAATCCTTGCATTGAAGTTGTATGTAGGTGGACATTTTGAGCAACTATTATAAATTATTATGTGAAATTTGTTTGTTTGCTTGAAGAAATATTTTTCCTGACACTCTTGCTTTTTTGTTACAGATAGTTTGAGCAAAAACTCAAGAGATCACTTTCGTGCAGTTTTAATTGTTAAGTCATATAATCCTGCCAAATGGAAAAAAAGTGGCGTATAATCATCTTTTTTTAAATCAAACCTCAGGCGGTCCCGGTGCACACCACTATCAAAATGAGACAAACAATTTTCAGCTTAAAATATTCTTCTGTATACTTTACAAACTGTCGCCAAGTTTCAACATCATACCTACTAATTTTCATCTACTAGTTATTAAGGTAAAACACGTTTCTAAAAAATTACTTCAACACCCTATTTTAAGAACAAGGCCGTTTAGGAGTTTTAGAATTGAGTAAGGAATGACGACTTCAAGTTTGGCCACATACTTAATTAACACCCTGTATATGTATCTACAATTACAGTGTATCCTATTGTTAAGCACCTTGTATAATAAACTGCTTTTTAATGTGTTTTATTGGCAAAGGTTGTATATCTAAGATTTTAGAGATGGCAGCTCAAATCTTTATGTAATCTAAAACAAAACAGAGCTTCAGTTCAGCAGATTAATTTGCAATAAATTTTTAGACGAGT
Source organism: Tillus elongatus (assembly GCA_964006375.1). Lineage (NCBI taxonomy): Eukaryota > Metazoa > Arthropoda > Insecta > Coleoptera > Cleridae > Tillus > Tillus elongatus. The sequence continues at coordinate 234,350,589 of OZ023262.1, forward strand.
TCAACCGAATTGGCTGGGAGCAGTGAAGTAATTAGGCAGATCAGCAGCGAGAAATTTGACGTCAGCTACTTGGGTGGTCGCCTTCGAACGATTAGTGAACCGTTCAGAGGAGACAAGGGAAGAACAAATTACAGGTATTAAATTCCAAAAGGCAACTTTGCAATCTCAAGGTATATATTGATGGAAGTTTTGCTGCTCTTCATCTTATATTAACTACTCCCTCTCCTATTATAAGGCCATTTTGTCAAAAGTTGATATCTGTGCTGTTATATCACTCTGATAAAATAAGTAACAACCGGTGCCTTAATGTGTTAAACTTAATTTAGAGAAAGGATCGTTGAAAGACTCGGATAAATTAGTTGCATAATTTGTAACTTGACACCTATCTATCATCAATCTCGATTAGTTCATATAGAAATGTAACTAATGATAAAAAAATCGATTTTTCCCGATTGTAAATTACTATTGTTATTACGGCAAATAACTCGTGTAAAAACAAACAACATTAAAAAAGTTGGGAGGCAGCAACCGAGTTATAGTTAGTGATAGTTAAAAAAGTTCGGGACGCAGCAAGTACGTTAGGGTAGTTTTGAAATTTGAATAATTCAATTTTCTATAAACTTAGAAAGTTTAGTTCTGGTATTTAGTAAGGTCTTTCCTATGGAAAGATATTCACCAAATTTCATTAAAGTATCTTTCTAATTTTCGGAGAAAAATTTTTTTTCCAAAGAAAATTCAAAATTTGAATAACTCAAGTTTTTATAAACTTAGAAAGTTGAATTAAGGTACGTAGTAAGGTCTCTCCGAAGGCAACAATCCATTAAATTGCCTTAAAACAGCTTTCTTATTTTCGAAGATAAAATTCTTTTCGAAAGAAAACTCAAAATTTTCCCGGAAAACTGATTTTCCTGGCTAACGAACCCATCCAAGCCATTAATAAAATAAAGGCACTTGCCGAGTTTCATCGAAATCGGTTTATTATTTTTTGAGTTATCGGATATATATATATATATATATATATATATATATATATATATATATATATATATATATATATATATATATATATATATCATTTTTGCAAAGTCTCACCATCGATACCTCTCTATTAGTGAATATTTTAAAATAAAATTCACTAAAAATGAAACAAAGTTGAAATAATTGTTAATTAAAATTTTGTGATGAAAAATTCATTATAAATATATGAAGAACAGCATGGATTTCACAATATGTCAGAAATGACTAGGTTATTAAGTCTGTCAGTATGAAATTACCTCTAGTATTTGTTAATTATACACAAACGAGCGGTAAATCACTGGGGTATTTTAGTGTACAAGGTAAGGAATTGCATGGGCATTTCGAGGAATTTCGATGCATTTCTGCAAATTTCTGGCTTTTCCAGGAAATTTGCATGTGTTTCAGTGAATTTCGAGGGATTTTGGGAGAATTTAGAGGTATTTTGTGGAATTTAGAGATGTTTCGGAGCATTTAAACGTATATTGCATAATATTTCATCAAATCTTCCACAATTTGGCAACGTTGTACGAAATTAGCCGGGAAAATTCTTTTAAATTTTTCTTTGTGTATCCTAAAAGAAAATAATAACTTTTTAAATACCACAATTTTTTCTTTTTTATATTTTGAGATTATTTGAAAAGGCGTTTTTGTCTTAAAATATTGTTTGATAAGTTTATGTTCGTTTCGAGGTTTATTTTTTATCTAAGAATATTTTGCATCTTGTCTTTGTCAAGTGGTACATATGTTATTGTGTGCATTTATTTGTTTACGCTTTAAAAGGCATTTTTTGCTGCCTTCTTTAATACATATTTAAAAGTTTTTGTTTTGTTTTCAAGGTTAGAGAGAATAATAATTTCCATAATAATATACCAAATATATTTTGTCTTTGACATCTTTTATAAGTTTTGGCAAGGGTTTGTTTAAGAATGCCATTTTAATTTTTGTCTTTTACATTTTAACAACAAAAAAAAACCAAAGCATCTATTTTATGTCAGTTTCGATATAAGTTTAGTTTTATTGCTTGCTTAAGACCATTTTGTGTTGTGTTGTTATGTGACTTTGTTTAATTTTAGGTAAATTTAAATTTAATGTCTAAAATTAATTTTTCTTCCTTAATACATTAAATAATATATTAAATAATAGTACCAATTGAACAACAATATATATTGCACCACTTCAGTCAATTATTATTTTTCGGCTAGAGTAGGCATTCACAGATATGTAAATATATGTATTTATTTGCGTTTTAAAACAGACTAACAGTTGAAAAAGTAAAAGTCTGGACGCAGCAAGTGCGTTGTGAATTTTCATAAAAAAGTTTTAAATAGCAAATATGCTTTTTTTTAAGAAAGCAGACATCAAATTTGGTTACCAGTATAACATATATAGTAGAAACAATGTACCATATTTCATTAAAATAACTTTACTGTTTGAAAATGTACAAAAAATTTTCGAAAATAAACTTTAAATGTTCCCGAAAAAACTAGTTTCCTGACCAAAGTACCTTATAGATTAATAGTAAATTGAGCTATTCAAATTTGAGACATGTAATAAAAATTCGCTACCATAACGCACTTACTGAATCAGGAATTTATTTTCTGACAAACATGCATTATAATTTCGTGGTCGAAATTCCATACATTTAAGGTCAGCTCAGAACTGATACTGACCTGGGCAATCCGTCTGTCTAATTGAAACGAATCATTGTTCAATCTATTTCAACTGAGCAGATTTTCCTGGCTAACGAAGTTATCCGAGCTACTGGCAAAAGGAAGGTACTCACCAAATTTGATCAAAATCGGCCCATTATTTTTTGAGTTATTGGTGTGATACACACACACACACACACACACACACACACACACACACACACACACACACATATATATATATATATATATATATATATATATATATATATATATATATATATATATATATATATATATATATATATATATATATATATATATATATAACATATAAAAAAAATTACACTGACTCCGGATATGTGTTCTCGGGGGCCTAATTAGTGCTCATTTGAAGGAATTTTTTCAAAATTCAAAAATCGGGATCTTCTCATTAGTGAATTTTTTAAAGAAAATTCACTAATAAATGGAGTTTTCCTGGGAGTTTCAAGAGCGCTTTGGGGAATTTCATGGAATATCGGGGAATTTTTGGGCACTTGCAGACAACTTAAAGGAATTTCCTGGGTATTCCGAAAGTTTAGAGATATTTCGGGATTTCGGGAAATTTCAAAGAATTTTGGTAAATATCGGGGATTTGTTTCTCAAAGGGGAGTCTTAGTGTATTTTTTTTCATTGATTTTCCCCTCGACCCAATGTAATCATGGATTTTTTTGGCCAAAAAACTTAATTTTAATGTTTATATCTTTCAGTATCACCCTAGAATGTCCCTTCTTTTATAAATGACATTGAATAAATTGCGTTTGTCATACAAATATTTATATTTTTGTTCTCTCCTTTTGATAAAAAACTTTGCTCACCTAAATGGTTTAAACGCAATTTTCTATGGAGCTAGAAAATTTAAATATAGTGCAAGTACCTAGTTAGTGTAGTCTCTTTAAAGGAAACTTGTCATAAACTTCATTAAAGTGACAAATTTTGCCAGAAAAAAATGTTATTTTTATTAACAAAACTAAGATATCTGCCAAATTATAAACGTGGCGGATATTTTTTCTCTCCAATCGCTTGGATGATTTACCTATCCTTTTACAACTGGTCACCCCGCCAGGAATAATCGACTGTCTTGTTAACATGCTACATAACCAAACTAGCAAAAAGGGCTATTTAATTGAATTTTACAAAAACACTTTCACAAAATCAAGAAAGGTAACTGCTGAAATAGAAACTTAACACGTTGTAAAGAACAAGTGTTTTTCAAAGAACACACTTCATGCACCACTTGTTTTTTTTATAAACTGCATCTGCCCCGGAGTCTTTGTTTTTATGATCGCCAATTTTGGCATTTCATTGTGATAGGTTAATAGATACCTACCGACCCGCCGGCTCTTTTATAAAGTCTAATGCATTATCGTTTTGAGCTTTTAAATGTTGTTTATTCAATTACAAACGCAGTAAGTGCGTTATGGTGCCGAATTTATTGCCAACTTTAATACTTTGAATTTGCATTACTATAGAGACTTAAATTTTGGTATGTGCATATTATGTATCAAATTTCTTTTAAATAGCTATATTATTTTCGAAGATAAAAATTTTATATATTACGTATAAGTAGTATATTATGTATATAAAATAAAGTGGTACAACAGCATTCAGCTATTGTGTGAAAAGGAAGCTTTCCCAATATATTTATTGGTTCGTCAGTCCAAAAAGGAATACAAAAGCGAATTTACCTACCATCGTGAATGTAAGAAACAATGGTGGATCTTGAAATATTACTAAATAAATTTAATTGCGGCGACTAAAAATAAGAAATATGGCAATAACGCCAGAGTACACATTTTGAGCTTTTATGAGAACATTTGCCAAATATTGCAATTATTGTTAGGTACTATATGAATTATATTTTTGTCGATAGAATGTGAAAGAAGAAAAATATCTTTAAATCTTGAGTATCTGTCCTTTTATTGATAATATTGCCTACTTCATTTTTTGTAAGCATTTTGTACCTTACTGCCCACATTTGTTGTTGTATATTGACTTTTGTATGATTTTTGGTGGCTGTTGGAGGAGTAAATATATTGCCAAAACTTGTCTTCAAACATTTTTAAATTTTATTTTAATGCTCCAATGTGTTGCGTTAAAAGTAAATTATAAAATGATAAGATCTTCATGTATCAGATATTTTGGCGTCACATTTATATAGTCCCAATATTCCTCGGTGAAACAGATTCCACCGCATTAATCTAATCTAATCAGATCTTTCTTGATTAGTACACTAGCAAAGCGAAATTAATTTTGAATGGCAAGGAAACTATCGTTACATTATAGATTTATAATCGAATGTTATTCGAAGACAAGTCGTTCATCATTTTAATCTAATCTAATCGGATGTTTATTTGTTAGTAGACAAATTACTTTTTGCTTAACACTAGCAAAACAAAATTAATTTTGGAAGAAAAAGAAATTATTGTTGCAATCTATATTTTTTGAAACCAAATTTTATTCAAAGACAAGTGATCCACCCCACTTTAATGCAATCTAATCAAATGTTTATTTGTTAGTAAACAAATTAATTTTTCCTTAACGCTAGCAAAACCAAATTCACTTCGAATGACAAACAAACTATTGTTAAATAATAGAATTTTTGAAACCGAATCATATTCGAAGACAAGTCATAATATAGCTCAAAGAATTCAGTTTTATTTTTATAGCTTTTTGTATGTATTCAGCCATTTTAGATTTGTTTATTAGTGAATTTTCGTAGAAAAATTCGCCAATTAGATGATTAGATGTTCGCAAGGTTGAATTTATCTCTCTCTCTCTCTCTCTCTCTATATATATATATATATATATATATATATATATATATATATATATATATATATATATATATATATATATATATATATATATATATATATATGTATATATATATATATATATATATATATATATATATATATATATATATATATATATATATATATATTTGTGTGTGTGTGTGTGTGTGTGTGTGTGTGTGTGTGTGTGTGTGTGTGTGTGTGTGTGTGTGTGTGTCTGTCTGTGTGTGTGTGTGTGTGTGTGTGTGTGTGTGTGTGTGTGTGTGTGTGTGTGTGTGTGTGTGTGTGTGTGTGTGTGTGTGTGTGTGTGCAAAAGTTCGTTGGCCAGTAAAATCGAGTAACTATTTCAGCAAAAATTTTGAATTTTCTTTAGGAAAATGTTTATATCTCCAAAAGGAAAAAGCTATAGCAACCAAATCTAGTACGCAGGTTTAAATTGTAAAGCGTATACTATATAATCAGATTTGTAAGTTAGGAGCGAAAAAAAGTTTGAAAACATGATTTGAAATATTTGTATGAAAATTCGCTACCTTGCTACATCCAGACACACATATTTTGGAGAAAATACAAACAAACATTATTCAAAAATCTTTTATTCTAGTTTTATAAGTCTATTTTTTGTTAATAGGTAAATAAATAAAAATAATCACACAAGGAAGTACACTGAATATTTATCTCTGAAGAGCATTAATGAGTTTTTTGTTACATAAGCTTTTACAAAACTAATATTGTGTCCAAAATTCAAAACGTGAAATTTAACATAATCTTGACTAAAAGAAACAACTGTATAAGGCTAATTATTAATTTATGCAAACTACACAACAAAGATTGCCTCCTTCGTGGTGTGCCATGTTAACCTGGAATATCTCTATATCAAAAATAAAAATTTACATATCTATTTAAATTATCTAATAATTACACTGCATTAATATCATTCTATATTCATTAGTATGTAAATATGTACAAGTGCCTACTGAACCGTTGAATACATTTCGATAATTTTTTAACCAAAAACGTAATAATTTATTCTTTCTGTTTCGTATCATTAAACTTTATTACCCCCTTTCTTACTAATTGAGTAACTATGTGGGATATGCCACATAAATTGAAATTTAATGATACTTAGATTATCAAAATCCAAGTAGCCGGGGTCAAGATGTATAACCATTCAATAAAATATGTCTATCATTACGTTAAATCTTTTTATTTTGTTTTTGTTGTCCATTTTATAAACTTGCGGGGCACGGTTAAGCTGTCGTATTTAATTAACTAGCTGATAATGTCTCTCTTTTTTAGACACACATTGTTTAGATAGATAAGCAAGTAATGCTGAATGTGAAAAAATTAGGAAGGAAACCTGTCTACAAAGAACATTAAATAGTATTCAAGACTGGCCACGTTTCTAATTATGGCGAGAACACATCTACCCTTACATACATTGTCTCGGTATTAGGAAATAAATGGGCCAGGGCTGAAAATTTACAAAAATTGTTGGTTGGTTGCACAATTTCTATTTATAACATTTTGTGTTAACGGGAGCTGTCGTGACAACATACTACCTAGTTCCGCACCGAGATGGCGACCCTGTCGTACATCTCACAACGTTCCAGTAGGATGGTTGTCTTAGCTGTATTACTTTATAGGTGTGTTCTCGCTGTAATTGGTGTAGCGCACTGACGAGCTCTAACTAGAACAAAACCGGTCTGCGTTTATAATTATGGTGAGAATATATTTAGAGATTATATTATATTTATATTTTCGGAGTATCCTATAGACGCCATTTCGACGAATAATATAAAGGAAAACCTCTCTGTATGCGTCAATTTCATGAGACTCTGCTATATGTTGGTAAAAACGTAATTTTTGCTATGTGCCACAACTGTGAAAATTTGCAAAACAATTTATGTAACTAAAAACGATGAACGCTATCAAATTTGTTTCTTATAAACATGCATTACAATTCAATGAAAAATGCAAAAATGCAATAATATAACAGGTGTAGAGCCTCGGTGGTTCAGGGGCAAGAACCGAAAGACACTGGGTTCAATCTCAGGGTTCTCCTTTCACTTTTTCAGTACAAACTGCAACATTAACATCAACCGAGGTTCTGGCATTGTATTTGAGCAAGTTGAATGTCTGCACGTTCCGCCCTTCGGAAGGGGCGTAAAGCCGTCGGTCCCGTGTCCATGCGATGTTGGGCACGTTAAAGATCCCTACCCTCCTTACAGAAAAGCTGGGGTTCGGCAAAATTTCCAGGATAGTGAGGTGAAACTGCTCACTGGCGTCGGTGATTGGCCATAGTCGCGGAAATAGTCCGACGTTAAAGAAACAAAACACACACACATAACAGGTGTTCGGTTTAAAGCAAGATAATTTGTATCACCAGTGACTTATGGGGGACTTTGTGATTCTCGAAATAATTTTATAAAATGCAGCTTAAGAAACCCTTTAATTAGCGTATACAATTTTCTCCGGTATCTTTTATAATAGAAGCAATATTGAGCTTTACCGTAGAAATGCATCACCCTGTAAATGTGCAAATAAATAAAAACTAAAACTAACCCCGGATACGGTTTCTATGGGACCTAGTTCGCGGTCAGTTATAGAAAATTTTTCAAGATTCAAGTCGCGGTCCAAGAAAATTCGCTGAAATTATACACTGTTAAACCAGAAACTATAACTAAATCTACTGCCAAGCATCAGAGAAAGAGTCTATTATAAATAAATTTTCTGGAAATATTTTAATAAACTGAAGGACAATGATGGTTGAAACTTAAGTAATTTCAAAACACACTTCTTGCTCAATTTTCTGTACATAAGCCGTAATAGTTTCAAGTTCTTTGTCTACAAGTGCCAATTTTGACGTTTCAAATCGCCACTTTGTCGTTTTAAGGGGAAAAACTATAAAAATTTTAAAGTGACATTTCTGAGCCCTCTCAGGCCAAAAGCTCATTATTTGTAGTATACAACAGATTTTGTTACCCACACAAAATATTTGGTTTTTGTGCGTTTCTCTGGTCATCAGTGGCACCCAAATTTTTCTTTTTTAAATGCCTATTATATATATATATATATATATATATATATATATATATATATATATATATATATATATATATATATATATATATATATATATATACATATATCGTACCGATAACTCTTGAAATAATGGGTCGATTTTGATGAAATTTTATTTTACCTTTATTTTGTAAGTGGCTTAACCAAGAAAATTGAATCAGTTTTTCCGGGAAAATTTTGGGTTTTCTTTCAGAAAATTTTTGTATCTCCGAAAATAACTGATCTATGACAACTAAATTTGGCAAATGCGTTTCTACTATCACACTTACCCTAAATAACAAAATTCAAAAGTCTAAATTCAAAGGAAAAAGTTAGAGGCGTTTAAATAAAAGCATTTTGGGTGCCACTGGTGATCAGAGAAAAGCACAAGAACAAAATATTTTATATGGTTAACAAGACCAATTGAACGTTACATACAACGGTTAACTTTTCTCGGCGCAAAAAGTTCAAGAAGTAGCAGCAGAAAGATTTTGAAAATTTTATAATTTTTCTTCTTAAAACGTGAAAGGCGCGATTTGAAACGCCAAAACTTGAAATTTTCAAACAAATAATCTGAAATAAATACGGATTATGCAGAATAGATGTAATAATAAGTGTGTTTTGCAATGCCTTAAGTTTCGGCTTCAACCATCATGGTCCTTCATTTTACTAAAATATTTCCAGAAAATCCATTTCAAATAGACCTTCTTTCTGATACTTTGGCAGTCGTTTCAGTTATAGAGTTTATGGTTTAATAGTCTATATTTTAGCAAATTTTCATAGAACAAAATTGTTATTTAGAAGACCGCAACTTATGAATTTTAAAAAGGTTTCTTCAAACGAGCGCGAACTGGAACTCCTAAAACCCATATACAGGATCAGTTTCAGTTTTTGTCTGTTTACACATATACAAGATGACACATTTCTACGGTAAATCTCATTATATGAGAAAAAATTATATACGTTAATTATAGGGTGTCTCGAGCTGCATCTTATAAACCTATTTTGACAATCACAGGATGCCCCATAAGTCGTCGGTGATACACACATTCTTTTTTTTTAATAGTACACATCTTATGTTATTACATTTTCCATCGAATTATAATGCACGTTTGTAAAGAAAAAAAAATGATATCGTTCATCGTTTTTGAGTTATTTCAAGTGTTTTGCAACTTTTCACGTTTTTGGTACATATCACAAACGCATATCACAAATTGTGATGCGGCGTTTTTACCAATACATAGCGGATCTTCATGGAAATGACGCATTCTGAGAGCTTTGTTTGTATCACTCGTCGAAAAAATCGAGTTGCTCTATACAGGCGCTCCCAAATAGTGGCTGAATATAAAAAAAGTTTTCGCAGAAATGTTTTTAGTGTTTCCGTAGAAATCATCTTTTGTTAGATTTGTGTGATATGTTGGTAATTAATAATAAATGTTTAGTAAGTTATAGTAAAAATCAGTTGTCGAATTTTTGTGAAAAATGAAATTTAGTGTAACATGACTAAAGCAATTTCTGTAAAAAATAATGGTGAATTTTTGTAAAAGAAATTTTTGCAGATTTTCATAAAATTTTGGTCCTAAACCCGTTTGTGAATAATTATATATTGGCTGGTGTGTAAAAAGCTTAAAGAAGTTCGTTGTCTAGGAAAATTTGACCAGTTTTTCATTGTCATTGTGAAACGAGCACGCTTGTGATCGGAGTTTAAGCATTTCAGAATCCATTGTGCCAAAAGCTTTCTCATTTTTAAGCCGTGTAGAACAATGTCAAACAAGCTTTGTATGTGTAATTTTCCTGCTATACGTGTCAAATCAATTCGTCAATCTTCTCAGCTCATTTCATGGACAGGCTTATTATTTTCTTGAGTAATGACAGAAATTAGTCTTCCAGAACGGTGCTCATTTTTTATGAATTTTCTTTAAAAAATTCACTAATGAGGAGATCCCGACTTTTGAATTTTGAAAAAATTTTATCACACCGATAACTCAAAAAATAATGGGCCGATGTTGATCAAATTTGGCGAGTACTTTTCTTTTGCAGGTAGCTTGGATGATTTGTTTTAATTAGACAGACGGATTTCGCCGGTCAGTCCAGTTCTGAGCTGACCTTAAATGCATGGAATTTCGACCACGAAATTATAATGCATGTTTGTAAGAAAATAAATTCGGGACTCAGCAAGTGCGTTATGGTAGCGAATTTTTGTTGAAGTCCTCAAATTTGAATAGATCAATTTGCTATTAACCTATAAGGTTCGTTGGCCAGGGAACTAGTTTTTTCGAGAACATTTTAAGTTTATGTTCGAAACATGTTTGTACATTTTCAAACATTAAAGTTGTTTTGATGAAATATGGTGCATTGCTTCTACTGCATATGTTATACTGGTAACCAAATTTGATGTCTGCTTTCTTAAAAAAAAACACATATTTGCTATTTAAAACATTTTAATGAAAATTCACTAGCATAACGCACTTGCTGCGTCCAGGCCTTTGTTAATTTCGCACATAGTTTCAGTGGTAGTATAGGATGGATATTAATTTCCTAAGGCTTCTGCCATATCAGCAAAATTTTCTTTACCCCATAGCGTTTTTAAAAATGAATACTTAATAATTGACCGAAATTGTTTTTTATTAAAACCTAGTTTTTTTGCTGAAATGCCGTTTTCAAAAATTTACGGTTTTATCACTATTCAACTTTTGGATGTGAAATTTTGACAGCTTATTTATGGGACATCATAGAACGATAGTAATGAAATTTAATTTTGCTTATTGGAATGCTTCTAGGCTAACTAGGTATCAATATACCCCCGTAATTAGTTATCTAAACAATTTATCTTACCCTCTTTTTTGGTTTGCACAATCTTTCTGTTTTCATAATAATACACCGCAAGGAAGTTGTACACAAAATAAGAAAGGTACAGGAAAATATAACTATGTTAGTTACACGCAATATGAATCAGAAAATTAACATTACAGTCAAAGCCGACTTAATTTTACGCTACTAATGCGTACTATTTTTGACAGGTCAATGCTTCGATTCCATACACTTTTTCTAACGTTAACTTCAAAGGTCTTCTGGCTCGTTTCCAGTCACTATTTCTATGACTTGATTATTTTGCAACCTTGATCAACTACTGACATTAATGGAAAGAGCAAATTCCAATTTACATTTCTTGTCGTTTGCAAAGTAAATAATGTACCAGAACTCGTCTTCCAAGTTACTTTGAGGTATACTGGCTGCATGCAGTTGGTTCAATTTAATCAGCATTCTAATTTTAGTTATTATCTGATGTTATTTTCAATGTGTACATGCAAAAGTTCAGCATGCATTAAACGTTGTAATTTGCAGATGCAACAATGTAGTTACCACTTAAACGAATGAGTAGGCACTACATATATGATAATGTTCTATAATAATAGTGTCAGCAGTGAAGGTTGTTGCAACGTGTAATTCAAGTTTGCGCTTTGAAATTTTTGTATTGTCTCCCAGGACCGGATTTACATAACAAAAAAGTGAAAGGTCTCCAACTGGTGCCAGGCTAACTGGGAAATTAAGTAAATAGTTTTTTTTTTCCATCAGTTTTTGTTAATAGAGCTTTTTCTTATAGCAAATGCTGTTCGACAGAAATAAGCCGCGTCTGCAAAAAAATATATACACAGGTTTCTATATACATCGCTCCTCTTCAGAGTGCAATAGTTCACCAAAAACTCTCTATAAAATCGTTTTTCCTTAAAAATTTACAATAAGTGTGTTATCAGCTCTTAAAGTGGTGCAATTAATATTAGCTTTAGCTAATTATTCTTATATAGTTTCATATTTTTAAGAAACATTTATAGGTACGTATTCGATAATAATGACAATAAAGATCTTTATTAAGCACAATAATTTGAATATATGCAGAAGTAAAGATCCAGATAACGAGGTGGTACACATGTACAAAATATATTATATAAATACCAACTTGTTTTAGCGCACTTGTGGCATACGAAAAAGTCCACAAGGAGGGGCAAAATGGTCCGGGTCTCCTGCTTTACATCTTACCGCAAGTCCCGGCGGGGCTGGAGTAATGTTGGCTAGCGAGTGATATAATTCAATGCCCGGCGAGACATTAGCCAGGGGAGTAGATCTTTTTTGCTGATTTCCTTCCCACAGCTTCGTTTTTGCTGTAATGTGTGTACAGTGCTCTCTTTTACATTGCTTACACGCACACGCATATATATATATATATATATATATATATATATATATATATATATATATATATATATATATATATATATATGAGATACTTGGTTCCCGGGTTGAACCGCGTCCAGAATTTATTAAAAATCGACGTTTCGGCTACTGTTTTGGAGCCATTTTCAAGAGGTAAAGGAAATATGTAAGGACACTCTAAGGCCTCAATCTGCCTACTACTTAGAGTGGTGGACAAAGGTGGGTAAAAGAAATATGTAAGGACACTCTAAGGCCTCAATTTGCCTACTCCTTAGAGTAGTGGACAAAGGTGGGTAAAGGAAATATGTAAGGACACTCTAAGGCCTCAATCTGCCTACTACTTAGAGTGGTGGACAAAGGTCGGTAAAAGAAATATGTAAGGACACTCTAAGGCCTCAATCTGCCTACTCCTTAGAGTGGTGGACAAAGGTGGGTAAAGGAAATATGTAAGGACACTCTAAGGCCTCAATCTGCCTACTCCTTAGAGTGGTGGACAAAGGTGAGTAAAGGAAATTTGTAAGGACACTCTAAGGCCTCAATCTGCCTGTTCCTTAGAGCGGTGGACAAAGGTGGGTTGGGTTGTTGTAGCTCGATTACGGGGCCTCAATCTGCCTACTCCCCAAATCTCGCCGGAAGTCGTCTGTGAGGTCTCAGTGTGTTCAACCCTAGGCCTCAGAGTGATCTGGCAGTTCGTTGCAAGTCTCGTCTTATATATGTCGTTCCGTCTACCTGCTTCGTTATCAGTGAAAGTAGTGGGGTCACCGTCAATTAAGTGGGGGGCTTTGGTTACGGTACTTAGAGGATGAGGAGGATTAAGAGGGTCACCGGTATTTGTTGAGGCAGATAATGAGCCAATATATATATATATATATATATATATATATATATATATATATATATATATATATATATATATATATATATATATATATATATATATATATATATATATATATATATATATATATATATATATATATATATAGGTGTCCCATGTATCTTCAATGTGAGTTTGTAGTATAACATTTTTCTCTTGGACGCTTGTTGACTGAACTACAGGGTGTTAAAGTTATACAAAATGAAATAGTAAACGAAACCAAATATTTTGTTTGGAAAATCTCATCCTTTGTTGATTTGAGTGCTGTTTTCGCGGGTCCTCCTTTTTTAACTCTAAGTTGAATGCTTCCCTGTGATCCTGATCCTTTCACTTAGTGTTTTTGCTGGCATGTTAATCCATTGTTTCTTTGTTTATTTTGTAATAAATGCTCATGCACAAGTTTATAACTTTTGTGAGCTTAACTTTTCTTTATTTACAGCAATAGTTTTGGTTAATACTTTTTAGTTTAATTTTACATTAGATATATAGGCTAATATGCTAATTTGTAATATTTTGTAGGTTGCATTGTATGGAAGATACTGTAAATAAATTTATCATTATTATTTAAAAATATGTGTATTGATTGTATAACATTTAACAAACAGATTGTTAGGAGATCATGTGTGTGGGTTTTGTTTCTTCAACGTCGGCCTATTTCCGCACCTATGGCCAATCACCGACGCCAGGGAGCAGTTTCACCTCACTATCCTGGAAATTTTGCTTTCTGTAAGGAGGGTAGGGATCTTTAACGTGCCCAACACCGCAAGGACACGGGACCGACGGCTTTACGCTCCCTCCTATGGACGGAACGTGCAGACATTCAACTTGCTCAAATACAATGCCAGAACCTCGGTTGATGTTAATTTTACAGTTTTTACTGAAAAAGTGAAAGGAATACCCTGGGATCGAACCCAGTACCCTTCGGTTCAGAGGCATACGTACTTGCCCGTGAACCACCGAGGTTCTGTTAGCAGATCATAAAATGATTATTAATTTAACTGTCTGATGTTTGTTGCCTAGGAACTAGATTGACTGCTAGATCTTTATGTTAGTGACATCTGTCTTACATGATAAAAAGTTGTGTTTCGACGCCACCTTGCTTTTTATTTCGACGTTTTAATTTTCACGTATTGTCATTTATCTTAAGCTTCTGTTTGTTAATAATTTCAAAATAATACTGTGTTCTTGATTCCAAGCCCAAAATTAAATCAAATTGGAAATAATGTTCAAGTAATGGTGTTTTTCCTCAGCTCGGATAAAAATCAATTATTAGTTATGCAGTAATACTCTGATATTATGTGTTTTCTCGACCCACGATAGCTGAATTTATCTTTTTTTTTATAGAACATCAACACTCTGTATTTCTCCCAACAAGCGTCTAAGATAAAAATGTTATACGACAAACTCACATTATTTTAACGGGAGGTACAGGCACAGGGGTTGTTTTGAAGCATAGATGGGACATGGTATATAAACATATAAAAATTGTAACTGACCTCGAATATGGGTTCTAGGGGACCTAGTTCGCGCTCACTTGAAAAAATATTTTCAAAAGTCGAATGTCTCAATTAGTGAATTTTCTCTACGAACATTCATTAAAAGGTGGCACTATATAGAAAAAAACCATGGAAACCACATACGTATAGTAATCCAGAGTCTCTCGTAAGGTAGTTAAGTTACATGCTATATACTTAAGAGTGTTAAATTCTTTATCTTATTAGCTTTCTTTATCGAGTACAGTCCTGTTTCAAGCTTTTATCATAGTAGCAAGATAGGTGCAGTATGTGAACGCATAAAGAACATATAATAGAACAGTCACAATGACTGTAGAAGGAACCAATCACTCATTAACGTAGCTAATGGGCTTCATTATAAGTTGAAAGTCATTATGGCGCATAGCGTGTAATGAATTTCTCAAGAACTTCACATGCATTCTTTACTTGAGACGTTAGAATGGGAAAACTGTTAAAGGTTTTTAAACAAAATGGTTTATAATTATGTAACAAATTAGCCAAAGTTAAAAATTCGGGACGGAGTTCGTGCGTTACGGTAGCAAATTTTCATTAAATGTTTCAAATTTGAATAACTCAATTTACTATGGACCTACAACGTTAAATTTTAATACATAGTAAAGTCTTCACCATGGCAATATATCTACCAAATTTATTCAAAACAGCTATGTTACTTATTGAAATACAACTTTTTTTTAGAAAAATTAGAATTACTTCCACATCGTCACAACGTGTGGAAGTATCGCATCGGCGACAAACATTTAAAAAAATTTCTTTGCTTAAACTTCGTAAAATGTATCAAAACATATAGAAAACATTATTTATTTATTTATTTTATTATTTATCATTATATTACCCAACAGGACAAGCCCAATTACTGGGCAGGAAATACAGAAATAACCGACAAGTCAGTAAGAAAAAAAAAACAAATGTGTGAATTTTACAATAAAGCAGAAAAACTATTATGTGCAATAAAGAATATAAAATTAAAATTATAAAATACATAAAAAATAAAAAAGACTTAAAATTTATGACAACTATAACTAGAAAATCCCCTGCAATGTTATGACGCTTTGTCCCAAAAAAAAAATTTTTAATAACAAAATGTCATAAAAAGTCAAGAAATAATGTATATGTTTAACGAATCTATAAAACAAATTCCTTTTAAATTTAATGATAAAATTCATATGAAAAATGAAGGCCTTCCTATGGTTAGTCCATTTTCTCCTTTATTACTCAACATTTTTATGGAAAACTTAGAAAACCAAATTTACACATTAGAAGTTTCATATAATATTGCCTTTTTGCACACATATTTAGATGATATTTTAGCATGTTTTTAAGGAAGCTCTACAGAATTAAATAAATGTTTTGATTTTATAACCTTCATGCAAATATCAAGCTTAGTTAAAAAGAAAAAGCTAATGATTTTAAATTTTTTAGATTTTACAATAAGAAACTTATAAAATAATTAATTTGACTTATTAATATGCAGGAAACCTACTTACAATGACACAATTCATGTCACCATTTTTTACAAAAGCTGTATATGTCACCCTATCATTTAATAATCTATCGTGTATTTTCACTACTCATGTCTGAAACCAATTTGAAAAAAGAAATTTCAGAAATTAAGCGAATAGCTACATGGCTACTCTGTTAAAATAATACATAAAATGACAGAGAGAAAAGAATACAAATTAACGCCTAATTTAGTGTATCCAAATATTAGACCCAAAAAGTAACAGATATGTTTCGATGACTTATTGTGGAAACAGTTCAGACAAAATTTTAAAAATTTAAAATGCCTGTACAAATAAAAAGGTAGCTTTTAAATCTTACAACACAGTGTTGCCTTTATGTTTAACGCAAAAGAAAAATCATCTTTCTTGACAAAACCTGGAATTTATGAATTAGCTTTTATACACTGTAACGCAATCTACATCGATCAAACTTTTATAAATGTTAATACTAGATACACAGAACATATTTCTGCACTTAGAAATAACTACGCTGACAAATTTACGTGTGCAAAACATATTAATGATACTCAACATATACCCACAGTAAATAACAACGTAGACCCACAACATTTTTGTAAAGACAAGCGTAAGCTTGACTCTTTTGAAGCTCTAGAAGTAAAAAAGCACATGCGTGACAATAGCTATGCGTTTTAAATAGGCAAACTGATCTAATGGATTCCCGTTTCTGGAAAGTTCATCTTTATAATTAAATACTCGAAACAAAATGGGTCCAACTATGCTAAAAAAAGTTATGATAAGATAATAGATTAATGTGAGTGGATATTTTCGTTGTATAGGGTCTGATTTATTGCTGTCATTGGTTAGTTATTTTATTGCTGTAATTGTTTTTATATAGTTATTATTGATATAGTTTGATTTTATTTTTTTATTAAATATTGATACACATCATGTATTTTGAATAAGTACATACAATTTTTTTTTATTTTTTTTATAGGATTTTTTTTTCAATACATTATAAGGTAGCTACGGATTTTTATTTGTAGTTGTCGTGAATACGTACAAATCAGCTCAATTTTTTCCTGTTCGATGATGCTGTCAAGCAGCGAAAGAGAAGAGGACAAACATTTGTAAGTCAGCAAAATAGTCCCTACGTCTATAATTTGAGATACAGTGTGTTAAATTAAGAAATTTAATTTCGATTTTCTTGAGATCTAGATAAACATCTGACGTATTGTCTTGAAAAGTAGAACATATAAGACTCTCATAGTGATAAAAAAATCACTTTTAACTTCGGTGTTGCCAATAGAGGGCGCTGCATGCGGCACCCTTCGCATTTTGAAAATACTCACACATTTCTGTTAGCGTCACCATCGGTAGGAAACCTCCGATTGAAAAATAGTACTTTATTAACGAAAGAGGTGTACCTGTTTAACAGTGGCGATTTCTCCTAGTGAGCTAGGTGTGCGCCGCACACCCTAAAATATAATTAAAATGTGCACAGTTAAATATGTTTTATTTCTTTTTCCCTTAGTCTTAATACACTACATATGTTATGACAATCGATTTAATTTACTTATTTGATTTCATAAATAGTCGGTTAATAGTGACTTGGAATGAAGTAGATACCACATCTTCATTCAGAAAATATGAGTAGGTCAATAGCAACTGGGAATGAATTCGGGTCGGGTTAGGTGTGCGTTGTTATTTCCGAACAACTTCACTCCACACAGCTGTATTGGTATCCAATACAGTCCCCCACCCATGTGTTTAAAATAGTAAGGAAATACCATTCGTTTTAACACTGCAGTGAGCGGTAGAAATACCGCTCAAGACAAATGAATGGAACGCCGGTTTAACAAACGTTGTGATAGCATTATTTACGAACATGACAACTGCGCTTGCCTGGACCACAGTATTCTAGAATCAAAGACTATAATACATTTTAGTAAATTTTCGTAGAAAAAATTCACTAATGGGGAGATCTCCACTTTTGAATTTTGAAAAATTGTTTGCAAATGAGCGCGAACTAGGACCCCTAGAACCCATATCCGGGGTCAGTTTCAATTTTTATATATAAGAATTTAATTTGAGTCAAGTTTTAAAATATAGAAATTTTTGATTAAAATGAAGAAACTGATTTCAAGTACCATCCATATTTCTAGAAATTGTAATGGTACATAATAAGGTAAGGTAATTTTGAAGATTAGAAATCAGATGACAGAACTTTAGAACAATTGACATTTAGATTAAAATTTAGTCAAAATTGCATCATTTGCAGTCACAAGTTTAGACTTATTTGTAAGATGCTTTGTACTATTTATATAACAATAAACTATATATATATATATATATATATATATATATATATATATATATATATATATATATATATATATATATATATATATATATATATATATATATATATATATATATATATAGGTATCACACCGATAACTCAAAATATAATCGGCCGATTTTGATAAAATTTGTCATGTACCTTCCTTCTGTAAATGTATTGGATAATTTCGTTAGTCAGGAAAATCGCACGAGGTTTTCTGGGAAAATTTTGAGTTTTTATTCGAAAAAAATTTGTATCTCAAAAAATAAAAAGATAAGATAACCAAATTTGGTAGGTAGGTTTACGATATAAAAATTAAAATATACACCAAAATTTAGATTTTTACGTTGCAAGATAAAAAAGTTATAATAAAATATTTTGTGCCAGATCATTTCTATGAAAATTCACTACCATAACGCACTTGCTGCATCCAGGATTTTTACACATTTTATTATTTAGTACCATATTAACATTGAACTACTTTGAATGTTTACAGTTTTCACCCCGTTCCGGACAGTGCTAATGCTAACACAAATTTGTGTGAAGAGAAGAACTTGATAATAATTCCATGTTCTTTTCGTGTTTTAATGTTTTAAGTGACTTTTTAATTTGTTAGTGTTGCAGTGGGAAATTAATTTATTTATCTACGTATCATTCCCATATAGATCGAATATATATATATATATATATATATATATATATATATATATATATATATATATATATGTACATTTAGTGTTAATAATTTTAAAAACCACCACTAACAGCAACTCGTTACCGCACACCCGAACATTTTGGTCAGGAGACGCCACTGCTGTTTAACGACAGCGAACTCAACCGTTTTCGAAATATATGCGATTTTCAAAGTAGCTGCAAGACATTCTTTGTAATATTTTTCAATTCATATTATGTTTATTTCAATTTTGTGTGGGTAATCAAATATTTATAAACATCAAACTACTAGTCTCTATAATACACACAGTGGCGTAAATTAAATGTTCATTTAGACGAAAGAAATATAAATAACTAGGATTCAAACATAGCGCGAAAACCTAGTCAAGATCGAATACCGAAACCCAGTATCGTATAAACAATATTAGTTTTAATTTTTACCCTATTATTGTCATGAAATAAGGACATGGGCTGGTGTAAAATGTATTCAGTTATATCCGGGTAATAATTACACGTGCTTAATCCTGTTTATCAAATGCGTATTTCAGTAGTTTAGCGAGGCTTATACCGTCCCAGAAGGTGGTGACGCGTAACGTTCATTAAGGTTAAATGCCCTCCGAATGCCTTAATTGCCAGCCGTTCTTCCTCCTTTATACGTATGTGTATAACGAAACGCTTCGTTAACCGAATGATACCAAGAGAAACATACGGAATTTAGAGAGACCATTTACAGCCTAAGCATAAATGAGTGTCCGATCTAGCTGACCTCATAGCTGCTGGGAATTGAGAGGGGTGCTGTGTTTATAATTCTCGGATTTACAGTGTGGAAAGTACACTGCCTCACTTTCGGTTTGCTACATGCTGCAATGTTACTTTATTTTACGTCAGGTTGTATATTAGTTTATAAATAAGAAATAATATTATCAGTTTTCATAGTGGCGTTACCTTGAATAATTTTGGTACGCAAATTGCGTAAATCAGGATCACATTATGTGCGAAATTTTAAGGTGCTAGCTTAACGAAAAATTGAATTATGAACATATATAAATTTTTTGCTGTTATTTTGGGTTTGAATATGTCTCTTTAGCCACTACCCAAGCAACATTTAAAGTCAAATTGACGTAAAATCGCCCTACCAATAGGTCGGCGACCAAATCACCACAGGTCATTTTCAAGTAAAATTTAAGTGTATATTACCAATGTGGGGAATAAATTCAAAGTAATATGGAAGTCGATAATAGGTCCAGCAAGGCGTTTCGACCAAGAAGTTTTAGTTATATTTAGGGCATTTTCATTCAACATTGGGCCAATGAACGTAATATATTGGTAAATATGTGCTACGCTTTACTTGAATCTGACATCTAGGCGCCGAGTGCCGTGACGTTCTTAACAACGAACTACACATGTGACATTATTCGGTTCTGTAGAATCTGTGGTTATGTATGTATAAACAAACAGTAGAGTAGTAGAGATATTGTCCATCTTTGTTAAAAAATGACATCTTGAATGATCAAAGAACTTACTTTAAATATTTGGAACAATGATAAAGGAGATTCGCACTGTATAAAGGGAAAAAAAACACTGCGGTTATGTTTTTTATGTTAACATGATGATGATACTGCGATAAAATTCGAGTGCTCGTGTAAAAGATAAGATTAGTGAAAATAAAAATTTATTCAAAATTCTTGAAATTCTGATTTTGGAGGATTGATGATGTAAACAACACAAAACTATCCTGTCGTCATGGTATACAAGCATTATTTAATGTTTTTTTCGAACTAAAATTTGATTACACTTTATTCAACAAAAAATTATATTTCATTTTCCAATACAATCAAGATGGATACCGCAAAATGAAATTAATATGGCTGCCCTTCTAACATTATTGACCTGAAAGTTAATTTTGCCCTATTTTTTTACCTATAAGTCACAATCCCTAATGACAGGGCAAACTAACCAAACTTTGAAGGCATTTTGTCCTATTATGGGAATTTCAACTATATGGTAAACAAATTTTGTTTGAATTTATTAGAAATGAAACATTTTCGTCTATAAAAATCTATATTACTTATATCCGTGCACAGCCGAGAGACATATAGGAATGATTATACAGCGCTTTTGGTCTTTGATTCCATAATATATAGACATTAATAGAAAATAGAAACAAAATAAAATAAGTAAATAAACATAAATATGACAGCTGACTGTGTTGCCAATGCTTCACTTCATTTGGCATGAAAAGGGATGTATTATATTGAAGAGGAAAACGTGCTGATTTGATACCAGCATATAATTGAAATTCAGTTTTACTTTCATATACCTAGTAGTAGTAGCCGATCAAGTTGTCCTACTTTTTTAGGATTTACACAGAGAACATTATCGAAATAATAATTATTAATATGGAGCGAACTGAATACAAGCATTCTTTACTACTCTATAATAATTTGTAGTGTGTCTGTAAACTTTTATTGGTTTCAAAGGGGGCATTGTAACTATATTTGTTACTGGTGCACGCACATTCACAACAAGAATAAACTTTTATTGATGAAGTTTATCAACTGACACACCTTTAAGATTCACAAATGTATTTCACTGCTGTACACTTTGAACTTTGAGGACAATTTTTATTTCAAGTCAGATTTCATGGGTATTTTCAACTTGAAGGTAGGCAATTTGACTTGGAAGACCATTTCTGCAGTAATTATGACTTTATAGCCGATCAGAAAGCCATTTTAGGTTAGCTCAGTGCCCAAAATATTTCCCGTGCTGTATTACACTGAAAGTGAAAATATATATGTAAGCTGGACTTCATAAGAAGACCTCCAATTTACTATACCACAGAGACATATTGCAGGTTAATATTAGGTAATAAATTACCTTAAAGTAGGTATTTCAGGTATGTGGGCTTGGTAGTCGATTTTCAATCCAATTTAGGGCACACTTAGACCTAAAAATTACCAACTCTGGAATTAAAACACAAAAGTATATTCAAGTATACTTTATGAGTGAAATTGAACCAATTTTTTCCCAAATTAGTTACTTGTAAGTTACTGACTTTGGAGTAATTTTAATAGTCAAAAATAAGCTAGTTCGGAGCAGCATTTCCACATTTGTAGTCATTATGACAATCAAGGCAACATTTTGGTTAATTATTACTAAATTACAACTTGGTTAGGTTATTTGGACTCGAGTGCTGGTTAACATGCCTTAATTTGTTGCTTGGGTAACTATTTAGCAAAAGCACTACATTTATTTTTAGATGTAAGATATACAAATTATAAGTACAATTTGGAGAACCCAGTGCATCGCAAATTTTACCTATTAGTGCTCATCATAAGTTTCAATACTCACTCATAGATATACAAATTAACCAACTTAAATAACATATTGCAATAAGTGAAGATTGTAACCTGTGATGAGCACTGATAAGCACACTTGGACAACCCAAATCACCACAACACATTAAAAAAAACCTGATGCTCGTCTCACTAACCAAGTTAGCGTCATCAGGGGATAACTCTATTTATATTATTCTGTTCAACGACACCAAAAATTAACATATTTCGTTTGGCAAAAATATGCCGGTTTTTATTTTGCAAAGTAATCTATCAGGAGACTACCGGTAGGCGGAGGACGAGGTTCATACACTTCTTATCTCTATATCTTGCAATCTATATATATATATATATATATATATATATATATATATATATATATATATATATATATATATATATCTGTGTGTGTGTGTGTGTGTGTGTGTTTTCTATATGCTAGGGAACAGTTTTACCTCACTATCCTGTCGTTATCGGTGATTGGCCATAGGCAGACGTTAAAGTAAAAACTCGGGACGCAGCAAGTGCGTTATGGTAGTGAATTTTCATAAAAATGGTTTTTATAACCAGTATAACCTCTATAGTGGGAACAATGTACCACATTTTATCAAAATAACTTTGTTGTTGGAAAAGGGCAAATATTTTTCGAAAACTAACTTAAAATATATCCGAAAAACTGACCCGATTTTCCTGGCCAACAAACTTCTTCAAGGTATTTAGCCACCTACCAAGATATAATTATTTACAAAAAGCTTTTCGAGAAAACTTACAAAAGAAATTGTAAACAACTTTTTTGCGAAAATCCAAAAACATCTTTTTTACAATAACTCAGTAAACATTAGGTACTAATTACCAAAATTTTACAAAAATTTCACTAACAATGATTTCTACATAAACAAATAAATTTCGCTACCATAACGCACTTGCTGCGTCCAGAATTTTTTTCTTACAAACATGCATTATATTTCGATGGAAAATGCAATAACATAAGGTTTGATTTAAAAAAAAATTGTATCACCAACGACTTATGGGCCACCCTGTGATTGTAGAAATATTTTTTCAGATGTAGCTCAAGACACCCTATAATTAATATATACAAATTTTTTTCATATCTTTTATAATTACGGCTATATTGAGCTTTATTGATGTTTTACGAAAATTCGACAAAAATTATATACATTAAACGATAAACTCTATAGCTAAGGCTACTGCCAAGCATCAAAGAAAGGGTCTATTTGAAATGAATTTTCTGCAAATATTTTAGTAAAATGTAGGACACTGACGGTTGAAACTAAGACTTCACGGTTTGTAAAACATTCTTCTTGAGACATTTTATTTCCATAGCCCGTATTAGATTCAAGTTCTTTTCCTACATGTGGCTGATTTTGACGTTTTAAATCGCAACTTTGACGTTTTGAGGAAAACCCCAATTTATTTTTCTTTAATTGCCTATAACTTTTTTGTATTTTGAGCTACAGCGCTAAATTTTGGTAGGTAACTTACATGTAAGAACATAAACCCGTGTACCAAATTTGGTTGTCCTTACTTTGTTAATTCCGGAGATATAAATTTTTTTCAAAAGAAAACACAAAATTTTCCGGGAAAACCCTGGCAGATTTTCCTGGCTAACGAACTTGTCCAAGCCATTTGCAAAAGGAATTTATTGACCAAATTTAAACAAAATCGGCCCATTATTTTTTGAGTTATCGGTCTGATACATATATATATATATATATATATATATATATATATATATATATATATATATATATATATATATATATATATAAACATATAAAAATTGAAACTGACCCCGGATATGTGTTCTGGGGGGCTTAAGAAATTTTTTAAAAATTCAAAAGTCGGGATCTCCTCATTAGTGAATTTTTTTTAAGAAAATTCACTAAAAAAGTAACCGGGTACGTAGAAAACAAACATTTGTGAAATCAGGAAAATAGTCTCTACGTCTGTATTTAGTATGAAGCGGTTTCACCAAGTAAAGGCGACAGCAATTAATAAAACCTGTATCTCTTTTAATTTTAATTTCTAGACTGGGTAACTTAAGTTAAATCGTAATATTTTTATGACAAAAATCTACTGCTTTTCTGCGTACCTTTATTTTTTGATCACACTATATTTTTAACCCATATATTTTAAAGGGGAGAACACGTATACATCTGTAGCTACATTTTAACATAAAAACTAAGTTACTCGTTTAGTTCGGTTCTTATTGTCGCCTTAGTTTTATATTTTAAAACTAGTTGGTGCCAAGTTATAATTTTTTGAAATATGCAGCATTAATACATTATTGATGTAAACATTTAGATCAATATTTTATTAGGAATTAACGATCAGATAAGAAATAAATTTGCAGAGAATAAATAACCATGAATTAAATATCTGTAGAGATGTTCGTAAAGCTGTAAACTAATATTTACATGAAGATGAAAATAAACAAGTTTATGCTGACATTTCGAAGCATTTTTGACAGTTAATATTTGGACCTTAGTATAAATACATTAACTCGCGCCTGCTAGAAAACACAATCCTTGTTAGGTATTATTTGGAGAACCCAATTCATCACAATATAGTTTTCAAACCTGACCATCGTTTCGCTAACAAAGTTAGCATCATCAGAAGGTTGAATCAACTAAGCGAATTCTTTGTTTATTTATTCCTCTGATAACGCTTACTTTGTTGACGAAACATTCGTCAGGTCTGGAAACTGTATTGTGGTGACTTGGGTTATCTAAATTGTACTTATCACAGGTTAAAATCTTGACTTCCCAAGATATGTTTTATCTCTATGATACACTGTATAATCTTGCTACTATTATTATCATTATTATTATTATTAGTGCTATTATTTTACGGTATCTCCAAATCATATCCAATTATTGTGTATATGTTTTTTATGCAAACGTTGTTATTGTTATTATTATTTACTAGTACACCGATTTGCGTCCAGAGAATTTTTTTTAAGAAACGCTGAAACACGTCAACTTTGTCACATCAACCCCTTAAGGGTGGTGATAACAACCCTTATATTTTAAATAGAGAACATGGGTCGAGTGTTACATCATTTGAAAGCTCTTTCTTTTCTGACTTCAGCACACTAATGTTTTTGGAAGTTTTATCAACTCGTTTAAAAAGTATTCACAGTTAGAGTTGCAAGAACGTATTTCATTCATTGTGATAATAAATACACTAATTAGTCAATTTTTCGTTAAAAAAAACTAAAAAACAAAAGAAAACGTTCAAAAATGTTTATTCAGTTAAGTAAGTGTTCAAATTGTTGACCACCAGCTTCCATACAAAAGTATAAATTTTGTTCAAAACCAGCTCTGACATTCTGGAGCATTTGTGGAGTTATTAGACGGCATTCTTCAACAATGCGTCGTCGTAATTCTTCCAGAGACTCCGGTTCTATTGCGAAAATTCTACTCTTTAAACGGCCTCATAGAACGAAGTCTAAAAGAGTTAAATCCGGTGATATAGGGGGCCAGTCAATAGCACCTCTACCCCCAATCCATTGCTCTGGAAACTATCTGTTCAAAAACTCCCTAACACGTTGTGAAAAATGTGGAGGAGCTCCATCTTGTTGAAACACTAATTGATGTTCTTGCTAGCGAACATCATTTTCAACAATGTCAATTAGTTGAGGGTAAACAATATCTTCTAGTAACTCCAAATACGTTTCTCCACTCAAATTTCCATCAAGAAAAATTAGTCCGATTAAACGGTCTCCAAAAATGCCAGTCCAGGCTTTCAATCTCTGTGGAGTTTGAGTTTGGGCTTCGTGATAATTTCTTGTATTAGTATCTGCCCAATAACGACAATTCTGACGATTGACTGAGTTTAATAAAAACGTACACTCGTCAGAAAAACAAATATTGTATAGAAAGTTCCCGTTATTAACTATTCGTGCAGTCATAATTTCACAAAGCTCCAGCCGCCGATCAAAATCGTCTTCATTCAGTTGTTGCACAAGATGAATTTTATACGGGTGACATTTAAGATGCTTCAATATTCGCTGAATAGTTGTTCTTTTGATGTTTGAAACAGTGGCTAATTTTCTCGTGCGCAAAGTTGGGTCTGCAGCAGTTTGTCTCAGTAGTCTAATTTGTAATCGGAAATTCACGTTCAGGATCCCGTTTTTCGTTGGCTACTGAACCACTTTGTCAAAATTTTGCAACTAACTTCAAAATGTATTTTCTGTTAACATGTCTGTTCGGATGTCGTTCATAAAAAAAAATTGTGGTACGGTTGGCATAGTCATCGTTTTTGTAAAAACGAGTAATTATTTCAACTCTTTCATCTCCAGAAGGTAGTACTATCAAGTATCAATCCGACCGATACACTGAAATAATAAACCGCATTTCTCTCATTCCGATAAGAAATTTTCTGATAGTCAATTTTTTGTTTACAAACCAACAAAACATGACTATTGGCACATTTCTTAGCGGAATGAGTGAAATGCGTTTTTGCATCTTCAACTCTGAATACTTATTGAACGAGTTGATGAAACTTCCAAAAAAATTAGTGTGCTGAATTCAGAAAAGAAAAAGCTTTCAAATGATGTAACACTCGACCCATGTTGCCTATTTAAAATATAAGGGTTGTTATCACCACCCTTAAGGGTTTGATGTGACAAAGTTGAGTTTTATGTCAAAACATGTTCCCCTCAATATTAAAATTGACGTGTTTCAGCGTTTCTTTAAAAAAAAAATTCTCTGGACGCAAATTGGTTTGTTTCGTTTTCAATGCGCCACCCTATATATTATTTACTATTTCTTATAGTATGCTCTAAGTTGAGCAATAACCTTATTTGATAGATAATTTAATGACATATTTTTCTGTTTGCAGATGGTGTGCATAGAAAGCAATCTCTATAAATTGCTTTTTTCTCTGTGGCGATTAGCAGAAACAGAAGCAGACATAAAATTAGTTAGAAAGGAAAGGATTAGAAACACGAAGAATTGTGAAAGGTCTCCTAAAAATGTTTAATTTACTTATACATTTCATTTGGCAACCGAAGGACTACTGTCAGGAAACTTATTCTCATAATTTTCGCTAAGCCTAAACATTTTAAAAGCATTTTAGCAACCTGTCCCATTATAATAGTAAACAAATAAATTTGTAAGTTCCAAAAATAAAATCCAATTTCATATTATATAAATTAATGTAGGAAGGAGGAAATTGATTGTAACGAAAACAGTTATAGAAAACTATTTCTGTATACCTAAAACTTAGGTGATTGAAACAATAAGTGCAAACAGAACATGTGCAAGGCTTTGATAAGTGTACATACGTATGAAAGTCATTTGCTTATTTAGTTGCAAATGTGTGTATGTGAGTGTAGTTAGCAGAATACATAATAGTTCTGAATAAATGTCATAAAACTTCGTTATATAAAACGAAAGTAAATGTTAAGTCCAATCTTTTTTTTATATGTAGATTTGAGACAGACGTAGCAAATGAAAATGACTATTTTGCTAGAGTATTGTTTCGTTGTGGACGACATTTTCGCAGTATTTAATACAAATATATGCAAAGTAGATTATTTTATTACCGGATTAAGCAGTAAATCCGACTCTATAAATCACCCATGAAATACAAATTAATAAGAAATTACCTTTTCTTGGTGTATTAGTCATTAAAAATAGGGATACTTTAGAGCTTGACATCCACAGAAGGGAAATCACTACTGTGAGTTACATTTCGATTGACTCACACCACTTTCACACAAGAAAATAGCAAATATGTGTGTTTTTTTTTAACGAAAGCCAGTATAACCTATATAGTAAAAACAATGTGCCATGTCTTGCCAAGATAACTTTATTGTTTAAAAATATACACAAATTTCCGAAAGTAAACTTAAAGTGTTCCCGAAAAAACTGGGTTCTTGGTCAACTTATAGGTTAATAGCAAATTGAGCTATTCAAAGTTGAAGCACTTAATGAAAATTCGCTACCATAACGCTCTTGCTGCGTCCCGAATTTCTTTTCTTACAAACATGCATTATATTTCGATGGAAAATGCAAATATCCAATAAGGCGAAAATAAGGCCAAAAAAGAGAATTTGTATCACCAACGACTTATGGGCCATCCTGTGATCGTAGAATTTTTCTTTAAGATGTAGCTCAAGACATCACATAATTAATGTATACATTTTTTTTATATCTTGTAACGGATATATTGAACTTTATTTATTTTTTCCACAAAAATTAAATACATTAAACGATAAACTCTATATCTAAGGCTACTGCCAAAGCATCAAAAAAATTTGAAATTAATTTTCTGAAAACATTTTATTTAAATGAAGGACAATGACGCTTGAATGTAAGACTTCAGGCTTTGTAAGACATTCTTCTTGAGACATTTTCTTTCCATAGCTCCTATTAGTTTCAGGTTCTTTGCCTAAATGTTACCAATTTTGACGTTTGAAATCGCAACTTTAAATGCCCATAACGAACTTATCCAAGCCACTTGCAAAAGGAAGGTATTCACAAAATTTAGTGAAGATTGGCCCATTATTTTTTGAATTATCATTGTGATACATATATATATATATATATATATATATATATATATATATATATATATATATATATATATATATATATATATATATAAATTGAAACTGACCTGGGATATGTATTCTAGGGAACCTAATTAGCACTCATTTGAAGAATTTTTTTCAAAATTCAAAAGTCGGGATCTCCTCATTAAGAAAATTCACTAAAAGCAAATAATTTGAGTTTTTTGTTACATAGATTGATACCTACAGCTTCCCTAAAAGAAATATAAAAAAATCCTGGACGCAGCAAGTGCGTTATGGTGGTGAATTTTCATAGAAATGATCTGGCACAAAATATTTTATTATAACTTTTTTTTCTTGTAACATAAAAATCTGAATATGGTGTGTAGTTTACTTTTTATATCGTAAATCTGTCTACCGAATTTGGTTATCATAGCTCTTTTAGTTTTTGAAATAAAAAATTTTTTCGAATGAAAACTCAAAATTTTTCCGGAAAACCTCGTCCGATTTTCCTGACTAACGAACTTATCCAAGCCATTTACAAAAGGAAGGTACATTCCAAATTTTATTAAAATCGGCTGATTTTTTGACTTATCGGTGTGATACATATATATATATATATATATATATATATATATATATATATATATATATATATATATATATATATATATATATATATATATATATATATAAACATATAAAAATTGAAACTGACCCCGGATATGGGTTCTAGGGGTCCTAGTTCGCGCTCATTTGCAAAAATTTGTTGAAAATTCAATAGTCGGGATCTCCCCACTGGTGAATTTTTTCTACGAAAATCCACTAAAAGAACAGGAATATATTAAGAACGTAGCTTAATATAATGCCTACTCGGTCTTCTTAGTAGAAAAGGTAGTCAATAAGCATAAAACAAAGAAAATATTAGCGGAATATATGACTTTCAGAAAAGAGAAAACAGATAAAATTGTTGGCTGTTTACCATTTGAACTGCGAATCATGAGAGGTTTTAATAGCACTTTTAAAAAAGCCAATTTACAGCCACTATTGTCTACAAAAAGTACATAAAAAAAATTCTAGGTAACACACAGATATATATATATATATATATATATATATATATATATATATATATATATATATATATATATATATATATATATATATATATACATGAATACCTGACACTGAGCCGGATATGTATTCTAGGGGGCCTAGTTCGTGCTTATTTGAAGACATTTTTTCAAAATTCAAAAGTCGCGATCCTCCCATTACTGTATTTTTCCGCAAAACATGGTGCGGTGGTCAATCCAATTTTAATAGCAAAACATTAATTGTGGTTCTCCTAAATTAATGAAACTGTTCCATGCTTGATACACACGTATAGCTCTTTTTTGTGGCTTCACAGGTGCTTGTTTTCGTCTTCGCAACCGGTTACGCATTTTACGGCATCGTCAGTTACAAACAATTATGTCTTTGAAGCCACAGAACAGGCTTCTATGTCTGTATTGAGAATATATTGTTTAATTTGTAATTTATTATAAACTTTTACATAGAAAATGTTTTTTAACAAATTTTCCTTTAAAAAAATGTGTAAGTGATTTATATGAAAATTCGCTAGCAAAACACACTTGCTGCGTCAATCGGTTTCTGTTTGTCTTTTGTTAAACTTTAATTAACTCAAATACCCCATAAAAGACATTGTGAAAATTCGCTACCATAACCCACCAACTGCATCATACTTTTTACACATTCTTGTGGCAGTTTAAAAATTAAACCTATAATTTCAGCTCTGCTGTCGAAACAAAACAAAATTAGACCTGTGGATTTTCCAAACCTCCACATTACCCACATACAACTTTGTTAAACTCTGCTCACAGCAGATGTACCCAGTAATTTATCCAAGTGCTGTAACTAAATTATACTTCTGTGTACCTACACTAATAACAATGTGGACGTTCACATCCACAGATCGTTCAAGTTTGTGAATAGCTTTTGTAATTTCAGGTCTCGCCATGACCGCTCACACCTGCAGTGAAAATTGGAGCTTCAAAGCAAGGAAATTAACTGGATGGAGCTTGAACCTGCTGCAATTTAATTAAGAAGAGGGAAACTATTTTGCATTTGAATGGTTCAACGTTTTCAACATCCATTGTCTGCTGCCGTATTGTTTGCTTTATACAGCATGGAGAAAGGCCAAAGTAGCTCCTTGTCTTCGCATAAAGAGTTATATGTTTTATAAATATGTTGGCAATTCATTCGTTCAGCGTGAACTTGGTATAATACATATATTGTTTGTAATTTAACTAGAAACATGTAGTACGATATTCTAGAATAAAAACCATGAATAATATATTTGTTAGACAATAAAAGCAAATGTGACAATGGCGCATTTCTGCTGTAAAGCTCAATCTTAATGTTATTATTCACAATACAAAAAATATAATTAAAAAAATTATAGAGAATCACAGGCTGCACGTTCTAAAATTATTTGTTATTATATAGGATGTCACATATTTGCAAGACAAAGTAAACATACTTTTTTTTTTAATTGAATACCCTGTATATCTCTTTTCTCCCATTTTCGGACTTTTTTATTATTTTCAGTCTAATTTGAAGAAGCCCGTTTTTAGCTACAGTGCTTTGTTTTAGAGATATTTAGAATTTTATAAAAAAAATAATTAATATCACCTGCAGCTTGTGAAAGTCGTTATTTTACCGTTTATTAAACTTAGACTCCAATTTGGCATGTTGTTCGTCCACATATGACATCACAATGTTATAATATTAAGGATGAGTTTACTTATACAGGGTGTTCGTAAATAGCGATTAACGCTGGGCACATTTTAAGTCCGAAAACTCACTTTTTTTCAAATAGCACACCCTGTATTTTATGTTGTAAGAACTAAGGCCTCATCTTCAGGTTCAGGTTGTGAAATGACAAATTCCACATTGTTAATTAATCACTGTCATTTTATTATTATGTCAGTAGCTGCTAGTAAAGTTTTACTAAGAAGACAAAAAATCATTTTTCTTTAAAAGAATTAACCGATATGCTTTGGGTTTTGAGAGAATGTTTAAGAAATTGTCTATTGGCCAATAGTGTATCACCAGAAGTTTCCTGAGCGAAGGCAAACCACCAAGACATCGTTTGAGATACTAATGGAGCGGGTTAATAGAACTGGTTCTGTTAAGTACAAGTCACACGAAAAAACCAAAATAATTACCACTGAGGACAATGAATTGAATGTGTTGCTCACGACTTATGACGATCCTCATCTTGGCACCCGGGAGATATCAAGCTGCCAGAATATTAGTCGTAGGTCGGTACAGAAGATATTACAGAAATACAAGATGCACCCATATCATCTTCATCTACACCAACGATTACCACAGAAGGATTGCATTTTGCCACCGGGCGCAGCAAAAAATACGGACGACTAGAAGCTTCTCAAATACTATTTTATTTGGGGATGAAGCTACGTTCCATAGAAACGGAACTGTAAATAGGCAAAACTTCCATTTCTATGCAACAAACAATCCCCTTATATCCAATACGCGCTGTCAGACAAGGTGGTCTTTGAACGTTTGGGGTGGCATTGTAGGAGAGTATGTAGTGGGACTACATTTTTTCGAGGAACATTGGTGCGATGTACCTAGATTCTTTAGAAAACCACTCACCTGTATTACTAGAAGTTGTGACAATTACTATGCGTCAAAAGTGTGGTTCCTCCACTATGATGTTCCAGTGCATTACACAGGCCCCATTAAACATTATCTTAAAGTTTCCAGAGGGGTGGATTCGAAGAGGAGGACCATTATATATATATATATATATATATATATATATATATATATATATATATATATATATATATATATGTATTTTTTGACATTGCAAAATAAACTTTATCACATACCGTTAGACCTGAAGTGACCTCAACTTTCAAATTTCAAATAGAACAGTCTGTATGTTTTTGCAAATTTCGATTCAAGGCGACACTTTAAGTACGTTACTCAATTTACGTTTGGTCAATTTCTGAAATGTCAATGTCAGAAAAGTAATTCTTCATTTTAAATCTAGAGTGATTTAATATGCCTAAAAAATACATTATCTTTCTTAGCTCACCAGAAAAATATAATCTCGCTTATTTCGTATTCCCATACATTTTTATAAGCTGCAAAATAAAAAAAGTCACTATCTAAAATGCAGAATTAATAGGCTCTATTTTTGACATTGGCATTTTAGAAAAGGCTCAAATGCCTTGAACGGGTGACCCTAACATACCAAGTAATAGGTAGAATAGCCCCCAAGAAGATAGTGGACTACCTAAAAAGTCTGAACTTTTTGCGCAACTATTAGAAAAAAGGGTCACAAAAGACCTATTGGGGTTGCAGCGCTCTTTAAACGACTCTTTAAACAATACATAAAGTACAATGTGTTGATATGTTTGCGCGTGTGTGTATACGTATATAGATACAATTATGTATACGTTATTAAAACAAAATAATTAGGTTAAAAGAATAATACATTTTGGATTTTAAACGAGAAATTAAAAAACATGTGGCTAATGAGAATACGGTCGAGGCCATACCACATTTTGTCCACCACTACCAATACCTTATCTATTATTATATTTAACATCTTCAAATTAGAAATTACGTTAAAGTCATTAGTTATATGTTATTTACGTTTATTGGTATTCAAATTGACAGACAATGTTTTTTTAACTTA
Source organism: Tillus elongatus (assembly GCA_964006375.1). NCBI lineage: Eukaryota > Metazoa > Arthropoda > Insecta > Coleoptera > Cleridae > Tillus > Tillus elongatus. The sequence continues at coordinate 234,384,860 of OZ023262.1, forward strand.
CCAGCTTTTACAAGCTTGATGGTCGCTAAAGTTGACTCTATTCTAAAAGCTGAACCATTCTTTTATCAAATTTAAACTAAGTAGTAGATATATGATTACATCACAAATAATCACTGCCAAAAAAGCCAAAAACTCCAAGGGATGCTATATTTTCTAACACAGAAATAGAAATAACTTATTTTAAGCACTTTACTCTCTAACAATTCTACCTACTATAAAAACCTTTGTAGTTTACTGGTCTAAAAAGAAAACAAATAGGTCGCCATTTGCGCAAATACAAGTGCATACATTAATGGATTTTCTTAATACATTTAAAATATATGTTTGTTTAATTGACTTATGTCTTTCTGATGAATTTATGATTTTGTTGATACACAAGATAGACGATAGGCCGACACTACGCTTTATAAATTATCATAATTGACACTTTATTTGACCATTTTATCGCTGTTCGTTGCCATTTGTTGTAACTCATATCCAAGTTTACAGAGTTCAAGGCATGCCTTTCATTATGAGAGGGTTTGAATAAAATGTTGGTCATTATTAGATGCAAAACACTAAACACAAGACGTTATGTAAAATTTGTAACATATTATAGGTGTCTTCTGTAATATAATCAGCTCAGATAAGGTACAGCGAAAATGGAAGAGCCTGTTATGTATAAATGAAAATAAAGATAGATGCAAATAAAACCTTTTACATTATTTACACCCGAATATGTTTTCAAAACCTTTAGTACCTATTTAAATAAAACGAAAACTTATGACCTCCATTATCATCCTGTGTAAAAAATTAGATATGGGTAGCAGATAAAAATTGCCGACTTTAAGTTTTATGAAGTTACCGAAAAACCTTAGCATATTTGTTATTGTCAATGGTACTTATTTATTTGGTGATGGGGTGTAAACTTTTTAAATCATTACTCACTTATTACCAAAAATTCTGGACCCAACAAGTGTGTTATAGTAGTGAATTTTCATAAAAATGTTTTGAATAGCAAATATCTCTTTTTTTTTAATGAAGGCAGGCATCAAATTTGGGTACCGATATAACCTATATAGTAAATATAATGTACCATATTATATCAAAATAACTTTATTGTATGAAAAAGTACAAAAAATTTCCGAAAATTAACTTAGATGTTCCTCAAAAAACTGATCCGCTTTTCCTGGTCAACGAACCTCTTTAAGCTCTTTACCCACCTAGCAAGATATAATTATTCACAAAAAGCTTTCCAAAGTCTAAAAAAACTAACATGAAAATTTGCAAACAATTTTTTCAGGAAAATCTGAACATAATTTTTCACAATAACTTATTAAACATTTATTACCAAAATGTCACAAAAATCTTACAAACAATGATTTCTACGGAAACACAAAAAATTTTCTTCGAAAATTGACTCTTTTTTTACAAAAAATTTGCCTAAAGAATACATAAAATTCAAATTATATACCTAATCGGTTACTAAGTTTAAAAAATAGGAAAATTCAAAAAAATTCAAAACTAGACTCCATAAGTATAGGGAGTTGTTTAATTTGAAAAAATTGACTTATGACAGTTCGAATTTTTCCAAATTCAGTCACTATTTGAGAGCGCTCTGTGTACGGCATCTCGATTTTTTCGACAAATAATATTAAACGAAAGCCTCTCTGAATGCGTCACTTTCATGAGACTCTTATCTATTGGTAAATATTATAAAAAACCTCCCTAAACGCCTCATCTTCATGGGACTCCGATTTCCATTGGTAAAAACGCCGTATCACAATTTTTGATATGTTCCAAAATGTAACAAGTTGAAAAACAATTGAAATAACTCCAAAACAATGGGCGATATAAATGTTTTCTCCTTACAAGCATGCATTAAAGTTGGACGGAAAATGCAATAATGCTACAATAAATGGACTAGTCCATTAAAAAAAAAAAGAAGAAAACTTGTATCACCAACGACTTATGGGCCATCTTGTAATTGTCAACATAACTTTATAAGATGCAGCTGAAAACACCCTATATAAATAACGTTTGTAGTATTTTCTGTATCTTGTATAATAACCTATATACCTACTAAAATATACTGAAAAACGGACCACCCTGTATATATCTAAACATGTAAACTGATATTGACCCCGGAAGCGCCTAGTTCGCACTCCTTCGAAGTAATATTTTAAAAAATTTAAAGGTTCACCCTAATCTCTCAGCCCTTGGCAGATTACGGTAAGCAGACTTCACCACAAATTTACTAAATCCGGGAGCGTAAAAAATCGCCCCAAGTCGAACCAGCCTGTATCTGCTAGAACAAAGACGCTGGCTGTATTGCTTGCTGTACAAGAAACTTCCAAAACTTCTTGATTGGAACTTGCTAGAGCGAAATAAACCTCTAGACGTTCTTTACAGCGGATTTTGCATCGGGAAGAGTATTTTCGCTATAAGGTTCAAGGAACTTTTTGCAGGGAATTTTGATAGAAGGATCGAAAGTTCTCAGCAAATAATTCAGTTTATTCAACAAAATGAAGGTTTTTAAACTACGTTGTTTTCTTTGATGAAGCTGACTTTTGCCTTAATGGTAGTGTAAACAGACAATTGTCAATATTAGTCTGACAGTAACCCCCATTGGATGGAAGAATTCACGCTCAATATTCTTAAAAACTAAACGTATGCGCCGCAATTGTTAGTCATAGTCATAGTGTAATTGGACGATTCTTCTTTGAAGGAACTCTAACAGGTCCGCGCTATCAGATTATTACGAGAAGGTATTGTGTCCCGTATCAGAGAATTGTTTCAAAATGATTTCCCCAATGTCTACTTCCAAGAAGTGACACTTTACCTCATTTCAGTCGAAAGGTAAGAGAATACCTTAATATGTCATTTCCTAACCGATGAGTAGGCTGAAGAGGACCCATTGTGTGGCCAGGTAGGTCTCAAGATTTGATTCCACTTATATTTTTATTCTGCGGCCATTTACAAAGCGTTGTCTACAACGAACGGCCTGCGAATTTGGAACAGTTTCGAAACCAAATTTTGGTGGCCTTTCAACAAGTGCCTAATGGATCACTACAAAACTAGATTCATCACTTCGAAAAGAGGATTTACTATTATCAAAAAGTTCGAGGGGCTCAGCTTGAGCATCTTCTTCAATAAAGTAAAATGTTACCATTTTCCCAAAAAAAAATTCATGAACAGCCGATTGTTTTCGTTCTTGCCAAAGATGACTTAAAAATAATCTATACCATCAAAAAGTAATCTGAATAGGCTTTACAAAAATATGTAGCACGGCCTATGTTGCTATTTAACAAATTAGGGAATTAATGTGTTGTCACCCTCCAAAAGGGGCGATTCACAAAATGTCGATAGTGCCACCAAAGAGTGGCAAATAATTTGTTATGGAACCCTACCTATTTTGTGTCCGATGCCTTTCTCGGTTTAAAAGCTATGGCATTGTCGCTTTACTTATCCACAACCCTGTATATTTAATACATACGTCAAAATTAAGGATGATGTTTTTTACTTATGTAGATTTCGACTTAAATACGTTATTATTATAAACTGTATCTCACAAGCAAAGCTATAACCTATGTTGTTAAAAGCGTTGCATATTTCAATAAATTACTAAGTAATTATTAAAACAAAAATTAAGTAGGTAACTAAGCAAAAAGTTAGGGAAGTGAATTAAAATTCCAATTTAACTTATGTATTTTTTAACAGTTCTGGATATCTTCATATTGCATAATTAAATTGTTCTTTTAGAGAATTTTCGTAGAAAAAATCACTAATGGGGAGATCCCGACTTTTGAATTTTGAAAACATTTTTCCAAATGAGCGCGAACTAGGACCCCTAGAACACAGGACCCATATCCGGGGTCAGTTTCAATTTATATATATATATATATATATATATATATATATATATATATATATATATATACAGTGTGTCCACGGATTGAGTGTGTATAAGTGAACAAAAATTTTTGAATTAGATTATGATATTCTGGAAATCGCTCCTGCTTTGTCTTAAACTAAGATGTTGAGGAAATGAACAATATATATATATATATATATATATATATATATATATATATATATATATATATATATATATATATACAGTGTGTCCACGGATTGAGTGTGTATAAGTGAACAAAAATTTTTGAATTAGATTATGATATTCTGGAAATCGCTCCTGCTTTGTCTTAAACTAAGATGTTGAGGAAATGAACAAAATCAACTAATATACAGGGTTCTTTAGAACTGATTTAATTAAATGTGTTAAGAGTAAACTACCTTCGTTTATAAAGATACCGCAAAAAGTTATTGACAAAACTTGTTTAGAACTAAAATTTGTGACAGGCTCTCAATTTTCAGCCAGCTCAGCCTACTTTGAATTTTCAAGTAAATTATTAACATTTTTTTCGTATCTACATGGAGCTTTTTACCTGTGGTTTTCTGAAAGCAGCTGCGCAAAGTAAGTAACCATGCAATGTTGAATAATAATTTATTAGTAAAATACAAAACGCTTATTGCTAACAAAAATCAAAACGAACAACGAAAAATAAAGAAATTATTCAAATGTGCTGCCACCAATCGATACACATAACTCAGCCCGTTTAGTAAATGCTTTGTAGGCATTTTGAATATGTTGAATTTGATACCGTCAATTGCCTCTCTCAACCTCAGTTTCAACAAATCAAGATCGTTGTTTAATGGAGCCGCGTATACTTTCTGTTTGAGATAACCCCATAAATAAAAGTCCATTAAGGTAAGATCGGAACTTCTGGGAGGCCAAGGTATTGGCCCATATCGACTAATTCACCGCCCAGGAAATTCGCGATCTAACCATTCTCGAATGATTCCAGTTATGTGCTGGGTGGCCGTCATGCTGAAAGTATGCTGTTTGTCTATCTTCTAGTGACATGTTAATGCAAATGGTCTTGAAGAATATTTTCCAGCATTTCCAGATAACTGGTTCATATTCCGCTCAAAAAAATATGACCCAATTATCCCAGTGTAAGAAACAGCACACCACACATTTACTTTTTTATGGCATTGTTTTCTGCAATTAACTCTATAATTTGGATTCTCCATAGACCAATGCCGTGCATTTTGGGAATTTACCACCCCATTAGTGGTGAAAGTGGATTCGTCCGAAAAAATAATACCTACTTCTGCCAAAATTGTCATTTTGTAGATATTGCTCGCCGTACCATGAACAAAAATCTAATCGTTTTGACTCTTCATTTTCTTCCAAAGTGTGTATAAGTTTTGCTTTGAAAGGTTTCACTTTGTTGTGATGATAAATTTGTTGCAAATGCGATTTGCTAATATTGCCAATTTCTAATGCCCTTCTTCTTAATGATAATTTCGAAAAAGGCCTAACAGAATCCATAGCTAATGCAGCTGCAGCATTGTGTTTTTCATTCAGGTTGAATTTTGTCTTCTTAACATTTAAAACACTCCCAGTACGCATAAATTTTGTAATAACTTTTTTTACACCAGTAGCGGAAACCGAATACTTTGGCCAGCGTTCAAGGAATTTTCTTATTACTCCCTGATAAGAATGTTTTTCACCCAAACTATAGCACTGCACAATAAACACTCTTTGTTCTGTTGTTAACATTTCTAATACAAAAGCTTGCCGTTCGTGACAAATAAAATTGACGTTTCAATTTTCCAAATAAGTAGTATCCCGGGAAACAAACAACAAGGCAGAGCTCAAGTAGCCATGCAACTCGCCAATTATTGCTTCGAATGTCCAATTGTGCGTTAACTTTACTTTTAGTGAATTTTCGTAGAAAAAATTCACAAGTGGAGAGATCCCGACTTTTGAATTTTGAAAAAATTTTTGCAAATGAGCGCGAACTAGGACCCCTAGAACCTATATCCGGGGTCAGTTTCAATTTTTATATGCTTATATATATATATATATATATATATATATATATATATATATATATATATATATATATATATATATATATATATATATATATATATATATATATATATATATATATATATATATATATATATATATATATGTAGATATATGTATATATATATATATATATATATATATATATATATATATTATATATATATATATATATATATATATATATATATATATATATATATTCTTTCTTTATTCTTTATTGGTCATAATTATACAGCATGTCAATACATATAAGTCGTTGACTTGTGAAGTATTTTGACATAATTTTACCAAACGTCTTTCCAAAAATGTTTGACAGCTAGCCTCTGAATAACATATTTCAAATTTTGACATACTAATTTTCAAATTTAGTTCTTCGTCTTTCTTTCTCCATCTAAAACTTCATTCAAAACCTTTACTGCCGCTTTTACAATGACGAACGCTCTATATATATATATATATATATATATATATATATATATATATATATATATATATATATATATATATATATATATATATATATATATATATACGTATCACACCGATAACTTAAAATATAATGGGCTGATTTTGATAAAATTTTGCACGTACCTTTCTTTTGTCAATGGCTTGGATAAGTTCGTTAGTCAGGAAAATCGCACGAGGTTTTCCGGGAAAATGTTGAGTTTTCATTCGAAAAAAATTCTTATCTCAAAAAATAATAAGTCGATTTTAATACAATTTGGCATATACCTTTTCTTTGTAAATAGCTTTAACAAGTTTGTTAGTCAGGAAAATCTGATAAGGTTTTCTGGGAAAATTTTGAGTTTTTATTCGGAAGAGTTTTTTATCTCAAAGAATAATGGGCCGATTTTGATAAAATTTGGCATGTACCTTCCCTTTGTAAATGGCTTTGATAAGTTAATCAATCAAAAAAATCGGAAGGAATTTTCAGGAAAAATTTTGAGTTTTCATTTAAAAAAAAAATTATCTTAAAAAATAAAAAATCTATGATAACCAAATTTGGTAGGTAGGTTTACGATATAAAAAGTAAGCTATACACCAAAATTTAGATTTCTATGTTACAAGAAAAAAAAGTTATAATAAAATATTTTGTGCCATATCATTTCTATGAAAATTCACTACCATAATGCACTTGCTGCGTCCAGGCTTTTTTTTGTTGGTTGAGATGAAAGCAATTTCAAGTTTCATTATGGTAAAGACTTTTTTTAATACAGTTTTAAGTATTTTTAAAGTACAGAAGCCGTCAAACGTCATTTAAATAAAGTCGCAGCTAAAAAAATAATAATAGTAGGCTGATCTGTTTGAAAATTGAGAACCTGTCATAAATTTTAATTATAAACAATTTTTGTTAATAACTTTTTGCGGTATCTTCATAAACGAAGGTACTGTACTCTTAATACATTTCATTACATCAGTTATAAACCACCCTGTATATTAATTGATTTTGTTCATTTTCTCAATATCACAGTTTAAGACAAAGCAGGAGCGATTCCCAGAATATCATAATCTAATTCGAAATTTTTTTGTCACTTATACCTTACCCACACTCAATCCGTGGACACACTGTATATATATATATATATATATATATATATATATATATATATATATATATATCACACCGAGAACTCAAATAACCATGGCCCGATATAAAATGTAAACTATACACTAAAATTTAGATATCTATGTTACAAGGAAAAAAAGTAATAAAATATTTGATGCCAGATCATTTATATGAAAATTCACTACCATAACGCACTTGCTGCGTCCAGACCCTTTATATTATCTAAATGTCGTTCAAATAGGTAACATTAAAGAATTTGAGCCAGTCAGTTGCTTCTTTACATAAAAAGCTTAGGCAAAACTGAAACTCTGCTAGTTCAGTTATAACTTATTTAAATGTGTTATTAGTCAAAATGACATTTTTTGGTAGTTTAATAAAAAATATTACTTTTATATGCAGTTTTTATTTGTTTTAAGACGATACATAATCAGAACTTCTGTAGCGCCATCTGTACGAGAAGTGGCAAACACAGAAGCCGGCATTCGAGAGATTCGCAGTGGAAACTGTAATCCCGCTACCGGCTGTACTAAAGCTGCAGGATTGTGTTGATTTAGTGTTTGAAATCATATAAATACCGAAATACCCCATTAAAAAAGCATAAATGCGGCCATTTAGAGTAATTATAAACAATGTAACATTAAACTAATTTACGTCCATTCTTATTGCTATTACTCAAATTGACATAAAATCTCGCTGAATTAAGACATAAAATCGTAATAGCAATGATGGTATGTTATGAATAGGACCATAAAAGTTTCTGCTAGAAAAACGATTATAGAACATATCGTTAAATGAATTGCCGATTCAGAAATAAATTTTAATTTCTTCGTCTCAACAAAGCCACAACAAACATTAAATAATGTTATGTTGCATTTTATTAATTATAAATTAAATTTTAGTAGTATTTCGCTACCAATTTGATACAGATCATTCACCAAATGTTCTATGAGCCATAGACAACATGTAAATATGAAATATTTTAATCGGTCTATAATCCACAATAATTATGATGTTAACAAGCTATAAATTAATTTTTATGCTGCTATAATCTTAAAAAGATATTTTAAGTCCGGCCCGCGAATGTGTTATATTCGTGAATGAACTTCTCTTTTCTCAGCGTTTATAATTCCCGCCTGCAATTTAAATATGATTAATGGGTAGTTACTTTCAACATATTCGTGTTTACATATTAGGCAAATAAAAAGACAGCATGCGCCTAGCTTTACTACTTTTTACATATAAACATTATTTAAAATATGTTCATTCAGTTATATACTTAATCCCATATAGCTTCCGTACATGTGAGTACAAGATGAGGCAGTCAAGATGCATTTTTTCTTGAAATAAATGGTATATAAAACACAAAGCCTATGTAAATACAGACGTGAAGACTATTTCGTTGGCTTTCCAAACGTTTTTTCTCTGTAACCAGTTTCCCTGCCCGAATATGTTGCCAAACAGCAAAACCGGGTACAGAGAAATAATCAAACATTTGTAAAGCCAGAGAAATGGTCTCTACATCTGTATTTAGTATGCAACGGTTTTACCAAGTAAGGGCAACAACAATTAACGCATCAAAGCCTATGTGTCCCATTATGAACTTGATCGTTGTGTCACAAAATGGAAGTTCACTTGATTCTTAAATAGTTGGATATTTTATGTTTTAAACGCTCTAAGAAAGAACTAGGATACGTAACGAAGTGTTCGACAAGTGAGTAATTTGACACTAAGGTTGTCTGCTTTTCGAGTAGAGCGGGCTTGCCAATTAAAGCTAGCAAGCGGAGCTACTAACAAGGAAATTTCTGACGAGCAATATCGATAATAGTATCGATAGAACGCGCAGAGATCTCCAACATTGCTTTTGTGATCTACAGACGTAAATTGTATGTGATAGTTAATCTCCCATAAACCAAACAGCACGTTCCTAGATTGTAGATTGTTTAATGAGTCGTATGGGCTTTTGGCCTCTCGGCGCTGCGACCCCAATGGGTCTTTTGTGCATGACTGTTTTTTCTAATACTTCAAAAAGTTCAGACTTTTTATGTAACCCACTGTCTTTTGGGCGGTTATTTTACTTATCTTCTGAGGTGTTAAGATCACTTATCCAAGTTATTTGAGCCTTTTGCAAAACTGAGCCATGCAGTCGCTTAGTCATCTTCATAAGGGAGTGTCTTGTGATTATTCTCAAGTCGTTCCTGTTTAATTCAAGGAACAGCTCAGACTGCTCTGTTGGTATGGTGATGAACAGTTTACCTGCCTTAAGCCTGGAGTTTTCCTCCAGTATGACAACATTTGGTTCGATAGTTAATTTTTTACATGGCTTTTTGTTAATCCACAATAGGGCTCTGGACCATAGAGTAGTGTTGTTGCTGGCTATTTTGCAAGGCTATCTGCTTCCTCATTGCCTTGATGCTCTGATGTTCACACCACAGTTACTTAGTTAGTAGCCAGTTGCTTCAAGGATTTTGTGCAATCCCAAGTCGGTTTAGACTTGGTTTTAAAAGCTTTAAGGGTCTTTAGTACTGCTTGACTATCTGAGAGGATGTAGAGCTATATTTCTGAATCTTATTTGTATGCACTCCTGACACAGAGATGTGTCGAAAGCATTTCTGCTAGGAAGATGGTGGAAGTTCTTCTTAGGGACTTAGCAAGTCTGAAGTTAGGTTCTTTTATTCCCAGTCCTTCTCCCTCCACTTGGTTAGACCCTTCTGTACACCATACGGATGAGTTGTTTGTCAGCCTTTGGCTGTCTTTATCCCAAGCCTAGCGGTCACTGATAATAACGTCTAATGGGACTATGAATTCCAGTTCATCTGGCAGTGAATTTGCTGGTTTGGCGAGTGACTCCAATGAAATAATTTGCAGGATCTTCAAGCTGCAAACCATGTTTTCCGGTTTGAATTTGTCAGCTTTAAATAGCCTGGAGGCCCTTAGTGCTGCATTTCTCTCCACGCATATCTACTGTGGACTAAGATCCAGCATTGCTTCTATTGCAGATATAGGGCATGATGCCATAGCACCAGGTATTGCAAGACAGATTTACAACTTTTTCAATTTGATCTGTGTTGAGGCTTGTTCCGTTTGTGACCACCATATTGTAAATGGATATGTGATGGTTTAAACAAAGTTTGGTATATACAATATACCATCCCAGGATCAGCCCCCACATTGTTCGTACAAGTCTACAGCCAAGTCTAGAGCACCATTGTGGCTCTCAAAAGAGTTATTTTCCAAGTGCTTGTTCCAGTTCAGTTTTTGGTAGGAAAAGATCCCTAAATATTTAACCGCAATTAAGATAAACTTATTATTATTGCTTATTCATTTAATGACATTAAAAGTTAACACCGTGAAATGCAAGAAAACTCCAGCTTGTTTTTTCTTTTTTCAACAACCCACCACGAGGGCTTACAGCCTAAATACTATCGTACCGTGGGTGTGGACAAGAAGGAAAGAGGCAACTTGTTAATTCTGGACTTGAAGGTTTGGGGGTTCATGGGAAAACAAAAAACATGCGCCGACAAGGAATTCCACAACTTGGAAGTCCTCGGGACAAAAGAGCGGGCATAACAAGATGTTCTATGTCTGGTGACCTGGACATTAAAAGGGTACATTCGCCCTGTTCCCCGGGTGGATCTGATGGGGGCAGAAGGTGGAGGAACTATGGAAGAAAACTCATCTGAGCAGTGCCCGTGCAGATATGTATAAAAGAGAGAGAGGTCACCAACGGCACGTCGGTGGGCAAGGGATGTTTGGGTGAGGGTAGGATCACCAATGAGACGTATAGCCCTCTTCTGAATGGAGTCCAGGATAGCGAATGTAGAAGCGGCAGCAGCACCCCAGATGTGGGAGCAGTATTCGAGGTTTGGCCTTATTTGCGAAGTATATAAGGTGTAGAGATTAGCTGGTGAAAAGTATTTGCGAGCCCGGAAGAGTAAACCTAATTTCTTAGCAACCGCTTCTGCAATTGATGTGACATGTTGGTGCCAATTGAGATTTTGATTCACAGAAATGCCAACAAGTGAAAATGACTCATTACTTTGAATAACTTGGTTGTTCATTGTGATGGGTCTAGGGTTGGTGTATCTTTTATGAGAAAGAAAGCAAGACTGAGATTTGGTGGGGTTGAATTGTACAAGATTTCTACTTCCCAAGTCTAATATTTTTTGGAGATCCACGGAGACAGAACCCTCTATGAGTCTGCGATCCTCATCTAATTGGGCTAAAGGGACAAGCTTAGAATATTGTATGTTTGAGTGGAGGGTGCTGTCGTCTGCGTAACTGTGAACTGGGTTGGATGTGCTAGAGAGGAGGTCATAGATGTGGAGCAGAAACAAAGTAGGGGCTAAAGCTGTGTAATGCTGTTAGTACAATTTGCACAATAATTAGATATAATCACTTTAATACAGCAGAGCATGGTGTTGACAGATCTGAACTTGTGACATTTCCCACCTCATGGAACATGCTTCCTTCGAAACATTTTTTTTTCAAGTATTGTCTTTAAATACTTTTAACACTTTTTTAAAGTAATATCGATTGATATCCCACTACAAAATAATTCTAATAATATTATTCAAACTGTAATTTCAGACATCATAGTTTTGCCAACTGTGGTAACAAAATGTCATATTTATATGACAATAATATTCAAGCTGTGGACGTATACAGTATGGAATAACCAAATGAAGTAATGTTAGCGACTCAATTATGGTGCATATTTATAAAAAATACCGAAACATATCAATTTTAGATAAAAAATGACATCCTTTAACGTGAAAACTTCACCTCTACATGTGACAGTTGCAACCCTCAAATTTCAAAATAAGAAGTGGGGGCCTTGTAATACCTTATGTGAAAGATCTCTTTATTCCCTATTTATGGATGCTATGGTTTCAAGATTTTAATGCAAAAATTAGCAGTAAAAAGAAAGTAATTCATCTGTTTGCCTAACTTCGCTGGAACACACTACTCGCGTTGCACTCTTGATAATTTAAAACAAACACCTCAATCTTAATGTAGGAGATTTTCAAAATGCATGCCTTGATTTTCTTGGTAGCATTGTGTTAATCAACATTTGAGGCGTGACCGACCTAATCGCAATCGTAATTCTTTTTCTTAAGTCAGTTAAATCGCGTCATTCAGTTGTGTATACCATACTTTCTACACATCCCCATACTAAGAAGTCTAACAGCGTAAGATCGTGTGATCGTGCTGGCCATTCTAAAGATTCTGGCCTACCGATGCACCGACTTGGAAATATGAAGTCGTACTACCCGATACTGTTTTGGTAATGTGCTGAAACTATATATTATTATAAAGTATTTGATTGGAGTCCGAAAAGGACACTGAAATTGTTTTTGGTTATAATATCATTATCAAGAAGGAAATTCGATTGGCTATTAATTACTTCCACATCAATACGTGTGGGATATATGGAATCGGCGACAAAAATTTCAAAACTTTTTTTCGCTTAAACGTTGTAAAAAGTCTCGAAACATATAGAAAACACGATTTGGAAACGAAAATGTATTGTGTCCGTCGGTTTGTATGTCTGTCTGTTTGTAGCGACGATAACTTTAGAATGAATTAAGATATCGTCTTCAAATTTGGTATACAGTTAGCATCCGACAAACGTCTCGGATTTTTTTTTGGTAAAATCGCTCTAGGAGGTAGGGGATAAATGGGGACTGATTTGTTGGTGGTACTGGTCAAAAGATGGTATGGCCTCGTTTGTACTTTCATGGATGATTTGGTGAAAATTTACATTTTTTCGTTAAAACTCGAGTAATATAGCGTTTTAGACTTTGTTTATTAGAAAACTTTTAATTTCATCAAGTATCTGGTATTGTGTGCCGAAATTAAATTTGGGGTTGAATGTGTGGGGATGAAATATCGCTGACAGAAGCTTCGAAATTTTTGTTTTGCTAAAACGGATCCAAAGTTTCAAAATATAGAAACTTGATTCTGGAACGATTTTTTTTTTTTGGTCTCGGTCTGTCTGCCGGTACTTCTCTCTGCTAGTATGCGTAATAACTTCCGAAAGAATTGTAATATCATCTTTAAATTTGGTATCCAGTTAGCACCCGACAAATAAACGCTTCATATTGTTTTTGGGTAAGATCCCTTCAGGGGGTATGGGATAAATGAGGCGTGATTTGGTAAACATTCACAGTTTTGCGTTAAAACTCGAGTACAATAACGTTTCAGAAGTTTATGGGTACAGGAATATCAATATTTTATTTGCGGTCAAGTGATGGACCCTAAATTCATTTCATGAAAATGTCTTTCTGAGGAGAGTAGCTTATCACAGCTATATGGAAGTAATGATGTAATTTGAAGCACTATTTTTAGGTGTGTTGTAGCGAAGTTAGTCAATCAGAGGAATTTGTTTATTTTACTATTAATTTTTGCAATAAATCTTGAAACCATCGCATTTTTTAATAGGGAATGTGAAGATATTTCAAATGACGTATCATAAACCTCTACTTTAAATTTTATTGGAGGTTGCAACTTTCACTTGAATGCAAACAAACGTAGCGTGAGGTTTTTGCGTTACATGATGTCATTTTTAATTCGAAAACTGACGTATTTCGGGATTTTTTTAAATAAATATCCACTATAAGTGAAATACTGAATTTATTCCATTTGGTTGTTCCACACTGTATGTGCCTTATACGGCTTAAAAGCTCCTTTGATGAAAACCTACTATTAACTCAAAAAACAAATCGAGGGTTCTTTGATACTGCCTTTGCAATATTAGAAACATGTAAATGCCGGAAAGGATCCTTTGCAACAGTTATACACAGTAAAAAAGTAGCGTTTTTTGGGCTGTATTTTACCAGCCATCTGGATCTTGTAGGTAAATTCTCCTAGATAATATGCAGTTAAGTGTTTTTGAGGTGCTAAACAACCAGATTTTCGTAGTCTTATCTGAGCTCATCCTTTAGGTAGTTGGTCATTTTGACTTTTACTAGTAAACAATGTAAGAGCCCATGAAAACGTACTGTAAACGATCAGCGAAGCTGTGGATCAGATTGTTAGCTTTTAACAGAAGGTTATAAAATAGAAAAGAAAAATGGTGAGCGCCAAAACGGAACCCTGTGGAACACCAGCAATCATTTCTTAAATCAATCATTTGATAAATATCCTTGTAAGATTTTTGTCTCTCAAAGGTAAAAAAATATATGAATATACAGTTTTCTAGGTGATGAGATCAAAAAAGTCAGAACGCAGCAAGTGAGTTGTGGTAGCGAATTCTCAGAGAAATATTTTAACGGAAAGAATATATATTTTTAATAAAATGCATCAAATTTGGTTGACAGTATAACCTATATAGTAAATAGATTGTACCGTATTTCATCAGAATAAGTTTATTTGAAAATTTTGTTAATGACGTGTCGTCTGCCGATGTGGTAGACAATTTTTTAGGCGACGTGATTGCGGCCGAAGACACATATAGTCACTGGTATTTGATTTTGATTGCTCACAATACTTTTAAAAGGCATATTTATTGATATAACTTAGATAAAGCTATGTATTTAATAAGGCATAACTTTAAAGATTAGATCACCAAAGCACAAAGCGTTACTAATTAACTAGTAAATGCATAACTTAACGAATTTTTAAAATGTGTTGAGATTACCAAGATACATTTAACACGTATAATTATAATTATTAATATACATAAACAGAGTCTAATTAACATGATAATGAAATTGTTTTCTAAGGCTCAATAATATGCTAAGTTCGGTAATGTAATGCAGGAGGAAGATTGCTTGCACTGATGTCTGCCAGGAAGTTAAATATTAACTCCACAAAGAGCAACAATAAATATTCCATGTGTCTCAGGAGAAATAAAAGGCACAGATATAGGCGATAACAAAAATAATAATTATAGGAATGTTAAAATTTATATTTGGAAAGCACCAACTTTTCCTTTTTTTTTAACTAGTTTCAAAAGTCAATAAATACAATATTCCCTAAGCTTTGAGTTATAAAATCACAAATAAAAAGCCTGTATAAAAATAAGAAATGCCTGACCTGACCTAACGTGACCTGAGCTGACCTGACCTGAGCTGACCTGACGTATCCTGAGGTGACCTGACCTGACCCACCAGACCTAACCTCACATAACCTGACCGGACCTGACCTTACCTGACCTCACATGACCTGAGCTAACCTACCAGACTTTACTTGACCTATGTGACCAGGGACAATTCAAGTTTTATCAAAAAACATTTTATATCTCTAAAAATAGTAAAATTACTTTGATAAAAGCTCGTAACCAATTGCATTTATAGAGCTTATGCCGTTTATTAAATTTCAAGTTCGTACTAAATACAGATGTAGAAATTTCTTGTGGAGCCTGAAAACAAGTCTCCAATCTGTATTTAGCATAAAATGGTTTTACCAAGCAATAATGAATTTAAAATTGTGGCTCAACAAAAATGCAATGAACTAATTTGAAAAAATAGATTTGCTTTTCCAAGAGACAACTTTATATAGGTATAATAAGTAATATTTACCGATTTTTTTAGACCAAGAACTATTTATTTCTAGAAGTGAGCCGAAAAGTACCAAAACATTAAAAATAAGAAAAAAATGTCCCGACGCACCAAATGCGTTATAGTGCGAATTTTCATTAGAACGTGTGATTCTATAAAAAAATGTTAGTTATCTGTTTAATAAAAGTTTAAAGAAATAATGCAAAATTTGTGGTAAAAACTAAAAATTAATAATAAAGAACAGCATGCATTTCAATATATATCAGAAACTCGTTACGATACCAGATCTGTCAGTTTCAAGTTAGACCTGGTATTTTCCAATTAACAAACCAATATAACCAGCTAGCTTTTCCTCTTTTTTTTGTTGCACAAAATTTAATTTTAATTTTTGGTATCTGTTAGCACCTTAAAACAAAACATTTGGTATATGTGGGTAAAAAGTCTCCTTTATTATAAATTTCATTAAAACTACCTACAGAAGTTCTCCGAAAGAAGATATAATTTTTATTTACAAAAGAAAGGCATCTGCCAAATTATAAACGCGGCAAGTATTTTCGTTTGTTAACCGCTTGGATTACACCAATAACTCAAAAAAACATGGGCTGATTTTGATTAAATTTAGTGAGTGTATTTGTTTTGCAAGTGGCTTGGATAAGTTCGTTAGCCAGGAAAATCTCACGAGACTTTCCTGGAAACTTTTGGGTTTTCTTTCGAAAAAAAATCGTATCTCCGGAATTAACAAAGCTATGGGAACCAAATTCGGTACGCTGGTTTGCATTATCAATGATAAACCATATGGCAAAATTTAGATCTCTGGGTTAAAAATTTAAAAAATTAAGGGAATTTAAAGCAAAAAAAAATTGGGTGCCACTGGTGACCAGATAAACGCATAAAATTAAAATATTTTGTGTAATTAACAAGATCTATTGTATATTTGAATATTTTATAGTTTTTCTTCTTAAAAAGTCGCGATTTAAAACGCCAAAATTGGCAACATTTAGGCAAGTAACCTTACACGAATACGGTTTACATAAAGAAAATGTCGCAAGAAACGTGTTTTACACAGTCTTAGCTTTCAGCTTCAACCATCATTGTCCTTCATTTTACTAAAATATTTGCAACATCACTGAAACATCATTTCAAATAGACTCTTTCTCTGATGCTTTGCCAGTAGTTTTCGTTGTAGAGCGTATGGTTTAATAGTCTGTCATTTTTCGCTAATTTTCGTAGAAAAAATACGTTATGGAGGAGACTGCGACTTTTGAATTGTGAGAAGATTTTTTCAAATGAGGGAGAACTTGACCCCATAGAACCCACATATACGTATTTCTAAGGTAAAGCTCAATATATCCGTGATTATACAAGAAACGAGAAAAAATTGTATACATTAATTATAGGGTGTTTTGAGCTGCATCTTACAAAATTATTTTAGTAATCATAGGGTGGAACATAGGTCGTTGGTGATCCAAATTTTCTTTTTTTTACGAATTATAATGAATGTTTGTAAAGAAGAAGATTTATAGTGGTCATCGTTTTCGAGTTATTTCAATTGGATTGCAACTTTTCATCTTTTTCGCGCATATTAAAAATTATCATAACGCGTTTTTATCCATAGATTACCGATTCGATGACGCCTTCAGAGATGCTTTGCTTTATACTATTTATTAATGCTTGTACTTTTCCAAACAATAAAGTTATTTTGATGTAATTGTTTCTAATATATAGGTTATACATTTCAAAATTTATATTTAGATTTTAGATCTATTTGGATAAGTATAAATTGAAGGCAACGATTGGAATTGAATGCAGAATGAATAACTGGTAAAATGGCAGATCCGAGCTAAACTTGACTTCATAGTCCCGCCTTGACGTGGTCATAAGTGACCGTCAGACATAAACGGAGCTAACTTCAGACTCTCCAAGTACCTAGAAAAAACTATCACCATCTTCCAAGCAGAAATGCTTACCAAAAATCTATGTGTACCGGAGTATGCACTCCGCTATTTCTATGCACAAATAAGACTCAGAAATAGAGAGATTACATCTTCTCAGACATTCAGGCAGTACTTAAGGCTCTGAGATTCTTCAAACCCGAGTCTAAACTGACCTGGGACTGCAAAAAATCATTGAAGCAGCTGGTAGCGAACATTTAAGTAACTTTGATGTGCGTACCAGGGCACCAAGGCATTCAAGAAAATAAGAAAGCAGACAGCCTTGCAAAAACGGCAGAAGCAACAACATTCTATGGTCCAGAGCCCTATTGTGGATCAGCAAAAATCCATGTAAGAAATAAACTTGAAACTGAGGAGAAGAACCAAATTCTGTCATACCGGAGGAAAACAGTCTTTTGAATCCCATTTTAATTTTCATTTTTGAAATAATAACATGCAGGTGTTTTTTTTTAATGGCAAGGATTAAAAACTAAATATAGATATAGATACTATTTCTGTGGCTTCACAAATATTTGTTTTCTTATCTGTAACCGATTTCGCTTTTTGACGGCATCATCTCCTGTCGGACGATGCTAACAAACAGCGAAACGGTTTACAAAGAAGAAAACGAACATTTGTGAATCCAGAAAAAATAGCCTCTACGCCTGTATTTAGCATAGGGCGGTTTCACAAAGTAAGGGCAACAACAATTAATGAAGGATATTAGTTAACAAAAAAATAGGGTTGCCATTTAAAGAAATTATCGATGACGTCATACCTCAAATTTAGGACACACTGTATAATATATTTGTTATAAGACCGTAACTCAAAGTACTAATCGACGTGTCCGAGCATTTTCGGAACAAAAGAACTGTATTTGCTCAACTGAATTTATTTCAACGTACAAACCATAACTGTATTTGGTATACAGTGAAGAAAAAAGTATGGACTACCCTTAATAACTACGTAATTTTTTTTAAACGCTCGAACAGGTCAATTTAGTTTTTAATTAGCCTACTTTTTCATCTAATTCATTTGTTGTTTCATTGACGGCCGTCGGAGGTATGACGTCATCGACATTTTGTTTTAATTGCAGTATGCCACTTGTGATACATCATTTCTAAGCTCTTATCTCGCACAGTGTGCTCCTAAATTTTGGCGCAGTTCTATCACCTCTTTTCAAAATAATGACTCGTTTTTGTAGAATTTTTTTTATCAGCTAAGAATAAATGACTAAATTCTCGGATTTTATTTCCTTAAAGGTAACTATCGAACATGGCTTTATTATCAATTACACTAAACCAGAGTAGTACTAGTGTTATTCTGTTAGATAGGAAAACATCAAAGAAACACAACAAAGCCATATGTATGTCAAATGGAATTAAATAAATAAATACAAATAACAATAGGGATGACCTGCGATTGATAAATAAATAATTTATTTCAGTAGGTGCTGAAAGTCTTGTCCATTAACTACTTGACAATGTCCAAGTCTAGAAATAAACTCTTCTTGAACATTGTGTATTGTGTTTTTTTCTCATTTCCATCCTTATGCACTTTGATCAATATTTTTTAACAATTTAAAAGACCGTTTGGATTTTGAATAACCCCACAAAAAAGGTCCATAGGTGTCATATCAGGTGATCTTGCTGGACATTCTACTGTACCTCGTCGATAAATTGGTTGCATAATTTCACAAAAGTGCAGCGTTCTTTCGAAATCGTCACCATTTAATTCGTGTACCAAGCAGATGGGTAGTATTTTTCTTTGTGCAAAATTGTTTGCACACATTTGTGAATTATTCCCATATTATGAGCTATTTGGGGACTAACACTGTGCGGATTTTTTTGAACAGTCAGTAGGACATCAATCTAAATGTTTTTATCCACCGTAGCTCTTCTACTTTTACACAAATTTTTAACAGCAACTTGTGCTTCATATTTTCTTAATATCTTGGAAACCGTGGACTGTGAAATCGGCGTTCGATATGGATGGACTTGACGAAAGAGTTCCCGCACCTCATTAGTCGATCTACGACGATCTCTATAATCAACCATCATTAAAATTTCAATACGATCTTTATCACAGCGGGACATTTCTCGATCTTAAAAAGGGGAATTTTTAAAGGCAAGAAAACGCAAGAAAAAGATCCTAGAATATAATCTAATCACTGCTGTTAATTTTGTCTTTTCATGTTTGTAGTTTGTTTGCACACTCTTTGTCAAAACTACTAAACTGCTCGTTAAAATTTAGGGATATGTTTTTTTTAATAACAAAGCAGACAGAACGTACTGATATCGATAATCTAAAGCCATACTCAACAGCTGCCTTCGCAATAAAACCACAGAATTAAATAATTTATTTTTAGTTGAATGAAAAAAAATACTGGAAAAAAGGTCGCCATTTTGAAAATGCATAATAGAATCGCGCCAAAATTTAGGAGCATACTGTGCAAGAGCTTTCAAGTAATGTATCTGAAGCCGCATACTGCAATTTAAAAAAATCGATGACATCATACCTTTGACGGCCGTCAATGAAAAAACAAAGGAATTGGATTTAAAAGTAGGCTAATTGAAAACTAATTTGACGTATTGGAGGGTTTATCAAAAAAACTTACTTAGTTATTAGCGGTTGTGTCCGTTCTTTTTTCCACACTGTATGAATATTGTACAGCATCAACAGACGAGTAAATGAACAACAGAAGCTTTAAATTCACTAAGTGAAGATTGGAACCTGTGATGAGCACTGATAAGTACACTTGGAGAACCCATATCACCACAACACATTTTAAAAGACCTGACGATCGTTTCACTAACCAAGTTAGCGTCATCAGAGGATGAAACATTCTAAATACTTAAAAAACTAACATCTACTTATATACCGGATCTTAGGTAAAGAGATCGAACTGAGATGGGAAACTAGTCGCAGGCAAATTTTACAGTGTATTGTATTTTTATTGCCAGACAAGGTCTTTTCGCTGTTCCTACTACTTTATCTAAAAAGTGTCCTTCTGAAATAGTTTTGAGAAGGTTCAACGACAGCTAAATTAACATCGATTCCTTTGGTGGCAATAACTGTAATTTATGTTATCTTTAGAACGTGCCGAAAACGTGGGAATTTTATTTAACAAAGCAATCGATCAGGTGACTCGTAATTGGCGGTGGTGAAGCGTTCATACAATTTTTGTTGTAACTATATTTCTCAATATATACGCTCTCGAACCCGTTTAGTTGTCCTGGTTTTCTAACATTTTTTATTAATTTCAGATTATCTTTATCAACCTGATGATTATTATCCCAAATGTGTCGGGCGACGGCAGACTTATTTACAGTACCGTAACGTAATTGGGATAGGTGTTCTTTTAATCTAATTCCAATCGATCTTTTTGTTTGTCCGACGTATTTAAGATTACAATCTTTACAACTTATTTCATAAATTCCCGACATTTTATCCGCGCGATCCTTGTCTTTTGGGTTACCTAGCAAGTTTTTTAAGGTATTTGTTGTTGAAAATGTTAGCTGTAAGTTGACTTTTTAAAAAATGCTGTCTAGACCCCTCGTGAGTCTAGGTTCAAATGGTAAGCAAACAAAGTTTTTTTCCGATTTTTCTCTTCTGAACGTCGTTGATTCCGTCAACATTTTCTTTGTTTTCTGTTTGTTAATTAATTTTTTTACTAGGCAAGCAGTGTATCCGTTATATTCGGCCACGTTCTTAATATAATTTAATTCTTTGATATATCCACTTTTGTTTAAAGGAAAATTAATTAACCGATTTACTAAAAAAATCAGACTTGCCATTTTTTGTGCGTACGTATTATGTGAGTCGTTCGGGATGTAGCTTAGAGTAGTGGTTTCTTTTCTATAGACATCGAATTCTAAAGTGTCTTTATTTTTGATAGCTAGTACATCTAGAAAGGGTAATTTATTATTAATTTCTAATTCGTGGGTAAATTTTATAGAGTCAAATTTATTGTTTAATTTAGCAATAAAATCTTCTATTCTGCAAATGTTTGTGTTAAACACCACGAAACTATCATCCACGTAACGACACCACACTCTAGGAAAATAACCTCTTTCACTTTCAAGATCTGTTTCAAATCTGCTCATGAAAAGGTCTGCAATAAACGGCGATAGCGGATTGCCCATTGCCGTGCCTTGGGTTTGTTTAAGAAATTCATTGTTGAATTGAAAAATATTTTGTTTGATGCAAAGGTTTGTTAGAGTTAAAGATTCTTTGCAGACATTTTCATTTATGTTATTCATTTTTAGCAACTGCTCTAACCTCTTTACCTAAGATCCGGTATATAAGTTGATGTTAGTTTTTTAAGTATTTAGAATGTTTCATCCTCTGATGACGCTAACTTGGTTAGTGAAACGATCGTCAGGTCTTTTAAAATGTGTTGTGGTGATTTGGGTTCTCCAAGTTTACTTATTAGAAACTTTAAATATAAAAAAAGTAATCAGAGAGAAACAGAAATCGATAAATCCACAACAGAGGAAGTTGATGTAAACATTTACGACCTCGAATGGGACCACTGGATTACACGATAAGCATTTTATTGTTTTATTGCTTATTAAGATTTAGTTAGAAACGTGCCCCTATGCCAACCGACAAAGAGGATGTGTAATATATGTTCCAAATATTGGTATACAAGTTTACAATGCTATGACTCTTTTAAACGTCCTCGTCCCTTACGTAATCTTGGCATATTCAAAGGGTACTATCAAAAAATATAACCTTCGGAAATGAAAACCCCTGTCGTAAAATTCGAGCGAGACGTATGGCCTGACATGCTCAGCATAACAAAAGTTTAGATACGCTTTTGCTTTTCGCAAAATACCCTTTTACTTTTAGAACCTAAATCTTATCGGCCTGGATATTTTTTGCATATGTCAGAGGGTTGTCGACCTTGCAGCAGAATGCAGATGCCGAGGAGGTAATTCAAGAAGTTGTTTTCTTAGAACTGGCAAGAATTCTTGTGTACGTGTGTGTGCAGATAGACTTTGCAATGCGGGTATAATAAATGCTACATTGTTAGCTCACAGGAATATCTTCGATTGTTACATATTTTTATAAAGATGTCAGCTGAATACCTGAGTAGAGTCTAATGTGTTTTATTTCTTAGCATTAGGATTACTAATAAGCTTGTAATATAATTTATATTCGTCTTGAATACCTTTAGAACGATTCACAAAAAATTTGTCCCTCTTAGCTTTTAGTGAATTTTCTTTAAAAAAATTCACTAATGAGGAGATCCCGACTTTTGAATTTTGAAAAAATTTCTTCAAATTAGCGCTAATTAGGCCCCCCAGAACACATATCCGGGGTCAGTTTCAATTTTTATATGTTTATATATATATATATATATATATATATATATATATATATATATATATATATATATATATATATATATATATATATATATATATATATATATGTATCACACCTATAACTCAAAAAATAATGGGCCGATTTTGATTAAATTTGGTGAATAAATTCCTTTTGCAAATGGCTTGGATAAGTTCGTTAGCCAGGAAAATCTGCATAGGTTTTCCCGGAAAATTTTGTGTTTTCTTTCGAAAAAAAAATTATATCTCCGGAATTAACAAAGTAAGGGCAACCAAATTAGGCATTTAAATAAAAATTTATTGGGATTTTCCTCAAAATGTCAAAGTTGCTATTTAAAACGTCAAAAATTGGCAATATTTAGGCAAAGAACTTGAATCTAGTACGGGCTATGGAAAGAAAATGTCTCAAGAAGAATGTTTTACAAACCCTGAAGTCTTAGTTTCAATCGTCATTGTCCTTCATTTTACTAAAATGTTTCCAGAAAATTCATTTCAAATAGACCCTTTCTCTGATGCTTGGCAGTAGCCTTAGCTATAGAGTTTATCGTTTAATGGTATATAATTTTTGTCGAATTTTCGTAAAAATCAATAAACCTCAATATATCCGTTATTATACAAGATATGAATTTTTTTATATATTAATTATAGGGTGTTTTGAGCTACATCTTAAAAAAATATTTCTACAATCATAGGGTGGCCCATAAGTCGTTATTTCTTATTTTTTTAATCAAACACGCCTTATGTTATTGCATTTTTGCATTTTCCATCGAAATATAATGCATGTTTGTAAGAAAAGAAATTCTGGATGCAGCAAGTGC
Source organism: Tillus elongatus (assembly GCA_964006375.1). Lineage (NCBI taxonomy): Eukaryota > Metazoa > Arthropoda > Insecta > Coleoptera > Cleridae > Tillus > Tillus elongatus. Next base: position 234,408,954 of record OZ023262.1, read on the forward strand.
GTTATGATAGCGAATTTTGATCAAATGCTTCATATTTGAATAGCCCAATTTGCTATTAACTTATAAGGTTGAGCAAGAAACGAGCTTTTGCGGGAACACTTTAAGTTTACTTTTGGAAATCTTTGTACATATTTTACTTTTTGTGACGTGAACCCGCATACCAAATTTAGTTGCCCTAACTTTGTTATCTCCGGAAATATACAAATTTTTCTAAAGAAAATACAAAATTTTCCGGAAAAAACTGGTCCAAGCCATTTGCAAATGGAAGGTACTCAACAAATTTGATCGAAATCAGCCTATTATTTTTTAAGTTAGTGGTGTGATACACACACACACACAAATATATATATATATATATATATATATATATATATATATATATATATATATATATATATATATATATATATATATATAACAACATATAAACATATAAAAAATTCAAACTGACCCTCAATATGAGTTCTGGGGGGGCTAGTTCGAGCTTATTTCAAGGAATTTTTCCAAATTCAAAAGTCGAGATCTCCTCAATATTCAGTTTTTTAAAGAAAATTTACTAAAAAGAATATAATTGTATTGAAGCTATTGATACTTTGTACAAGCGTATTTTATACCTATTACTATTCAGTGTGAGACTCAATTTTATGGATAATTCAGTGAAGAAATCAGCTAATAGCTGATAAAACCGAGAAACAAAATCCACCTATTACATAAAATATATTCTTTATAGTAACATAAAGGTATGTGACTAGTTTCGTAGAAACATCCAGTAAAGTGCTGTTAAAAGAAAATGACCATGAAATGTTTTCAAAGAAAGATATCCATTAGACACATGACTTATTAAAAGTGACTACATCCTACCTATACACCTAACAAGTTATTCAGCTACGTATACGCCTCAACAACAGACAACCAGACATTTTTCTTCAGCATATCTACATAATTAAAACATTAATTGAAAAAATATCCTCGACTAAAAGCAGCAAAGCATACTCTGCGTGCCGTCAGAAATAAAAACACTCCCGGCAAATACATTAGATGGTATAGTTAATGAAGGCGGTTGACAGATACGAGTTCTGAAACCAGAACCGGCACTGATAAAACCGGCTGTATCAGATAAATATGTCAACAAGGACTCCGCCTCGCCTTTCCAATTACCGAGATGTTGCCCCAAAAGGAACAAAATGTCTACTCACCTAAGATGGCTGGCCGGGCAGATGTGAGATAACTTGCAAGACGTCTTCTTTACTCCATCCTGCTCGTTAGCTGGGGGATCTGGAATTTTTAAATTTTTAATTGCCTCGCTAAATTAAAGCTATATATCATTAAGTAGCATGCAAAGTTTATTATTATGCCTCTGGTATCAATGCAGTCCAAACCAGGCTTGATTAATTGGATCGTTAAGTCCTGCAGGTATGTTTGCTTATACATTAACTTCAATTAATTAACACAATATATTACAATTAAACACCAAACCCGATCCTTGATATTTTGTAGCAAAACTCTACCTGTTTGATTTAGAAATCTATTGGTATATTTATGCAAATTTTAGCGAATATTCATTTAGTATGGTCTAAGATCACGTACATACAACATTACGCTGATCAGATAAAAACTGGAATAATCTTCTCATATAGAAAGTCTGGACGTGCTAAATACTTTATCGTAGCGAATTTTTCAGAAGAAAGTTTTTAATTATTACATTGTTAGTTAAAAAGTTAATAAAAGTTAATCAAAAAATAAAAAATTATATATAAATCCAATGTAAGATGAAAAACGAATTTATATTTGCATTTCACAAATTATCAAAGTAACTAAATGGTTATTTAATCTTTTAGTTTCCTCTGACATTTGTCAAAACTATTTATTAATCATATTTCAAAATGTCAGTAATATATCCTTTATATTACTTACAGCTTTGCTTCTCGGCATTTTTGGTACGAAATTTAATATTTAATCGCACTTGCGCCAAAATAACTCTCTTTTACTTAATAAAATTAAATAAATTGTGTTTACAATAAAACACTTTACGTCTTGTCGCCTATTTTGACCTCAAGAAATAAAAATTTGTTTGTATTCAACTTAAGTTTTCATAAAGCTAGAAAGTTGAAATTTGGTGCATAGTAAGGTCAAATTCTAGTGACATTTTCGGTCTTAAATAAAAGTGATTACTTGAGCCAAAATATGGCTATGTTAGAATAATTTGTAAATGGAAAAGTATAATAAAGAGATGAAGATTTTGAATGGAGGCAATATTCAGACATCAGAGAGAATAAATGGAACGCGAAAAGTAATTTTATTTGGTATGTCAAAATTGTAAGTTTGTGAAATTTGGATTGTTACTGCCAAGCAATTTTGGATAGGAATTTATATTTAAAATTACGTTGTTTTACAGTATAACTCTTTGACTTATTGTATTAGCGAATCGGGTAATCTAAACAAACAAATAAATAAATAAAAAATAAATAAATAACATAAAATGCAACCAACCTAAAGATTGAAACTTTCAATTTCCTTTCTTTCACTTATTCTCAACCTCTAGGAAAAACCTATAAATGGGAGCCCAAACGTTCCTCAGGGAGTTATGCTAATCGAAAAATTAGTGCCACAAGTCCCTACAGTATTTTTTTAAATAACGGGGGTACAAGGTCTCAAATATTATTATTATTACTATTCTTCTTATTTTATAATTAACCTGGCAAATAAAATTACAACTGCAATTATCATCTGTTAGAAATTACGCCACATGGTCCTGTTTACCGAGAATGTTTTCAAGGCATACTCCATTAATATTGAAAATGGTGTGTGTCTTTCTATTTCTTTAACGTCGGCTTATTTCCACGACTATGGCCAATCACCGACGCCAGCAAGCAGTTTCACCTCACTGCCCTGAAAATTTTGCCGAACCCCTGCCATTCTGTAAGGAGGGTTGGGATTTTTAACGTGTCCGACATTGCATGGAGACGGGACCGACGGCTTTACGCCCCCTCCGAAGGGTGGAACGTGCAGACTTTCAACTTGCTCAAATACAATGCCACAACCTCGGTTGATGTTAATTGTACAGTATGTACTGAAAAACTGAAAGGAGTACCCTGGAATCGAACCCAGTACCCTTCAGTTCAGAGGCACACGTTCTTACCACTGTACCACCGAGGCTCTTATTGAAAATGGGATTGGGTGATTTCGTATTCAATCAATACGAGCAAAATTTTAAGAACGTTTTTCTCCCAAACGGTTAGTTGTATCGGGATGTAACAAGAGGACGTTTTTGAGGATTTTATGATTCTCTTGAATCAAGTATTATTAGGTTTGAGATGAAGATCGAAGCAAAAAAGTTATGAGTCATGACCTGTTGGTCAATTTCCGTTTCGTCCTTTAGATTTCAAGGAATCCACATCCAATTTTGCAACATACATACAAAATTGTATTATATACGACAGCACCAAACTTGAAGAGAATCGACTCACGACAAAAAAGTTATCCACAAAAATTTGAAAATACAAGTTTCTTTTGATACCCTATAACTCTGCTATTTTTGACTTAAAAAATGCTATAGGAACCTGTGACATTAATTTTCTGGGTAGCATAACCACCCGAACTTTTTGCTCATCATTTTCGGACAGCTTTATAAAGTAAATACTCACACGTCAATTTAGATGGTCGCTGTTTTCTTCATTAAAAAATATACTGTGTGGTTTGCCACTGCCTTCCGAGGACATTTAATAACGCTCGGTGTTCTCAATTAGTCACATAATTAAAGTACTAACCGAGCCCGACGATGCTTCATTTGATGATCACACCGATGACTCCAACGCGGTTGTACCCTTTTACTCCATATATATATATATATATATATATATATATATATATATATATATATATATATATATATATATATATATATAGGTATATATTGCGGTGGAGAATTGCGTAAAGCACCATCTCTGGTTTTGTACCGGTTCTAGGCGCCCACAGCAGCTTCCACGCATACACAGTACAGCAAAAAGAAGCTCAAGGAAACTAGCGAGCGAAAACCACTATTCCCCTGGCTAATACCACGACGAGCATTGAATTATATGATTCGCTAGCCACCATCACTTCAGTCTTGCCGGGACTTGCGCTAAGATGTATTTATTGTAGAAGACACAGACCGGTTTCGTCCTTCTTATGGACATTTCTGTATGCCACACCTGCGCTACAACAAGTCAACCTTAAGGCAGCTACTGATATAGAATGCTCTGGGGAATTTGTAATCAAAATATACTATAGTATACCGTATTTAGTGAGCGTTACCAGCACATTTATTATAGATAAATGAATTGTTGTTGGGTAAGGCAAACCAAATGAAATATACTTCAAGCAAGTTTAATTTCCAAAGTTGTGTTTTTCTTCTCCTTAATGCCATTGATTTTGACTTTACCAACTTTGTACTTCTGTATTGACATTTTACTTCATTCTTTAAGATTCCCAGAAATTACCCAAGATAAATAATATTTTTTATGAAAATTTACTAAAGTAAGTCACTTTCTGCGTAAGAGGACAGGAATTAATGTTTAAAACTCAAACATTATCAGATACTATAAGTAGTAGTCAGTTGATCTGTTAGGTTTTATATACTTCACAAATAAGACCAAACCTCGAATACTGCTCCCACATCTGGGGTGCTGCTGCCGCTTCTACACTCGCTATCCTGGACTCTATTCAGAAGAGAGCTATACGTCTCATCGGTGACCCTACCCTCACCCAAAGGCTGCCATCCATTGCCCACCGACGTTCAGTTGGTGACCTCTCTCTCTTTTATAGATATCTGCACAGGCACTGCTCAGAGGAGCTTTCTTCCATAGTTCCTCCAACTGCTGTCCCCAACAGATCTACCAGGGGAACAGAGCGAATGAACCCTTTTACTGTCCAGGTCACCAGACATAGAACATCTTGTTATGCCCGCTCTTTTGTCCCGAGGACTTCCAAGTTGTGGAATTCCTTGCCGGCACATGTTTTTCCTACTCCCCCGAACCTCCAAACCTTCAAGTCCAGAATTAACAAGTTGCCTCTTTCCTCCTTGTCGACACCCACGGTACGATAGTATTTAGGCTGTAAGCCCTCGTGGTGTGTTGTTGAAATTAAAAAAAAAGTTGCAAGATATTATAGTGAAATTAATATTAATAATAATTTGGCTACCATTATAATTTTGAAAACGCAAGTTTATGAAAGATATCGGTATTGATATTGCTAGAACACTTCAAAAATAAGCGTGAGTAGATATTACAAATATCTTTGAACCAAAGTAATGAACTGTAAATCCTAACGACACGCTTCTACCAACTGACAAATATAATTGCTTAATTTTTTAAACATCTGCTCCACTCTTTGTTTATTTATAGTTTATTTTGCACATCTCTGTTTTGAATTATATAAGTCTGCGATCTTAGAATATGCAAAGTTATTCAAGGAGTAAACACAGGCCATAACATCAAACAAAAGAGGTCTCTATGAGTAATCTAAAAATAAATTTAATGGTTTGTTTACAGTTCTTGTTGTTCAATTTATATAATTAGACTATGTGGGATGAAGCCAATTAAAACAATAAATGAACAGTCGTCTCGCAAATCAAAAATAATTTTAAATGAAACCTGACAGGGGTGTAATCTTAAGAAAGTAACAAACTTGAAAACATTTAACCTCTTTTTGGGATTGGCTATCGTTTAAACATGATCAATAATATATCATGTATTTATTATTTATTTTCTAAATTTGATGTTGCAATCAAATATATTATTTTTTTCCAAATGCATAAATTAGAAACCATGTCAACAAAGGAATTCCTAATATCAGCTTGTGTTGAATGAACACATGTGGTTATCAATGGCAACAGCATTGATTTCATTCTGTAGTCATCTGAATCGAGAACCAAAATATTAAATCAAGTAAACAGAAAACATACCGCCATGAACTTTCTTTAGTTAAGTAACAACACAAAGTCCCCAATACAGTCAATTAGGGAATATAAAACTGTTAACCACAAATTTAAATACAAATCTTACTAAGTTACATACAAAAGTACCCCAGGTTTTAGATCTAAGTGTTTATGTTTTTATCACCACATGTGTAACGAAACTCCTGTTTCGTTTCAGTAGAATTTCTTTTTTTTTCCGTAAAACAAACTCTGATAATTCTCTTAATTAACACTTTTAACTAAATAACATCCTGAAGACACCTGTATGAAGTAAAAAAGCCATATAAAATATATCTTTACTCAGAAACAGTAAATAAACAAAGATCGGAATGTTATCACTTTGATAACGGCCGGTGAAAATATGTAAATTGCAAAATTTTCGATCTTAAAATTTTAACCAACGCAGTAAAATAAATAAAGAAATCAAAGCTTCCATAAACGAACAAAGACACATATTTTGTACCACATATAGGGTGATTCAAATTCGAGCCTCACCATGGGGATGTTACTTATTATGAAGGATATAGGGTAGGTTTAAGTTCGACAAAGTTTCTACATTTTATGCTCTTCAATTTGCAGTAGAGAAAACCAACTTGCAGGAAATTTTCGTTCAAGAAATAGTCCAAAAACTGAAAAATGCGATTTTCGATGTTTGTTCTATTGCGTTTATTTTAACTTGTATAAAGAAACGAAAAGCACGTTCTCAGAGCTATTTGTGGTTTAATATCTGATAGCGGGCTCAAAATATTTATACAACGTTTCGCCTCCTTTGGGACATCATCAACCTACTTATTGGGTATTATTATTTTTATTACTTATGAGCGCCATATTGGGGTTTTTGAAATCGTCTGATTACTGGTTTTTTACGTTTTCAGCAGTGTATAACATGTGGCTTACAGGAGTCCAAATAAGCTATTTTGTCGATGTTCCTGTTTATTTCCTTCTCCCCTGTTCATTCTGGCTCCCATAACTTTAAGGGTGGTTGTTTCCACCACATTTTTCTTCTTGCTTATGCATACTAAAGTGCTCTTAAGCATGTTTCTGAAAAAAATTCCGACAATCCCGTTGGCCCCTGATATGCACAATTGACACAACATGTTATACATTATTGAATTTAGAAAAAAAAGTCTGGAGGCAGCAAGTGCGTTATGGAAGTGAATTATCATAGAAATGTTTTTAATAGCAAATGCAAGCAGACATCAATCTGATTACCGGTATAACCTATGTAGTAGAAACAATGTACCGTATTTAATCAAAATTACTTATTGTTTGAAAATGTACAAAAATTTTCCGCAAATAAACTTAAAATCTTGGTTTCCTAGCCAACAAATCTTAGGCTAATAGCAAATTGAGTTATTGAAATTTAAAAGATTTAATGAAAATTCGTTATCAAAACGCACGTACTGCGTCTCGATTTTTTCTTGCAAACATGCATCATATTTCGTAAAAAAAATGCAAAAATTCATTAACTAATTTGTTCTACGAATATTAGCTAAAAATTATAGACCGTTAAACCATAAACTTCACTAAAGCCACAGCAAAAGCATAAACTTAACTAAACCAACAGCCAAAGCATCAGAGAAAGGGTATATTTGAAATGAATTTTCTGCAAATTGAAGGCCAATGACCGCTAAGCTGAAACTTGAGGGTTCTCAGAACACTCTTCTTGCAGCATTTGCTTTTCATAATTCGTATTTATTTCACGTTCTTTGCTTACACGTTGCCAATTTTGACGTTTCAAAGCTCGAATTTGACGGTTTGAGAAAACTCGATTTTTTTTCTTTAACTGCTCATAATTTTTTTGGTTTAGCGAATTAAAAAAAATTCGCTAATGAGGAGATCTGTGTATATATATATATATATATATATATATATATATATATATATATATATATATATATATATATATATATATATGTATATATATATATATATATATATATATATATATATATATATATATATATATATATATATATATATATGTCCGACAGGTAACTGAAAAAATAATGGACCGATCTTGATCAAATTTGCAAGTGGCTTAGACAAGTTCATTATCTAGGAAAATCGGACCAGGTTTTCCCGGAAAATTTTGTTTTTTCTTTCTAAAAAAATTTGTCTCCGGAAATAACTAAGTAATGGCAACCGAATTTGGTACGCGTGTTTGTATTATGATGTGTGAACGCTGTACCAAAATTTAGGTCTTTAGCTTTAAAGACAAAGAAGTTATGGGCAGTTAAAGAAATAAATTTTGTAGTTTTCCTCAAAACGTCAAACTCGCAATTTGAAACGTCAAAAATGGCAATGTTCAGGCAAAGAACGTGAAACAAATACGGATTGTGAAAAGAAAATGTTGCAAGAAGAGTGTTCTGCTAACCCTTAAGTTTCAGTATCAACCGTCATTGCCCTTCATTTTACTAAAATATTGATAGAAAATTCATTTCAAATAGACCCTTTCTCTGATGCTTTGGCTGTCGGTTTAGTTAAGTTGATGCTTTCGCTGTAGGTTTAGTGAAATTTATGGTTTAACGGACTATAATTTTTAGCTAATTTTCGTAGAACAAATTCGTTAATGCATTTTTGCATTTTTTATCGAAATATGATGCGTTTGTAAGAAAAAATCTGGACGCAGTAAGTGCGTTTTGGTAGCGAATTTTCATCAAATCCTTCAAATTTCAATAACTGAATTTGCTCTTAACGTAAGCTTTGTTGGTTAGGAAACCAACATTTAAGTTTATTTTCGGAAATTTTTTGTATATTTTCGAACCATAAGTAATTTTGATAAAATATAGTACATTGTTTCTACTACATAGGCTATACCGGTAATCAGATTGATGCCTGCTCGCATTTGCTATGAAAAATGTTTATATATTTTCAAACAATAAAGTTATTTCGATGAAATATGGTACACTGTTTCTACTATATAGGCAACCAAGTTTGATGCCTGCTTTCATCAAAGAAAGACATTTGCTTTTAAAAACATTTTAAAGAAAATTCGCTACCATAACGCACTTGCTACGTCCCGAACTTTTTTATACGTAGAGACATATGTACACTAATTGAGATAATGCATTTATTCCATTTGACTGTTCTACACCGCATGTCAGCTAAACATTCGACATTTAAAAAACACTAAGAAGAAATATACAAAATAGCAATAAGTTTTTTTACACTACTTATGAGACACGTATTCGGAAAAGAGGGAAGATAAAAGCTTTGGGAATACTTCACCCAATTTAAAAAAAAAGTATCTTGTTTATCCAACAATTCGATCTTTGTGTAAAAAACACGCCTTATTTTTTGTGTAAAATTTTCATTACATTTTGAATGTCCCATTTAGTTCTTTAAACCACATAAAATGGAAATGCTTTTTAAACCAAAATGGAATCATGATTATTTTAATAGGTAATTTAATTATGTTTAGCATGTTGGTAATTTGTAGGCAACTTATTACTTTTAATATAATATCAATGAAAAACGACGCCCTCGTTTATTATGTTCTAAACAAAAGCCAATATATCAAAGTTGATTGACTCAATGAGTGTGATCACTTTCAAATGCTGAGTAAGAGTATAAAATGATTTATTAGAATTCTATAATCATCTGTTAAACAAAGAGTATAAATTAAAATATAGTGTTTGTCACTGCAACAGTATATATACGTATTGTTATTGCGTAAGCAAATAATGTTTCCCTGGAGTGATAAATCAATCAATGCACGATGTAGCTACAAGCAACGTTTTATAATCATGAAAAGTAACATTACATTACCAGTTCTCGTCTATAGATGATGTCATTAGTTTTTGGACGCATGTGCTTTGAAAATTAACAGAGTGAAGAAAAAACATGCTCTCACAATACAATGGAAATAGTAGTAATAGTAATCGTAATAATAAATAAATAAGTACAACTTGAAGAACCCAATTCATCACAATACAGTTGTCTGACTCGACGATCGTTTCTCTGACAAAGTTAGCGTCATCAAGGGGATGAGTAAACAGTTTAGTTACTCATCCCCTTGATGACGCTAACTTTGTTAGCGAAACGATCGTCGGGTCAGAAAATTGTATTGTGATGAATTGGGTTCTCCAAATTGTACTTATCAGTGCTCATCACAGGTTCCAATCCTCACTCATTAAATAAACAAATAGCAAAGAGAGAATTTGAATGGGACACGAGCTACCTCTACAAATAAATTGGTAATATTTTATAGGCTTCTTATGGCAATTGAGTGTATACGAGGAGGTGGTTTAAAGATTATTATAAATAATTTTTTAGGGGGTTTAGAATTGCAACAAATAAAATTTTCTTTTAAAAAATTATTTGCGTCCACTATATATATATATATATATATATATATATATATATATATATATATATATATATATATATATATATATATATATATTTATAGTAATCTTTAAACCACCTATTCGTATATATATATATATATATATATATATATATATATATATATATATATATATATATATATATATATATATATATACATATAAATTATTAGATGATCAAGTTTACTGTGGTCATAAGAGAAACAAACACAAGGAGAAAAACAGTTATATTTGTATTTGACAAGATGTCAGGGTTTTGTAACCCGCAATTTAAACAGCCTGTTCTAAAATTCCAGTTGTTTGTTTTTGTTTGTGATTTAAATGGGTTATAGTTTTTTATTTCACAAAATAGATTGATAACAATTCCTCTCTTTATTGAATAAATCGACAAAAGGACAAACTATATACAACAAGTAGTAATAATTTGGATGCAGCAAGTGCGTTATGGTAGCGTATTTTCATCAAATTTTAACACATTCTAATAAACTAATTTTCTCTTAATCAATAGAATCCCACTTTGGTATTTAACAAAACCTTTATAAAGGCAACATTTTTGCGGAATTTCATCATGCCAAATTTATTATTTTCGGAGATACATATTTTAATTTTCGAGGATTCTTCATATTTGAAAGCTTTTTATGAAAATTCGCCATTTTAACGCACTGGCTGCATCCATATTTTTTACCTTAGCTGTGACATTTGCCAAAAAGCGATAATTTGTCAATAACCTATTGCAAGCAAAACCACCATAAAATTATATATATATATATATATATATATATATATATATATATATATATATATATATATATATATATATATATATATATATATATATATATATATTAATATATCATTTTTATTTTTTTACACAAAATTTATTTTGAATATTTTTTGGCCTCGTACCGTAAATAAATTTTCTTTCCTGTGATTTTTTGATTTTTTCGCACGTTTGTTCTTATTGAAGTGTACAGCTAGGACTGACAAATTGGATGAGAAGCTAACATCTACGAATTCCGTACTGAAACACTCTTATTAGGCTCCCAAACATTTCCGTGTATGCGCGCAGTCGCATATGTATCTCTTTATAAACAGGTGGCTATAAGTTTATTTGTGTATTTACAAAATTGTTTTACGGTAAGTGTTTTTGTGGTATTTATTAACGTTTATGTTTAAATCTGGGTAGTTGGTGTGTTAGTATGTTAGAATAGAGACCAGTGTTTGATATTCCAAAATAAAAACTACCCTGAATACTCAGTGGAAAAAAATTAAGATGATTTTAAATAATTAGGTGGAATGTTGTTAAAATGGGCCCCTAACGTGGTCCTATTATGGGGCTTATATTCGGACTAAGTCTTAATAAAGTCTTTCTCTTGTAATTCATTATGCCACGAAGCAAACCGAAGTTTATATCAAAGAACTTGAGACAAACATGGAGACGTGAAGATATGGTTAAAGCTATGGAAGGTGCTAATAATAAAAAAAGTGGGTCTTAAAACTGCAAGCAAACAGTTCAACGTGCCACGTTCTGCACTTCAAAGATTGTTGAAAAAACAAAAGAAAGGTAATTTAAATGTTAGTGACATGGTTAAAACCCAACTAGGAAGAAAAACAACACTAGGAAAGGAATTGGAGGAACAACTTGTTCAATATATTTTGTCAATGGAAGCTACTTACTATGGTCTCACAAGAAAGGACATTTGGAAAATGGTATATGTGTTAGCAGTTCGCAATGGAATAGCTAATCCATTTAAAAATGGTGTGGCGGGACGAAACTGGTTAGACGCATTTTTATTACGTCACAACAGTTTACTTTCTGTTCGAAGACCAACAGGAGCTTCTTTTGCCAGCGCATTAGGCTTCGATAAAGAAAATGTGGAGCAATTTTTTGACCATTTGGAGAATGAATACTGACAAAGTAACTGTTCGCCTCACCAAATTTACAATGTTGATGAGACTGGGCTGTCGGTTGTTTAAAGTAAGGTGGTATTAGTGGTGGGAAGAAAATGAAAACGGCAATAGCTTCAATTTACCTCAGACGAACATGGTTCACTAGTAACGTCTATAGCTGCAATGAGAGCTGGAGGTCAATTTGTACCGCCAATGTTAATTTTCTCAAGAAAAAATCTCTACGAACAGCTGATGCGAGGGGCTCCCTTCGGTTTAATATACGCAGTACATCCAAGTGGGTGGGTGCAACAAAATCTGTTTTCTAATTGGATGAGGCATTTCATACATTTTGTTAAACCAACAAAAGAATGTCCAGTTCTGCTTGTGTTAGATGGCCATTATAGCCACACACGAAATTTAGAACTTATTTGCCTAGCTCGTGAAAATGATATTTTTATTATTTTTTGCCGCCTCACTAACGCATAAATTGCAACCACTTGATGAAACGTTCATGTGAAGTTTCAAGGCCTATTACAGCGAGGAAATTAGAAATTGGCTTCGTGTCAACCAACACGCCCTCACACAGTTTGACTTGGCAGAACTTTTCGGTAAAGCATTTTTAAAATCACAGTATGCCGAAATATCTGCTAGTGGTTTTAGGGCGACGGGAATTTACCCGTTTAACCGTCACATTTTCTCCGATGCAGATATTATATCTGAACCAATTCAGGCTGACAAAAACTGCAACATAAGCCTCCAGCATGGTACCCCAGAATCTCAGGCAGGATGTTCTCTTTGGGAAGATACACCTAAATTACAATCACACGCAACATTATGCCCACCGAATTCTAATTTCTCTAGACCTTCTACACCAGAATAACTGATTACAACTAACCAGAATACCGAAGTTCCTGTTAAAGTGCAAAAGAATACAACACTAGGTTCTAAAAAGTCTGGTGTACAAACATCTGTTCCAGGAAAGACCGTTCAATTTGTCTCACTATTTGACATTTCACCTGTACTTTCCGTCACACAAAAAAATTACCACTCGGGGAAGAAAATCTACCAACTCTTAAGTGATCAGCTCTTCGCCCTACAAAGCTGAAATCCAGCATTAGCACTCCAAAGACAGCAGGCACCAAACGACAAGTCTTTTCAAAATCAAAAGCAAAGAAGACAACGAAAAAAAGGAATCAAGCAAAAGACAATGAAGTCAGCGACTATGAGGATGGAAGTCACGAGTTTGTCCTAGACGACGAGGATATGGATATCGACGAAATTGGCCAATTGGTTGCTGATGACCATGGTGCAGCACATCTAGTTTGTGATGGTCACTTTTCTGATGACCAGAGAGGAGAGTTATAGATTCAATGCTTCATGTGCAATCAGTGGGCTCACGAACAATGTTCTGGCGCCGAAAAAGATGCATATATTTGTGACTTTTGCAAATAATATTTGGTTTTTAGGTTGAAATTTATTTTCATTTTGACTTTCGGTTTTTTTGTTTAGAAAAATATACGTTATTTCAAACTGTTAGATACTTTTTTTATTATTTTACTAGGGGGCCCATATTCCACGCAGTCTGATCCAAAAGTAGATTTGTACATATCATATTTTTTTTTACACAAATCACACCTAAATTTCACTTTTTTGATAGCGCCTTTTTAATATAGCATAAGTAAACATTTGGGCGTGGAGTGTGTCATATCTTGGATATTTATAAGATCCCAAAATTTATTAAAAGAAAAACAAAAGGGGGGCTCATATTCGGACCACTTCCTCTACTTTTTACGTCAAAAGTTATCCTCCTCATAAGCAAACTTGACTTGATTCAGGTTTTTTCGACTATATCTTTTCCTGGGAGTTATGGCTACCAGCTTGTTTTCAATAGACCGCCCTTATATAGGTATATAAATAAATAAATAATTAAATATAACTATATATATATATATATATATATATATATATATATATATATATATATATATATATATATATATATATATAAATTGAAACTGACCCCGGATATAGGTTCTAGGGTCCTGGTTCGCGCTCATTTGAAGAAATTGTTTCAAAATGCTAGAGTCTGAATTTCTCCATTACTCAAGTTTTTCTACGAAAATTCACTAAAAGTAAGCTTCCTTCGTCAACAACTACTAGGCCGAAGAAATACATGGAACACATGTTACTTGAATAGTGTAAGTTATACATGTAAAAACAACTGCTTTTACCGATAAACTTTTGAGACTTTTTCGATCAATATTGTATATTTTTTTGGATACATATAAAGGTGTACTACCCACATTAGACACAGTGAGTTATTATCATCCTTTCTTTCGAGCTGGCATTTAGATATCACGCTGGAATTCTTGTACTTATCCAGTCACGCCTAGGCGACATAAAATTATACTTATTTTAAGTGAGATTATCTGGATACGTGCAGACCGTTTCACGTTTCGCCGCCATGCTGCCATACACTGGGGAAGATATTAGTTGTCAAGCTCTGCAATAATATTGTGGAGTTTATGTATTCTCGGCGCACCTTTATTATACATTGAACTCAAAATCACCTCCCAAGGTCAGCTACATGCACGACACCGGACTAACAAGAAACACTCTTGTATAGTGGATGCACAGAGTTTCTCTTTATGGTAAAATATATTTTTTTTAAATCAACTTTTACAGTGTGTACAAGATGCAATCTGTCCGCTTTCATACATTGTCAAAGGGAGTAACATTATTAAAATAAAATTTTACGACGCAGAATGTGTGTAATTGTAGCGAATTTTTATCAACCGCTTCAAATTTGAATAACTCAATTTTGTATAAACGTAGAAAGTTTAATTTTGGTACGTAGTAAGGTATTTACCACGGCAACATACCAACCATGTTTCGTCAAAATAGCTTTGTTATTTTTTTAAATACATTTATTTCGGAAAAATCTTTTTTTTTAGAATAACTGGTTCGGTAGGGCTAGCTACTAATAAAATAAAGATTCCTGTCGATTTTAATCAAAATCGGTTAATAGCTTTTTGAGTTATCGGTTGGAGACATATATATATATATATATATATATATATATATATATATATATATATATATATATATATATATATATATATATATATATATATATATATATATATATATATATATATATATCTTTTGGAATGTTGCACTACACTGTAATCACTTTTAAATATACACTTTATTTGTTTGGCTACACGCTACTGACTATGATCTTTCCTGTGTGTTCTATGTCTGTTGATAAGTTTACTGTTCTCTGATTGGTTGTGTTTTCGGACTGTGTCGAGTGTATCCGTGTTATGTTTTGATTATTGTGGTTTGATAAAAATAGACAAATTACCAAACTACAATAATCAAAACAGGAAACCGATACACTCGGGGCTTAAAATTTTAGTAACTGGATTTTCTGTAAACCTAGAAAGTCGAATTTTGGTACACAGTAGGGCATTTTTGAGTTATCGGTTGGATATATATATATATATATATATATATATATATATATATATATATATATATATATATATATATATATATATATATATATGAAGCATGTTTTGAAATGTACATAAATATTTAACAGACAGGTTTAATATGTGTCTACAACAAAATGGTAGAGTGTTTGAACATCGGATGAGGTGACACAAAAAGGAATAACATTATTATGTAAACGAGTAGCAATTGCCTCGTTTCCTTGTGCCGTGCCGTCTGTGATTTTTCTCATTTTATGTGTAGGTTGAGATAGATACGGAAGATACAGTGTTTTTGGAATGACTACACTTGAAACTTTCCACCGACAAAATAATATACAGCGTGTTGTATTTAAGAAATTGAATTAAAATGAGGGTGAAGTTTTTTTGTATTTTTTCAATTTTAGCGTTATCGGATGAGATTTTGTTATTCTAAGCAATTTCTGACAAATTTTTGTAGAAAAGTTTCGCTAAGATAAGATGAGAACTTTAAAGACTTAATTCGATTTTAATAGCAGATCAGATTGTTTGCTGTTGCCCCAATTTCTTGTAATTTTTCCATATTTAATAGAGAGGCAGACACATTTTCTGAGGCCTTACAGGTACTTCTTTCCTTTCCTGCGACCGGTTTCTCTTTTTACGGAATCTCCAGGAAAAAAACCAAAGTTCTCTGTGAAGTCACACAAAAAGTCTCTACTTTTGTATTTCGATCATATTAGTGAATTTTTATTAAAAAAATTCACTAATAGAGTGGTATCGATGGTGAGACTTTGCAAACATTTTTTCAAATGAGCGCGAACTATGTCCCCTAGGACCCATATCCGGGGTCAGTTTCAATTTATATATGTTTATATGTTTATATATATATATATATATATATATATATATATATATATATATATATATATATATTTATATATATATTTATAATTCAAAAAATAATTAAACGATTTCAATGAAACTCGGCAAGTGGCTTTCTTTTATTAATGGCTTGGATGAGTTCGTTATCCAAAAAAATCGGACTAGGTTTTCCGGGAAAATTTTGAGTTTCCTTTAAAAAAAAATTCTCCGAAAATAACAAAGCTGCTTTAATGAAATTTACTTTATATGTTGCTTTGGGAGATACCTTACACTACGTACTAAAATTCAACTTTCTAGGTTTATAGAAAATTCAGGTATTCAAATTTTAAATTTTCTTTCAAAAAAAAATTTTTTTCTCCCAAGATTACAAAGTTATTTTAATGAAATTTAGTGGATATTTTGCCCTAGGAAAGACCTTACCACTGATACTAGAATTAAACTTTCTAAGTTTATAGAAAATTGAGTTATTCAAATTTGAAGCATTTAATTAAAATTCACTACCATAACGGACTTTCTGCGTTCAGAGCTGTTTTATAATTTTAATTCAGTTTATTAACAATTAGTTAACGGCAAATTTTCTTATGTAAAATAGCGAATTTTGTTGAAACAAATTAATGTACGAATTTTATAGAAATTTGATTTGAATCTTTCTGGGAAAAAGTTTTTGACGAAGTTTTGATGAAACAATTTTTCAGCGGAATTTGTGTAACATATTTTAATGAACTATTGTGCAAAAAATCGTTTTAGAGATCTTTTACGTAGTTTTTTAAGTAATTTTTGTAGAAATAATATTTTTAACAAATTTTCCTCGAAAAATTCTTAGAGGATCTTTGTAAACAATTTTGTTAGCGCAAGTTAGTGATTTTTTCTTCTAATTTTTGTGGAAAACATTCTTGTAGTGATTTTTCGTGACAGACTATGATTGGGGTTTTTGCCATGACAACCAAATATTTTGAAGCTGTGATTGTGTGTATTAAGCAATGGTTAACTAACCGTCCGTTAAATATTTCAAGCGTCCTCGTAAGTTGCAGTTCTTATAATACTTAAGGTGTAAGTTTAAATGAACATTCTAGTTTTACGTACGATATATTGTTCACCCTTGATTAATATTTATATTCTTTACGAGCAAATACCCACCCGGTTATGTCGAAGTAACAATTCATTCAATAATTCATTTTTGTGATTTTTTTGTTAAAATCGGGTCTTTATGTCATAGAATTAGTAAACGAACCACAACATCCAACGTTTTAAATCGGCTCTGTTTCATCCGTAAGTTTTCACACGATTACACTTGAAGCAGGTATATTCCATTGTCATATATAATATTTATCTTTGACTGCTGGTGACTTAATCTCCCAAGATGTCTGAATTTTTCATGGCACCCTAATCAAATAAAGCCAGACACATGAGGCGAAAGGAACTGCCGGCCCTCTAATGTCCCGTCACACGACGACTTATGGTACATCACGTGAACGCAAGAGTTTTCTTCCCTGACTGTCTAGGTTAAAAATACCTGGTTCCATTTTGTTTCCCTCGACAAATTCAAGGCTGTTAGGATAGTTTTTTCTAGAACAAAGAACCCTCTTTATGTGTACTATGCCATCTAAATTATATTAGGGCTCACTTGTTGGCAGACATGCACTTAGTAACGATGTGTTAGTGACATTGAGACATCTTATGTGCAAGCAGAATTGTAAAAATATCGTACATTCTTATCAAGTCACAGTCATAGCTCATCAGCTGGATAATGCAATTTAGTTTTGTGTATTATAAGTAACAAACGTGTTTTCGTGAATTTTCTTTAAAAAATTCACTAATGAGATCTCGACTTATATATATTGCTATGTTATTTTGTGTTTCCCTATATATCACTTTTATTGTAGAGCATGAGAATTTAATTTGCGTCTTTATTTTAAAAAAACGCTAATATTAATGATCCTGAAATTATGCCAATGATTGTTTATTTACTGCTGTGATTTTAATTTTTCCTCTCATCCCATGGGTAGGGTTCTGTGCTTGGGCTAGCATTTTTGTCTAATATATAGTTTTTATAAATTATATTACTCCGGAGTGTTTGGAAGTTTCAAAAAAATTATATATGATTGGGTTCTTTTGATTTTACTTTTAATTAACGGTGAAAAATAGCCTTACTTTATCATATAGCTAGTATTTGTTTGATTTGAGGTCAAAATTAAGCAGATTATGTAAGTACAATCTAGTATGTTTTATTTTTGATCGATTAAACTTACAAATTTCCATTAAAAAGGTTATATCAAATTTATCATCGCTGATCGTCGATAAATCAATACACATCAAACTTATTTAATACAATGAATTACCTATCTATGGTCTACGGATTCGGCGTTTTTCTAATATCCCCTTAGTGAGCTAAATATACATTAAAATCATCAATAGGACAAAAATAGTCTTAAAAACTATTCACACTATAGAAAAAGAGTCTGCACATTTATTTCGATGAAGTTCATTAAACGACTTGCTGAATGATGTCTTAATTGCTTCTTCCAATTGATGTGTACTTATTGCTTTCCATTTGATCTACTGTTTGGATTTAGTAGCTTGCCTGTGATTATACATTATACATTATACTTTATTGGCTGAAATTACACAATACGTCTATACAGTAAGTCCATTTTGACTTGTATTGTATATAGTGACCTAATTTAAACAGTTTATTCCAAAAATACTTGACACTGCATTATCCAAATATGACACTTCGAATTTTGACAACCCATTTAAAATAAAGTTTTTATACCATTTTTTCTTTCATCTTACATTTCCAATCACTGCCTTCATTTACTACTAATGTTTACACATCCATCATTACTTTCCCATCATCATTCTTCATTTACTTTCCATGTTTATACCAAATTTATAAAGTTTTATACAAAACCGGACCGCTTCATTCTGACAAAAATATGACAGATTTTGCTAATTAATTTCCATTGTATTTAAAACGGTCTTAACAAACCGTGTACCAGGTACTCATTTTTATTTTCTTTACATAATGATTTTCTTATGAGGTACTTGCCTTTCACGTTTAATTCTCAACTTCCATATTTACAGTGTCGTCGCACGTCAACGAATTTCAAGTTTCACTTCTCGCAGTTCAATTACGAATCCCCCTCGTCGACCTGCCGTCGTCCCTTTAAATAAACTACACCTGTCTTACAAAAAAACTTTTCTCGCTGTACCTCTGGTAAAACAAATTTGATAGGCCTTGCGTTTTCCCATTATCCAACTTTTTGTTCGTTGCACTCTTTTCAAACAACCACACACAAAAAACTATCCTTATCAACTAACACTGCGTGTTTTCTTATAATTGGTATTGACGTTAATACTACTTACTGCCTAAGGATAAAATAAAATCGTTATATTCTATTAAAACTCTATAAATAAAAACAAGGCTATTGTTCTGTGTTCTATTGTATTCCAATGACTTTTGCTTCGTAAACTTAAAATGTACTACATGTAAAAAAAGGAATCATTGTTCTGTATTCTTCTACCTAATGCTATTTTTTATTTAAATCTAAAATATTTTACACTCTCAATTATACAGGGCATTTAAATATTAGGACGTATTAAATTTTTTTTCTCCCGCAGTATATGGTATTTTTCTAAATAGAAGCCTCCGTATCATTTTCGGAGCAACCACAATTTTCTGATAGAAAACCCAACATTTTTCTGGAGAAACTAGTGCGATTTTTTTGACTTGCAAACGTATAATCCACTTACAGTTGGAAGATACATGCCAAATTTCATTAAAATTGTCTGATTATTTAACGGTGCGCCAACTATAACTATATGCATATATACATATATATATATATATATATATATATATATATATATATATATATATATATATATATATATATATATATATATATATATATACATATATATATATATATATATATATATATATATATATATGTGTGTGTGTGTGTCGAACCGATAAGAAAAACAAAGAAACTCGGCAAGTACCTTTCTTTTATCAATAGCTTGGACGAGTCTTTTAGCCAGGAAAATTGGACCAGTCTATCCGAGAAAATTTTAGGTTTCTTTTGGAAAAAATTCGTATCTCCGGAAACAACAACTAAATTTGGCAAGCAGACTTACATTATAAAAACCAAACTAAACATAAAAATTAGATCTGTAAGTTGAAATAAAAAAGTTATAGGCATTTAATGAAGCAAAATTTCCGTGTCACTATAAGCCAGAGAAGACGCAATACCAAAATATTGTATGTGTTAACCAAATCCATTAAATATTGTAGACAACGTTTATTTTCCCATAATGTAAAAAGGTCAAGAGGTACTAAAAAAGTTCGGGACGTAGCAAGTGCGTTATGGTAGTGAATTTTCGTTAAGTTTTTCAAATTTGAATAACTCAATTTCCTATAAACTTATAAAGTTAAATTTTAATATGTACTTAGGCCTTTCCCAAGGTAACATATTCACCAAATTTAATTAAAATAGCTTTGTAATTTTTGGAGATGAAAATTTTTCTTTTTTGAACGAGAACTGAAAATTCTCCCGGAAAACCTCTTCCCATTTTCCTGGCTAACAAATTCGTTAAAGCTATTAATAAAATAAAGGTACTTGCCAAGTTTCATCCAAATCAGTTAATTACTTTTTTTTTATCGGTTCGGTACCTCTATATATATATATATATATATATATATATATATATATATATATATATATATATATATATATATATATATATATATATACATATATATATATATATATATATATATATATATATATATATATATATATATATATATATATATATATATAAACATATAAAAATTAAAACTGACCCCGGATACGGGTTCTAGGGGTCCTAGTTCGCGTTAATTTGAAAAAAAATAATTGCAAAGTCTCACCATCGATACCTCTCTATTAGTGAAGTTTTAAAAATAAAATTCACTAAAATGCCCATACTGTTACTATGACTACATAATGCATTAGTTATTTTTCCCAGTTATACAATAATAATAATGGCTATGGGGTCCTATTTTCGTGGCTCAATTACGAAACATAAAAAACCTAGTGTAAACACTGCTCCTAGAATATGATTTAGTGACATACTGATTTTGTATTTCACACAAAATTGTATTGTCTTAAGTCATTACCTCACAATTTTCATTTGTAACCATCGTCCAACATTTATTTTCAATATCCATGTTTTAAATATGTTTGATTAGTTAAAAGTTAGTTGTAAAATGTCAACAAGGCTACATAACAAGCGCTGGCGACGAAGCGTAGAAATAATGCGCTTGTTAAGCTTGCAAGCAACTTGCTACTGTTAAAGATCAGCGGTGTCGTCTAACGTCAATCAGCTATAAAACCTCTTGCAGTCGCATGCTAAAATTTAGCGCTTTTGAAAACAAACATTGTCCCCGTATTAGTAAAGACATGGGCCAGGGCTGACAGTTTACAAATTTGTTAGTTGATTGTACACAGACTCCATCTATAACATTTTGTGTTAATTAGAGCTGTCGTGACGACATACTACCTGGTTTCGCACCGAGATGACGTCCCTGTCGTACATTTGACAATGTTCTACATTCTGACATCTTACAATGATACTTGTTACTTCCATTGTTTAGATTTTTATCCACCATTTATTTAAATAGCTTAGCAGTACAGGTAACGTCATCTGTCTTTGTCCAACATTGTGGATATTGCATTACAGAATCTGAAGTGATGTCGATGTTTATTTTTATTGTAATTTCGAATAACTTTATTTTCATTTTTATTATATATATATATATATATATATATATATATATATATATATATATATATATATATATATATATACCCTATTATTTAATTATTAGTATTTTTTAAAAGGGTTATGATCGGGCGGCGGCGCTTTGATGCAAAGCTGGCAAATCTATGCACAGCGGAGAGAGGTTTAACCCACTACGTTAATTATAACCGCTAATCAAATCGTAAGAACTGCAGCGGTTAACATAATAGGTCAGTATTACTGTGTACAATATTTAATATATGTATATATATATATATATATATATATATATATATATATATATATATATAATATTGGTCAAATTTTCTTAGCCAATTATCTAGTGTGATTTTTTTTCGATTTATTAAAAGCTTACAAGTTTATTCATCTTTATTAAGAGTTTTAAGAGAAAGGTGAAACTTCATACATTAAATTATTGCGTTAGTTTTGTTCAAGCAATGACAGCAATTTAATCAATTTCTGCACTTAACTTTCATGCCTCTTGTAACTTGTTATTTGTGATTTGTAATGTTTAATTTAATTATTAGTATTTTTTAAAAGGGTTATGATCGGGCAGCGGCGCTTTGATGCAAAGCTGGCACATCTATGCACAACGGAGAGATGTTTAACCCACTACGTTAATTATAACCGCTAATCAAATCCTAATAACTGCAGCGGTTAACATAATAGGTCAGTATTACTGTGTATAATATTTATATATATATATATATATATATATATATATATATATATATATATATATATATATATATATATATATATATATATATATATATATATATATAATATTGGTCAAATTTTCTTAGCCAATTATCTAGTGTGATTTATTTTCGATTTATTAAAAGCTTACAAGTTTATTCATCTTTATTAAGAGTTTTAAGAGAAAGGTGAAACTTCATACATTAAATTATTACGTTAGTTCTGTTCAAGCAACGACAGCAATTTAATCAATTTCTGCACTTAACTTTCATGCCTCGTGTAACTTGTTATTTATGCTTTGTAATGTTTCTTCTACAATGGTCAGAGTATAAAAACAGTTTGCTAACATTGGGAGAAAGTTTCATTTCTAGGTCAGGGTGGCTTCAGATGGTAGCAAAAAATATCGGTCGAATGGGTGTTGAAATATATGCATGTATTTATATTGAAATGGTTATTTGTCCTTCAAAAGAGAGTGTATCATCGATTTCAGGGTCATTTATAAAATATTTACCCTTACTGGGGTTTAAACTTGTCAACATATTGAACAGTATTGTACAAGCCCTTTCACAGTGAAGAGGTGTAAAAGTGTTATAGTGCTTTCTCCTAAGTGTTGTGTTGAAAGAGGTGTCTGAAGAAAATATTATTTATTCTAAACGATTTAGCAGATATATCTTTGATGTATTATTGATGTGTTGGTTTAAAATTATTTTTTGTGAGTTTTTTATTAGTGTTAAAAGAATGGTTTTGATTCCTAACACTATATACTTAGATAAAGTCAATGTAAATAAAAACATTGTAATTTGACAATACAAAGTATACGCAACTTTTCCACTTTGATGCAAAATTACAGTTTTTTTATCATATTTTGTTCGGAATATAATCTTTAATTTCACATTGCAGTAGTAAGCCATATTGTACTATACAAGGTGTCATATTTTCGGCGCACTAATGTTATCTCCATGACTATAAGAGATAAAGAGACGGGTAAATTATTAAAGTAATGCAATACGTATAATCAAATTACCCCTGATACAATCTACTTATACTGCATACAGACTTGGAGAATACTTCTCTAGCTTCACTGTTGGTTTTTAGTGGTGAAGGACGTAGCCAGCGCGTGAGCTAACTGGAGCAAGTGGCCCTTCCAATTCTGGAAGTTCTAGGATGTTCTTCAATGCTTCTGTGACTATAGTTTCGCTGCTTAACAGCATTTTCAGACAGATTAAAATTGAATTAGTACGAAATCATGACAACTACAAATAAATATCTGTTGCTAGGTTATGATATGATGTTTTGATCAAAAAATTTTATCAAATTGAAAATAAAATGAAACACAGATGACAGATGAGGTTTTCAAAATGTCTATGTGATGTATGTCAATATTTAACATAAAAACTAGAACTAGCCTATAATAACTATGATAACAGTTACAACAATAAAATAACTAAGCAATAACAGTATAAAAGTAGTCTCTATACAACGAAAATATCGACATACATCAACTCATTATTTTATTATAACTTTTTTTTTTTTGAAATAATAGTTAAATTTATTTTCTTTGACATATTTAATTAGAAAGAAGAATATCCAAGAAAGGGGAATTCATTAAATCAGTTTGCTCGTTTAAAACAAGGTAGTTATTGTCGTGTGTGTGCCTTTTGACTTCTGAAGCTTCAAAAAAGTCTAGTTTACGTTTGTCATCATAAAAATGTAGTGTTCTATGCGGTTATTTATTGTAAGTCTATGTTCGGTATCAATAATATGTTTTGCAAATGTAGATTTGTCAGCGTGGTTATTTCTAAATGCAGAAATATGTTCTTTGTATCGGGTGTTAAAATTTCTAGAAGTTTGACCTATGTAGATTGCGTCACAATGTGTACAAGCTAATTTATAAACTCCAGCTTTTGTCAGGAAACAAGATTTTTCTTTCGCGTTAAATAACAAATCACGCGTCGTGTTGTAAGATTTAAAAGCTACCTTTGTATTTGTACAAGTGTTTAAAATTTTTGAAATGTTTTCTGAAATGGTTCCAAAATAAGTTATCGAAACGTATCTGTTGTCTTCTTTGTCTCTAATATTTGGATAAATTAAATTAATCGCTAATTTGTATTCTTTTCTCTCTACCATTTTATCTATTATTTTAACAGAGTAGCCATTATTAAATGCTGTTTGCTTAATTATTGAAATTTCTTTTTCAAAATTGTTTTGTGACATAGGTATTGAAAATGCACGATGTATCATAGAATGATAGGCTGACAGCTTTTGTGAAAAAGGGTGACATGAATCGTATGGTATGGTTGTGTCAGTGTAAGTTGGTTTCCTATATATTGAAAAGTCAAATGAATTATTTTCTAATTTTCTAATTGTTAAGTCTAAAAAGTTTATACAACTGTTAGCTTCTTCTTCTAGAGTAAACTTAATATTTGTGTGAAAGCTATTAATAAAATTTAAAAATTCATTTAATTCTGTATGACTACCTTGAAAACATGCTAAAATATCATCTACGTATCTGTACCAAAAGACAATATTATGTGAAAGTTCTGATGTTAAAATTTGGTTTTCTAAGTTTTCCATAAATATGTTGGCTAATAAAGGTGACAACGGACTACCCATAGGCAGACCTTCATTTTGCATATAAATTTTATTATTAAATTTAAAATAGTTTTGTTTTATACATTCATTAAAAAGATTCATCATTTCTTGTCTTTTTATGACATTTACGTTCTTTTCTATTAAAACGTTTTCTAATAGAGGTAAACATTCTTTAGGGGGTATCTTAGAATACATGCTACAAACATCAAACGAGACTAATTTACTATTTGTGGGAATAATTAAGTTATTTAATTTTTGTGTAAGTTCATAAGAATTCTTAACTGAATATTTTGGAAAGTAATTGTATTCTTTAAAAGTGAAACCAGTTTGCTCGCTATCTTATGATTAGGTGTATTAACATAGCTAACTATTGGCCTCACCGGTATATTTGGCTTATGAATTTTCAGGTGGCCATATAATTTTGGTGGTTGCGGGCTTTTATATAAAAGATATTTCTTTTCTTGTTGACTAAACAGAGACACATTAGTGAATTTTCTTAAAAAAAATTTAAGTTACATACCAAAATTTAGCTCCGTAGGTTAAATGACAACAAAGTTACAGGCATTCAAAGAAAAATAAATTTGGGTTCTCCTCAAAACGTCAAAATCGCGAATTTAAACGTCAAAATTAGTGAGTACCTTCCTTTTGCAAGTGGCTTGGATATGTTCGTTATCCAGGAAAATCCGACGAGGTTTTCCCGGAAAATTTTGTGTTTTCTTTTGAAAAAAATTTATATCTCCAAAATTAACAAAGTAAGGGCAACCAAATTTTATACGCGGGTTTATATCATTATAGGCAAGTTACCTACCAAAATTTAGCTCTGTAGGTCAAAAGACAAAAAAGTTATAGGCATTTAAACAAAAATAAATTGGGGTTTTTCACAAAACGTCAAAGTTGCGATTTAAACGTCAAAATTGGCAACATTTAGGCAAGTAACTTGAATCTAATACGGGCTATAGAAATAAAATGTCTCAAGAAGGATGTTTTACAAACCCTAAAGTCTTAGTTTCAACCGTCATTGTCCTTCATTTTACTAAAATATTCCCAGAAAATTCATTTCAAATAGACCCTTTCTCTGATGCTTGGCAGTAGCCTTAGCTATAGAGTTTATCGTCTAATGGTATATAATTTTTGACGAATTTTCGTAAAAAAATCAATAAAGCTCAATATATCCGTTATTATACAAGATATGAAAAAAAATTGTATATATTAATTATAGGGTGTCTTGAGCTACATCTTAAAATAATATTTCTACAATCACAGGGTGGCCCATAAGTCGTTGGTGATACAAATTTCCTTTTTTTTTATCAAACACGCCTTATGTTATTGCATTTTTGCATTTTCCATCGAAATATAATGCATGTTTGTAAGAAAAGAAATTCTGGACGCAGCAAGTGCGTTATGGTAGCGAATTTTGATCAAATGTTTCATATTTGAACAGCTCAATTTGCTATTAAGCCATAAGGTTGACCAAGAAACGTGTTTTTTTCGGGAACACTTTAAGTTTACTTTTGGAAATTTTTGTACATTTTCACACAATAAAGTTATTTTGATGAAACATGGCACATTGTTTTTACTATATAGGTTATACTGGTAACCAAATTTGATGCCTGCTTTCTTAAAAAAAAAAAAATACTTGTTATTAAAAACATTTTTATGAAAATTCACTACCATAACGCACTTGCTGCGTCCAGAATTTTTTTTCATTTCATTTTTTAGTTTTGTCTGAAATGCGTTTGTTGGGTCTCTCCTAATTTGATAAAAGTTTTTGATCAAAACATCATATCATAACCTAGCAACAGATATTTATTTGTAGTTGTCATGATTTCGTACTAATTCAATTTTAATCTGTCTGAAAATGCTGTCAAGCAGCGAAAGTATAGTCACAGAAGCATTGAAGAACATCCTAGAACTTCCAGAATTCGAAGGGCCACTTGCTCCAGTTAGCTCACGCGCTGGCTACGTCCTTCACCACTAAAAACCAACAGTGAAGCCAGAGAACTACTCTCCAAGTCTGTATGTAGTATGGACAAGTTTCACCAAGTAAGGGCAACAACAATCAATGAATCTACTTATATTTAATTTGCAAATAGTTTCGAAGTTATTCGAAAAAAATACGAGTTTTGTGGATCCCTCTTTTCTTGTAATTACATAGTTTTACTTCCAAATCGTCAATACGTGTGGAACTATGGTATCGGCGACAAAAATTTCAAAAACATGTTTTCGATTAAACGCCGTTAAAAGCGTCAAACTATATAAAAAACATTATTTGGGAACAAAAATTTTTTTGTGTCTCGGTCTGTATGTCTGCCTGTTTGTAGCCACGATAACTTTAGAACGAATTGACATATCGTCTTCAAATTTGGTATACAGTTAGCACTCGACAAACGAACGGTACGGATTGTTTTTGGGAAAAATCTTTTAAGAAGGTAGGGGATGAATGGGAGATGCTTTGGTGAACATTCACATTTTTTCGTTGAAACTCGAGTAATATAACGTTTTACGGTCTGTTGATTAGAAAACTTTCAATTTCATCAAACATCTGGTATTCTGTGCTGATGTTAAATTAAGGGCTGATTGTGTGGGGGTGGAATATCGGTGACAGAAATTTCGATATTTTGTTTTGCTAAAACGCCGTAGAAAGTCCAAAACATATAGAAAACTTGTATCTGGAACGAAACTTTTTTTTATCTGTCGGTCTGTCGGCCTGTACGGCTGTCTGTTAGTAGGTGCAATAACTTTCGAACGAATTGAGCCATCATCTCCAAATTTGGTATACAGCTAACCCCTGACAAACGGACGCTTCGAATTGTTTTTGGGTAAGATCGCTTTATGAGGTAGGGGATAAATGAGGGGTGATTTAATGAAAATTGACATTTTTTCGTTAAAACTCTCGAGTAATTTAACGTTTTGGAAGTTTATGGGTACACGAATACGAAGACTTTCTTTGTGCTCAAGTCGCGGACCCTAAATTAATTTCATGATAATGTCTTTCTAATGAGACTAGATCAGCACAGCTGTTCGGAAGTTATTATTCAATTTGCAGCACTATTTAGAAGTTAAATAGAACACAAATGTAACTCTTATGTTAAATGCAGGGCGCAGCAAGTGCGTTATAGTAGTAAAATGTCATAAGGATTGTACACTATTAGTACAGCATATTATTATAAGTAATTAATACTTTAAATTTAAACAGATCTTGAACATCTTTTTTACAGGTCCTAATACGCGCTTAGTTGAAGAATTTTTTTCAAAAGTGTTACCATTGATATCTCTCTATTACCTATAGTAAAAAATATTTCAATCTTGTGATCAAGCTCCTTTTGACAAAAAAACTTTAAATGGCGAGAACCTAAGTTTCTATAAAGACAGAAAATTAAAATTTGGTATACCTAGGTACAGTAAGTCTTTTTTAAAATTACAAGTTTCACTAAAGTTACAAAGGCTTTCCAGAGAAAAACTAAATTCATATTTATAAAAGGAATGTATTTGTCAAATTATATCCGCGGCACGTATTATTCCTCATTATTAGCCAATTTCGTTTTGGTCAACCGAATCTAACCGGTTTTTCCAACAACAAAAGTTTTCTAAAAAAGATTATCTATTCGCAAATTTTCATAATGAACATTCACTAATATTAACAGTGAAAAATGTCTGCTGAAAATTATAATACTAGACTCAACGCTGGCAAAGTTATCCTCACATTTTATATAAAATGAGATCTTGGTCCAAACGTATGAAATCTGGACACCATTGATTCTGCCAAATATTAAAGTTAGTGAAACGAATCAAAATGCTACAAGCATAACACGGGTTTCTATTACAGAACCACAGATGTTAGCCAACAAATTGTTTGTTTACATGGTATTTAAGAACCTCGGTGGTTCAGGGGTAAGAACATGTGCCTCTGAACCGAAGGGTACTGGGTTCGATCCCAGGGTACTCCTTTCACTTTTTCAGTACAAACTGTAACATTAACATCAGCCGAGGTTCTGGCATTGTATTTAAGCAAGTTGAATGTCTGGATGTTCCGCCCTTCGGAGGGGGCGTAAAGCCTTCGGTCCCGTGTCTATGCGATGTTGGGCACGTTAAAGATCCCTACCCTCCTTACAGAAAGGCGGTGGTTCGGCAAAATTTCCAGGATAGTGAGGTGAAACTGCTCCCTGGCGTCGGTGATTGGCCATAGTCGCGGAAATAGGCCGACGTTAAAGAAACAAAACACACACATACATGGTATTTATAGAGAAGACACATTACTGCACAGGAATGTTTATATTGTATTTTAAAAGTAAATAATAATAATAATATATTATTGATTGATATTCATAATTATTGAACAAGGCACTATTTTACAAAGAAGTTGTAACCTTGTGCTTGCCTTGG
Source organism: Tillus elongatus (assembly GCA_964006375.1). Lineage (NCBI taxonomy): Eukaryota > Metazoa > Arthropoda > Insecta > Coleoptera > Cleridae > Tillus > Tillus elongatus. The sequence continues at coordinate 234,438,986 of OZ023262.1, forward strand.
ATGTAATTTCCACAGGTTAGATTCAAATTTTATAAGCAAGACTTCTATTGGCAACTTGAGTTTTGACATTTTAAATTAATAGATTTGTTTTTACAATTTTCCATTTTAACTTATTAGATATATGATCTCTGCCTTTACATTCTGATACACCAAAACCATTCGGTACTATCATATAGCTTTTATTGTCTCGTTTCTTAAAATATTTATCAATGTAAACCCAAATGTATACACAGAATTTAGAATGAACTAAATGTCAAAATGACATTATAGTGGCAAATGTAAGTAAAACTTAGTTACATTATTAATTGAATTGTGACTAGGCCACCGGTCGTTGTAACACATTCGACTGTTTCGATTTTAAGTTAAAAGTTAGAAAACAAACTGCTTTAAAATAATTTCCATGGAGACGTAAGTCGATTTTTTAAATTTTTTGTCGTATTTTATAATATTACACTTATGAATGAAATAAATATTGTCATTGCATTCCCGAAATTTAAATTTTTAGTGCGTAACCTCTTAGAGAACGGATAATTTACAAATGATTGCGACAGTCGCTACTTCCAGGAGCGATTAAGGAATGTCATATATTTCGTTTCAGTTTGAACTAAATCTGTGTTTAAAATCCAGAAGGCCTGAAATTTAACAAACCTGCTCTTGAATATCTATTACAAATTTAGACTTTAATTAAAATATACTGGGACAAATAGGTTTATATTTTAGTGAATTTTGATTAAGAAAATTCACTATTAGGAAGGTAATGATGGTGAGACTTTCGGAATATTTTTTGATAAGAGTGCGAATGAGGGCCCATCGAAGCCAAATCCAAGGTCCGTTTAAAATTTTATATGTTTATATATAAATATATATATATATATATATATATATATATATATATATATATATATATATATATATATATATATATATATATATATATATATATATAGGAACAATTAAAAAGTGACGTTCATTATGATCATTTGGACAGAGAAGAAATTTGGAAAAAGGATGCTTAAAAAGTTGTATCACCACAAGCACAGGCAGAGCTTATTTGTGAGATGCATTATATAACTCTAATAATAAATAAATTATATATATATATATATATATATATATATATATATATATATATATATATATATATATATATGTATATATGAATCCGAGCGATATCTCAAAAAATTTTCAACTGATTTCAATGAAACTTGCATATGTCTTCACTTCGTTACAGTCGCGGACGAGTTCGCCAATCAGCTACAGGGACGTATTTTTACCCAAAAAATATACAAAAATATTTTCGAATACGTTATATTTTTGAAAGAATCAAACTAACTGGAATGATATTTTGCGTGTAGCTAGAAAAGAAGTGAATCAACATCTGTTGTGAATTTTAAGTAATTTGGTTTACAAAATTTTGAGTGTTTCCAAAATTAAAAATCAAGTCTGTAATACACGAATTAAAACAACTTAAGTGGTTAAAGTATGATGCCAGACAAAGACAGAGTATTCATCTGCCACGCGTAGATTGATACATGTACCACAGGCATACATCATAATGCAACGGTAACGTTCACACCCGAACTAATGACGGCCTTCGGGTATATTCGGATGCGCGGATTTGTAGGGGAAGATAAGGAAGTTTTATATTAGCTACTTGAAGTAAAAACCAGATGGGACATTGTGTTTTGTTTATTGATTATGATTTGTCAGTTCCGTGTTGAGGTTAAGTAAATGATTATATATTGTTTTTAAAATTGTAAACTAAATAACAATAACGTGTTTTGTTTATTTATTATGATTTGACAGTTCTGTTTTGATATTAGGTAATAAATGATTGTCATTGAAATAGATAAAGCAGCCTGTACATATGTTATGTTCTTAAAATTGGAAACTTAAGAATAACAACGTGTTTTGTTTATTTATCATGGTTTGGCAGTTCGGTTTTGTGGTTAAATAGTAAATGACTGTATAATAATATATTTATATTGCGGTGCTATCACGGCGGCAAAGACGCGGACGGGTCCTAAGGGGAAAAAAGTTATATATTTATAAAATGGGAAATCAAAGAATTAGAATATTAAGGGTAATATTCGTTGATTGGTTGTTTAAGTAGGTAAGTTATTTGAATAATGAATAGACCTCTTGCGTATGAATTAAGTTTCCTTCTGGTAAGGTTCTGTAACTTTAATGAAATTTGTAATACAAGTTTCTTTTAAAGAGACTTACAGTATCTATATTAACCAAATGTTAATTTTCTACCGTCGTGGAAAATTGAGTATTGAGCATTCAAAGTTTTTTTCTAAAAGGAGCTAGAACACAAGATTTGAATATCTTTTATGATAATAGAAAGATTCTTCAAATGAGCTTGTATTAGGACCTCTAAACCCTATCTTCGACGTCTGTTTAAATTAAAAATATTACTTTTAGTAATATGCCGTACTGTAAAATTCTTATGAAAATTCATATTATAACACACTTGCTGCGTCCCGAATTTTTTTAGCTATAAAGCCTGCCATATATACTTATGTACATAAAAAATAGTATAAATACTTTGCTGTATATTTTAGTTGGCGACTTTTGTATTTATTTTCAACCAGCGATAACATTGTTTGCAAAGAATAATCATTAACGTTTCCACGAAATGAGCGTTCGTGAATTGTTGCTGAACGTGATGTATTCATAACATATGATTTGCGGAACAACTTAATTATATCTGGCATGCAACAAAGCTACCGAGGTCCATTAAACAATATTCCTTTTTGAATAGTGCTGATTGTTCTTGGTGTTTCAAAAATTCAAGTTGCAATATGTTAGCATTAAGGATTAAAACTAAAAATACTACTTAACTCAAACAGTATTTATGGCCAATAATAGAGAATATAATTAGAATTAGATATCCTAAAGTGTAGCCCGCCTGGTTTTAATTTTAGGAATATGATAATATGAGGGAATATTAGAATGAAATCTACCTAGTCAGGAAATATATTGTTTAGCGAAAGAACAAAATTTTAATTTTAGACATATAAAATTTATTGATTATTCATGTATATATATATATATATATATATATATATATATATATATATATATATATATATATATATATATATATAAGAGCAGCTTGCTCGGAGACGGAAGGTATAAAAATGAAGGCTTTTGAGGTAAATGTGTTACTGTATACCGATGATGCGGTGCTACTTAGTGAATCTGAAGGAGAAATGCAGAGGTAGAGAAACTGATGACAGTAACAAATAAAATGAATCTACGTGTGAACGCAGAAAAAACTAAACTTATGCTGTTTGATAAAAAGCGTAGAATGAATAATTGGAGTCTCTTTAGATATTTATGAAGACTGTTTTCAAACGACGGAAGAATAGATAATGAGAGTAGGTAGTAAAAGTAGGGTAAATGCAGGAAGAATGGTGCTGGGAGGTGTGACCACTGTGGCTAGCAGTAAATGCACATCTAGAGATACCAAAGTCGCTGTATATAACAGTGTACTGGTCACTAAGTAAAGATTGGAACCTGTGATCAGTACACTTGGAGAACCCAAATCACCACAACACATTTTTAAACACCTGGCGGTTATTTCACTAACAAGGTTAGCGACATCAGAGGATTAAAAATTCTTACTGGTACCGATTGTTTCATAGGGGAAGAAAGTTAAGTGTGTCAGGCAAAGCATGTAATATACAATCAATTGAATGGTGCTGAAATGGATTACCTAAACAAATGGGGTAAATTAAGGAAAATAGAGTAAGCAATGTAGGAAAGCCTATAGAAAGTAATTATGAGAGCAGGGTGCTTGAATGTTTTGGACACATATAGAACGAATGGATACTAGTAGAGCGACAAGTATAATTTATAGAGAATATGTTAATGGTAAGAGATGCCTTGGAAGACCCAGGAAAGCTTGGTCAGATGTCTTAAGCGATATAATAAAGAAGAAGAGGTCAGAAGCTTACGTAATAGAAGAGTGAGTAGGCGGAAACCTATGAATCTAGAAGAATCGAAAATATATTGTGAGGACAGAAATGCATGGGGGAACATGAACGATAAATAGCACAGGCTTTGTAGTGTGCTTACCCCTCCATATGAATGACGTCACTGGTAGTAGTAGTAGTAATAGTAGTACATAGTAAATATGAAATTTTGACAGCAACACATAATCCAAAGCTTCTTCAGAAATGGTATACCCACCAATTTCTTCAGTAAAATAAGTTAGGAATGTCTTTTCTTAGTCCATCAGCTGGATAAATTCGACATCATCGCAAGTGTGTGTTATTATGAACTCTTTCTGCGTATACTTAATCCAAAGAATATGCTCATTATCACAAAAATTTGTCACCATCAGCTTCCACACACATGCTTGTGTCTTTGAATTTTTGGGTAAAGAGATTCTATTACTGCAGCGACTCTTGTGGGGGGGGGGGGATGTTATCTCAGTGGAAAACTCACACTTTATTAATTGTAACAATTTCAAAAGAAGTTAACAAGCTACAGCTGCCAAGTTTTCTTCTCAAATTTCTTGTTTGTACAACCTTCGTTCGGGATTCATGATTAGCGAAATCCAACGCGCTGGCGATTTAGTCATGCCCAAATCTTCATGCAAAATTGTCAACACAGATGCTTCTTGGATTCTTATTTTGTGGTCCGTAAGCGATCCGTTGGTCGATCCCGTAACACAATTTCTTTCACTTCCTTGGTGTTGTCTTTGGTCCACAGTTCTTCGATCTTAAGGGTCATCTCTAGTAGACTATCTGCCTCATTTGAACTACTCTGACCAAAAGATACAGCGGTCACTACGTTCCTGTATATTTCTTCAGCAAGATTACGCACCGGCTTATAATTTGATGTTGGGGGAAGATTTTGAAAATATAATTATAGCAACTCACAGTGTCATTTACTGGTCTGCACGGTTTCCTGACATCATCCCTTTGGACTTTTTTAAAAACGAAATCTACAAACATAAATATGTTAAGAGTCTAAAAGAAAACATTTCGGTATTCAAAGACAATTATTGATATTTTCAGTAAACTTAAAAGTAAATCTGAAATTGCTAAAGTATCTGGGGGTGGTATATTATATTCCATGCAGTAATAATTGTGATTTAAATTACATTGGTCAAACAAGCAGATTCTTTAAAAATAGATTAACACAACACAGAAGTTATATACATCTACAAAAAAAGTTATGCTTTATCTGTACATAATCTTGATACTGGCCATAATACAAATCATAGTAATTTTTCTATTTCACACTGTGAAACCTTAAATCTGAAAAGAATGTGTTCAGAAGACTTTGAAATTACTTTTAACGAAGATTTAATAAACATAAAGAAAGAAAGAATTATTTGAAATATTACCCCCATTTATATTTCCTTGGCGAAAACAAAACAAAGGAAATTTAAATACACAATAGTTGGCTTGCAAATGTCAGATTCACCCTTATAAACTTCATTCAAATTAACTTAAAATTTTGTTAATGTTTGTTATTTAATTTTTTCAAGTTCAATTGTAGAACTCGCTTTATGTCTAAGTATTTAAAAGTTTTGTATGTTTTCTATGTGAATTGCAATTTTTTTCTGCCATGTTGTGGCCTTAATAATGAAATTAATAATTCCGAAAGTTCGGCATTTCAACACAGGCTTTTTTTTGTAACTAACGGCTATTCCACAATATATATATATATATATATATATATATATATATATATATATATATATATATATATATATATATATATATATACCTATTTTTCAACATATAAAAGTCAGGACACAGCAAATGCGTTACGGTAGTGAATTTTCATTAAAATATTTTTAACAGCAAATATGTTTTTTTTTAAAGCAGGCATCAAATTTGGTTACCGGTATAACCTATATAGTAGAAACAATGTGCAATGGTTCATTAAAATAACTTTATTGTTCCAAAATGTACACAAATTTCCGAAAGTAAACTTAAAGTGTTCCCGAAAAAACTGGTTTCTGGATCAACCTTTAATACCAAATTGAGCTATTCAAAATTGAAGCATTTAATGGAAAGTCGCTAGCATATCGCACTTGCTGCGTCCAGAATTTCTTTTCTTACAAACATGCATTATATTTTGATGAAAAATGCAAAAATGCAAAAATGCAATAAGATAAGGCGTGTTCGATTAAAAAAAAAAAAGAAATTTTGTATCACCAACGACTTATGGGCCACCCTGTGATTGTAAAAAAAAATTTAAGATGTAACTTAAGACACCCTATAATTAATGTATACAATTTTTTTTTCGTGTCTTGTATAATAACGGATATACTGAGCTTTATTGATTTTTTACGAAAATTTGACAAAAATTATATACCACTAAACTATAAACTCTACTGCTAAAGCATCAGAGAAAGGGTCTATTTGAAATGAATTTTCTGGAAAAATTTTAGTAAAATGAAGAACATTGACGGTTGAAGCTAAGACTTCAGGCTTTGTAAAGCATTATTCTTGAGGTCTTTTTTTTCCATAGCTCATATTAGTTTCAGGTTCTGTGCCATAATATTGCCAATTTTGACGTTTTAAATCGCGACTTTGACATTTTGAGGAAATCCCAAAAAAAATATTTAATGGCTATAACTTTTTTGTCTTTTAACTTAGAGAGCTAAATTTTAATACATAATTTACCTATAATGATATAAACCGAATTACTAAATTTAGTTGGCCTTACTTTATTACTTCCGGAGATATGAATTTTTTTTGAAAGAAAACACAAAATTTTCTGGGAAAACCTGGGCTAATTTTCCTGGCTAACAAACTTGTCCAAGCCAATGAAGGTATTCGCCAAATTTAGTAAAAATTGGCCTATTATTTTATGAGTTATCGGTGTGATACGTATATATATATATATATATATATATATATATATATATATATATATATATATATATATATATATATATATATATATATATATATATATATATATATATATATATAACATATAAAAATTGAAACTGGCCCCGGATATGGTGGGTTCTAGGGGTCCTGGCTCAAGCTAAATTGGAAAGTCGCGATCTCCAAAAAAATTCACTAAAGCAGAAAATAAAAAACTCTAAAACAATGTGTGTAGACACGAATCAATTCAATCTGTAAAAATGTAGATTCTAAAAGTTTGTTGGAGAGTTGTAGAGATGTAACAACTAAAGGATTTTAGATGCCTATATGCACATGAAAATGCAAAACAGTGGGTAGGTACCTATATTTTAGTTTGTTTATTTTCCTTTGCAAATGCAACTTTTGTTGTATATTTAACAACAGGCTTTTACCTATCTTCCCATAACTGGTTTTTAACAAGAGTAGCGCTCGTGTGAACTCCAATTTATAGATCTTTTCTTAAAAAAATACTGCTAAAGTCCCTCAGTATGGATAGTTATAACGAACATAACTTAAGAGGAATGTATTATGGATTATTTTACATTTGGATGTTTAGCTATTTAGCAATTTATTCTAGTTTTCATAACCTATATCCAGAATACCTTATTATTTATCTCAAATTTACGAATATTTTCGTGTAACAGATTTTATAAAAGTTCTATCCGTAAAAAAAACACTTTATTTTGACCGTCGCTTCTTTCTTCGCTTCCAAAATTACGCAAGAGCTTCAATGTTGATTTGATGACAAGATTGTCGTATTAGCATAAATTAAATTCTATCTTTCCTCATTTCGGTCTATGCATGTACGTGTATACTAGCATCTACTAAGCTTCATAAGAATCTTAATTGGGTAACATGATACCTGTTTCTTTTTTTTTGGAAATTTAAAGAGAAATAGAAATAATGCCAATTAGATCAATATCTCCCATACAGTTCATTTAATAATTTAGCTCTTCTAGCTACGAACTAGGAAATTTTATGACCGGAATAATAAAAATTACTACATATTATATACGATTTATGTACGTATCCTCTATTAATGTTGTCCTAAAATGTTATATACTTTTTTTGAGATTCAGACAAAATACCAAGCAAGAACGTTAAATCGTTATCGTCCTTTTCATATTATAAGTCAGCAGCATATGAAATTAAGTACTTACTTCAAATTAATAACAAAGCTAACCTTATTTTATTTGTTCTAATCCCTACCTCCTTAAAATTTGCGAGTAGTGTAAACACCGGAGCTAACTAAGGTATTAACATCATATACTAATACTTCTTATATATCTATTATTATTTACACACAAGGCTTAGTATTAGTTCATTACAATTTTAGGGCTCAGCTTAACTATTAAATGAAATCTAGTTATCATTCGAGTACTATGGTCTTTGAAAACAAATTTAGCATATGAATCTTGTTTGTCACACCCTGATAATTTTGCTAAAAGATTGTAAAGGTAATCTTTTCTAGTCGAGTTAAACCAGCGTCGGCATTACATACAAACATTAAAAATTTTGTATACGCGAAAAAAAATTGTTCTATTTAAGAATAATATGTTTAGGCCAGGCAAACTTTTAAAGAAAACTAATCAACATAGAAACACGAAAAAGCAACCAAGGTTTAAAGTTAAGTGAAAATCTTTGTCCAATTTTGGCGATTGCTTTTTGACTGACAGATTATCCCTTTCGAAAAGCTAATGTGCTCATATAATGATAATAATAATAAATATTTTTCTCCGCAGGATACATGTAGAGAAATAATTATATTCACAAAATTACAAATAAAACTACTTGCAGAACTACCATGGTACTAAAATACTTAAAAGTGAGTTTTTTCAGCTCGTGTCTCCAGAAATATATAAAAACAATCACAGATAGTCTAAATAATACAAATGAGGAGAGAAACAACACTAGAGGACGCCTTTCTTTTGCATTTTTTTTTTTTTGCTCAAGTGTCAATAGCAAAATATTCACTGAAACCCAGTTTTGCCCTATTTATTTTAACCTTTCTGCAGTGGATCATGCACTAAGTTACATATACCTATATTTACCCAAACAGACATGTAGATACAATTGTAGGATCTAGTGCATCGAAGCGAATAATTCTTTCCAGTGTGATATAGTCTCAACTATTTTATGCTACTCCTGTTTGGCATCAATTTATTCACAACAAGAAGTTAGTTCGGAGGACGAATAGTGTATAAAGGACAATGTAGCTCAGAGTCTGTTGCCGCTACACAACTGTCTCAGCTGAAGCACCTTCTGATATCACAAGCATGCCACCTACAGAACTATATATAAAAAAGTGCACGGAGACTCATCAAGGAATCGCGATATCAACAGCTAGAGGGATCTTGCTACATAAATTGGAAGAGGAGTGGGACCAAGAACAATATCGAGTATGGACCTAAATATTAATATACCAGTAATTAAGAAAGTTTGAGGTTGATTATTTCATGGCATAGGTTCTCTCTGGCCTTGCGAGTTTTAGGAAGTACCTGTATGATCAAAACAGGAAATACTCGAACAGATGCTTTTATATGTAAGAGTTCTGTGACATGAAACTCAACCTCTTCTTGTGTGGTCGTTAGCGACCGGAGAGGTTACCAACTGACAGAACATGATGGATGGCATTCACCTATAATTCTAAACGCATGATAATTAAAGCGCAGAAAAAGAAGCTAGAACACAGAGCAAAACGATGAGACGAGTAACCGACCATATGTCGATTCTGAACAGTTATGGAGCGAGCGTCTCCGCCAAGGAACCACACTGAATAGTGGACAGGAATAAACTAGTTTACGAACATTCCCGAACCTCTAATCTCATTTGAGGTCAGTGATTTAGCTATTAAATGAGGTAATATTGAAAAGAATAAAATGTAGCAACCTACACGGAAATAATGCCACCAGTATTATCAGTGTAGGAGGAGCTTCAGGGCATCAACTTGCATGCATATGTTTACATATTGTGACGTCCAATAAATAAAACAATACGTATAGATACAACCAAACATATCTACACCCTACCCCACATCACGGAAAGTAATACCACATAATTATATCCCATCATTCTCGCTTGGACCTACTAACAAAACAATATACTCTCCACCAATCGCAATCCCTTTGGGCAAGAAAGATTTGCCCTCCGTTTTTCATATTACTCCTGTTGGTGATAAAATCATTTTGCATTTCTTGGTCTTGGTTTACTTAGCACGCCTATATTAACTTTCTTTGTCAAAAAAAGTTATATGCTCGGCGTTGAATTGACACCATCATGTAGAACATTGTGTGGTTCACCTACTGCTTTAAGTTCCTTCTCCTTGTGGCTTATCACTTGGTCATATCGTGCACCGTATTTGTGATGATTGAGTTCGATTTTTTTGCGTATATGTTGGTAAATACATATCTACATACGAATATAGCCCTACACAGAGTGCAGAAATGTAAAGTTGTCTAAGGTCTAGTACGCCAGATTCCATTATCAGTTCGATTGTTGGATAATGAAGATATTCATTGTAAATAATCTTTAAGAACCACTTCTGAATTGCATCTAAAGACGGTAACAAACAGCTAACAAGCTTGCCTCACACAATAAAACCATAAGAGAATTGCGATTGCACCAGCGAGCAATGTAATATTTTCAGCTCTGTTGCACTGAAAGTATCTTTCAGATATTTGCATCTAAAAAAAGGCACGATAATTTTGTTCGGACTATTTGTATTTTCGTATCGTCTCAGATGTTGATCAACCACAGACAATTCGCGTTATTTGTTTGGCTTACTGGAATGTTGCAATCACCGCTCTTTACAATTAAATTGCCAAGAGTCGCTATTGGTGACAAATAAATACCTAAAAAATACGCCTTCTGCAAAACGTTTATTAAGAAAAATAAAAAATAACTCTTGATGAGATCCCAACAAAATATTTGTAATACTAATAACTTTTGCTGTGATTTTTAAGTAAAAATGTGGACAGTCATTCGAAAACTTTTAACTTACATTTTTTTGCAGTAGGTACCTTTATGAGTTAACACATACTAAACACCTTTCTGTGTATTCTAAAATTAAACATTGACTTCTAACAGTGGAAGTAATAAATGCATTCTAAACATCTTTCTGTGTATTCTAAACTTAAACATTGTCTTCTAACAGTGGGAGTAATAAATGCCTAACTTTGGTTCGTGGCTGCAAAATAATAAGTTTTCGTATTACCACACACCAAATGTGGTTTAGACGATAGGTATTTATTGATTTTCCAGATCCACGACAAGAATTTCGTCAAAAAACATGTTTAGGAGATATAACTATTTGATCAAAAATTGTTATTACCCGCTCTTTAAAATTAAATTGCGAAGTGGCATTTTTGGTTACTGTAAATACTAAAATTAACCTATACTATTTTATCTCTATTCACAGTTGATAATTTTTAGTCAAGCAAGCATTTAATTTTGCTTTTGTTTCAAGGTCTCAAAATGATCAGACAATAGACTATCAGCAGAGCTGACTAGTTCGCTTTAACATGTTTTCCTGAGCAAAAATTTATATAAATAGTTGATAGAAGTGGACCTAACACCATATCCTGTGGAATACCATAAACTGTATTCAGCCAATCTTGACTTAACTGTCCATTTATAATAACATATTGCTATCTTTTTGTTAGGCAGCTCTTAGTAAGTTAATGCGTCTAACGTCGTATGTATCCCTACTGTATTTTTCTAACTTATTAGGTAATATATCATTAAACATCGTACTTAAAGTCCTTGTCGATAAATATACATGATATTTGCTACCATGTAATGTGTTGTAGATGTGATCTGTCAATTCTGCAATTGCATCGCTCGTAGAATTGCCTACTCTAGAACGGTACTGCTTTCCTCAAATCAGCTGGTATCTGTCAAAGAGCCCATTAAGTCGCATCTTCAGTAATATCTCAAATATTTTCCTAATAAAGACAGTAATATTCGTGTTGCCGAGGAAAGTATGCCAGTGCTCGTTGATGCAAAGCAACAGACTTATGATAAGTGGATATACATTTTCGAGGTCTGGCAACGAATCACTATTTTAATACGTCACCACTTAACAAATCTAAGAGTCTAAGAAAAGATCCTGCAGTTTAAACTACACGAAACTTTTCTCCACCCAAAACATACAGCCAACAGTCTTATATAGCCTACGTCAGAAACAGAGACTGAATTAAGTTTCAATAAAAGACTACGTCAGAATTGAAAACACTCGCTACTGTCCGTATTCATATTTATTTTATTCAGAATTAATAATTTTGTTGTACATTTTTGCTTTTCTTGGCTGAAATAAAATTATCTGTTGTCAAAAGAAAATGTCAAATTTTTTGTGCAGATTAATTCTCAAATTGTTAAATAATAGATATATTTATAAATAAAACTGGTTGGGGTTTTCGAGATACCTACTGTTAAAATCAACGGTTGTGGCCGAAGTATTGGCGAAACATAGATTTCTTCAAATGGGAATAATAAAAATTTCAAAGTGCCTTTTTTGAGGAGAACATTTGGCAGACAGAGAGAATAGTTAATATAAATCGTGCCTTACACCTATTACACAAGTATGAGCTTTTTCTGAAGCATGATGCGTAATTTTGGGAAACACAAAAAATCTTATCATGGCCTTATTATAAATTCCCGTCGTATTCTTAAGGTTACGGATCCTCATGAGTAATGCAACGTATAAAAAGAAAATTCAAAAGTAATAAAAATTAACTATTTGGGGATTTTTTTCTGGGTCAGTATTAACCATATTAAACCCTCGATGCCGTAGTCAAAATTCAATTTTTTTTTAGTGACTTTAACAAAATTACTAGCTGTTTACAGACTTGGAGACTACTTCTCTGGCTTCACTATTGGTTTTCGTTTCGGTAAGTGAAGAACGTAGTCAGCGCGAAAACCAACGGTGAAGCCAGAGAAGTACTCTCCAAGTCTGTAAGTAGTATGGACCAGTTTCACCAAGTAAGGGCAACAACAATCAGTAAATTTATTAGCGTTCAAAAGTTAGAGTGGTCTTATTTGGTTCATGTAGGCAGGTAGGTAAATCATACTTAATTTCGAAACTCTGGGTTAAATGAATTACTATCATCTGGGAAATGGTTCTAAATCATATAATTCTATTTTTTACATAGCTACAGAACAAGTAAAAAATTAGTTTATCAAATTCGCCATTATTAAAAAGAATGCAGTAATAAAATTACATATATGGACGTTAACTAGATACCTACTTAGGTGTAATAGGAAAGCTATATAAAAGAAAATATCGCATTTGTATAAGTTTATACCAAAAAGTTAATACAAAGAGAACGTCGTTTTAAAAACATTAAAACTTATACTCAACATTAACTTTCGGAACTTTAGAAATAATCTACCATGCCGAATCTTTGTTAAAATTTTACTGTTCTTCTGAAAAGTTTTCTCCGACAAAAGCACCGCAGTGGAAAACTCTTTTCTTTAACTCTCCGATATGGAACCTGGCAGCCTTTTAAAAAACTTCTGAGATAGCAAACATGTCTTGCAATTTATTTTATTCCCGGAATCCATTCCAGACTCTAAGCACGTATTTGAGGGAACAAACGACATCAACCTTTAAGTACTGTTACAATACAAGCCAGTTTCGTTTACGATGGTCGTATCCTTCTATTGGATCGTAGATCAAGTTGGCTGGTAGCCTGGGAAGGGTAGAAGCAGGGAGATCATGCCGTGCAAGTCTAGCGTAAACGATAGGGGACGAGGCCCATGCACCAATGTGCTGCCAGTGCCCGCGAGACGGAAGCCATCTTGGTCGCCTGAGATCAATACGAGCCCAGGAACTCGCTCGATACAGCCAACACAGTCCACGGAGAGTGCGCAGTGAGAGTTGTTTGGCCACGGCCGTCTAGATCCACGTTTGCTGAAGCTTCCTATTTCCCCACACAATCAGAATTTACTATGTTTTAAAATCATTTATATGTAACTTGAGTATATCGTCCTTTAAAAGGTAATCGTAGTGGTGGATTTGCCGATTATTTGATTATTTAAATAATACGCCAAGAAGATTTGCTGTTTTTTTATTTTATACAGGTAGACCAGCTACGGCTTATTAATTTTCGGTAAAATAGCCATACTTAAAACTGCATTTAAGTAAGTAGCTTTTAATAGTTGTTATAGCGTATGGAATTACAAAACAAACAAAAACAAAAAATAGTGAAGAACAATGTATTTATCAATATCTATCTACTTACCTACGTTTGAATAATTATTGTGAATATTATATAATCGATTCTAATAAACGTATCTACCTTTTACTAGGGCACATAGGTAAAAACTATTGTTCAGTTTAAAAAAAGCCTGCGCATTGAGCAAGTGTGTCATAGTGCGAATTTTCATAAGACATATTTTTTACGAAAATTATATAGGTATCTAGGTAGCTATTCGCCAAGAAATATTTCTCCCTAATATTGATTAGATTTTGTTTAACACACAACTATTTGAGTCATGTGCTTTTCTGTGACCTCCAGTGGCAATAAAAAATTTATTCATTAAATGTCTATAACTTTTAAGACTTATTTAAGATTGTCAATTAAACATTTAATGAAAATTGGAAAAAACACAGCATTACCTATTTATGGTCCATTGAAGCGAATTGTTGGCCGAAAAGTAAATTAATATAAAGAGAACACACCTACCTAGGCCGATTTGCATTTCAGTTAGGTATCAGTTAGTTAATCTGTTAATTTAAAGTACCTATGTACCTGAAATTTGTCAGTCGTTACAGTTATGAATGCTGTCAAGAATATTTTTACAATGACATAACTACCTAACTAGCAAATAAACCTCAGCATTTGCATTTACAATTACATAATTAAAAGTTATGTCTTCTGCAAGACTCAAACGAATAAAAGATAACTGTTCATGAGATCTGATAACAAGAAAACTGTAATACAAAAATGTACTTTCTTACTGTGATTCTGAAATAAATCTGCAGTCATTAGATATTTTTAACCAGAATCTATTTAGCGCTGCCTGAAAATTGGTAGTGCAACTCTCTAACAAACCCTTCATTAATTAGATCTAACATACAAAATACCTTTGTTGAATATAAAAATGTTTGGACACTGCAAGTGAGTTATGGTAGTAAATTTTCATAGAAATGATCTGAGACCAAGCATTTTTTAAGTCAAATGCTTATAACTTTTTTCTATAAGGTATATGTATCATATAGTTTGCTTTTTATAACGTAAATCTAAGTACCAAATTTGGTTAGGTACCTACCATCGAAAGGAAACCCAAAATTGTCCCGCAAAACCAGATCCAATTTTCCTGGCTAACGAACACATTTAAGCCACTTACAAAAGTAAGGTACCTGTCAAAGTTAATAAAAATCCGCCCATTATTTTTTGAGTTATCGATGTGTTAGGCACATATAGGCATATATAAACAACTAAACATTGAAACTGACGCCGGCTATAGATTCCAAGCGGACTAGTTTTCGCTCATTTGAAGATATTTGGATCTGGATCTCCCATTAGTGAATTTTTTCTACGAAAATTCACTAATTGAACTTCCACTGCCTTCTGAGTTTAAGTAATATATGCAAAAGATTCTTTCATGGCTGCAAAATAATAAAGGAACATAGATAGGTAGGTAATTGTTATTACACCTAGTGTTTCAGGCAAAAGGTAAGAGTATTTATGAATTTTCCTGATCCACAGCAAAAATTTCCTTAAAAAAAACCTGTTTGCGGGTACTCACTTATTTAATGAAAAGTGGCTAGGTAGCTATCTAGTAACTGGTTCGCTAAGCTACGACATTAGTTACATTTAAAACAAGAATTAAGGATAGGTAGGTATTTGTTATATTGTTTTAGAAAACTTTGCTATTGTGGGTAGTGCAGAAGTTACAAGCTTAATATATAAGCCTGTGTACTGCATTATTTTTACCAATAAATGATAAAAACACGATAGTATAAAGACATCAACACCATAAAATTTAATTGAAAGTACCTAATATATCAAGACATTCGACACTTATTAGAGTTACAAGTTCGCTAAAAAATAGATAAAATGGTTTATTAATTGATTAAATTGCCGCAGATATTTTTAGATTTGTGTATATAATAAATTGTATTTTTACAAGCACAACTTGAGGCTTCTTTGTATAACACATTGTATAGTTTTGTGGCAAATATAATTACATTAACTATTTTATTTCAATTTCCGTTTAGTTCCTCACTTATAAGCAAGGATTTTCCTACCCGTCGGAATTATTTCCGAAGACAATAATACCATTATACAATATCGCTATGATAATCTAACTTTATCGAGGCTTAAAATGTGTTACCTACTTATATCTTCAGCAATCAAATTGTTATATCTAAAAACTCTGGCCGCAGCAAGTGCGTTATGATAGTGAATTTTTATAAAAATGTTTTAAATAGCAAATATGTGTTTTTTTAAGAAAGCAGACATCAAATTTGGTTACCAGTGTAACCTATATAGTAGAAACAATGTACCATATTTCATAATTTAACTTTATTGTTGAAAATGTACACAAATTTGTCGAAAATAAACTTAAAATATTCCCGAAAAAAACTAGTTTCCTAGCCAACGAACCTTATAGGTTAATACCAAATTGAGGTATTCAAATTTGAGGCGTTCTATAAAAATTCGCTACCATAACGCACTTGCTGAGTACCGAATTTATTTTCTTACAAAACATGCATTATAATTTCGTGGTGGAAATACATTTAAGGTCAGCTGAGAACTGATACTGACCGGAGGAATCCGTCTGTCTAATTAAAACAAATCATGGTTTAATCTATTTCAACAGAGCAGATTTTTCTGGATAACGAATATTTTGAACTTTATTAATTTTTTACGAAAATTCGACAACAAATTATATACCATTAAATGATAAACTCTATAGCTAAGACTATTGCCAACCATCAGAGAAAGGGTCTATTTGAAATGAATTTTCTGGAAATGAAGGATAATGACGGTTGAAACTAAGACTTCAGGGTTTGCAAAACATTCTTCTTAGACATTTTCTTTCCATAGCCCGTATTAGATTCAAGTCTTTTGCCTAAATGTTGCCAATTTTGACGTTTTAAATTGCAACTTTGACGTTTTGAGGAAAACCCCAATTTATTTTTATTTAAATGCCTATAACTTTTTTTGTCTTTTGACCTACAGAGCTAAATTTTGACACGGGGTTTATTATATAAACCCATGTACCAAATTTGGTTTCCCTTACTTTGTTAATTCGGGAGATATAAATTTTTTTCAAAACAAAACACAAAATTGTCCGGGAAAACCTGGGCCGATTTTCCTAGCTAACGAACTTGTCCAAGCCATTTAGAAAAGGAATGTATTCACCAAATTAAACAAAATCGGCCAATTATTTTTTTAGTTATCGGTGTGATATTTATATATATATATATATATATATATATATATATATATATATATATATATATATATATATATATATATATATATATATATATATATATATATATATATATATATATATATATATATATATATATATATATAAACATATAAAAATTTAAAAACTGACCCCGGATATGTGTTCTGGGGGCCTAATTAGCGCTCATTTGAACAAATTTTGTCAAAATTCAAAAGTCGGAATCTCTTTATTGGTGAATTTTTTTAAAGAAAATTCACTAATATCCAATTTCGTAAATAAATCTTTAAGTTTAGATATAAATAAATCGATATTTTTAAAACAAAAACAGTCTATGAACTTATTTTAAAATGCATCCTTGATTACCTAGAGTTTGACTTGCATACATATTTTCTTGTAACAATTATTATTATAATTAATTTTATTACAATGACGTGAACAATGTTACAAGAGAATAAGGATATTTTGTGTACCTATAATCAAAATTATCATACGTATGTACCTAGTAATATCTAGATTGCTTACATTAAAAAAGTCGAAACTATGCTTTAATCTTAAAAATATATTTTCAATTTAGTGTGAAGATGCAATAATATTTGTCAATTTCAATTATTGTCTGTATGAATTTAAAACGAAAATGTGGACTATTTGTTGTATAACCTTTCAAATTACAAGGCAAATTGCACTCCAAAGAAATGTGTAATAATTTAAAAAGCTTATTTAAACTAAAAAAACAACATTTCTGACTGATTGATTATAAAAGAGAGTAGTCAAGTCATACAAATGTTTTTTTTTTTATTGTTGCACATCTTCAGTATTAATCAGTATATTAAAAGCCTGGACGCAGCAAGTGCGTTATGGTAGTGAATTTTCATAGAAATGATCTGGCACAAAATATTTTATTTTAACTTTTTTTTCTTGTAACATAGAAATCTAAATTTTGGTGTACAGTTTACTTTTTATATCGTAAACCTACCTACCAAATTTGGTTATCATAGAATTTTTATTTTTTAAGATAAAATTTTTTTTTCAAATGAAAACTCAAAATTTTCCCGGAAAACCTCGTCCGATTTTTTTGATTAACGAACTTGTCAAAGTCATTTACAAAAGGAAGGTACATGGCAAATTTTATCAAAATCGGCCTATTATTCTTTGAGATAAAAATTTTTTTTGAATGAAAACTCAAAATTTTCCCGGAAAACCTCGTCCGATTTTCCTAACTAACAAACTTGTCAAAGCCATTTACAAGAGAAAGGCACATGCCAAATTTTATTAAAATCGGCTTATTACTTTTTGAGATAAGAATTTTTTTCGAATGAAAACTCAAAATTTTCCCGGAAAACCTCGTCCGATTTTCCTGACTAACAAACTTATTCAAGCCCTTTACAAAAGAAAGGTACATGCCAAATTTTATCAAAATCGGCCCATTATTTTTTGAGTTATCGGTGTGATACATATATATATATATATATATATATATATATATATATATATATATATATATATATATATATATATATATATATATATATATATAAAAATTGCATATAAAAATATACATATAAAAATTGAAACTGACCCCGGATATGGGTTCTAGGGGTCCTAGATCGCGCTCATTTGAAGAAATTTTTTCAAAATTCAAAAGTCGAGATCTCCTCATTAGTGAATTTTTTCTAAGAAAATTCACTAAAATAAGTATGATTTACCTAAGTAAACTGAAAAAAGTCTCTAGTAAAAAGATAATTCAATTGAGTTTTAATAAACTACCTATCTCATCTATTTTGATTAAATTTGACATATGTCTTTTTTTGTTAATAGCCTGGATAAGTTTATAATCTAGCCGAATATGGCCAGTTTTTCAGGGAAGAATTAAAGTTTTTCTCTGGAAAATTTTTCTATCTGCTAAAATACCTAATTTACTTTAATGCCATTTGGTACTTGATATAGTCTACACCTACCCAATTTCAAGTTTCTAGCTATATGGAAAATTGAATTAAGTATATGAGTTTTCTGTTACTCCAGGAGACCAAATAGGGGACAAGATTAAAAGTTTTTGCAGGATTAACACAAATGTTATTTGCGGCTAAGAGATATAAATAGATATAAAAAACTCGGGACGCAGCAAGTGCGTTATGGTAGTGAATTTTCATAAAAATGTTTTTATTGCAAATATGTGTTTTTCTTTTAATTTAAGAAAAGAGGCATCAATTTCGGTTACCAGTATAACCTATATAGTAAAAACAATGTGCCATGTTTCATAAAAATAACTTTATTGTGTGAAAATGTACAAACATTTCCTAAAGTAAACTTAAAGTGTTCCCGGAAAAACTCGTTTCTTGGTCAACCTTATAGGTTAATAGCAAATTTGGCTATACAAATATGAAGCATTTGATCAAAATTCGCTACCATAACGCACTTGCTGCATCCGGAATTTCTTTTTTACAAACATGCATTATATTTCGATGGAAAATGCAAAAATGCAATAACATAAGGCGTGTTTGATTAAAAAAAAAAAAGAAAATTTGTATCACCGACGACTTTTGGGCCATCCTGTGATTGTAGAAATATTTTTTGATGATGTAGCTCAAGACATCCTATAATTAATGTATAAAGATATTTTTCATATCTTGTATAATAACGGATATATTGAGCTTTATTGATTTTTTACGAAAATTCGACAAAAATTATATACCATTAAACGATAAACTCTATAGCTAAGGCTACTGCCAAGCATCAGAGAAAGGGTCTATTTGAAATGAATTTTCTGGAAATATTTTAGTAAAATGGAGGACAATGACGGTTGAATCTAAGACTGCAGGGTTTGTAAAACATCCTTCTTGATACATTTGATTCCCATAGCCCGTATTATATTCACGTTATTTGCCTAAATGTTGCCGATTTTGACGTTTTATATCGCAACTTTGACGTTTTGAAGAAAACCCCAATTTATTTTTCTTTAAATGCCTATAACTTTTTTGTCTTTTGACCTACATAGCTAAATTTTGGTAGGTGGCTTACCTATAAGAATATAAACGCGTACCAAATTTGGTTGCCCTTACTTTGTTAATTTCGGAGATATATTTTTTTTTCAAAAGAAAATACAAAATTTTCCGGGAAAACCTGGGCAGATTTTCCTGGCTAACGAACCTATCCAAGCCATTTGCAAAAGCAATTTATTCACCAAATTTAATCAAAATCGGACCATTATTTTTTGAGTTATCGGTGTGATACATATATATATATATATATATATATATATATATATATATATATATATATATATATATATATATATATATATATATATATATATATATATATATATATATATATATATATATAAACATATAAAAATTGAAACTGACCCCGGATATGTGTTCTGGGGGGCCTAATTAGCGCTCATTTGAAATTTTTTCAAAATTCAAAAGTCGGGATCTCCTCATTAGTGAATTTTTTTAAGAAAATTCACTAAAATAAAATAACTATAAATAGATCAATACATTAAAATAAGATTTATACTAAAAAAGTCTAGACTCAGCAACTGCGTTATGGTAATTAATTTTTATAGATATAATCTATGTATTTTTTTTTACGATAATCACATATGCACCAAGAAATTATATTGATTTGTAATATTCAATACATTTTGTTTAAGACACAAATATTTTTGTGTTCTGTCCACCTAAGTCCTCCAATAGAACCATAATTTCCATTTTATCACATGCTCATAACTCTTTCCTTTTAAGATAAAGATCTGAATGCCATAGTTTTGTTATTTTCGGAGGTACAAAAAACTTCCGATGGAAAACTCAAAAATTGTTCACGGAAAACTTGATTTGATTTTTCTGGCTAACAAACTCATTAAAGCCACTTACAAAAAAAGGTGCCTGCAAAATGTCGTCAAAATCGACCCAGTATTTTTTGTGATTGTGATTTGTGAAACATATAAAAATTGAAACTGGCGAGTATGGGTTCTAGGTGTCCTAGTTATCGTTGGTGTGAAGAAATTTTTCGGGATTCCTCATGAGTAACATAGATCTAACTTTAAATTTACGGATATTATAACCTAAGTATCTCCGACAACTTTCTTAAAAAATAATTTTTATTTCCTAAACGGCTTAAGACAGGTGAAAGACAGGTTATACAAAAAAGTTCCAGAATATTCCGTGAAGGCCAAAAATGTCATAATATATAGTGTGCTTTATTAGAAAAATCAGAGTTAGTATTTGGTACAAGAGGATCTGGCAACACCGCATTGTCAAGAATATTTCTAAAATAAATATTACGGCTTTATATGAACATAACCTTGATTCAAAATTCCTACTTTTAGTGAATTATCTTTAAAAAAAATTCACTAATGAGGAGATCTCGACTTTTGAAAAAATTCCTTCAAATAAGCACTAATTAGGCCCCCGAGAACATATATCCGGGGTCGGTTTCAATTTTATATATATATATATATATATATATATATATATATATATATATATATATATATATATATATATATATATATATATATATATATATATATATATATATATAAATATAAATATATCATACCGATAACTCAATAGATAATGGGCCGATTTTGATAAAATTTGATGAGTACCTGCCTTTTGCAAGTGGCTTGGATAAGTTTGTTAACCAGGAAAATATGCTCAGTTTAAATAAATTAAACAATGATTTGTTTTAATTAGACAGACGGATTCCCCCTATCACTGTCAGTTCAGAGCTGACCTTAAATATATGGAATTTCGACCACGAAATTATAATGCATGTTTGTAAGAAAATAAATTCGGGACTCAGCAAGTGCGTTATGGTAGCGAATTTTTATTGAATGCCTCAAGTTAGAATAGCTCAATCTGCTATTAACCTATAAGGTTCGTTGGCCAGGAAACTAGTTTTTTCGGGAACATTTAAAGTTTATTTTCGAAAAATTTTTGTACATTTTCAAACAATAAAGTTATTTTGATGAAATATGGTACATTATTTCTACTATATATGTTATACTGGTAACCAAATTTGAAGTCTGTTTTCTTTAAAAAAAAAAACACATATTTGCTATTTAAAACATTTTAATGAAAATTCACAATCATAACGCACTTGCTGCGTCCAGGCTTTTTTTCGTTCTCTAGATACTTCTAATGGGTCATCGGGTTTGGCGCAACCGGTATATGCAGTACATTTTTCTTACGAATATTAGCTAATAAAATGGGCTTATGTTTCTAGCAAAATTAAACCAAGCAAAAAAGATTTCATCCCAAGTAATTTAGGGAAGAATATGAATTTAATTCTGCATGGGAGAATCTGAATATGTAATCAGATCAAACAAAAGATCAGAAATAAAAGCCTACGTCTCTATGTAATTTAATTAAATCTCAAAGAATATAACGGGACCGGGTCTCCTCCGAATATATTATAACTCCGAAGATTGGATTTTTTGTTTTTACTACAGTTCGTCGTAACTAAAGCTCACAGACGGCTCTTATTCAAGTTTGTGACTTTTACGGTTTCACTTCGTTTCTTTTTGTGCAAGCGAACTCTTGAAACTGAAATATCATCCGTGACGTGCCAGCAGGCGAATTCCATCTGGTGTCAGAGCGAGAATGCTCTGTCATTTTTATATATGCATGTTACAGAGATGCGGAGGACTCATTTAAATAAATGTATCCTTTGAGGATATCTATATACCTACTGCCTACTCTGTGGCTGTAACAGGCTGAGCTGTATCCCCCACGTATATTTTGTTACTGTTGCTTTCTATAAATAGATTAGAATGTAGCAAAACTAACGTGTGGATCAACTTAGGGGTGAATGTAACTTTGGAATTTTACTCATTTATATATGTTCAACAATGTTTGTAGTACGCGGTTCAATATGTATTTAATGACAATATCGGGACGCAGCCAGTGCGTTATGGTAGTGAGTTTTCAGAGTTGTACGGCATATTAGTAAAACTAATACTTAAAATTTATATAGACCTTAAAAATCGGCTACTAGAGGTCCTAATACGCACTTATTTGAAGAATTTTTTCGACAGTATTACCATCGATACTTCTTTATTATTAAACAAATTTTTTAATCTTGTGTTCTAACTGCTTTTTTAGAAAAACGCCCCAAAACTTAATTTTCTATGAAGCTAGAAAATTAAAATTTGATATATCTACGTAGTGTAAGTCTCTTTAAAAGAAACTTCTATTACAAATTTCTTAAGGTTACAAAAAATTTACAGAAAAAAAACTTAATTAAAATTTAGGGGGGTAAAACATTTGTTAGATGATAAACGTAGCAGTTATTTTTCCTTATTAATCGCCTGGGTGATTTTGTTTTAGTCGAATTAATCGAACCTGTTTTCCCAACATAAAACAATATTTTTCAAAAACAAATTCTCTATCAGTGAATTTTCCAAACAAAAATTCCTTAATATCAATAATAAAAAAAATATCTGCTGAAAATTATAACTTTAGACTCAAAGGTTACAAAATTATCCAGGCGTTTTAAAGAAAAATGAAATCTCGTTCCAAACGTATGAAATCTAGACACTGTTGTTTATATCAAACAATATAATGAAACAAAACAAAATGTTACATCATAATCGCGCGGGTATCGAACCCAAGCCGCCTGGGCTAATATATTGTTATTTACATGATAGTTATGTAGACGGCAACTTGCTGTCTCATGAAGTTGTATATTGTATCTTAAAAGAAAATTAGGTAAACAGCTAATTACAGAATTAATTGAATTGTGACTTGAAATATATTTCCGGCTTTTTCAATATTCGATGACCTCTTATTTTTGAGTTTAAAGATAAAATAATTTTTATAGAGACATGAGCCGATTTTGTTTACAATATTTTCTTCATTCTTTCGTATTACCTTCTATTGTTATAACATCAAACTTACCAAATCATGGTTTGGCAAGAACGTCATATCTTCTTTATAAAAGCGATAGTTCCTTTAAATATTTCTTTATTGTCTTCCTTAAACCTTAATCTTTTCACTATAGGCTACATTTTCAGTCTAAATCTCAGCGACAGCCAAACAAAATTGTTGCTGAATAGGATGTTATAGTTAAGACGGAAAATAACATCCAGAAAATAGTTAAGACGGAAAATAACATCCAGAAAAAATAACACAGAAAAGCTGCAGGTCCGAAACTAAGTACTTTGATCAGTTTTAATGAAATTTGACATGTGTCTTTTTTTCTCAATAGCTTGGATAAATTTGTTAGCGAGCCAAATCGGGCCAGTTTCATTGATCCGTTTTAATGAAATTTGATATGCATCTTTTTTTCTCAATAGCTTGAATAAATTTGTTAGCCAGCCTAATCGGACCAGTTTTTTAGAGGAGAATGTACGTTTCCCTTTAGAATATTCTTCTATCTTTGAAAATACCAAATTAACTTTAAAGTAATTCAATGATTTATAGAGTTTCAAATTTCAACTTGCTAGATGTATGAAAAATAGAATTATTTATATTTTTATTAAGTTTTGTGTTCCTCCAAAAGACCAAATTGGAGATAGGATTAAATTGTTTGTACGATAAACAGAAACTGTTTACTTAATCGTAAGTATAAGAGAAAAGTTATTTTCAGTTAACGGATCTAGAAAAATAAAAACATAAAAATAAGGTTATACAAAAAACAGAGAAGCTATGTCACAATATAGCAGAAGTAAATATATTAACTGATGGTGCATAATTGAAAAAATGTTTGACAAAAATAACTCCGATTCAACATCAAACTAGCGGATTTGATAAGCTAAGTATTTCTGACCACCTTTAAAATGGGTAAATAAGAAGGTATGCATTTTTTATTATATCGATTTTTTGGTGACTACGATTGCACTCATGGGTATAGATATTTATTATCTTTTTTACTTGTATTGGGTGTACTAACATTTTTTTTTAAATTTATTTTATAATAATACCGTAGACCATAACGCACTTGCTGGGTCGAGACGATTTTCGCCAATTTTTATAAAAGGATTCGTTTTATTAGAGAGTTAACGACTTACGAACAATTTTTTTAATAAACACAAATTAGAGACTCTAGAACCCATATCCGAGGGTTCTAGAGGGGTTTTCAGGGCTTATATGTTTATGTATTATATATATATATATATATATATATATATATATATATATATATATATATATATATATATATTTGTGTGTGTGTATCTATGGCATGATTTACTCAAAATGTAACAGTCGGATTTGGATAAAATTTTCTTTTTTTCGGCGCTTGGACCGGTTCGTTAGTCAGCTCAATCGGACAATTTTTTTTCTGATGAAAAATCGTCTCTTACTACAAAAATTTGTTTTGTCTTGTAACCAAATTTATCAGGTAAGTGGCTCTTATAAGTCTCTACCTTCAAAAAATACATAAGCATTTGGAGGAAAAAAATCGGTCGATTTGAAGGGCAAAAGACTAGAATCTTATGTGGTAAACAAAAGCCCCTAAATCTTATAAACGAATAAGAAGTTTTTTTGGCGCCAGTTCAAAAGGCACCAAAAGTATTTGAATCAAAATTTTATGGTTTTCATTCTAAAAAAGTTAAAAGAACGATTGGAAACGACAAATTTGGTTATTCTTAAACACATATTAAAAAACGAACAAAAGTTATGAAAATGAAATATTGTTCCAAACGTATAAATTCTGTGCAATCTATCAAGTGAAAGAAAACAAAATGTTACCTGCATCGCGCGGTTATCGAACCCCAGGGCCGCCCGCGTGTCAAGCAGACAGGCTACCACTAAACTATGGACGCTAGCTAATACAATTTTTGTTGAGACGGTCGTTATACACATGGAAACTTGCTAATTACCGAACTACTTGTGGTCTGACTTGAAACACATTCGACGGCTGTTTCGATCTTAGATGACGTGTTATTTTTAGCTTTAAAAATGAAAGAACAAAGTGTTATAAAATCATTTTTATATATCTTCTATTCTTTTAATAAACTTACCAAATCATGGTTTGGCAAAAACGTCATATTTTCTTTATAAAAGCGATAGTTCATTAAACATTTCTTTACCGTCTTTCTTAAAGCTTGATCTTTCCACTATATATGCTACATTTTTAGTCTAAACCTTTAATTGGAGCCGTTCATCAACCTACTCATGTAATATATTTCAAAAATTTATTGAATCTTCCACTTAAAGAACAATGACTTGGCAAATTTGTGATTTCATGTCATCTCTCACTCTAACGTAATTGTTTACAAACAAAATTTTGATCGCTAGTTTTCGTAAAAAGTAACTTTTATGAAATATCATGGTATATTGTTTCTACTATATAGGTTATTTATTTCTCTTAATAAATAAGAATTAAGAGATATAAATAAACAAATTTCAAAAGGCATCCGACGCGACGTAAGAGCTTTTAGACACAGCCAAATCAAAGATACCATAGAGAACAACAAGGGTATGAAAGTTCTACGTAGTAACCTTGACAATGGAAAGAGACAAATAATAAAACTTAAAAATGCACAAGGGCACACGTCAACAAACAGGAAAGATATTCTAATTATAGTAGAAGCGTTTTATAGAGTGCCATATAAAAGCCAAAGTGATATAAGTCTACATCCAGAATCTGACATACTAACCCGTAAAAAGGTGTGGTTAACCAAGGCTCGGAAATACTGATGGAAATATCACTAGATGGGATTAAACTAGCCCTGAAAAAAAATGAAAAATAAAAAATCGCCCGGAGAAGACTGCGTGGTTTCCGATGCGTTAAAGATTGGTGGTCCTTGCTTGCTCCAAAAAATCAAATCTATTTTCAACCTTTGTCTCTTCAATAGTACGATACCAGAAAAGTGGCACAACACCATCCTAATACTGGTCCACAAGAAATGAGACATATCGAACCTAGAAACTTACAGGCTGATAAGTCTACTTAGCCACCTCTACAAATTATTTACTAGAATAATTATCACACGACTTAAAAAGCAGTTGGACTTCGTCCAGCCAGTGGAACAAGCCGGTTTTCAAAGTGGGTTTGGAACCAATGATCATCAAACAGTGATTGAAAAGACCATCGAATATGGCAGACCTCTTGTCCTTGCTTTTGTGGATTTCCATAAGGCTTTCGACACTGTGGAGCTGGACGCAGTGTTGCAGTCCCTAGAAGCATGCCGTATTGACTATCGCTACACCAAACTAATTTACAATATATATATATATATATATATATATATATATATATATATATATATATATATATATATATATATATATATATATATATATTGTAAATTAGTTTGGTGTAGCGATAGTCAATACGGCATTATATATATATATATATATATATATATATATATATATATATATATATATATATATATATATATATATATATATGCTACTTTTGTGGTAAAACTACATGAAAACACGAATCCCATAAAAATTTGGAGAGGAGTACGCCAGGGAGATACGATGTCTCCAAAACTGTTTATCACCATCCTGGAATATGTGTTCAAGAAGCTAGATTGGGACCAGAAAGGCCTAAGAATAGACGGCCAAAGTCTGTCAAACTTACGGTTTGCAGACGACATTGTCTTACTGGCTGACAACTTGGAAGATATTAGAGTGATGCTACATGAACTTCAGGAGGCCTGTGCAACAGTAGGTCTAAAAATGAACATCGGAAAAACAAAATTTATGACAAACCTCGTCCCTAGTAACAACCTAATTATTGAAAACTCTGAGGTGGAATGGGTAGGTAAATACACATATTTGGGGCACGAGATAAGCATATCCAAAGCCAACCAAACATGCAAGATAAACAGAAGAGTTATACTCTCATGGGCGGCTTACGGCAAACTT
Source organism: Tillus elongatus (assembly GCA_964006375.1). NCBI lineage: Eukaryota > Metazoa > Arthropoda > Insecta > Coleoptera > Cleridae > Tillus > Tillus elongatus. Next base: position 234,467,148 of record OZ023262.1, read on the forward strand.
GGAGACGTTTTCAGAGGCGACCTTCCAATATGCTTGAAAAGAAGAGTTTTCAACCAATGTGTTCTACCGGTTATGACCTACGGCGCCGAAACACTAATTCTTACCAACGATTCTGCTAAGAAACTAAAAGTAGCACAGCGCAAAATGGAGAGGTCGATACTTGGCGTTTCGTTACGTGAAGAATTGCGCAGAAGAACAGGAGTGACTGATGTGGTCGTACATGTGGCAAAACTCAAATGGAAGTGGACGGGACATGTGGCTCGTATGCAAGATGACAGATGGACAAAACGATTACTTGAATGGAGACCCAGATCCGATAAAAGAGACAGAGGAAGACCACCAACTCGCTGAACAGACGACATTACAAAAATTACAAAAAACTGAATTCGTAGCGCTCAAGACAGAAAAGAATGGACTAGGGGAGGCCTATGCCCAGCAGTGGACGCAGAGGGCTGATTGATGATGATGATATAGGTTGAACTGGTTATCAAATTTGATGTCTGCTTTCATTAAAAAAAGACATATTTGCTATTATAAACATTTTAATGCAAATTTACCACCATAACGCACTTGCTGCGTTCAGCATTTTTTTTCTTTCTTGCTTAGCCAATAAATATAACGAAAAATAACAAATTTAATACCGACCTCTGGAATAACCAAGGCGGTGTGTCAAAGTCAGTATTTTCGATGAATTATGTTTAAACCGAAATTTACAGACTCTAATGCCCAGTTTCACGAAGTTTGATTTATTATTTAACGGACGGTTAGTTATTCAAGGCTTCAGACGACCAATCACAAACTATGATTCGGGATTGGGGTTTTTTCCAAAACAACCAAATATTTAGAAGCTGTGATTGGTTGTATTAGGCCTTGATTGACTAACCAGCGGTTAAATATTTAATCCAGCTTTCTGAAATTGGGCATATATCTCACTACGTTCGAAATTAATTTTACTCGGTTCTTTGCATTTCTTGTGTATTATTAACATTTTTTTTAACTGTTAATTTTTGCAGGCAACTGTGTAGCAGAAGTACGCTGCACACTAATATTCGCCTATGCAAGTGTCTATTGTAGTCTTCGCTATGAATAATGTATTAAATTCATGCTAGAATGCACTCTGTTGCCATGTAAACATAGTCGGCTGAGAATTGAAATTGCATGGATAGAGCAAACTAGGACTTTCGATAAATCCAGTTGTTTTCCTGGTGTTCAATGGTGTGGAACAGTCCGCACTTAAAATATTTACGGATCATGAATTTTATACCCAGAGTTTTCTTTAAGTTTTTCTGTTGCAAAACATTAAACTTTACTAGTACAAACAAGATTGTTTATATATCTCGTTTATACAATCCTGTCATTAGTTGCTGATGCTTGCTTAATCTGATGATAGCTTACTTGTTTTTACGTGTTTTATTGTTTAATAGATTATCGTATAGGTAATTGGAATTTTAATAACAATTTGCTTCAGTGGTTTATTTTTTCAGTCAACAATTTGTATTGATCATTTACTTTGCCACATAGCTAGTCCTCTTCAGATCGACTCTAGCGGTTTAATCTCGGGATTTCGAGATTTCAGGATCTCGGAATACCTCTAAAGTAAAAATGTTCAGAGAATCCCAGAATAAAAAGTCATTATTCCCATGATTTTCAGTATAAGTTATAAAAGAGAGTAGTATATTAAATATACAAAAATGTGCGAATGGTCTGACGACCGCAGCCATGAAAGAAGACAACACACACACAACTATATTAAATATGTCTGATGAAGTCAACCAGTCATAGTGATGATGATATATATATATATATATATATATATATATATATATATATATATATATATATATATATATATATATATATATATATTATATATATATATATATATATATATATTATATATATATATATATATATATATATATATATATATATATATATATATATATATATATATATACGACCGATAACTCAAAAAATAATGAACCGATCTTGATAAAATTTGGTTAATCCCTTCATTTTGCAAGTGGCTTGGATAAATTCGTTAGCCAGGAAAATCGGACGAGGTTTTCCCTTTCTAAAAAAATTCATGTCTCCGTAAATAACAAAGTCAGCGCGTGTTTGTATTATAGAAAGTGAACTCTTTACCAAAATTTAGGTCTCTAGATTTAAAGACAACGAAGTTATGGGCAGTTAAAGAAACAAATTTTGGAGTTTTCCTCAAAACGTCAAACTCGCAATTTTAAACGTCAAAATTGGCAATGTTTAGGCAAAGAATGTGAAACAAATACCGACTGTGAAAAGAAAATGTTGCAAGAAGAGTGTTCTGCAAATCCTTAACTTTCAGATTCAACCGTCATTTTACTAAAATATTTACAAAATATCCATTTCAAATAGACCCTTTCTTTGATGCTTTGGCTGTCAGTTTAGTTAAGTTGGTGCCTTTTTGGATATTTATTTGTAGGTTTAGTGAAGTTTATGGTTTAACGGTCTATAATTTTTTTTTAGCTAACTTTCGTAGAACAAATTTGTTAATGCATTTTTGGCATTTTTTATCGAAATATGATGCCTTTATAAGAAAAAAAATCTGGACGCAGTAAGTGCGTTTTGGTAGCGATTTTTCGGTAAATTTGCAGTTTAGCTCCCGAACGCTTTATTAAATATTTAATTTGTAACAAAACTGAAATAGATAGTGACAAGTCTTTTACAAGAAGTAGCAGAATAAAAGAAAGTAAATCAGAGTATGAAGCAGGATAGAAGATATGGAGAATATGTTGAAATTGACAGTAAGGCTAAGATGTAGCATCAGTTTTCCTTAGATAATTAAATAATAAAATTACGTTATTCGTAAACACAAGCGAATATCCTTTCGTGTAAAATATATTGTCAAATGAAATACTCACATAACATATATTATAATGGTCATATTAATAATAATAATAATAATAATAATAATAATAATAATAATAATAATAATAATAATAATAACAATAATAATAATAATAATAATAATAATAATAATAATAATAATAATAATAATAATAATAATACAAACAATATTATTATTATAAGTATTATCACCTAATAAATGGGGAGCAGAAGAAACAAATGTTTAACTTGTATAGAACGCTGTTTAGATCCAAACTGGACTACAGTGCTTTAACTACTTCCGCCGCAAGTAAAACAGCTCTCCGATCACTGAACGTTATTGAAAACATAGCCTTGAGATTATGTCCAGCCCTGCTATTAGCTAACAAAGAGGAGGAGGCGAATTGTCATTATTCTTAAGACACCAGCTACTAGCTATGTCATATACCATGAGAGTCTCTACATTGTAAAACAATCCAGCTACCTCAATTATATCGGATGGAATATCAAACATTGTGAAAATCCTGCCATTCATCAACTAAGTTAGACGACCAAAAACACTCAATCAAAAAGAAATCCATAGCTACAAAGATAAAGAAGTTTCAACCTTATGTTAGCATTACACAGAAAGACACTCCACCCGAACTCCTGTCAAATATATTTAAGGAGAATATGAATAAATATATTCATTATCAATTTGTACCTATACCCAATGCTTCTAAATCGCCAGAAGAAGTTGAATGTTCAGTTGTATTATCATTTACACCGCTTTAAAATGTATTGTAAGGTATTTTGTTTCTTTTAAGGTTAGTCTATCATTTACCTCACAGCCTAAAAATGTCATCGAACCTTTGCGTTTTGTGAGTATGGTAAGCGTATTTACGCATCGCGTGGTATATAGCACCGATAATTTAATGTAACCTTCAAGGACCGAACATGTAGGCAATTAGCTTGTTCAGACACTATGACACGGCTCAGTAATCGTTATCTTTAGTGTATACCGAATTAACTAGTTATTAATAATTTTTGTGAAAGTGTGCGCTGTGTAAAGTGAGGCAGCGTAAAATAGATTGTTCGATAACGGCTAATGTTATTTCTGGCTCCGTATATAATTTATAATTACAAAATGTGCTATTTTAGATTGAAAAACTTGACTTTCAGAACTGGCCAACAAATGTAGGCCCCAGAAAGAATTTTCCAGCGTAATGAAATAAACCAGAGGTCTCTAGGTGCCTTAGAAGTTTCGGAAACCATTATATATATATATATATATATATATATATATATATATATATATATATATATATATATATATAAGTTCTAGTTCCAGCGGTTCTAGTTTGCACTAGCTTGAAAGATATGTGTTGTGATGATTTAGGTTTTCCGAGTGTACTTATCAGTGCTCATCACAGGTTCCAATCTTCATTTAGTAAAGATAACCTAGTCAAATGACTCAAAGAAAGCTGTACATATAAACTGAAAAAAAAAAACAGAAAGGGGCATGACTCCACCAGTTGATTTCTCCTCATAAGTTAAAATATTTATTTGATCAAATCTTTTTTTTCTTGAATCTTATGATTGTCATCAAATTTATTTAAGGTACTTGATAAATTGAAACATATACAAAAACAGTTAAAAAATATATAGATACAACACAAATCTGATTTCATGTGTACTTATAACATACTGTATTATTTTACGCAATACAATTAAATGATAAATAAATATTCGGACTTTCCAAAAAATCTGAACACCCAGCAAGAATCGACCAATTGCAATGAAATTTATATATTACGCTGTTTTGTCTCTAACTTTTTAAATTTGATTTTATGAAAAAAATATCTTTTTAAATTTGCGTTTCCTTTAGGTTGAAGCTATACCTCGTAGCAATTTCTGCTCAATTTGTTAAGTCATTAGGTCATTATGCCTAGGTGCCATTTACAGAACAATTACAACTATTTAAGCGATTTCCAAAGAGAACGCATTTTTCATCCTCTGATGACGCTAACTTTGTTAGTGAAACGATCATCTGGTTTAAAAGAAATGTGTTATGGTGATTTGGGTTTATCCAAGTATATTTACCAATGCTTATCATAGGTTCCAATTTTCATTTAGTGTGGGGCATTGTTGGTATGCGGAAGCTGATTTTTCAATCACACAAATTTTCGTCCGCATAGGACGCAGTGTGTCAACAGTGTTACAGGGTTGGTCCAGCTGGTCTCAAGAAGGGATCCATAGCCGTCGTCATGGATCCGGACGACCTTGAGCAACTTCAGCACGCGAAGATCGTCATTTGAGAATTGTGTGTGAAACGACATATGGCACTTACACAGAGGTTGATTGTATGGGGTGCGATAACATACGGTAGCAGGTCATATCTAGATTTATTGATATAATTTGAATGCAAATAATTACATATGAAACCTACTACGAGGGTCTATTCAACCTCTTTTCCAACAAGACAACGCAGGTCTTCATACAGCCAGGGGTACTACAAGGTTCTTACAAGAATATAACGTGACCATACTTCCATGGCCTTCTTGCTCACCAGACTTGTCACCAATCGAACATGTGTGGGATATAATTGGCAATTGATTGGTAATTCACCCCAACCACCAAACAAACTAGCTGACCTTCATCGCCAATTTCAAGAAGCCTGGGATGACATTCTTCAGCATATAATAAATCATTTAATTTCAGGCATGCCTCGAAGAGTTACCAAATGCATAAGAAACCATGGCGCATTCATTATTATATATTAAATAACTTTGTTATTTTTTATATATCTTATGAATGATTAAACATTGATTATGTATAAATTTTATCAAAATCTTACCGGGTATTCGGAGTCTTTTGAACGTCCGAATATATAAATTTTAGATACACGGCTTACTCGTAAAATTTACATAATATACTTGTTTGGTATTGAGATATCCATGAATTTCTACATATCCTCTAAGCTGGAAATTCTAAAAGGGTCTCGCATATTGATCATGAAACCTTATCTGTCATGGATATCGTGATCAATTACCATTTTAATGAGCGTTAATATGTGCAACGCGTGATTTTCAAAACGTCACGATAGCTATATATACCGATAAAATCATTCATTTGAAGTCACGGGCTTGGATTAACTATTGTTTCAAGTAAACAGCAAGCAGCATTATTTGTATGTACTGTTATATTACATTTTTCTGTAATATCAAGGATAAATTATGGTAGGACGATGACAATTATTATCATAGAAGAGCTTCTGCATGCATATGGACCCCGAAATTCCGCTCGCAGTTTGACTCTACAGTATTTTTGTGTTGAGTAGAAACCGTTTAATTTCTGACGTAGGTACTTTTTTACACATTTCCTACACTGTCAACACAACCATGGCCTGATTAACGCAGGAAATGCATTATAGTTACCAATTTTCATCGAAATGGTTTTCTCAACAAAAAAAGTTAATTACATTATGAATAGAATTTAGAAATAGAAATTATATATATACATATATATATATATATATATATATATATATATATATATATATATATATATAAATATATATATATATATATACACATATATATATATATATATATATATATATATATATATATATATATATATATATATATATATATATATATATCAAAACTGACAAAAATATCGGTGTTAACAACTTATGTAAGAGTGGAACTAACAAAGATAGAACAAATCACTTACATTGATTTATTCTAGATTCAATTCTGAAAATCATTCACAGGGCTGTGTGAAAAAAAATTAAGCGAGTCAACATAAAAGTACCAAAAAGTCACTTTTTTCAGACGGACCACCCTGCATGTTCTAAGCTTGTTATATGCAAAATTAAACTCTACAATGACTTGCGCTAACGTTCCTTATACCCAACTCTTCAGGTTTTTGAGTTAATTGCAATTATTTAAATTGGTTTGGCATAATCACGAATTCAAGACCGGGAGAGGTAGCCTAAGCTAGCTTAAAGCGCAGTCGATTTTGAAAATGCAAATAATTTGGAGTAAGTTCTTACAATTTATATGAAATGTTATCTTTGGTGTGAGATGGAGTACACAAATGAGGACACACAGAATTTATTTTATATCCATGAAGAAACTTGTCGAATTAAACTTCGAACCTATCTAGTTTTTAACGACAGATATCCACAATTGCCAAAGATGACGGAGACAAAATTCCGGAACATTGAAAATAATTTTAAGACTTTTGGAAAAGTAGTTGCGCTTAGTAATTTGCCAAAACCAATAATGAAGCTGTGGAGATAACGGTCTTTGGTTATTTTGATGTTTCTCCTAGAACTTCTATTCGTTCAGCGGTAAGTGGTCTTGGCTATTTACGAAATTTACGGAGATTTTAGATAAACATAAAATGCATGATTTCAAGTTTTCGACCGTTCAAGAATTACATCCACAAGATCCATTGAGCAGAAGCAATATTGCGATATGGTGCTTGCTAAGATACAAGGATATTAAAATTTTCTTCATATAATTATTTGGACAGATGAGTCAAAATTTTCTAATATTAATCGGCGTAACTTACACATCTGGTTACATGAAAATCCATTCGCAGTCAGGACAAAAATTTCTCAACAAAAACTTTGCTTTAATGTTTTGGAATGTTGATTAACCAAAGTGTCTTCTATTTCATTTATGATCAAAATTTTAACGGTGGTAGATATGTTGACATTTTTAGAAACCAGGTTCCAAATTTTCTGGAAGATATCCCTTTAGCTGACTAGGCAAACTGCTGGTATCAACTAGATGGTGCTCTGGCTCATTGTACCGTTGCAGTGGATCATTTGTTAAACCAAATGATTCAAGACTAATAAATTAAGCCACTAAATCCTTAGTTGTGGCCCGTAAGATCCACAGATTAAACCCCGCTGAATTTTTATTTCTCGAGGAAAATGAAAGCGGATGTGTATGAAACTGACTTAAAGTGACTCTTTGGCACTTTTGTGTTGGCCAAGGTCAAAATCTTTTTAGACCGCCCTGTGAATGATTCTCAAAATTAAATAAAATAAAAATCAACTTATATGTTTTGACTTCCCATTACCAAGACTTTGTTGTTCTATCTTTGTTAGTTCCATTGTTATAAATTTTCTTAACACCGAGTATTTTTGTCAGTTTTGACATAAAACAGTTTTTATTTAGAAATTTGACGTTCTAGCTTAACAGCATCTCCCATAAAGTCGACCTGAAGTGTAACACAGGATAACAAAAAAAACATGGTCATTGTATTTAAAACAACCAAGATGTTATTAGATTTCAATAGATAGTATGTGACGGGTTTCATTGATAAAAAAAATAATTTAAAACTTGCCTGGATTCTGGCCCGTTACAATCTAGGAAAAGGGAGATTTCGGAAAAAGAAAAAAAGAAGGAAAAGGAAATTGAACAAATCACAGGGAAGAGTAAAAAAGAAAGAATAGAGAATGGTTTCACGGTACACCTGGGACTTGGGAACTTCAGCGTCGGTAGTTGGTACCAAGCACAGTTTGGATTGTCACTACTATTTGCCTATTTCTAGTGACAGGTGCAACAGATGTTAAAAGAACGGTTTTGGGGGTTAGAAGTTTATAAATTATTCGACACAAAGTATTTTAGTTAATTATCTGATAGTTAAATAAATACAACGACATCAACGGTAAGTGACATTTAATAGCTGGGATCACAACACCATAAGTGAGAAATGGTTACATCAATTAATTGTTGTATTTTAGGCTGACACTCAGGGATGGTAAAAATGTGTTACTGTGTCAGAGATGTAATTATTAATTTAATTTAATTTAACAAAGATGCAGATATACCCCCCCCCCCCCCCACGACATTTCGAGTTTACACACAAAGGCAAGGTTAAACCAACAACTTTAAACGTATGTATAGCTTAATAATTATCTGCTAAATCTATTTTCATGTATACAAATATATACATAGACATATATGCACATATATTTATAAAAGTTAATGTTTAATATTGCTATCCAATAACTAAATTGTATGTGATCTGATTTTATAGGTGTACTACTCAAGTTTAGAAGTAAACGCACAAAATAAACAAACAAAAACTACTTCTTGGACTCATCTGGCACTTGGTCCTTGTCCCTAACTTCTTTGGGCCCTGAGGTGTGAGTGCTGACCCAGTTAATGCAAAGTCTGAATCAACTAGGGATACGTCCATTTCCTGTTATACACATAACTTCTGGATAGGAACGTTGGAGAAACTCAATGACATACACAGCCACAGAGGATAACACGTAAAGCAGAAAACACCAACAGATTTCATCCCCAGACAAGACACCCTACAATGAACAAATAGCTCTCTCAGCAGGTACTATTTATTTCAATTTTTTTTATTAGGCAGAATAAAGGTGGGGAAAATTTCATAATTAAATAATAGAAGCTTACCCAAATGTGTGAGGTTTCTTTTCTGACAAAAATATAAATAATTTTCACTGAAGTTTAATAATTTAATTAATTAATTAATTAATCTCATATCCCAAATAATTGTAAAGTTATAACAAAATCCAGCTTCTAGCTGCAGTCAACTTTTTTAAGATCTATCTGATCTCAACCTTATTGTTCAGTCACAGGAATCTGAGTAAATCATAATTTCATACGAATATTAATCTTTAACCAAACAACAAAAACTTGTTGGAATGTGATAAAAAGTGATAAGAGAGATGTTAATATTTTCTTTAAAAATGAATTTTATTAATTTCAGAAATTATATTTGGTAGAAAGAGAGAAAAAAATGACACTATACACTGAAGAGTGAGATAGAAAAACATGGACTTTCATAAGAGAGAAGGAGTCAGTACATACCTAAGGGCAATTGCTATTATTAAAAATGTAAACAAAACCTCAACTATAAACTTGTTTACTGTCTTGGACTTAGGTTAACTCTTTACAAGTGAAATTAGATAAAGAGGGTTGTTTATTTGTATTAAACCTTAAACCACAACAAAAGTGAAAGTGTAATTGGCGCCTTTCCAAGGTTTTACAAGTGTGCATTACCAAAACATGCAAACTATAAGCTATAGAGTGTTCACAAGTGAGTATTATGTCCATATATTAACTATGTTTTTCACCCCTGAAATTAACAAGCTATTATAAATATAAAGAGCGGTTTAGAACCGTCTCAAGTAGGCTTAAAAGGTTGCTGTCGAATTTTGATTTGTTAGCTTATGCGGTTCTCAAAATACTTCTAACCAACGACCACCGTGGGACACCCTGTATAATTCTCCGTGCATGCCGTTCAAACATTTGTTGCTTGTGTGACTATAAAATGGCTGTTAAACGTTACTGCAGAAAAACTGCATTAATCAAAAATTCTAGAAGCAAGTGCTCTGAAAACGTATGCGTATATGCTGCGAAAAGATATACGACCACTCGTAAAACATAATTACTCCGAGATGTGTATAGGAATAATCAATAAATCACTAGTACGATCTTGACAGGCGGATTAATATACTGACCCAACTTAACTGATCTTGCGTTAATGTTAAGTTCAACTAATGATCTAACAGGTTCGTCAATCATATTCGAAATTAAATTTTTATTGACGTATAAAAGTTGTGTCAAATGTTTAGATGTAGCAGATAGGTTTATTGATGTAACAATATCATTATAGGTCGTTTGGACACGTGCGAACTACCACACTAACGTGACAATAAAAGTTTTTAATGACGTCACTTAGCACCCAGTCTTCTTGTGAGAACTCTCAAAGATTTCGGCATTACAACAAGACAACAACCCTCTAAACAAGCCGGTCTTGTCAATCACTTCTTCTATATGATTCGCTTTTATTATCGTTCTAACAAAAATTTCTTGCACATTGTAATTCATAATAGAGCAGCTAGGATATAAAAACTAATGGCCTACTTTATGATATATGTGTGAATTTTGGAACACGGTAGAATTTATGGGTGATAACTTCTAACTTAAGGAACCATTTGTCACTGGAATATATTCACCCGTAATGCTCTCTCTTCTCATTTATTGCTGACATATATTCAATGTTTCTTTTTAAGCAATTTGGAAGAACCTTTTCCTCAAATTTGTTGCAGGTGTTTGATTTCAATTTTCTGTCAGGTGTTGAAGAAAACATAATATTTAAGCGCATTCTGTTTTGATGGTTTGTTTTCTTAAAAAAGTGTGTACACAGCAAATTCGTTATTGTAGCGAATTTTCATTGCAATGGTTTTAAAGTCAAATATGTCTTTTTTTATGAAAGAACTTAAATTTGGTAGAAGATATAGCTTTTATATTATGATCCAAATTTCATCAAAATCACTTTATTGTTTGAACAAGTGCAAAATTTCCCGAAAACAAATCTAAAATATTAGCGGAAAACTGGTCTGATTTTCCTGAACACGAACCCTTTCAAGCAATTTACACAAAAACTGTACCTGTCATGATATAATTACTCACAAAAAAAAAGATTTTTGTAAAAAATTCCAAGGAAATCTTTGTCCGAAAAAATCCTCAAATAGATTCTTTTACGAAAATTTGCCATTTTTGTTGGTTTAGCTAATGCTACACAAAATCTATATAAAAACCTTTTTACGAAAATTTGTTTTTTTACATGACCTTGCTAAAAAAAAAATTTACGAAAATTCCAACAAAAATATTCACGTGGATTCACTTTTTTACAATAACTTTTTTTAACGTCATTCTATTTCTGCCACTATGGCCAATCATCGACGCCAGGGAGCAGTTTCACCCCATTATCTTGGAAAATTTGCCGAACCCCTGCCTTTCTGTAAGGAGGTTAGAGGCGTGCTATGTCGCTATATAGGCTACTTATCTACCAAATATATATATATATATATATATATATATATATATATATATATATATATATATATATATATATGTACATATATACATACATAATGTTCTCGTCAACATTCTGTGAAATATTCATAATTAATTGCAAACATTTCCTCATGAAGTTTGCAAGAATTATGTCAGGATTTCTTTTACTGATTATTTTTCAGGTTATGTGATGGTGATGTAAGCGTAAACAGAATCTTTACCTATCTCAAACTAACATGACAGTTGACAGCTCACAGTCAATTTGAAATTTTGCGGGAATTAAGAACCAGAATTTAATTTGCTATTTTCTAATTAAAAAAGACACTCGGTGATAAAATATCACCCGAGTAATGTCTTCATCATAATTACTTGTGGCCCCTGTCCAGTTTTTTCTCAGAGATACATACATTATAACAGCAATGCTTTGATTTTCCTGTTACTCCCATAAGGCTCTGTACAAATATGGATGAAAAATGGCGGCTACAAAGTATGGCCACACTGTCTTTATATAGCGACTGCAGTTAAATGTGCATGCTCACCATCTATTTTTGCCGGAAAAAAAGTTATTTTAGGTGACGGACGCTGCATTGACATATATTTTTACAAGTTGACACATTTCATTAATCAGTTGTTTGACTTTTTGTTAGTGTGTGTGTTCCAAGATAATGTTCACCTGGATTTTGATGTTAACATAAGGTTTTGACGTTTTGGTTAAATGAATGTTTGTAACGTTTTACACGTTTCTATTAATCATAGAAACTATTATAGGTTAATGACACCATGGTATATGTCTATTGACTCACTTTCTACTCTGTGGCTCGATACAGCAAATGCTTAATATCAACTTGGGCTTCGAATATCAAAAGTCATATGTCTATAAAGATTATAATATATGCCTGCTCGTATCTGATAAATTTGCTTCTTCTATTCAACCTATTTTAACATCCAAAGTGTACATTGAGGGAATGATGGTGTACGCAAAATATTTGTTTCATTCAGGTCCGATAATATATTTTAGCTTCACACACTTGTAGATTCGGTTTAACCTAAAATGTATTTAACCTTTTTTATAATTACAGTGTTCTAAATGTGACTTTAATCTGCTTTCTTGTGTTTGAGTGCATTTTTTAATCTGCGTGTTTGTGTTTTTGTTTCTTTAACGTGGGTCTATTTCCGCGACTATGGTCAATCACCAGGGAGCAGTTTCACCTCACTATCCTGGAAATGTTGTCGAACCTTTGCCTTTCTGTAAGGAGGGTAGGGATCTGTAACGTGTCCAACATCCCATGGACACGGGATTGACGGCATTACCCCCTCTCCCAAGGCCGGAACATGCAGATATTCAACTTGCTTAAATAGAATGCCACAACATCGGTTGATGTTAATGTTACAGTATGTACTGAAAAAGTCAAAGGAGAACCCTGGGATCGAACCCCATACCCTTCGGTTTAGAGGCACATGTTCTTACCACTGAACCACCGAGGCTCTTTTTTAGAAACTAATAATTTCTTGGTGTACTTGTTTGCTTAGTTCTAATTTAACGCGATACTTCATGTCAGGTGTTCTTAAAATTTTCATACTACTTTTAAATAATCATTAACTTGTGAAGATTCTATGTTTAAAGCTATCTTTTATTCCCTTAGACACATTTTTCAGGATTATCACGCTCTGATTATGTAACAACATACTTTAAAGTAAGTCTCTTTGAATTTTCAGCTATCTACTTTTTGGGGCTCGTTATTAACAATGGAGAACACCTTCCTACCAGTGGCTAGTGTCTAGTTAGAGTTCCATAATAATAGCAGTTTCATCAGTTCTGAAAGGTTGAACCGTGTTAGCAGCTTTACCAGCTCTGAATGGTTAAATCATGTTAGAAGTCTCGCCAGCTCTAAATGGCCAACCCAACCCAAATGAAGCCCCACCTTGTTAGTAGAAGTTTTGCCAGCTCTAAATGGTCATACCACAAATTAGACTGCACCACATCAACAACAGCAACCTATGTTAAGTAAAATTAGCTTAATTTGGGTGATTTTCTTCATTTTTCAATCCTTAAAGTAGAAAATATTAGAATCTTGCCATTAATTATTATTTTACTTCAAATTGTAAATTCATTAGCCTTGTTAGCTTTTAATATAAATTGATTGGATAATAAACTTTATAAACTGAATATCTCTATTTCTATTGTATAGTGTCAACACACATACAAATATAAACGACAAAAAACTACGCTCTATTTAATCTACGTTTCAGAATTAACTTATTGAGTTTTTACAAATATAACTGTTTTTGGAAATTAGTTATTTAAATTACGTTACCTCTTACAATTTATTTGTCTTTGTGCTTATTTATATATACTGAGACTAAGTAAATAAATAAATATTCACTTTCTTCTCCGCTACGCGTTTTTTCTGACCGTGTTGATATACTTGCCTTGGTCGTGCGCAAGATAAAGACTTTTGAATTAAAGGCTTCAATTTAAATCCAACAAGGGTTAGCCGTTTGTTACTCAACTAATACTCCTAAGTTTTAAGTACACCGAAAATAGAAAAATACATAGAAACAATACCATAAAACAAGCTATGCAGTTCTGTTCTGTGCCAGAGCAGTCCCGTAATTGGAGCCAGTGTTTGAGTTGATTTCTCTCACCGGAATTACAGCATTAAAATTCCGCTTTGATTAACGCACCAAGAGTAGATTCATAGATATGATAAGGGGCTTAAATACGACTAAATCGTTAAACAAACCATAAAATTTAATACAAATAATTTGTATTTATGTAGTTATGAATTCCCCCCAAAGCAGCATATAGTGCTAATGCTATCATAAACCCATTACCTATATACAATGCCATTAACTTAAATATTATTGCTCCTCTCTGCATCCGCACTGCATATATATAGAGACGCTCGCGCGCTTATACAAACTAGTATTGCTTTAGGACAAAATGGAGTAATAAACTAATGTAATCCCGCAGTATAGCAAAACCTTACTTACACTGATTAGTTATTGAACACGTGACGTCATCTCGTAGCCCCAAAATTCAAATTTAATATGCACTATATATACGTGATCCATTTCCCCGATAAAGTCCAATAGCTTCCTTAAACCAGAGTTTTTGGAAAATACTTTCAGACAAAAGTTTTCTACCATGTTAAGGTTCATAACCTAAAATTATTTTCAGCAACACAGCATGGTCCATATGTCACTGGAACTAGGTAACTTTGTTTTAGTGAATTTTCTTAGAAAAAATTCACTAATGAGGAGATCTCGACTTTTGAATTTTGAAAAAATTTCTTCAAATGAGCGCGATCTAGGACCCTTAGAACCCATATCTGGGGTCAGTTTCAATTTTTATATGTTTATATATATATATATATATATATATATATATATATATATATATATATATATATATATGTATCACACCGATAACTCAAAAAATAATGGGCCGATTTTGATAAAATTTGGCATGTACCTTTCTTTTGTAAATGAATAAGTTCGTTAGTCAGGAAAATCTAACGAGGTTTTCCGGGAAAATTTTGAGTTTTCATTCGAAAAAAAATGTTATCTCAAAGAATGATGGGCCGATTTTGATAAAATTTGGCATTTACCTTCCCTTTGTAAATGGCTTTGATAAGTTCGTTAATATAAAAAATCGAACGAGGTTTTCTGAAAAAATTTTGAGTTTTCATTTGAAAAAAATTTTTATCTTAAAAAATAAAAATAATATGATAACCAAATTTGGTAGGTAGGTTTACGATATAAAAAGTGAACTATACACCAAAATTTAGATTTATATGTTACAGGAAAAAAAAGTTATAATAAAATATGTTGTGCCAGATCATTTCTATGAAAATACACTACCATAACGCACTTGCTGCGTCCAGGCTTTTTTTAAAAATAAAACACCCTATATATTATTATATTTTTTGATTTTAAATAAAATTTTGATTACAAATTATAGGAAGTGCTATGGCATAAAAGTCAATGGTTTTCAAGTTATTCAAGTTTCTTCAAAAAATTTGACAGATGTAGAGTTTTTTTCAGGTACTGGTATCATTCCTACACCACATCCGCAAAACTTGAAATTCAGCGCAAATAGCTGACAGGTACTTGTCTATCTGGTGATGGTGTGAAAAATTATATTTTGTGTACAGGCTGGTTGCTAGAGAGACTCCCATTTGCTGAAATTCCAATATAAATAACTCGAAAATTTCAAATAGAACACCCTGTATATGAGCACCTGAATCAATGCAAAAATTGATTATCTTTCGGATGGATATGGGTTTTTTACATGTAGAGCTGATAAATTCTGAGTTATTCAAAAGTTATCAATTTGATTGCAACTACATGATTTTATGATTGGATTGTTGCCGTTTTGTATAGTGTGCACTGGTCATGACAGAATTCTCCAAAATGTCAGATTTGACAAGTATTTACAACATTGTCTGTTCGTTGTTGTGTGATTGTGTAGTTGTGTTATAGTTAGTATACATAATTAAAAATGAACTTCAATAACGAAGAATTGAGACAGATGGTGTACATAATTGGTGAATGTTCTGGAAATTGTCTTTTTGCTTCTCGTGTTTATAAGCAGCGCTATCTTTTGCGAAGACAGCCGACAGTTTTGTCATTGAAAAGGCTCCAACACAGATTTGAGCAGATTTCGTCTGTATTTTACCGAGCACCAAAACAACAAAACATTGCCATAAAAGAAGGTGTGGCCTTTGGTGTTCTTTTATCAGTGATTGGGGAGCCAACACGTAGTCAAAGAGCTATTGCGAAAATATTAGATATGGATTAGTCCTCAGTTCAACGAGTTCTCAAGTTTCATAAGTACCATGCCTACCACTTCCGAGTAGCTCAAGTACTGGGAAATGAAGATTTTCAGCGCAGAATGAGGTACTGTCAGTGGGCAGTGCATCAAATTGAGATGGACAGGAGTTTTTTCGCAAAGTGCTTTTTGTGGATGAGTCCTCTTTCCATAAAAACGGACTCCCAAATATGCACAATTTACACCATTATGCAGAAAACAACCCGCACGTAACAAGATTTGGTAACTTCCAGAATAGGTGAATATATATATATATATATATATATATATATATATATATATATATATATATATATATATATATATTTGTATGTTTATACATGATACATACGTATCCGAGCGATAACTCAAGAAATATTAAACCGATTTGTATAGAACTTGGCAAATATCTTCATTTTTATTGAGACCGCGGACAAGTTCGTTAGCCAGCCCTATCGGACCAGTTTTTCTGAAAGAATAATATGACATATTGGGTTATTAAATTTTACTACATAACGACTTGCTGCGTTTCGAATTTTTATATTTATTATGGTTAGACGTAATTTGTTTTACATATATATATATATATATATATATATATATATATATATATATATATATATATATATATATCACAGAAACGTAGTGGCTCTATGCGGTTGTTTATACTGTGGGTCTATGTTGGGTATCGATAATACGTTTTACAAATCTAGATTTATTATTAGTCTGTTGATGGAAAAGTTATAAAATGCATTTTCCAAATGAGATATTAACTTAAAATTCAAAACTGAAGAAATGCCCAATCTTTTTGACGTTTGTATTACTTTACAATTTTTGTTGTGTGAAGATTGGAAGCACTGATAAGTTGCTGACTAAACAATCGACGGGTGTGAAAAATGTATTGTGTTGGATCAGGTTCTCTAAAATGTACCTACTTATCAACATTTACGTATTTTAAATTCAGATTTTCCCCAATCAGAACGTTTTGATGAAACCAATACCTTAGCCACATCGCTAAAAGTCTTTTATGATTTTAATAAAAAACAAGTTAATGTGGGCTCTATTTTTTTTAACAATTTTGAGGTTTTATTGGTCTAATTTCTAAATGTAGATATAGGTTCTAAACCTACACTGGATATTAAAACTTCCAGAAGTGTGACCGATGTAAAGTGCCTTACAATGTGTACAATCTAATCTACAAATTCCAGTTTTTGCGAAGAAACACGTTTTTCTTTCTTAAATAGTAAATTACGCGTCGTATTGTAATATTTGCAAACCGCCTTTGTACTTGAACTGAAATTTAATATTTTTGAAAAGTTTTCTGAAAGATTTCCAAAGTAGAACATCGGAACAAATTTGTTATCTCTTTGGTCTCTAGTATTAGGATGATTTTAAATAAGTGTTAATTTGCGTTATTTTCTGTCAATCATCTTATCCTCTGATTTTTAAAGTAACCATTATTAAATGAAATCAGTTTCATTATTGGAATTTCAGACATAGGTTTTGAAAATTCACGATGTTTCATTAAATGAGAGGCTGTAAAAAAAATGACTGATTCGTGCGGTATTTTTCAGTCTGCGTAAGTAAGTTTCTTTTATATTGAAAAGTCAAGTTAATTATTTTGCAACAACATTCTAAGGGTTAAATCTAAGATGTCTGTATGGATAGCTTCTCGTTTGATATTTGTATGAAAGTTATTAATATAGAAAATAATAACCAAAACTGGGAGTTGCCGGGATAAAGATGATGATCGGATATAGACACAGCCTAGGAACTAGAGACGCAGGGTAGGCGCTTAAGACAATAGGAGGAAGCAAGCTTGAGGAAGATAGAAATATGTTAATTCCTTTCGTAGCACTGAAAAAGATATCGATATTGTGGACTGAATAATATTGTTTCAGATACTGAAAAGAGCTGGACTGGATTGAATTATTGTCAAA
The DNA here is from genome assembly GCA_964006375.1 of Tillus elongatus. NCBI lineage: Eukaryota > Metazoa > Arthropoda > Insecta > Coleoptera > Cleridae > Tillus > Tillus elongatus. Next base: position 234,485,609 of record OZ023262.1, read on the forward strand.
CTCTACAAAAGTACTATAATAGATAAATACAATTTGGAGAACCCAATTCATCGCAATACAGTTTCAAACCTGACGATCGTTTCGCTAACACAGTTAGCGTTGCTCTTTCCTCTTAAACTTCTAATAACCAATAAAAGATTGTATATCTTCTACAAGAAATTTTGATATTAACGTTTTTAGTGAATTTTCGTAGAAAAAATTTACTAATGGGGAGATCCCGACTTTTGAATTTTGAAAATATTTTTGCAAATGAGAGCGAACTAGGACCCCTAGAACCCATATCCGGGGTCAGTTTCAATTTTTATATGTTTATATATATATATATATATATATATATATATATATATATATATATATATATATATATATATATATATATATATATATATATATATATATATATATATATATATATATATATATATATATATATATATATATATATATATATATATATATATATATATATATATATATATATATATATATATATCACACCGATAACTCAAAAAATAATTGGCCGATTTTGATAAAATTTGGCATGTGCCTTCCTTGTGTATGTGGCTTGGACAAGTTCGTTATTCAGGAAAATCAGACGAGATTTTCCGGGAAAATTTGAAGTTTTCATTCGAAAAAAAATTATATCTTCGGAATTAACAAAGTAAGGGCAACCAAAATTAGTACACGGGTTTATATCATTATAGGCAAGCTACAAACCAACATTTATTACTGTAAGTTAAAGGATAAAAAAGTTACAGGCATTTAAAGAAAAATAAATTTGGGTTTTCCTCAAAACGTCAAAGTCGCGATTTAAAACGTCAGAATTGGTAATATTTAGGCAATGAACCTGAAACTAATATGGGCTATGAAAAGAAAATGTCTCAAGAAGAATGTTTTACAAAGCCTAAACTCTTAGTTTCAATCGTCATTGTCCTTCATTTTACTAAAATATTCCCAGAAAATTCATTTCAAATAGACCCTTTCTCTGATGCTTTGGCAGTAGTGTTGGCTATAGAGGTTATCGTTTAATGCTATATTATTTTGTTGAATTTTCGTAAAAAACCATTAAAGCTCAATATATCCGTTAATATGCAAGTTACGAAAAAAATTGTATACATTAATTATAGGGTGTCTTGAGCTACATCTTAAAAAATATTTCCACAATTACAGGGTGGCCCATAAGTCGTTCGTGATTCAAATTTTCATTTTTTTTTTAATCGAACACGCCCTATGTTATTGCATTTTTGCATTTTCCATCGAAATATAAAACATCTTTGTAAGAAAAAAAATTCGAGACGCAGCAAGTGCGTTATGGTAGCTAATTTTCATTAAATGCTTCAAATATGAATAGCTCAATTTGCTATTATCCTATAAGGTTGACCAGAAAACCAGTTTTTTCGGGAACAATTCAAGTTTACTTTCGGAAACTTTTGTACATTTTCAAACAATAAAGTTATTTTGATGAAACATGGCACATTGTTTCTACTATATAGGTTATACTGGTAACCAAATTTGATGCCTGCTTTCTTAAAAAAAACATATTTGCTATGAGAAACATTTTAATGAAAATTCACTACCATAACGCACTTGCTGCGTCCCGAAATTTTTATATATGTATCAGCTGTAATATTAACACACGTGCAATTTTTTAGTATTTTCAACCTTGCCATTTTTATATTTCTGAATGCTGCTATCTTTAAATGGCGTCTTTTTATAAAACAAGTAGGTGTTAATAGAGAGCATTGTAAGATAATTTAGCTACTATGCAATGCCTATAAAACATTTAACCAACATTTTTATTCAAAGCTGATGCTCTTGCGACAGCCCCGAACTGCTTTTACATGGCTAATAGAGAACTTATTGGCCACTTTTATAAAATAAAATACTGAGTTTTGCTATAATTTGTCTTTTTTATGATAAATCGATTATTATTTATGTAAACGTGACTAGATTATAGGGTAAAGATATACATAACGTATACAATTACCTCTAATCAGCTGAGGAATTGTTAGAAGAACCAGCTATAAACGGCATAAACAAAGAAATGCCAGTAATTACCGTAATCTCCAATTTTTCTGATGACACTCGTTTGATATGTTTTACTGAATTTTCCTACAAAAAATGCACTACGAACTACGACCCCCATAACCCATATTTGGGGTCCAGTTTCAGGTTATATATATATATATATATATATATATATATATATATATATATATATATATATATATATATATATATATATATATATATATATATATATATATATATTACACTGATAACTCAAAATTGGACCGATTTTGGTAGGTACCTTTCTTCTGTAAAAGGTTTGGAAAAGTTCATTAGCTAGACAAATCGAACCTGGTTTTCCGGGAAAATTTTAGGTTTTCTTTCAGAAAAAAATTTCATCTCCGACAATAAAAAAAGCTATGGTAACCAAATTTGGTAAGTAGGTTAGCGTTTGAAAAGGTAAACTATGTGCAAAAATTTAGACTTATATGTTCAAATGAAAAAAGCTATAAGCATTTAATGAAAAAATGTTTGGTGCCAGATCATTTCTATGAAAATTCACTACCATAACGCATTTGCTGCGTCCAGACTTTTTAACATTTTAGTGCCAAAGAGGTTCAGTTCTTGCTGTACTTGTTTTATTGTTAAAGAAAACATTTATTTTAGGTAATAAAAACAAAAGAATAGCTTCCAAACAAGCAGTAATCGCCAGGTTGTAGGTATATACACTCATTTCGGCAACAAATAAGTAAAAAGTACATTAACAGGCATCCTTGGTGTAAAGCCATGTTAACACGGCACGGTAGAATTTTAATGTATTTCATACATCATGGCGCATTTCCTCGGATAATTAAAATTCTGAACCTAAGTGCGTTTTAATGTAAATATATAAGTACGATAAATGGGAAAAAAATAAGTATGAATTACGATTCGCGACTTCATCCATACAGAGACCATAGAAGAGGCAGATAGTCATCGGCGCAACACTGTTGCAAATTGCACACAGACGTGAAAATACAGCAGTGCAACATACTGCTGTGTTGCACACACGCCAGGCTTCTATTTTAGGTTGGAAAGAAATGGAAGAATAGAACGTGAAGTAGCTTGGGTTATAAATTGTACCGAGTAGGTCGCTGTAAGTATTATATAGGGGCATGGTCGGCAGTAAATTATACTCAATAATATTTATGTTACCTGCCTCCTGGGTTCTGATATATCAAAATATTCAAAATGAAACTTATTTTATAATATCCTCTGAGTGCAATGTGCATTTCAGTGTTCAGCGACGCAGACTCACTCTCAACATCAGAGGGTAATTATTTTTACGTTACACGACTCTTTTATTAATTATAGTTGGCTGTGCTTTATACCGTGACGGCACAGGAACTGAAATAACGCGTGCATAACAAACTAATTATATGAAATGTGAAATGTTTGCATAGTGGAAAAGCAAAAAAAGCCTGGACGCAGCAAGTTCGTTATGGTAGTGAATTTTCATAGAAATGATCTGGCACAAAATATTTTATTAGAACTTTTTTTCTTGTAACATAGAAATCTAAATTTTAGTGTATAGTTTACTTTTTATATCTTGAACCTACCTACCAAATTTGGTTATCATAGCTTTTTTATTTTTTGAGATAAATATTTTTTTTTGAATGAAAACTTAAAATTTTTCTGGAAAATTTCATCAGATTTTCTTGATAAACGAACTTAACCAAGCCATTTACAAAAGGAAGGCATGTGCCAAATTTTATCAAAATCGGCCCCTTATTTTTTGAGATCAAAATTTTTTTCGAATGAAAACTCAAAATTTTCCCGGAAAACCTCGTCCGATTTTCTTGACTAACGAACTTATCCAAGCTATTTACAAAAGGAAGGTACATGCCAAATTTTATCAAAAGCGGCCAATTATTTTTTGAATTATCGGTGTGATACATTTGCGCTCATTTGCAAAATTTTTTTCCAAATTCCAAAGTCGGGATCTTCCCATTAGTGAATTTTTTCTACGAAAATTCACTAAAAGCCAGGACGCAGCAAATGCGTTGTGATAATAAATTTACGTAAAAAGGGGTTTAGGTACGTAAAAATGCTGTTAGCTGAATATGAAAAAATTTCGGGAAGCAGCAAGTGCGTTATAATAGTGAATTTTCATAAGAATTGTACACTATTGGTACAGAGTATTACTAAAATTAATACTTTTAATTTAAACAGACGTCAAAGATTGGGATTAGTGGTCCTAATATAGGCTCATTTCAACTTCTCTTTTTCTATTATCATTAAAAATATTCAAATCTTGTGTTCTAACTCCTTTTGAGAATTTTGAATGCACAAAACTCGATTTCCTGTTTATTAGTGAATTTTCGTAGAAAAAAATCACAATTTAAGAGATCCCGACTTTAGAATTTTGAAAAAAAATCAAATGAGTGCGAACCAGACCCCCTAGAACTCATAAAAGAGGTCACTTTCAATATATATATATATATATATATATATATATATATATATATATATATATATATATATTTTAGTTTAAATGCGAGCCTCACCATTGGGATCTTGTAAACCGTAAGAGTTACGAAGATGGTTAAATTGGGGCAAGGTTGCACGTTTATATGGTCATAAAATCTCTGAAAGCCAATTTGAGGTGTCAATTTTTGTTCTTTAATTATTAGAAAAAAAGCTGAAATTTTGAATTTTGTTTTTGTTTTGGTTTCAAGCGAATAATGAAAGAACTAGACTTTTTTAACTGTGACATTGCTGGGGCACTTTCTTGTGGGCAGTCTAAATCTGTCATCATATTTTCCAAAGCGTTCTTTATGCAAGAGTTACAATACCTAACTATCATTTTCTTATGGGCGCCATATGGATTTTTTTCCTTTTCCTTTTTCTGATTACAATGATATATCACACGATATGATCACATCTTACCTGTTATCAAAATTTGGAAAAAGTCGTTTTTACGAAGGGTGCTTTGGAACGGACGCCAATAAATTTGTTTTATAATCTAAATATTGACAGTTCAGCCACATTTAGATGTTTATAGTATTTCTCTACATCGTTTCTGCGGCATTTATTTGAAAATCATGAGTTTTACAAATGAAGTGAAGATAGAGCTGATAAAAATATATTACCAAAAGTTACTAGTCGAAACTATTTAAATGAATATCTGAAAAGGCGACAACCACACTATTCTCATTTCAATGAACTAGATTGTAATCTAAAAGAATGTGGTTCATTTGGAAAACACAAAAAAGTATGCTGGTGGAATTAACGAAGTTGACGAAAATCTGATGGTGCAACATGTAGGCGTTTAATGGATTTAATTTTTGTTCTTATGAATGAAGAAAATAGTTGTCAATATTGATTATAACTTCCACATCGTCAATATTTGAGGAAATATGGTATCGATGAGAGAAATTTAGAAATTTAGAACCACTCTTTGACGTAGCCAGATTCAGATTATAATATGCACCTAAGGGTGAACGCGCCTTTTTCGGGGAGTTTCTGCCCGAGCGAAGCGAGCAGAAACCAAAGCACTCTATGCACAAACGAGTTTTTCAAAATTTTGTTAGCAGGTAAGATGTGATCGTATCGTGTGATATATCATTGTAATCAGAAAACCAAAGACTTTTTAAAAATTCAAAAATCCAATATGGTGCCCATAAGCAAAATCAAGATTAGGTATTGTAACTCTTGCATCAAGAAAGCGTTGGAAAATATGACGACAGATTTGGATTTCCCATTAAAAAGTGTCATAACAATGTCATAATTTAAAAAGTCTAGTTCTTTCGGTATTCTCGTGAAACTTAAAGAACGAAAATTTACATTTTTGTCAAATAATTGGGAAACTAAAAATGACACCTCAAATTTTCTTTAAATAATTGATCACCATGGAAACGCGCAACTTTGCCCCAATTTAACCATCCTCATAACCCTTTCGGTTTACAAAATCCCAATGGTGACGGTCGAATTTGGATTCCCCTTTATATATATATATATATATATATATATATATATATATATATATATATATATATATATATATATATATATATATATATATATATATATATATATATATATATATATATATATATATATATATATATATATATATATATATATATATATAGGTATCACACCGATAACTCAAAAAGTAGTAGGCCGATTTCCACAAAATTTGGCATGTACCTTCCTCTTGTACGTGACTTGAGAAGGTTTGTTTTCCAGAAAAATTTTGGGTTTTTTTTCGGGAAAACTTTTTATTTTCAAAAATAGAAAAAGCCATGGTAACTTAATTTGGTACGTACGTTTATGATATAAAAAGTAAACTATATACCAAAATTTCGATTTCTATGTTACAAGAAAAGAAGGTTATAAAAAATATTTGGTGCCAGATCATTTGTATGTTCACTACCATAACGCACTTGCTGCGTCTAGACTTTTTATGTATTTATTTACTAATCTTTTTACATGCATTTTTGTAATTTTTCGTTACAAGCTGACTAATGACGTATTTATAAGCAACTTGATCAACCCCATATTTATCTATCAAACCTCGTACATTTTCAAAGAGAATATTTACTGTTTTTATCAATTATTCTATATGAATTACTCGTTGCGTACAGTGCAACTATACGAATTTTATTGCCTTTTAATCGGACAATGCCCATTGAGCATCAATCAGACTTAATTTATAACTGTCTAGTGTGCTGCATAAAACGAAGCAGATGTTCTGATGAACTCAAACCCTTAATTGAACAAAGAAATAAAATTTTACGCACCTGTAATTAAAGCAGCGTCTTCAGTTAGGCCGAACCTTGAGGATTTCTGAAACATAAAGACACCAAATTGAAATAAATCAGTACTGCACAGATTAGTTAAATATTTACAGAGAAACTGTGCGTATTTACAAAACAAGCAATCATAATAAACCCGTCTGCGTTTTATAACCTGCATTTAGCCATAAAAATTTTATTCCAGACACGTCATCTATTAACCCAAAGGAGATAGCAAATCGCTGTTATGAGCGATAGAGAAAAAAATCAATTAAATTACGAAAATAATTTCTGCACCGAACCGCGCGGCGTCTTTTTAAACTGTTTCTGTCGAAGAAGAGAGTAAAATTTACTACATTGGCGAATCATAACATTGCCACAGATGATGTCGTTTTCGAGCTCTGAATATATTCGAAAACACGATAAACGTAAATATTCTCCCAGAGCACTAAAATATGAAAACCTTGAAGAAAATTTACACTAGTTTTATGTTTACAGCACGTGTTGCCTGCGGTATAGCAGGGAATACTACCGTGGAATGATCACTCATTCTGATGAACTGAATCCGTGGTCACTCGATCCCAGGCTTAAAATTTAGGAAGAAAGAGTAAGTTTAAACAACGACCTCTTTTACCCGTTTTATGGATAATAATTTAATTTATAAATTAGTGTTGCCCTTACTTGGTGAATCCGCTTTATTTTAAATACAGATGTAGAGGCCTCTTCTCTGGCTTTACAAACGCTTGTTTCTTCTCGATAACAGGTTTCGCTTTTTAAGGCATCGTCAGACAAGAGAAAATGAAATGTTTTTATACGTATTGAAAGAACGTTAGGGTATTTTACTAACAAATATGGTGTATGTCAATATATAGCATGAAAATAAGATCATGAACGTGAACAATCTGTCAGTAGGATATTAAAATACAATATATGTTATGCTTATAAAGTAAAACTGCACTAATAATTGAACAAAGATGATCCTGATAAGCGTATGCAGTTGGATGTTATTGAAGGTAATCATCAACAACATAGTATTTTCTGATAAAGCAACATTTTGTCTTAACGGTAAATATACATAATTGTCGCTACTGGTCAGACTGCAATCCTCAGTGTATAAAAGAGACTCATATATAATATCCGTATAAAATAAACGTCTGAGAGGTATAGTTCAAGAAGCAATTATTGAGCCTTTCTTTTTGAGAGAAACGTTAAATGCGGACTCTTATTTACAACTCCTTCGTTACTAGGTTCATTCGTTTATTTCCTAACCCCCAGCACTTGCCAGACAAGATTTTGTATCAGCAAGATGGTGCTCTCACTCACTATGCTGTTGAGGCCAGACAATATCCAAATCAAGTATTTCCTCAGAGATGGGTGGACGGAAGAGGATAGCTAGAATACCTGGCGTGGTTACCCTATTTAACCCCATTGGGCTATTTCTTTTAAAATCGACAGTTTATGAGAACCTTCCTCAATCTTAATCGGAGTTAGAAGACCGAACCAGAACTCCTCACTAAATCACACCAGGAAATATTCAAAACGTTTTAAGGTCACTTGTCGATAGATTCGGATAATGCCAGGTCGCTGAAGGTTTTTAATTTGAACGCTTGCTGTAAAGAATTTTAATTTATTTTTTGAATTTTTTGTGAATTTTTATTTTAAAAAAATGCACTTATAGAGAGGTATCGGTGGTGACATTTTGCAAACATTTTTTCAAATGAGCGCGAACTAGGACCCCTAGTATATCCGCAGTCAGTTTCAATTTTTATATGTTTATATATTTATTATTATTATTAGTAGTACATAATTTTACAATGTGTTTGACAAATAAGCCTAATGCTTGTGCTTGCAATAAACACAATTTTGATTTCTGACTTGCCTAAAGGGAACTGCCAAATCTTGCTGCTGTCACATTTACAATTTTGTTAAATAGTCAATAATTTTGAACTTCCTTTCTGCCACTAACAATTGGACTACCACTCTAAATGTTCATCTCTCATTTTACAATAACTCCGCCTCTTAAACCAGAAAATTCTTATATATATATATATATATATATATATATATATATATATATATATATATATATATATATATATATATATATATATATATGTATGTATGTATGTATGTATGTATGTATGTATGTATGTACCCGATAACTCAAAAAGTTATTAACCGATTTTGATGAAACTCAAACTCGGCCAGAATCTTTCTTTTATTAATAGCTTGGATGAATTTGTTAGCCAGGCAGCCAGGAAAATCGTACAAGGTGTTCTGGGAAAATTTTGAGTTTTCTTTCCAAAAAACTTTTTATCTGCAAAAATTAGAAAGCAATTTTGATTAAATTTGGTGGACTGTTTCCTTGGGAAGGGCCTTACGATATACCAAAACTCTACTTGCTAGGTTTATAGAAAACTGATTTATTCAAATTTGAAGCATTTAATGAAAATTCGCTACCATAACGCACTTGCTGCGTCCCGAACTTTTTTCTGTTATCAATGTGTTGTATTAAATTGTCTTGTTTAATTTTTAAATATTTGATAGTGTGCGAGTTGTATTCAGTCGTATCTAGTTATTATCTCAGTTACACAGAGCCTGCCATTCATATCACACTTCTCGATTACATTAATTTAAATAAGTTCCTCGATCAGATATACTTTGAGATATATTTTATTTTATTTTATTTATTAGGATAATACAAATACTATAGACTTTATTGTAAAACAAAAAGTGCAGCATTCAAAAACTAAAGTGAAATATCCAGAACGTGTATAATAAATGGCAAATTCAATTGTTTAGATAAGCATCCAATATTCTCTTGGATATACCGATATTTGAGGAAGCGACTATGGTTTCAGGCTCACTGATCCACATATCAAAAGCACGGTTTGAAAAAAAAAGTAGTCTGTTTGTGGGTCGGAAAGGTTCCTTCTTCAACTTGAAAAAATGTCCCCGCAGTCTAGAGTCATCGCTAAGAAGCACCAAAGTTTCACACGGAGGTGGACACAGACCATGAGTCACTTTGTACAAATAAATCGGGTCACATCTTGATTGCCTTTCCTGCACGGTTGTAAGTCTTAAGCACTTAAGGCGTTAAAAATGTGCGAATGGTCTGACGACCGCAGCCACGAAAGAAGACAACACACACACTTAAGGCGTTCTTCATAGGTTTGGTGCCGAAGCCTCAGAGGCAATCTGCTGAACGTTGGGTTTTCTCCAACAGTTTGCAGTCCTTGACAAGTACAGGTGACCACGCAGGGATTTCATACTCCAAATGTGCTTAAATGTTGTATGAAGTTATCTGGCAAGAGCAGGGGTAGGTTTCCGAAAGGTTCTCTTCAGCAAATACATCATCCTGTTGGCTTTTTTGGCCTGCGGCACAGCTTGGGCTGACCAGGACAAATCTGGTGCTACAACGACTCCAACGCCAGCTTGACTCCCTACAGAGGCAATCTGCTTATTTTAGAGAAAATAAACTTGGCGAACGTTGTTGTGAGCGAGGTGAATAACAGTACACTTATCATAGTTAAGTGTTATATTCCACACCGAACACCAAGACACTAAAATAAACACTATAATAAATTCTGTCACAATTTAGTTCACTGTATATATCGTAAGCTTCTTGAAAAAATAGATTTATTTTTGAAACCTACATTCATAAAGAGTAGACACAAATTACCCACTTTTATTGGCGCATTATGATTTGGTCTTTACCATTTTCGGACAAAACGGTTTGTCAGAGGTCTACCAAATTCTACCTTGATAAATTCGCAATAAATATATCTATCCGAAAAAAATAAAGTTCAGGGTATTTAATTTTAAAAACTTGTTATGATGTGATAAAAATCTACAAGCGTCACTAAACAGGTTCAAAAGATACAGAAACTTTTATTCGGGTCAATTTTGAATCCACGTGAAACTAAGGCTAGAAATAAGGTGTTTTTACTATTTTTCCAAAACCTATAAGAATTATGGTTGTACAGGTCGAAAAGCAGGACTCATGATAAGCAGAATAAAAGCTCTAGAACTGGGGACATGGTAAAAAATGTAAAAAATAAGGTTAATTATTATAAGGAAGAATAAGAGCGTGGAAAATGTAACAGAAGATAGATTGCAAGAAGGAATGCAAATTTGGCTGGACATATTCTGAAATAACTCTCCAACGATAATATTCTAAAGGTATTTGAAAAAGCGGAAAAATCAGCCAAAGATCCTTTTAGAAAATCCGACCCAGCTGATGAAGGCGGAAGTCACAAAGAAAGAAAAATAAATGCTGGAGACAGAGAGCGATATTGCGACGACAAAGCAACATTACCCTAACACTGTGATGACGGACTAAATCTTTATAGGCTTCGTATTGCTGCTTTATAATTATTATGTTACCCATACTGCTAAATAGACATTTTTTACACACCTTTTTCTTTTATTTTGAGTTTATATTCAAATATTCAAATAGGGTAGCATTGTCATGAAACAATAGTACTGCAAATTGAATCATAACTTCCACATAGCTGTGATAATTTATTTTCTTCGGAAAGACATTCTCATGGAATGAATTCATGGCCCATAACTTGACCATAAGGAAAATAATTGTATACCTGTACTCATAAACTTTTGAAACATTATGTTACTCGAGTTTTATTGAAAAAATGTTAATTTCCACAAAATCATCCCTTATTTATCCCTTACCCCCTGACGCGATCTTACCCAAAAACAATTCGAATCGTTCCTTTGTCGAGTGCTAACTGGTTACCAAATTTAATGATATCTGTATCCGTTCGAAAGTTATTGCGCGCGCCTATCAACAGACAGACGTACATGCCGACAGAATCAAGTTTTCTATATGTTTTGAGACTTTTTACGCCGTTTTAGCAACAAACAAAAAATCGAAAGTTTTGTCAACAATATTTCAGTCCCACACATTCAGCCCCTAATTTAATTTCAGCACAGAATACCAGATGTTTGATGAAATTAAAAGTTTTCTAATAAATAAACGCTAGAGCGTTACATTACTCGAGTTTTAACAAAAAAGTGTCAATTCTCGCTATCCCAAAAACAATCCGAACCGTTCGTTTGTCGAGTTCTAGCTGTGTATCAAATTTTAAGACGATATCTCAATTCGTTCTAAACTTATCGTGGCTACAGACAGTGCCTACAGACAGTGGCTACAACCGCCCTGGGCAAGGCTGAACTTTTTGCCTCGCTGTTCGCCGGCAATTCTACTCACAACCCACCTTCAAATGTTCAACCACCAACAATCCCCAATGTCGCGCATAAAATGACGGATATCATTTTCGAAACTAAAAAGGTACGAAAGATGCTCTTTTCTCTTAATACCAGGAAAGCTTCTGGCCTTGACGAGTTCCCAGCAATTGTTCTCAAAAAATGCGCACCAGAACTTGCTCCTGTCTTGACTCGTCTGTTTCAGACATCTTACAACAGAGGCATATTCCCTAGTAACTGGAAAACTGCTCGAGTACAACCCGTCCCCAAGAAAAGATCCAAAGCGCTTACCTAGCAACTACAGGCCTATTTCTCTCCTTTCAGTCGCCTCTCAAGTGATGGAAAAGTATATAAACACCGAATTATTAAAATTTCTTTAAAAAAAACACAGTCTAATCCACGACAGGCAGTATGGATTCCGTCGGCGTAGATCAACCGCCGACCTCCTTCCCTCTGTCACCCATTCTTGGAACAAGTCTATGTAACAACACGGTGAATCCCAGATTGTCGCTCTAGACATATCCAAAGCATTCGACCAGGTCTGGCACGCAGCACTGCTCAATAAACTTCCGGCCTATGGCCTACCACCAAACCTCTGTACCTGGACAGCAAATTTCCTCTCCAACCTGAGCATTTCTATTGTCGTGGATGGCCATTCCTCTAAACTGTATCCAATTAATGCAGGAGTTCCTCAAGGTTCAGCTTTAGCCCCTACTTTGTTTCTTCTCCACATCAATGACCTCCTCTCGAACACATCCAACCCAGTTCACAGTTACGCGGACGACAGCACCATCCACTCAAATATACAAGATTCTAAGCCTGTTTCTTTAGCCCAATTAGATGATTATCGCAGACTTATGGAGAGTTCTGTCTCCGCTGATCTCAAAAAATATTAGACTGGGGAAGTATAAATCTTGTACAATTCAACCCCACCAAATCACAGTCTTGCTTTCTTTCTCATAAGAGATACAACAACCCATCACAATGAACAACCTAGTTATTCAAAGTAATGAGTCCTTTTCACTTGTTGGCATTTCTGTGGATCGAAATCTCAATTGGCCCCAACATGTCACATCATTGCAGAAGCGGCTGCTAAGAAATTAGGTTTCTTCTTCCGGGCTCGCAAATACTTTTCACCAGCTAATCTCTATACCTTATGAACTTCACAAATAAGACCAAACCTCGAATACTGCTGCCACATCTGGGGTGCTGCTGCCGCTTCTACACTCGCTATCCTGGAATTCATTCAGAAGAGAGCCATACGTCTCATCGGTGACCCTACCCTCCCCCAAAGGCTGCCATCCATTGCCCACCGACGTGCCGTTGGTGGCATATCTCTCTTTTATAGATATCTGCACGGGCACTGCTCAGATGAACTTTCTTCCATAGTTCCTCCACCTGCTGCACCCAGCAGATCTACCAGGGTAACAGAGCGAATGCACTCTTTTACTGTCCAGGTCACCAGACATAGAACATCTTGTTATGCCCGCTCTTTTGTCCCGAGCACTTCCAAGTTGTGGAATTCCTTGCCGGCACATGTTTTTCCTTCTCCCCCGAACCACCAAACCATCAAGTCCAGAATTAGAAAGTTGCCTCTTTCCTCCTTGTCGACACCCACGGTACGATCGTATTAAGGCTGTAAGCCCTCGTGGTGTGTTCTTGAAATATATAAAAAAAGACAGACATACAGACCGACAGACCTAGAAACAAAAAAAATCGTTCCCAAATCATGTTTTCTTTATGTTTTTATACTTTTTACGACGTTGAAGCGAAAAAAATTTTTTGTCGCCGATGCGATACTTCCACACGTTGTGACGATGTGGAACTCAAATTAAATAAATATTGTTTGCAACAAGGACAATGTTGGCTTATTTTAGCAAAATGTTAGTAAACAAGTTTGTATGTACGTCTCGTACTAGCATAAATTAAAATTATTTTGTGATTTCAAAATAAGTAAGCTCGTTTTAATTATAAGTATAAAATAATTAGTTTTAAAGTCCGTCAGTATTTAAATTATTTGGGACTTCGTGTGAACTTATATTTTACACTTTCGTACGATAATTAGCATAAACTCATTTGGCTGAATAGCGTTTTACTCCATAATGAGTTTACGTCAAGCAGAGCCAATTAAAGCCAACAAATTACGTCTTCCAATGATAATGGCTTCATGCAATAATGTATATTAAAAGAAAATGGCACCTGCATTATTACTGTGAAGGTTTCTGAAAATCATCACTGCATAATTCCATTTAATTTTAAAAAAAAACTGTGGACGCAGCAAGCGCGTTATGGAAGTGAATTTTCATAAAAATGTTTTTAATTACAAATATATCGCTCTAATGCGAACAGGCATCAATTTGGTTACCGGCATAACCTATATAGTAGGAACAATGTATCATATTTTATCAAAATAATTATTTGAAAATGTACAAAAATTTTCGGAAAATAAACTTTAAATGTTTCTGAGAAAACTGGTCTCCTACCCAATGAACCTTAGGTTTATAGCAAATTGAGTTATTGAAATTTGAAACATTTAATGAAAATTCGCAACCAAAACGCCCTTGCTGTGTTCATAAAAAAAATTTCCGAAAATACAGTTAAATGTTGGTTTCCTAACCAAAAAAACTTACGTTAATAGCAAATGAGTTATTGAAATTTGGAGGATTTAATGAAAATTTGCTACTTACTGCGTCCAGATTTTTTCTTACAAACATGCATCATATTTCGATAAAAAATGCTAAAATGCACTAACGAATTTGTTCTACGAAAATTAGCTTAAAATTATAGACCGTTAAACCATAAACTTCACTAAACCTACAGCGACAGCATCAACTTAACTAAACCGACAGCCAAAGCGTCAGAGAAAGTGTCTATTTGAAATGAATTTTCTGGGAACATTTTAGTAAAATGAAGGACAATGACGATTGAAACTAAGACTTCAGGCTTTGTAAAACATTATTCTTGAGACATTTTCCTTCCATAGCTCATATTAGTTTCAGGTTCATTGCCTAAATATTACCAATTTTGACGTTTAAAATCGCGACTTTTGACGTTTTGAGGAAAATCCAAATTTATTTTTCTTTAAATGCCTGTAACTTTTTTGTTCTTTAACCTACAGACTTAAATTTTGGTAGATAACTTACCTATAATGATATAAACCCGCGTATGAAATGTGGTTGCCGATTTTGACGTTTTAAATCGCAACTTTGACGTTTTACTTTTCTTTAAATGTCTTTTTGTCTTTTGACCTACATAGCTAAATTTTGGTAGATAACTTACCTATAAGGATATTAACCCGCGTACCAAATTTAGTTGCCCTTACTTTGTTAATTCCGGATTTCGATTTTTTTCGAAGAAAACAAAAATTTTCCGGGAAAACCTAAGCGGATTTTCCTGGCTAACGAACTTATTCAATCCACTTGCGAAAGGAAGGTACTCAATAAGTTTTATCAAAATCGGTCCATTATTTTTTAAGTTATAGGTGTGACACAAAGATATATATATATATATATATATATATATATATATATATATATATATATATATATATATATATATATATATATATATATATATATATATATATATATATATATAAACATATAAAGTCTGAAACCGACCTCGGATTTGGGTTCCAGGGGTCCTAAATAGCGCTCATTTGAAGAAATTGTTTCAAAATTCGAAAGTCGGGATCTCCCTATTAGTGAATTTTTTAAGAAAATTCACTAAAAACGAAAAAGTAAATTTATCAAATAAACGGTGGAAGTTATAAACCTAGTTTGAACAAAAGGGGATTACATTTTTCCCAAAATTATAAATATTTAAACGCCCGTTACCCGATTAAAGTCGTGCGTACCTATGATAAGCTACGAGGCCACAGACCAATAGAGTCAAGTGTCAAACATAAAACACTCCTTCCTTCGTTGGGCGTTAAAAATACAAACCAGAAACAGTAATATTGGGTCACCTATATTCTGTAGCATGTAACCCGTACAGGGCAATACAAATAAAATTCTACAATCCTCAACCTTTTCATTCTGTGAAATTTAATTTATACCGAGTGACCGCAGATCGTTTGTCAATCCATCGAGGATAGTGGGAGATTATTTTTACTTCCATATCGTCAATACATGTGGAAGTATGGCATCGGAGATAAATTTCAAATTTTCGTTTCTCTTAAACGCCGTAAAAAGTGTCTAAACATATAGAAAATGTGATTTGGAAAAAAAGACTTTTTTATCTGTCAGTCTGTATAGCTGTGCCACGATAACTTTAGAACGAATTGATATATCGGCTTCAAATTTGATACAGAGTTAGCACCTGATAAGCGAACTGTTCGGATTGTTTTTGGTTAAAATCGCTCTAGGGGGTAGGGGATGAATGGGGGATGATTTGGTGAAAAACGACGCTTTTTCGTTAAAACTCGAGTAAGGGCGGCAAGGCTGCGGACGAGCCCTGTGGGACAAAAAAAATATAACGTTTTAGGGTTTGTTTATTAAAATACTTTCAATTTCATCAAACATCTGGTATTCTGTGCTGATATTAAATTAAGGGATGTGCAGGGGTGAAAGATCAGTTACAGAAATGTCCAATTTTGTTTCCTTAAAATGCGTAAAAAGTCTCAAAACATATAGAAAACTTGATTCTGGGACGATTTTTTTAATCTGTCGGTCGATCGGTCTGTCGGTCTGTACGTCTGTCTGTTAGTAGGCGCAATAAAGCTTTCGAACGGATCGATATATTAGCTTCAAATTTGGCATCCAGTTAGCATCCGACAAACGAACGCTTCAAATTGTTTTTGGGTAAGATCACTTAATGGAGTAACGGATAAATAAGAGTTGATTTGGTGAAAATTGATATTTTTTCGTTAAAACTCGAGTAATATAACGTTTAAGAAGTTTATGGGTGCAGAAATATGAATATTTTCTCTGTGTTCAAGTCATGGACACTAAATTCATTTCATGAGAACGTCGTTCTGAGGAGACTAGATTATCACAGCTATGTGGAAGTTATGATTCAATTTGCAGCACTATTTATTCATCATATGCGGCGTGCTTTTTTATCACTGGGAAAAAAGTTTTGTTAATCGTAATTTTTTTTGGTACTAAATGCTGATCATACATTCGTTTGCAAATTAAAAACTTAATCATTTGCTGGTAATTGTAACTTCTTGTAAAATAACACAGAGCGTTTTGTAACTGAGATACGTACTAAGGAGTACATATACCTTCGGATGTTGCAAAGCAACATATAACACCCTCATGATCTTAAGGACACAAATTATCAGTTTCCACATGTGTCATGAACTTTCTGCATTGTTGTGTTCACTCATTTACCTCAAAGTACCCAACAATCGTACATGAGGGCATCGCATTTACTCCCCGTGGTTTGACTCTGAAGTTATCAATATTATAATAAAAATTGTATTACTAAATTAAAGTTAAATAGCAAACATGTTTTTTTAAGAAAGGAGGCATCAATCTATATAGTAGAAACAATGTGCCATGTGTCATCAACATAACTTTATTGTTTGAAAATGTACAAAAATTTCCGAAAGTAAACTTAAATTGTTCCCGAAAAAGACTGGTTTCCTGGTCAAGCTTATAGGTTAATAGCAAATTGAGCTATTCAAATTTGAAGCATTTAATAAAAATTGGCTACCATAACGCACTTGCTGCGTCCCGAATTTCTTTTCTTACAAAGATGTATTATATTTCGATGGAAAATGCAAAAATGCAATAACATAGGGCATGTTCGATTAAAAAAAAAGATAATTTGAATCACCAACGACTTATGGGCCAGCCTGTAATTGTGGAAATGTTGTTTAAGATGTAGCTCAAGACACCCTATAATTAATGTATACCTTTTTTTTCGTAACTTGCATAATAACGGATATATTGAGCTTTAATGATTTTTTACGAAAATTTTACAAAAATGATATACCATTAAACGATAAACTCTATAGCCAACACAACTGCCAAAACATCAGAGAAAGGGTCTATTTTAAATGAATTTTCTGGGAATATTTTAGTAAAATGAAGGACAATGACGATTGAAACTAAGAGTTCAGGCTTTGTAAAGCATTCTTCTTAAGACATTTTCTTTCCATAGCTCATATTAATTTCAGGTTCATTACCTAAATATTACCAATTTTGACGTTTTGAGGAAAACCCAAATTTATTTTTGTTTAAATGCCTGTAACTTTTTGTCCTTTAACCTACAGAGCTAAATTTTGGTAAGTAGCTTAACTATGATGATATAAACCCGAATGCCAAATTTGGTTGCCCTTACTTTGTTAATTCCGGAGATATAATTTTTTTTTGAATAAAAACTCAAAATTTTCCCGCAAAACCTCGTCCGATTTTCCTGACTAACAAACTTGTCTAAGCCATTTACAAAAGGAAGGTATGTGCTAAATTTTATCAAAATCGGCCCATTATTTTTTGAGTTATCGGTGTGATACATATACATATACATATATATATATATATATATATATATATATATATATATATATATATATATATATATATATATATATATATACATATAAAAATTGAAACTGACCCCGGATATGGGTTCTAGGGGTCCTAGTTCGCGCTCATTTGCAAAAATTTTTTCAAAATTCAAAAGTCGGGATCTCCCCATTAGTGAATTTTTTCTACGAAAACTCACTAAAAATAACGTTTTAAGGGATGAACTGATCTCGCAGACTGCGAGGACTTCAAGCTTTAAAAATCTTCGCCGCAGACTAATAATATTCATGTTGAATCAAGTGGCTCCTGGAGGTTTATTAGCTTCGAAAAAGTGAGTCAAGTTATTCTGTACTCTCATAAGGGGGGTACTGGGGTGATGCGGATTCATCGAATGCCTTTGAGGAGTTTTTCCAAATTTCTTGCTTGGGTGGTCTAGCAACGTGTTGGTGTTCTCATTTCCCTGTTTTGTATTTTGAATCTTCAAGGTGTCGGGGAATCAGCTCTTGTAATTGTGTTTTTTGTTTATATTTATAATTTATGAGAAAGCCAGATCATATAGTTTTAAAGTATGCTACACTGGAGCACCTACAACTATGCTCAAAACTTTTGCATTTTTAAAATTCATAAGTAATCAATCACGTCACAGTGTAACATTGCATTCGTCGTTATGTAACATCCAAAAACATCAGGCATCCTCTTCTTAATTAGTATTTCAAGTAAAAAACAAATCTAAATTCAACATGATAATGGTTATAATAACTTTTCTCAGATGAATGTCTTAATAAGGTGGTACGTCTGCTTAATATTTATTAAAATCTCTCTTCTCAAGACTTTATTAGTCACGAAACCGGTCCAGCCTACTTTAAAAATTAAGACAGCTTTAATTTATTTGGGTGATTATCACATATTTTATTTACTGTTCCTTAAAATATCCAATCAGCTCGCAAACGCCCGGTCATTAAATTTAATCTAGATTAATAATTATGATATTTAAAAGCAAGAAAATATGGTTAGCATATTTTAAATTGTTGGCTATAAATTTTAAGCAGCATACTTATAATATAGAAACTCGACAAAGTTTTTCGGTTAAAGGTATCATGTAGAGAAGCCAGATATTTCTTTTGAAAGTACTGTCAATTGATGTGTTGCCAGAAAATTCAGAATTCCATAATCTTTTCCTAATGTTGAATATGTTTCTAGTGGAAAGCTGTCTTACAGGTCACAAGTTACAAATGTCAATGTGTCCTTCAGATCAGAATTCCGAATATAAAAAAAAAGTCATCCAAATGCGGAATGAGACTGGATATCGAGGTAAAACAAAAGCGGTGACACAAAACACCTCAAACGTACATAAACTTATTTCTACGAGGGTCGATCAATAAGTACCCGAAGTCGACTACTGGCTATGGGGATCCACCACCATGACAACTGTGTTATACTGGTTCAATGAATTTAAACAGGTCGCACATCTGTTTTTGATAAGGAGCGGCCAGGCCGCCCGGCAGGCGTGGCAACCGAATAAATCGTTGAAAGAGTCCAATACATGATTCTCGCTGGTTTCCGGACTACAGTGCGCGAAGTATCAGAGGCCGTAGGCGTGTTGTACGGAACGTCGCGATCATTTACAGTGGACAACAAGCGGATACGGCTGTCAATATCGAAGGAGTGTTTGGACAGCTTTCAGCAAAATTTGGAGGAGTTTTTGCCTCGAGTCGTCACCGTTGATAAAACCTGGATACATTGTTATACGCCAGAGACAAAGCGACAGCCAAAACAATAGATTTTTTGGATGAATCTGCTGCGAAGAAGGCAAAGACAGTTTCTTTGGCCACAAAAGTAGTGGCCACGATTTGTTGGTATTTGAAAGGAATAATCCTCATGGACTTTTTACAGAAAAGAATGACGATCACAGGATAGTACTACAGTGAATTCTTGCACCGATTAAATAAGAAATTGTCGAATATACGGCCCTATTTGGCTACGAGAAAGGTGTGTTTCACCACGATAACGCACCTGTACATTCATCCGAAAATGTCGCGGGCAAACTGCATGAACTGCGCTACAAATTGCTGCTGCACCCACCGTACTCACCCGACCTGACTCCCTGTTATTTTTTCCTTTTCGCTAACATGAATACATGAGGGGGAGGGGAGGACGGAATATCTGCTCAAACGTATCACCGAGTAAGAAGCATATATGAAGAGTTTGACAAATTGTATTTTTGAAATGGCAAAAACGTTGGGAAAGTCCTGAAAGGAGATTACGTTGACGAATAAAAAATTCTGAAAGGCTTGCAGGTATTTATTGACCGACTCTCGTAGATCATCAAACCCTTAATGAAATTTTAATTAAGATACGTTTATCTTGTTTCTTTATTCACTTACTTATTAGTATGTAGATAATCGTGGTTATCAACATTAGTGGCTATAAAAGATAAGCTAACATAAAAAGTTTGAACGTAACAAGTGCATTGTGGTAGCGAATTTTCATAGAAATGGTCTAAACATTGTTTTTAAGAAGCACCAAGAACTAATATTTGTCAGTAATATTTAATGGATTTTGTTTAACAGGAAAATATTTAGGTCTGTGCCCTCTTGTGAACTTCATTGCCACCAACATTTTTCATATGAGATATACAAAATGTACAAAAGAAAAGCCAAATTTTTCCTGAAAAACTGGTCCGATCTTCCTCGATAACGAACCTATCCAAGCCACTTATACCAGAAAGCTACCTGCCCAATGTTATCTGAATCGGCATATTAGTTTCTGAATTATCGGTGTGTTACATATACGTATATATATATATATATATATATATATATATATATATATATATATATATATATATATATATATATATATATAAAGTTCGTGTCAAATTAACACTTCTTCAAAAGCTTACAAAAAACAACAACTTTGAACAAACAATCCAGTTATAAAACATCAATTATCTTACCAATAACTGAACTAAAGTTAAAACTGTCAGGCACAAAAAGAGGCACTACATTGCAACCTGTTGCCTCATATCCAAGCTTGGATGTATTGCACTTAAAGGAGATACACACATACACAAGAACAATTGTTTCTAAAAAACGCGATTACATCTTACTTTTGGGAAAAATACATTGTGGGATCTTAGAAGAGGAAAAATATTATCTTATTTCACGTGTTATACTACTGTAATGAAATGTTTTTTCATCCTTCATGACAACTGACAGATATCCCAAACCAAACCATAGCGGTTGGACATAAAATAACAACCACACAGTTAACCGTGAACACAGAATAACTATACAATTCAAGGGAGGAGAAGCAAACTCCCATTGACTCAACAAAAGTCAACTGAAAAGTGCGACATATAAAGTGAAAACTCTGGAATGAGAATTTATGTTAACGCAGATAAGGGTAATAAGGTTGTAATCTGAGACAAAAAGGATTATCAAGATAGAGTGAGTAATGCAATAGAGGCAGGATTGTATAGACAACTAAATAAAAACCCGCTTCCAAAAATGATTACCTAGGAGAACAGTTTAAAGTGTTGTCACAACCTTATCACAAAAGACTTAGATGGTTACACCTTTGAAATCCCAAAGTCGCAAAAAATATTATCCCCAGAAATTCATAAACCGGAAAAATCAATGAGACCTTTCGGCTATAGATTCTCCGACATATCATCTAGCGAAGTGGTTGTCAAATGAGTTTAAAAACTTGCATGTTAAACAAAAAGGTTTTTCAGTGTTAAAATCACTTGAATTCATTAATAAAGTTAAATATTCCAAATTGGTTGAAGGCAAGGTTTTGATATCATTTGATGTAGCGTCTTTATTTCCTAGCGTGCCCACGAAACAAACGCTAACGTATTTAGAACAGTTGTTGAAATGAAACAACATAAGTAAAGAGGTTTGCAGAGAATATTTAGCTTTAACAAAACTTTGTATAAAACAAAATATTTTTCAATTTAACAATGAGTTCTTTTAACAAACTTAAGGCACGGCAATGGGCTACTCAATCTCTCCATTCATGCGGGCCTTTTCACGAGTAGATTTGAGACGGATATAGAAAATGAAAGTGGGTATATTCCTGGAGTATGATTTCGTTATGTGGACGATATTTTTGCAGTGGTTAACACAAATATACGCAAAATAGATGATTTTATTAAAAGACCTAAGTGTCAATTTGATTCAATAAAATTCACTCACGAATTATAAGTCAACAGTAAACTTTCTAGATATACTAGTCATTAAAATTAATGACTCTCTTGAATTCGATGTCCAGAGGAAGGTACCTACCACTCTAAGTTACATTCCAAATTATTTACATCATACGTTTGCACAAAAAAAACGGTCGGTTTAAATTTCTTAGTAAATATATAAATAAGATTTCTCTTAAGTAAAAGTAAATATAGCAGAAGATTAGAGTACACTAAAAACGTCGCTGAATATAACGTATACTTGGATTGCTTAGTCTACAAATTAATTCATAGACACAAAACAAAGAAAATGTTAGCGGAATGCACGACATTCAGGAAAGATAACATATAGAAAAAAATGTGTGTGCTTGCCTGTTGAGCCGCGCATCACAAGGGGTCTCGTGAGCATTTTAATAAAGCCGATTTGCATCTAACTTTTTCGACAATGAAATAATTTAAAAAATTTATTAGGTAATACGAAAGATAAAGATAAATTCACTGACATGTCGAGTATCTATGAGATAAATTGTAAAGATTGTTTTTCTTACATACGTTGGGCAGACTAAGAGAACCATTGAGACTAGATTCAGGGAACATCTCGCACAGCTGAGATGTGGAAGTGTAAGCAAGTCATGCATGGCACAACATATTTTGGATAATAACCACCATATAGATAAAGAGAATCTGAAACTTATCAAAAATGTCAGACAACCAGCTAGATGCGTAAGAAAGTATTTATATTTCTAAGGCAATAAAAAACACAATTTCCTTAAAACGAGCACCGCCACTGATTTAGAGTCCCTTGTTTGCCCTCTGACTTTGATGCAGACAAATATTCCGAAACTTGCCAGGTAAAGGTATAAAGAAAGTTCAAAACCTCGCCCGGCAATTAAAACAAAACTAAGACTCGGTATAAAAGGTGATGTTTAGTAGTAAGTAGTTTAGATTCAATCGGCTCAGGATCACGGGATAAAAGGAGAGCTCTCCTGGTCTATCATCAAGTCATGACAAGTGAAGTAGTTTAGAATTTTCATCCTCTGATGACGCTAACTTTGTAAGTGAAGCGTTTTCAAAGGATGTTTTGTGGTGATTTGGGTACTCCCAGTGTACTTATTAGAATCACAAACATAGATAATTTTTCTATTATTTTTTTTACAGAGATTATTATTCTGGGCAGAATATTTGTTATATCCACTAGCAGTTGAGCTGGCATCTTAAGGTTGTTAATAATGAAAATCTACCTACCGAAACAAAACAAAATTGAGCGTCTTTTCAAAGCTGGGTCACTGAATAAACGAATCTGTCCGGGTTGCTTCTCACCCACCACTTAGGTACAAATAAGGCAAGTTTTTCGAAAATGCTATATCTTTGAAACTCTTTAATTGATTTTTACGAAATCTAACTCATCTATTGCTACTATAGATGCAATGCCCCAAAATTAATTTTGGTTAAACGATTGTAATCCACATAGGATAAGCGAAGATGGACGCAATAAACCTTTTAGTCGTCAATAGTCTTTGTAATCAACAGAATGTCACATCATGTCAGTGATGTATCTGTAGAGTACATTAAAAACGATATATTCCCTGAATGTAGTCTCAATGAATCTCTTAGTCTGTCCAAAGTATAATAATTAAATAAGTCAAAGAAAATAAATTTAACTATTCTTTCAAAAAAGTTGTAATAAGATAATGAGTTGATGTATGTCGATACTTTCGTTGTGTAGTCTGCTTTATTACTGTTATTGTTTAGTTACTTTATTGTTGTAACTGTTATTATAGTTATTATAGGCTAGTTCTCTTTTTATGTTATATATTGACATAGATCACGTAGACATTTTGAAAGCCTCATCTGTCATGTGTGTTTCATTTTGTTTTCAATTTGATTAATTTTTTTAACAAAACATCTTAATATAGCAATAGTTCTTTATTTGTAGTTGTAACGATTTCGTACTTATTCAATTTTTATCTGTCTGAGAATGCTCTCAAGCAACGTGGCTAGTCACAGAAATGTTGAAGAACATCCGAAAACATCTATAATTCATAAGGGCCTCTTGCTCCAGTTAGCTTACGCGCTGGCTACGCCCTTCACCTACAGAAACGAAACCCAACAGTGAAGCCGGGGAAGTAGTCTCCAAGTCTGTATGTAGTATGGATGTATGGATCAGTTTGACCAAGTAAGGGCAACAACAATAAATGAAAAAAAATGTACATGCTTTGGAATGAATTTTCTATCAGCCTCTTAAATTTAAAATGTGTGTGTGTTATGTAATAAAGAATTTGTTCCTTGGCACTTGCTGCGTCAAGATTTTTTCATATAGTTTTAGTAACAGTTTTAGTTTATTTACAATTTGTGGGACTGTTTAAAGGACTTACTTTTTAGCTTTCTGAAAAATTGAGATGTTGCGCATTTGCTAAATTGCTTTATAATTAGTAGGCAATTAGTATGTTAAAACATAAAATAAGTGTGAAATTTTGCAATAATTGCCTGCTATCTTATGTGCCGCAGTAATTAGTCTATATATACATCAAATTTCCATTTGCTTTTACATAAACATTGTATGGTAATCAAAACTTGCTAGTTTAAATACTTCTATATTTAGCTAACATGGCAACTGTTTTGCAGGGCTCTGGCAAAGCAACTTACAAGCTGTATTTTAAGAATGGGGTAAGAGATGTACATTATTGCATTTGCTTTTCAGTATAGAGCTGGACTAAGTCTAATGGAGAGTGAATTGCAGTGGATGAGGCATCGTATGAACTTTTGGGCAACTCAGAAAATCTGGAGTTTGTCGACGAATTTCTTTAATGTTCTTATGCGTCTGACCAGCTTCAAATGCCTTCCAACATTGTTTTAGATATAAAGCTAAAAATTATCCACTGAAATAAGATAGTTAGACATACTGCTAAACACCAAACAAATTAAACTGATGTGCCTTAGAACTATTAAAAACACCCTGTTAAAAGTGAGCGACGATAATATTGAAACATTGAGTTTCATTATCTGAGATACCTCACAACTAAAATAGGAGGAATTCAACTGACGCTTATAGCAGAAAAGGAACAAAGCAAGCGTCTGGTATGTTACACAAAGTTTTTGAGCAAAACGCCCAAATATCAGACTATCCAAACTCAAGCTGTTCAACCTAAACCTCAAGTCGGTGTTGCTGTAAGCCTGGAAACCTATTAAATCGCCTGGAATACTAATTTACACACAAAATCCTGTTTATTCGGTGGTTTGATCATATAGGCAATGAGAAAGTGCTGAATATATCTCAAAATAAAAATACCATGAACGAAATTAAGCTCAGGGAGTGCGAGTGGATAGGACAGAGATAAGCTGAATGTAAAATAACGTTGACAGACATAGGTAATTGAGTAAAAGTCGCAAGGCTCAAGAAGAAGATGACGTCCGGCAACCATATGGAAAAGAAAGTTTTGGCAAGGTGGGGGAAATTCTTATAGTAAATTACAGAATTAAGAAGGATAGATTCTGCTGACGTAACCTACAAGAAGTCATGCTTCACCAAGAAGCAACAGAAAATATTATTTTATTTCGTTTACTATGTTTAACAGAATAGTTATGCTTTGTTTAAAGAAATAGTTTACTTCGTTTAATATTAGGAATAACGGGAGCTGTGGCAGCATGTCCTACACCTGCAATACAGGCAATGCTAAATATCACTCCACTGCAGATAGAAGGCAAGCAGCACTATGAACCTCAAGATTATTTCAAGCAGACAAATTCAAACCAGAAGACTTGGTTAGCCACTTAAAGTTCCTGGTAATTATTCAATTGGAGTCACTCGCCAAACCAATGGATCAAATGTCAGCTAAACTGGACTTTATAGTTCCATTCGACGTGGTCACCAGTGACCGCCAAGCATGGAGCATAGACAATAAATGCTAATAAGCCACTCATCTGTGTGTTGCACAGACAAGTCCAAGCAAATAGAAGAAGCAGGGCTGGGAATAAGAGGATCTAACTTTAGACTCGCTAAGTCACTAAAAAAAAATTCCGGCATCTTCTAATCAGAAATTATTTTTATAAATCTGTGTGAAAGGTACGCATATAAGAGAAATATAGAGATTTACATACCCTCAGACAGTCAGGCAGTACTAGAGACTCTGACATCTTTCAAAACCGAGTCTAAGCTGACTTGGAACTGCAAAAAATCCTTAAAGCAACCAGCTACGAGCAACAAAGTAACTTTAATGCGTGTACCAGGGCATCAAGGTATTGAACGAAATGAGGAAGCAGATAGCCTTGCAAAACGGGTAGCAACAATAATATTCCTAGATCCAAAGCCGTATTGTGGACTAACAACAATTCACGTAAGAAATGAACTTGATACTGGGGAGATGAACCAAATGCTGTCATACTGAAGGAAAATTCCAGGCTTAAAGCGGGCAAAACGATTCATCACCATATCAACAGGGAAGTCTGAACTCTTTCTTAGATTGGACAGGACCGACTCGAGAATATTCCCGGGATTTTCACAGGACCGTCCCAGTAAGGTATCACCGTATGAATATGGGTAAGGCGGACAGTGAAAACTGCAGATACTGCACTGAAGCAGCAGAAACAACGGAACACTATGCAACTGCATGGCTCAGTTCTGCAAAATGCGAAAATGCATTGGATGGGTGACTTTAACACCCCAGGGAATAGGAAAAATAGCACCAAAAAAAAAGAGAAGAGAAAGAGAGCAGACTCTATGAAAGGTCTGAACATTCTGGGCAACTATTAGAAAAGAGAGTTGTGCACAAAAGACCCATTGGGGTCGCAGAGCTGAGAGCCAAAAATTAAACAATCTACAACAGCCATAAAACCAAGGGAACTGAAAGATACGTTACTTCAAATGCAAACGAATCTACTACCTTACAAATAAGCTAAAACCACTACCGCTAACTACTCAAACATCTAGACATACGGCCAAAAGCAAAGATCCACGTTACCAGGCACTGAAAAGCCTCTAGTTACGAGAGCCATTTTTACCAAATCGAAACCCCATATAAACGTAAAAAGTAACAATAGAAAATATTCAAGCAGCATTAGAACCCGTCAAAAATAAAAGAATCAAGATCCCCGCATCTCCCTTAAACTTTACTGCTATCTGTGACTTTCTAGATAATGCCTTAAACTCGAATTATCTTAGTTTTCCTGTGCAAAATTATAGAGATGAGGCTTCCATAACTACAATATTTTAATATGTGTCCACGACGACATGCATAATGTACATATAAACACTTTTGTGCGAAGGTTTTGATAAAAAATTGGCATCAATTTCAAAGCATCCTAATACTTGTTTATTTAGAACCAATTAATAGTTTTTCTTTTTTCAGAGCTCGGTTTTTGATGGCGGCTCTACTTTCCTTAGTAATTATTTGAGACTTGTAATCTAATATATAGTTTAAATATATTGCTTCAAAAATACATTGTGTTTTGTTTTATTTTCTAAATGTTATATCAGTACCTTATTTCTTAATAAAAAAAGTGCTGCAAATTGAATCATAACTTCCACATAGTTGTGTTAGACATTCTCATGGAATGAATTTAGGGCCCATGACTTGACCACAAAGAAAATATGTGTATTCCTGTACCCATGAACTTTTGAAACGTTATATTACTCGAGTTTTATTGAAAAAATGTAAATTTTCACCAAATCCCTCCTTATTTATCCCCTACCGATCTTACCCAAAAACAATTCGAGCGTTCCTTTGTCGGGTGCTAACTGGATACCAAATTTGAAGATGCTATCTTAATTCATTCGAAAGTTATTGCGCCTATTAACAGACAGACGTGCATGCCGACAGACAAAGAATCAAGTTTTCCAAATGTTTTGAGACTTTTTACACGATTTTAACCAAAAACAATCTAAACCGTTCGTTTGCCTAATGCTAACTGTGTACCAAATTTGAAGACGATGTCTCAATTCGTTCTAAAGTTATCGTGGATACAAACAGACAGACATTCAGGCCGACAGACCGACAGATCGACGGACAAAAAGAATTTCGTTCCAAAATTATGTTTATATATGTTTTGATACTTATTAGGACGTTTAAGCGAAAACAAAATGAAATCGACACGTTGTAACGATGTGGAAGTAAAATAAAAAGTAAGCTGTTTTTTTTCTCAAAATCCCTAAACTCTATAATGAAATAAGACCATTATTTTGCTATTTTCGAACAGGGTACTTCAAGTTAAATCATAACTTCTACATACTTGTGATAATTTACTCTCATCAGAAAGATATTATCATGAAATGAATTTAGGGTACATGACTTGACCACAAAGAAAGCATTCGCATTCCTGTACCAATAAACTTGTAAAACGTTATATTCCTCGAGTTTAAAAAAATGTCAATTTTCACCAAATCACCCTTCATGTATCTCCTACTCCCTGAAGCGATCTTACTTAAAAACAATTCGAAGCGTTCCTTTGTCGGGTGCTAACTGGATACCAAATTTAAAGATGACATCTCATTTTGTTCGAAAGTTATTGCGCCTACTAACAGACAGGCGTACAGGCCGACAAACCGAGCGCTCGCAGACCGACAGACAAAAAGAAATGTCGTTCCAGAATCAATATATATCTGAGAGTTTCTACGCCGTTTTAGCAAAAAAAAATCGAAATTTCTGTTACCGATATTCTAGTCCCACACTTTCAACCACTAACTTAATTTTAGGACAGAATACCAGATCTTTGATGAAATTGAGAGTTTTCTGATAAACAAACCCTAAAGCGTTATATTATTCGAGTTTTAATGAAAAAATGTCAATTTTCACCTAATCATCCCCCATTCACATACTAGAGCGATTTTACCCCAAAACAATCTGAACCGTTAGCTTATCGCATGATAACTGTATACCAAATTTGAAGACGATATTTATATTCGTTGTAAAGTTAACAGGCAGATATATAGACTGACAGACAAAAAAAAATTGTCCCCAAATCATGTTTTCTATATGTTTGGACACGTTTTACAATGTTTAAGCGATTTTTTAAAATTTTTGTAACCGATGCCATACTTCCAAGCGTATTGACGATGTGGAAGTAAAAATGATTCAACTTGTCAATCAGTGCTTTCTGATCAAAAGCGTAAAACATTGGGCTTTCTTGACCTCAGAGTAAAGATAATTTAATTCTCTTTACACATCTATATCAGAAAAATCGTTAGACGATTAGTATCGTTTGCTATGCACAGTGATAAATTTTATATCCGATATCTAAAGGAAACCTACAAAGGTGAGACAAGTTATCTGACACTATGAATAAACAGCCTCTCTTGTCGTGAATTTAAATTTACAATCAAGATAGTTTTGCATGTTGTTAGAAATATGTGTATACATAAAAGTTCAGCAATGGCAAAGCTCTGGTATGCATTACATAATTTTATAGACTAGTATACGATCGCTGTATACAAACACAGAACTTATTGGTCTTAAATAACAGGATATTATCAAAGCTTTTAACATTTATGTACTATCAATATATATTTCTTGCTGTTTATATATTTTTAAGACGTTTGCTTTGTAATAGAGGGGTAAGTGAGCTTGTTTGGATAAATATGCTTCATTAACAAAATTCACTACTAGAGAGATAACTCAAAAGATACTCAACTGTTTTAAATGAAACTTGACACATATCTTTATTTTGTTAATATATTGGACGAGTTTGAAAATGTAACGGACATTTTTCCCCCCAAAATAATGCCAAAATTATTTTTCGATACGCTATATTTTTGAAACTGTTGTGAATTTTAAGTAATGTTGTTTACAAAATTTGGAATTTTTTGAAAATTAAA
Source organism: Tillus elongatus (assembly GCA_964006375.1). NCBI lineage: Eukaryota > Metazoa > Arthropoda > Insecta > Coleoptera > Cleridae > Tillus > Tillus elongatus. The sequence goes on from OZ023262.1 coordinate 234,516,095, forward strand.
AATAAGATCTGGAATACATGAATGAAACGACTTTAAATGGTTAAGTCCAATGCCTGATAAAAACAAAGCAGTTGGCTTCCATGCGTTAGTTGATACATGCTACAGGATCAATCATAATTCAACGATAATCAAACAATACATATTACACGCGTATAACATACTACCAGAACTAGTGACGGAGAAATTTCGGCCACTAATATCCAGAAAACCGATTAAATCGTTTATCACCACATACAACATTAGAATGACAGATGACATGAAATTTAGAATTTGTGAAGTAATTGTTTTTTAAGTGGCAGATTCAATGAAATGTTTAAAATGCACTCTATTGGAGCTAAATGAAAGGCCCCAATTGCAATTTTGGACTAAAAATATAGTATATAGTGGAAATATCGAGGTTTAAGAAAGACACTTAAGAACACTTTAAAGAAACTATCGCTTTTATAAATAAAATATAACGTTTTTGCCAAACCATGATTTGACAATTTTTTGTCACAGAATTTGTACAACACTCGTCGGCTAGAATAGATATCCAAGAATGCCTACATTTAAGGCTTTTTGGATTTTTAAATAAAAACTTGGTTCAAACTAAAACGTAGTATATGACATTCCTTAATTATTTCGTCAAAATGGCTGCTGAAAGTAGCGACTGTCGCAATCATTTGTAAATCACTACTGTAACGTACTTGCTGCGTCCCGATCTTTTTTAAATTACAGTCGCGAACGTATGCCTGTCATATTGGTTATATTTTGTTAAATCCGGCAGACAAATTTCAACAAAATTGGTCTATTGGCCCCTGAGACACAAACATTTTTTCATATTAATTCTCACTGTCAATTTACCAACAAAGAAGCCTTCATTAATGGAAAAGTTAGATATTTAACAGTTTTAACTTATCCTTCGATGAAAGCGATCAGAAATTATAAAGTTATGTTGTAGTTAACTAAATTTACTTGGATTAGTCGAAAAGTATTATGTTATTTGGCTTATAACATTAGAAAATTAGCATTTTCTTCTATTTTGAGTAAATTTTCGTAGAACCCTAAGGCCACTTTCAATTCCTATATGTTTATATATATATATATATATATATATATATATATATATATATATATATATATATATATATATATATATAAACATATAGGAATTGAAAGTGGCCTTAGGGTTCTACGAAAATTTACTCAAAATAGAAGAAAATGCTAATTTTCTAATGTTATAAGCCAAATAACATAATACTTTCATCAATAACTCAAAAAATAATGAGCCGATTTCAATAACATTTGGTAAGTGCCTTTCATTTACAAGTGGCTTAGACAAGTTTGTCAGCCAAGAAAATCAGCCCAGTTTTCCGGAAAAAAATTAACTTCTTTTTCAAATATTTTTCATATATAGGCAAATAACAAAGCTGTGGCAACCAAATTAGTTATGCAGCTTTATACTATTAAATGTGAGCCACACGCTAAAAGTTAGATCCACGCGTCAAAAGGAAACAGGGTTATAAATATTTAAAGAAATAAACTTGGGTGCCACCGGTGATCAGAGAAACGCACAATGCCAAAATATTGTGTGTTAAACAAAATCTACTGAATATTACAGACAAAGTTCACTGTTCTTGGCTCAAGAAGGTCAAGAAGTACGAAAGAATATCCCTCGAAAATTTTATAATTTCTCTTCTTAAAACGTCTAAACTGATAAGTTCGCATGATGCATGGAAAATATTAAATGAATGTTTTTTAACAAAGTCCTAGATTTCTGTTTTATGTGTTACTATTCTTCGTTTGATAAAATATTTGCAAGAGATCCATTTTAAGTATAATTTATTGGCTATGCTAAAGCATAAATTTACATACCAGCTTATAACCCGTTCATTACAATAAAGCTGTCATGTGCTCTGGAGCCGAGTTCGTTAGAGCGCCCGTATGATACTTAAACTCAGGGATGATACGGGTTCTAATCCTAAAGGTGTTTCAACTTCCCATACTCAACACAGCCGTAGAGTCTTTTTCTGCGGCTTCACAAGTGCTTGTTTTCTTCTCTACAACCGGTTTCGCTTTTTTACGGCGTCGTCATGCAAAATAAGATTTTCTTTGCGGAGGCGCGGAAAGAATCTCAAAGTCTCAACAATTTTCGTATTATGACTACAATATGAAGTCCATCCACTTTATTCATAATGATTATTCTGTTTCGATGAGACAAACTTCTAAAATATTATATTGTAGAAAAAAGTCTGGACGCAGCAAGTGCATTATTTACTTACTTGGTTTGCTAGTTTTAATTTTAACTTTACAACATGTTTTGGTAGTGAGTATTCATAAAAATGATCTACACTGTTTCTATTATATATATATATATATATATATATATATATATATATATATATATATATATATATATATATATATATATATATATATATATAAACTGTAGATCATTTCTGCGAATATTCACTACCAAACCAAGTAAAAAAAAAATCTGGACGCAGCAAGTGTGTTATGGTAGCGAATTTTTTTAAACAAATTTTTAATAGCAAATGTCTTTCTTTGATGAAAGCAGGCATCAAACTTGGTTGCCTATACAGTAGAAACATTGTACCATATTTCATCGAAATAACTTTATTGTTTATAAATATATAAACATTTTTCAAAACTTTGGATGCAGCAAGTGTGTTATGGAAGTGAATTTCCATAAAAACGTTTTTAATAGCAAATGCGAGCAGCATCAATCTGATTACCGGTATAGCCTATGTAGTAGAAGCAAATGTACTATATTTTATCAAAATTACTTATGGTTTGAAAATATACAAAAATTTTCCGAAAATAAACTTAAATGTTTGTTTCCTAACCAACAAAGGTTACGTTAATAGCAAATTGAGTTATTGAAATTTGAAGGATTTAATGAAAATTCGGTAAATTTGCAGATTAGCTCCTGAACGCTTTTCAAAAAATTGTTTTCAGAAACATTACTAGGACCTCACCTGGATACACAAACCACAAGAACAATTTCTTGTTCGCACCCCCAAGGAAGTTACGGGACTGGGAGTGAATAGGGGTGCTGGACGGGTTAGGTAGTAAAAAGGAAATATGAGCAGAAAATGCGAAGAAAACTGCTTGAAAGCTGTCTAATTGATCCCATATCCCCATTAAACCCTGCCTATCCCACACAGCACCCCCATTTGCCCTAGGTCACGTAACTTTCTTGGGGGGTATGAACAAGAAGTTCTTCTTGTGGTTTATGCAACGTGGGTGGTTGTATGCACACGAGGGAGGACGAGGGAAGGAAAATGCCTGCGACGAAGCAGACCCCCCGGTTCGACTTGCGGCTTCGTCGTGAGGATTTTCCTTCCCCGTCGCGTGCATACAACCACCCTCGCTGCATAAACCACAAGAAAAATATGTTGTTCCTACCCGCCAAGGAAGTTACGGCACCTGGGGGATAGGGGTGCTGTGCGAGGTAGGGAGGGTTTAAGGAGGATATGGCTTCAAGATGTTAAAAAGACAGCTTTCAAGCCCGTTTTATTAGAATTTTCTGCTCATATTTCCTTTTTGCTACCTACTCCGCCCAACATCCCAACTCACTCCTGGTCCCGTAACTTCCTTGGAGGGTGTGAACAATAAATTTTTCTCCGGGTTTATGGATCCAGGGGGGCCCTAGGCAGGTTTCTGAAAAGAGTTTTTTGAAAAGCGTTCGGGAACTAAACTGCAAATTTACGGAAAATTCGTTACCAAAAGGCACTTACTGCGTCCAGATTTTTTTCTTACAAACGCATCATAGTTCGATAAAAAAACAAAAGCGCATTAACGAATTTGTGCTACGAAAATTAGCTAAAAAATTTATACACCCCTACTCACTCCTGGTCGCGTAACTTACTTGGGGGGGGGGGTGTGTGAACAAGAAATTTTTAATTTTTCTTGGGGTTTGTAGATCCAGGGGAGGCCCTAGGCAGGTTTTTGAAAACAGTTTTTTGAAAAGCGTTCGGGAGCTAAACTGCAATTTTACCGAAAATTCGCTACCAAAAGGCACCTACTGCGTCCAGATTTTTTTCTTACAAACGCATCATATTTCGATAAAAAATGCAAAAATGCATTAACGAATATGTTCTACGAAAATTAGCTAAAAAAAAATTATAGACCATTAATACCATAAACTTCACTAAACCTACAGCGAAAGCATCAACTTAACTAAACCGACAGCCAAAGCATCAGAGAAAGGGTCTATTTGAAATGAATTTTCTGTAAATATTTTAGTAAAATGAAGTGCAATGACGGTTGAATCTGAAACTTAAGGGTTTGCAGAACACTCTTCTTGCAACATTTTCTTTTCACAATCCGTATTTGTTTCACGTTCTTTGCCTAAACATTGCCAATTTTGACGTTTAAAATTGCGAGTTTGGCGTTTTGAGGGAAACTACACAATTTGTTTCTTTAACTGCCCATAACTTCTTTGTCTTTAAAGCTGTAGATCTAAATTTTGGGACAGAGTTTACTCTTTATAATAGAAACATGCATACGAAATTTGGTTTCCCTTGCTTTGTTATTTCCGGAGATATGATTTTTTTTATAACGTAAACACAAAATTTTCCGGGAAAACCAGGTCCGATTTTCCTGGCTAACGAACTTATCCAAGCTACTTGCAAAGGGAAGGTACTCACCAAATTTAATCATGATTGCTCTATTATTTTTTGAGTTATCGGTCGGATATATATATATATATATATATATATATATATATATATATATATATATATATATATATATATATATATATATATATATATATATATATATATACAGATCTCCTCATTAGCGAATTTTTAAAAAAAATCGCTAATAACGCACTTGCTGCGTCCAAACTGTTTTATGCAATCTAATATTTTAAAGTTTGTCTTCATATGCAATCATAATGTTAAAATTACAACAGATTGCTTAGTAGATAGTTTCGAAAGAAATAATAATTTATATAAAATATAATAGAGAATCTATAATTTCAAGCTTAAAATGCTCCACACAAAAGATTTTGAATAATCGAATTAAAATTATAACCCATAAAAATAAACCCACGTCATATAAAGAACACGATATTCAAGTAAACGATCTCCTGTGATTTATAAATAATCGACATAACATAGCATATAAAGAAATGATCAGGACAAGTTATTCACCATAAAAACTTCTGCTACATACACTTTGGTTTTACGATCGTTTAGAACACTGCTGTCTATCAGAATCACTGAGCCACTTCGACTGCAGCCTTGACTGTCACTTTCACTTCACACTAAAACATAATTGCACCCTTTGGGGTTCAGCGTCCTTCGCAAGATATAAATGCAAAAACATATCTGACACAATGGGACATTCTAGCAATGAATTGAAACTGAAATCATGCATGCCGTGGTCGAATGCCGACCAACCAGAACACAGTTCTGTAAACTAGTGACTTAGCAAGGGGTAGCAGCTCTGGGACCCCTCTAAAGTGAAGAATGTAAACGCCATGCTAGCCTTTATCTAGATTGAACAGGACCCGCCGTGTAGGCAAGCCGCTGCAGATAATTGCCGGGGCGAAATGAAGACACCAATATAGCAATAAAATTTTGAAATTGTGAGAGGGTAGAAACGAACCGTTTCATGCAAAAAATGTTTGTAGTCATAAATAACTCTGAATTATTCACAGTAATTTGCATATAAAATGCAGAGTGTAAAACAAATTTCTGTGTGTACGTCTGGAGACATACAGTGTGGAACAGCCAAATGGAATAAATTCGATAACGGATAAATGAGGGCGTGTTGGGAAAAACGCTTGGACACGTCGATTTGTATTTTTAACTGCGCATCTTTTTCAAGAAAAAAAAATTATATAGGGTGCGTCATGTGACAGTGGCCAATACCAACTTTCTTATTTTAAATACAAGCCCCTGTATATTATTAATTTTTTGGATTCTTCAGAAAATTCTAGACATAATTCATGTACAATGTTCTATACCTATCTTCAACTGTTTCGGAAATATTAAGTATTTTCAGATTTATTACAAAAATTAACATTAAAAATAGAAAATTATTTTATTTCACAAATTCGCTGCATTGCATTCAATACTTATTTCCCATTCAGCTCTTGATAATGAGAAAGTAAACAAAAACCATTCCTGCGTTTCTTTTTACTTTTTACTGATATGAAATGAAACAAAAACAAAAACAGTTTTCTTTCTGTTCGTATAAAACTCGTAGCCTTAGCAACTTGTTGTCTGCCTGCATGACAGTAGTGATTAGTGTCAGTGCTATTGTCGTTTGAATTTCGTTAACTGTACGTAATAATATCAGAAAAATGGTTCATTTAACAGAAATGCACAAAATAACCATTCTACAAATGATTGGTTATGGAGATAACACACGGACACAGATGGAAGTGTCTCGCTTATTTCACGAAAAATTTCCAAATTTGCCGCCTGTATCCCAAGGAACAATTAGCAAAATAGAAAAGCAGTTTCGCGAGCTTGGTCATGTGAGACAGATAAAAAAAGTAGCTGCCAATGCAGTAAGTGATGATACGAAATTGGATATTACGCTTGAGTTTCAAGAAAACCCACATACTTCTGGTCGACAAGCAGCCCAACTATTCAACGTTAGCCACACAGCAATTTTTCGAACATTAAAGGAAAGTAAAATGCATCCCTATAAAATGATACCAACTCAGGAGCTCATGGAGGACGATTTCGATAGGAGAACGTATTTTTGTGAACAAATGATGGCAATGTTAGATAACAATGTGATCCAATTAGAAGATGTTTTGTTTTCTGATGAGAGCACATTTACACTTCACGGTCATGTTAATCGTCAAAATTGCCGCTATTGGTCTAATGAGAATCCTCATTGGATGAGAGAGGAACATACGCAATATCCTGAAAAAGTTAATGTTTGGGCAGGAATTGTTGGAAATCATATCGTAGGTCCCTTTTTCATTGATGGCAACTTGAATGGGGATAAATATTTAGAACTGCTCCAAAATAATGTCGTGCCAACTTTGACAAACTTATATCCAGATCCAGCAAACCCACAAGTTCCTGCCAATAAAATATGGTTTCAGCAAGATGGAGCACCGCCCCATTACCAAATCAATGTCCGGCAGTACCTGAACCAAATTTTTCCAAATCGGTGGATAGGGAGGCGCGGATCGATAGAATGGCCAGCACGATCTCCTGATCTGTCGCTATTAGACTACTTTTTGTGGGGATATGTCAAAAGTATTGTATACAAAACTAAGCCCCTCAACTTAGATGACTTAAAAAGACGAATCACGCTTGCGATTAGATCAGTCACGCCTGAGATGTTGAGTAATGTTAGAAGACATTTCTATACCAGATTAGCATGTTGCCAAGATGTTCGTGGCGAGCAATTTGAACATTTACTACATTGACATTAATTTTTTTTTGTTTTTTTTAAATTATTAAGAAATAATCAGTATTTCTTATTAGAATTTGTGAAATAAAATAATTTTCTATTTTTAATGTTAATTTTTGTAATAAATCTGAAAATACTTAATATTTCCGAAACAGTTGAAGATAGGTATAGAACATTGTACATGAATTATGTCTAGAATTTTCTGAAGAATCCAAAAAATTAATAATATACAGGGGCTTGTATTTAAAATAAGAAAGTTGGTATTGGCCACTGTCACATGACGCACCCTATATAATTTTTTTTTCTTGAAAAAGATGCGCAGTTAAAAATACAAATCGACGTGTCCAAGCGTTTTTCCCAACACGCCCTCATTTATCCGTTATCGAATTTATTCCATTTGGCTGTTCCACACTGTATATAGACTCAATTAGGTTCAATTTTTATGGCACCTATAAATCCAATGGACAATGGATGTTAGACACATAAAGAGTTTCTCATGTTTTCACTTTTCAGGTAAATTAGAAACTTGTGGTTAAATCTGAAACCGCAAAAGGATTGCGATTGTTAGTTGACCGCAGAACTTTGAAAGCAAAAGTTGGGCTTTGTTGATCTTATTTCGCTGTATATTGTGATAGCTTGTGCTTTAGTAAATGACATTAAAGTTGAAGTGAAGTTACCCTTAATTTGATTCAAAGAAGTTTGATCCAGCATTATAACAAACACATCCAGGCTAAAAGGTTAGTGATTTGATGCTACTCAATAAAAGATTCATCGTGGCATTCGACGTTGTTGAATGCATAATAGGTATTTTATTTTTAGAGTAATGTTTAAAAAAAAGCGAAGCGTGTGTGTGTTTTGCAAAACGGGATGGTTTTTAGTGAATTTTCTTAAAAAAATTCACTAATGAGGAGATCCCGACTTTCGAATTTTGAAAAAATTTCTTCAAGTGAGCGCTAATTAGGCCCCCTAGAACACATATCCGGGGTCAGTTTCGATTTTGATATGTATATATATATATATATATATATATATATATATATATATATATATATATATATATATATATATATATATATATATATATATATATATATATATATATGCATGTATCACACCGATAACTCAAAAAATAATTGGCCGATTTTGACAAAATTTGGTGAATACCTTCCTTTTGTGAGTGGCTTGGACAAGTTCGTTAGCCAGAAAAATCTGACGAGGTTTTCCTGGAAAATTATGTATTTCTTTTAGAAAAAAAATCATATTTTCGGAAATAACAAAGTAAGGGCAACCAAATTTAGTACATCGTTTTATAACGCTATAGGTAAACTACGTACTAAAATTTAACGCCGTAGATCAAAAGACAAAAAAGTTATGGGCATTTAAAGAAAAATAAATTAAGGTTTTCCTCAAAACGTCAAAGTGACAATTTAAAACGTCAAAATTCGCAACATTTAGGCAAGCAACTTGAATCTAATATGAAATACGGAAAGAAAAGGTCTCAGGAAGACAAACCCTGAAGTCTTTGTTTCAACCGTCATTGTCCTTCATTTTACTAAAATGTTTGCAGAAAATTCATTTCAAATAGACCCTTTCTCTGATGCTGGGCAGTAGTCTTAGCTATTGAGTTTATCGTTTAATGGTATATAACTTTTGTCGAATTTTCGTACAAACTCAATGAAGCTCACTATATCCGTTATTCTACAAGATATGAAAAAAAATTGTATACATTAATTATAGGGTGTCTTGAGCTACATCTTAAAAAATATTTCTACAATCACAGGGTGGCCCATAAGTCGTTGGTGAAACAAATAAAAAATTTTTAGTCGAAAACGCCTTATGTTTTTGCATTTTCCATCGAAATATAATGCATGTTTGTAAGTAAAGAAATTCTGGACGCAGCAAGTGCGTTACGGTAGCGAATTTTGATTACATGCTTCATATTTGAAAAACTCAATTTGCTATTAACCTATAAGGTTGACCAAGAAACGGATTTTTTTCGGTTACACTTTAAGTTTACTTTCGCAAATTTTTGTACGTTTTCAAACAATAAAGTTATTTTGATGAAACATGGCACATTGGTTTTACTATATATGTTATACTGGTAATTAAATTTGATGCCTGCTTTCTGAAAAAAAAAACACTCATATTTGCTATTAAAAACATTTAAATGAAATTTCACTACCATAACGCACTTGCTGCGTCTTTGAGTTTTTTTTAATTCAAGTTTTGTCCTATGGTTTTGTTTCGAGTCGTCACCACATTCAGTAAGATAAATTTATAACTTAATTTTCTCGTGTGAATAGATAAATACTAGTTTCACATCTTCTTCAATTTAAAACTGATAAAAAATAAATACATATAACCTCTATATAACGCAAATACAATCATTAAAAAAACGAAGTCAAGAGCTGTTTGACAAAATTCTCGTCTTCTGATTGTATTCTAATAACACATATTTTGTTTTATAATGCGGTAGCATTTAAAAAATTATTGAGTACTGCAAAAAATTGCAAACAATATCAGTTATGTGAGAGCAAAACGTGTTCCATGTGAAGTTAGAATAAAGCACAAAGAAAGATACATTTTTTTTATATATATAAAATTATCATGTTTACAGAATCATTGTTTTTATTAATAATATTATAAATAAATGTAAGTATTATTACGCCATTTTAAAATAACCCCCTTCAGCAAAAATGTCTAAAGACTATAACGTTAGCTCTTCTAAAGCCCATTGATAAACACTTGACAAAGAAAACAAAAACAACGATAAAAAAAGTGCGCTATGGTAGTCAATTTTCATAAAAATATTTTTAATAACTACATAATAGGTCTTTTTTTAATGAAATCAGGCAGCAAATTTAGTTACCAGTAAAAACAACGATAAAAAAGTGCGCTATGGTAGTGAATTTTCATAAAAATATTTTTAATAACTACATAATAGGTCTTTTTTTAATGAAATCAGGCAGCAAATTTAGTTACCAGTAAAACCTAGTAGAAGCAATGTACCACATTTAATCAAAATAACTTTATTGCTTGAAAAGGTACAAGCATTTACAAACAATATAATTTCATATAATTTCAGGATCTGCTATCTCTTGGTAAGACGCCGTCTCATAATTTTTGATATGCTCCAAAAATGTGAAAAGTTCCAAAACAATTGACCTAACTCGAAAACGAGAACGCTGTCAATTTTTGTTCCTTACAAACATGCATTAAAATTCGATGAAAAATGCAAAAATGCATAAGATAAGGGTTGTTCGATTAAAAAAAAAAAGAAAAAGAAAATTTGTATCACCAACGACTTATGGGCCAGGATGTGAATATTAAAATAATTTCAAAGATGCAGCATAAGACACCCTATAATTAACGTATACAATTTTTTCTCGTATCCTGTATAATAACACATACTAGTCCACCCATGCAGCAGTCGAAATTCGACCGCAATTGACTAATATTTAAGTTGAACGTTATTAATGTATTTTTTTCATAGCGCACACCTCTATAATCTCAGTGCGACTGTTTGATCACAGACTTTTATGTGTTTGACATTCAGTATGAACAATTAACGCATGCATCTGTTTAACCATAGAGCAATATGTGTTTGACATTGGCAAATTAGATATTAACGGTCAGCTCAGAAGTGGTACGGACGAGAGGAATCCGACGATCTAATCAAAACAAAGTATTGTTTAATCTATTTGTACATACATTTTATCTTTCTACAGTCCTTCTTCACATGAACTTTAACTTTGCCAAATCTCACACTCCTCCGTTCGCGTAATGTGCTCGAAAATGGGTACAAAGCTTTTCTTCCCGTATTAACATATAAATATAAAGCTATACCGTAGAAATGCTTCACCCCGTATATGTGATTTAGGGGAGGGGGGGTGGTGGTGCGCGTTCATTTTCTTTTCACAATTCAGAAGTAGCGGTCTCATTAGACATTTTTTTCTATAAAAATTCGCTTAAAATTATAGACCATTAAACGATAAGCTCTATAATTAAGGGCTAGAAATTGAAAGATGAAAGCTAGTAGGTGAAGACTACCAATGAACAGCTTAGATAAGGTCCTTTTTTTATTTAACCCGGTTCTCTTTAAGAGGGTGCATCGTCCCTTCCAGTTTTTTTTTGCCAAAATTATTTTTCTATTATAGTTTTTATTTTAAATTTCACATGAGATGGCCCAATCTATGCAAATAGGAATTGAAAAAGAAACAGAAAATGATTTGCAAATTTTTCTATTTTTCAGTAAAAAATAATAATTCAATGACCTGCACAAATTTTCATTTAAATTAATTCAGCCTTTGGTGACAACGGGAATGTCCAGCAGGCTGCTTGCTGAACATCTTATCATTATCGCCGGTTGTAAATTTATTTATGTTTTGCACCATTGTTATCATTCATTTAATTTAGTTGTTTCTTAAAATGTGTAAAAGCAATAATTTTTACGAAAATATACTAAGATCCTAATGAAGCTGAATTTCCACAATAACTAAATTAAATTGATTAATTGGTGTTGCCTTACTTTGTGAAACCGTTCCATACTAAATACGATGTGAAGATTTCTATGGTTTTAGAAGTGTTTGTTTTTTCCCTGTAACCGGTTTCGCCTTTTTACGGCATCGTTAGGCAGTGTAAAATTTAATTTCTATCAACCGTAAATAAAATTCAGTGGCTACATTAGAGTGTCTTGATCAAAATTTTTCCTAAAATAAATAAAATAAAAACGACAGATGACGTCTTTAAAATGTCGAGGAATGTCAAGATTTAGCATGAATCTAAAATCAACTTATAACAATGATAACCACAACAAGAAGCATAATAGTAATAAAATAAGTAATTATGACAGCAATTTAGCAAGTCTATATATCTAAAATATTGACATACGTCCACCTATTACAAGTATTATAATTTTTTTTTTTGTTGATAAACTCAATAAGAAAGAAGAGGTTTCATAAAGTGATATCCATCAAAACAGTTCTCTCATTCAAAAGAGACAGCTATTGTCATGTATGTGCTTTTCTACTTCTAAATCTTCAAAAAGGTCAAGTTAGTGGCTATATGCAATTATTTACTTTGAGTCTATGTTGAGTATCGGTAACATATTTTGCTAATGTAGATTGTCAGCGTGGTTATTTCTATGTGCATTTGTATCTAGTGCCATCGAAACATATTTGACACAAGAGAGCTAACAAATTTATTTCTATTATTTATTTTACAAACATTTCAAAAAACATTTCAAAAATTTGAAATGTCAGTACAACTACAAAGGTAGATTTGCTATTTAACGCGAAAGAAAAGTTTTGATTGTGACAAAAGTCGGAATTTTTAAATCAGCAGTAACGCAATCCACATCGGTCAAACTTCTAGAAGTTTTAATTCCAGATTCAAGAAACATAGTTCTGCGCTTAGAAATAACCAGGCTGGCGAATCTACATTTGGAAACCATAATATTACTTATACTCAACCCAGACCCACTGTAAATAACCGCATAGAGCCACAACATTTTTGTAATGACAAGCGCAAGCTTGATTTTTTTAAGCTTTAGAAGTAAAAATGCACACACATAACAATAACTACCTTGTTTTGAATCAGCAAACTGATTTAATGTATTCTCCTTCTTGGAAACTCTCGTTTCTAATTAAATATATCAAACAAAATACGATTACTATATCAAAAGTAGTTATAATAATGTAATAGGTTGATGTATGTCGATATCTTCGGTATATAAACCTGTTTTATTGCTGTTATTGTTAATTAGTTATTTTATTATTGTGGTTCTTGTCATGGTTGTTACGGTTATAAGTTGATTTTATTTTCATGTTAAATATTGACACACCTACATCATACAGACATTTTCGAAACGTCATCTATGGTGCTTATCTTATTTATTAAAGGATTTTTAAATCGAAATACCTTAACTTTTAAACGGATCTTTATTTATAATTGTCATAAATACGTATAAATAAATTTAATAAGGTTCTTTCATCTGATAATGCCATAAAAGCACAAAACTAGTTACAGAAGAAGTCCGGATATATATTTTTTAGCTAACTGAAATATTAATAACAATTGCAGGAAATGTGATCAATTTATTATTGACCTGACCTGACCCGACAGATAATTTTAGAATCATTCAGACACCAGCCTACTTTGGATTTCCCTTGTTACTAAACGCTTATTCAATTGAATTGAAAATTTGTGCAAGATTTTGATTTCTTTACTAGAAAACTAAATAAGTTTCAAAAAAGCTTCAAGAGAAAAAAGTTCTTTGAATGTGTTGTGCCAATTAAATAAAAATTTTAAAACAAAAAAATTCATTAAGCAAAAAAGCTGTGTTAAAAAACTGGAGGGGGTTGCGTGATTCACCTCCTTTGAGAAAACGCCTTTGATGAAACTAGGACCTTAAGTAAGCTTTTTGATGGTACTCTCTGCTTGCAAAATTTCATGTTTTAATTTTGGACCAATTTTGATAAAATAATGTAGGTAAACTTTTCACGCTTTTTACTGATTTTCCGTGGAAAAATTCACTAATGAGGAGATCGAAACTTTGAAAAAATTTCTTCAAATGAGCTCACCTAAAGACATTTTTTCAATCAAATATATATATATATATATATATATATATATATATATATATATATATATATATATATATATATATATATATATATATATATATATATATATATATATATATATATGTAACTCAAAAAATAATGGGTAGATTTTGATCAAATTTTGTGAGTACGTTCCTTTTGCAAGTGGCTTGGACAAGATCGTTAGCCAAGAAATTCAGACAAGTTTTTCCGGGCAACTTTTTGGTTTTCTTTCGGAAAATTTTTGTATCTCGTGAACTAACAAAGCCATGGCCACCAAATTGCGTGCGCAAGTTTATATTAAAAAAATTATGCTATGTACCAAAATTTGCATTTATAAGTTGAAAGAAAAAAGTTATAGGAATTTAAATCAAGAAATTTTGGTTGACAATGATGACCAAAGAAACGCAAAAAACGAAAATATCTTCTGCGAATAACATCATATTGTATATTACAGACAAAGATTCAGTTTTTTGGTCGAAAAAAGTCAAGAAATGCCAGAAAAAATACTATAAAAGTTTTATAGTGCTTTTCTTAAAACGTCAAAGTCGTGATTTGAAACATAAAAATTGGCCATTTTTAGGCAAAGAACCTGAAGCGAATACGGGTTATGTAGCGAAAATATAGCAAGAAGTTTGTGTTAAAAACCTTAAGTTTCAGCTTCAACCGTTATTGTCATTCATTTTACTCGAATATTTGCATAAAATTGATTTCAAATAGATTCTTTATCTGACGCATTGGCAGTAGTTTTAGTTATACAGTTTATGGTTTAGTAGTCTATAATTTTTAGGCAATTTTTATAGAAAACATTCCCTATTGAGAAGACCGCGACTTTTAAATTTTGGAAGGGTTTCTTCAAATGAGCGCGAACTAGGCTCTCTAGAACCCACATTTCGGATTAGTTTAAGTTTTTATCTGTTTACATATATACAGGCTGGCGCATTTCTACGGTAAAGCCCAATATATCCGTTATTATACAAGATACGAGCAAAATTTTATACGTTAATTATACGGTGTCTTGAGCTGCATCTTATAAAAATATTTTGACAACCACAGGCCTATAAGTTGTTGGTGATAAACATTTTCATTTTTTTTAATAGACCACAGCTTGCATTATTGCATTTTCCATAGAATTAAACTGCATGTATATAAGGCAAAAATTTGGTAGAGTTTATTGTTTTTGAGTTATTTTAATTGTTTTGTAACTGTTGACAATTCTGGCACATATCAAAAATGATGATAGGACTTTTTTACCAATATATAGCGGAGTCCCCTAAAAATTTTTGTACCTTTTAAAACAATAAAGTTATTTTGATTAAATACGGTTCATTGTTTCTACTGTATAGGTTATACTCGTAAGCAAATCTGAAAACAGACATATTTCCTATTAAAAACAATTTAAAGAAAATTCAGTACTATAACGCATTTGCTGCATTTAGACCTGCAACGTCTTAGTGAAGGCTTAAATCAAAATATCTTATATGAAAACTCAATCCAATTGTATCAGTGGATTAAAATGTCAGTATGAATTGTTATAATTTTGTGTGTTAAGTCTCAAATCTATATTTTCTTGAGTGTTAGGTATAAATAAAATAATAATAGTCTTCAAAAACCTGGATACTGAGTTGAAGAAAATTTTCAAAATTATTGATGTAGGTATGTTATAGACCCCAAAAATCTGGAAGTACAATAAAATTTCTGAAGCGAGGTTTTAGTATATGATATATTTTGGCTACCTAATATAATTTAAATTGTATTTCATACTATCTCAAGCATACGCTTCATTATATTGCACGATCTACGATTTATTATAGAAATCTATCACCGAGCACTGATTAATGAAGCATCCTGTATATCAAATACCTATGTCTGCAAAAGTAATGCTTATTCTTTATAAATAACTTTGAAAGTCATATTATTTTTAGAAACACTCATCGAATGCTTTGGCCGTGCAAAAAAAAACAGAGAATTAAATTTGAAAATTCAATTAAAATGTTTTTAATCACATATTAACGGTACGCAAGTGTATGAAGGAATAAAACAGGATAATAATAATGGCATATCTTACTGTTATCGTAGAACTCCCATAAATGAAGCAACTATTAACACACATCACTGATTTTATCCAGAAAAAACTTTACAGAACAGTCAATATGTCAATAAAATACATTATTAAGACGTTGAATCTTGTAACCATCTTGAATGCGTCCCAGCTTAGCGTAGGTTACATATTTTAAGACAGCGTGGTCAAGTCCGTTGAACATGGCGACCGTGAGAGGAAGAGATAAAACATCTTCAACGCTATTACACAGACAAAGATGATCGTCGGTTTAATCTTGGAATCCAGAGAGCTCCGCCAATGCCTCACACGCTACGACGGGAGGTAAAACGAGTTTGATTTGTAACCAGGTTTATTTTTTTACGCTGGATTTCTTCTTATATATATTTTCAGAGACATACAAACTAAGAGCTTTGTTGGCTACGTTAATAAAAAGAAATCAAACCGTCAGCAGTGCACAGGTCTTTGGGACCGTTGCTACGTCTAAATTAAATTTTTCGAATATTCCACCGCACACACAGGCACCACTGTCTCTAATTATCTAAAGGAGGCGACCTTTTCAGCTGTCCCGCTTAACTATGCAGTGTTAGTTTATAAAAGGCAATTAAAAGGATGTTTTCAGAACATGGATATTAAGCGAGCACATTGCAGAACGTCAAAACAACAACCATTCTGCATGATATTTCGCACGGCACTGTTTAGTGCTTACTGTTGTTCATAAGTTCATTGGAAATAGCGACTACAACTACTTGATCAGGGGAAACAAACGGTCGTTGTTTCACTCACGCACCAATCAACCTCAATAGTTATATTTTATATGAAATATGTCCTTGAAGGTGACATTTATATCTCTCTCTTTCCAATACACGTACGAGGTTTTTATAAATTCCTGCTGGACAATTAAAGCGGCCACTGAAGTTTGAATTACGTTGCCATAAAAATCTTTAAAAAAAATTATGATAATAATCATCTCAGACCAACTAAAATACTTAAGATCTTTATTTATAAATAAGACTGGATTAATATAATAGGATATTTTATTTGATAGAACTTTACATGTTTTACAGTTTCTATAAATAAAAAGTAGTCATGGTCTATTGAACCTGCAAAATACAACTAATATTTCATATTTTATTTTATTTTTAAACGTAAATAACAATGTAAATAATAGTTTATAAACATATTTATTCAATGTTTATGTACCTGTATATGGCAATAAATGGTATGTAAAATAAAGGCGATTGGACTCTTACCACACCACACAGAGAATACAGTTTCTTTGGTTTTCGTAATTTAAGTGAATTTTCGCAGAAAAAATTTACTAATGGGCAGATCCCGACATTTGAATTTAAAAAAAATTTGCAAATGAGCGCGAACTAGGACCCCTAGAACCGATATCCGGGGTCAGTTTCAATTTATATATGTATATATATATATATATATATATATATATATATATATATATATATATATATATATATATATATATATATATATATATGTATCACACCGATAACTCAAAAAATAATGGGCCGCTTTTAATAAAATTTGGCATGTACCTTCCATTTCTAAATGGCTTGGATAAGTTTGTTAGTCAGGAAAATCGTTGGAGGTTTTCCGGGAAAATTTTGAATTTTCATTCGAAAAAAATTTATAGCTCAAAAAATAATGTGCCGATTTTGATAAAATTTGGCACGTACCTTCGTTTTGTAAATATATTAGATAACTTCGTTAATCAAGAAAATCGGCGAGGTTTTCTGGAAAAATTTTGAGTTTTCATTCGGAAAAAATGTTTATCTCAAAAAATAAAAAAGCTATGATAACCAAATTTAGTAGGTAGCTTTAAGATATAAAAAGTAAACTCTACACCAATTTAGATTTCTATGTGACAAGAAAAAGAAGTTATAATAAAATATTCTGTGCCAGATCATTTCTATGAAAATTCACTACCATAACGCACTTGCTGCGTCCAGGCTTTTAATTTACTTGACTAATATTTTTTTTGAAATAAGCAATTTAGTTTTTCTGGTTACTTTTTAATTGAAGCAAAGAAAGAATATGCCTTTCTTTAAATTTTTTACCAACTTCTTTGAATAGCTTTAAAATAATTGTTTGCTGAAAAGAAACTTTAAAATGTAAATTTATTTACTTTTAAAAAATAAAAATCATGTAATACCAAAGGTTATGTTTCCAGTAATTGGTTGAAGATTTTATTTAAACAACATAATTGAGAAATGATTTCAATAAAAATTGTATTTATTTGAATTACTTTAAATTTATTTCCTAGTAATTCTGAAGCTCTTGGTCTAAAATGGATGATTGTCGCTGACAATAAAATTTATTGCATTTTAGTGAATTTTTCAAAAAAAAAAGTCACTAATGAGGAGATCGCGACTTTTGAATTTAAAAAAAAAAATTTTTAATGAACGAAACCTAGGACCCCTGGAACCGAAATCATCAGTTTCAGAATTATTATACATATATACATTTATATATATATATATATATATATATATATATATATATATATATATATATATATATATATATATATATATATATAATATATGTAAATGGGTGTGGGTGTCTCACACCGATAACTGAAAAAAGAATGTGCCGATTTTAAAAATTTGGTGCGTGCCTTCCGTTTGCAAGTCGCTTGGATAAATTCGCTACCTAGAAAGATCGGACTAGTTTTTCCCGGAAAATTCTGTGTTTTCTTTCAAAAATGTTTAATATCTTCGGAAATACAAAAGCTATGGTAACCAAATTTGGTACGCAGGTTTATATCATAAAAACTAAACCACGTACCAAAATGTGAATCTCTACGTAAAAAAAAATTATAAGAATTATAGTTTTTCTTCCTAAAACGTCAAAGTCGCGATTCAAAACGTCAAAACTGACATGTTCTAGATAAAGAACCTGAAACTAATACGGGTTTTATATCGAAAATATAAGAAATGTGTTCTATATAGCCTTAGGTTTCTGCTTCAGCCATCATTGTCCTTTAATTTACTGAAATAATTGCAGAAAATGAATTTCAAGTAGACTATTTCTCTGGTGCTTCGGCAGTAGTTTCAGTTATAGGGTTTATTATTTATATTAATACTAGATGAAAAAAAATTGTACCCTTTTTGGGCACATTGAGCACATGGAGCAGTGTGAGGGCATAGTTAAAATTCATTAAAAGAAGGATTGCAGAAGGACAAAATGTATGTATAATTTGTGTTAAAAATAGATTAACCAATGGTTTGTTCTAATTAGACAGACGGATTCGCAGTGCCAGGTTTGAGCTGACGCTGACGGTTAATATATGAATCTGTCAATGTAAAACACACATTATTTTATGGTCGAAGAGACGTATATATGGATGCGTTCATATGTTCATACTGAATATTAAACTTCTGTTTTTTTATTTCCTAAAAGAGTAACTACAAATTTAATGAAGTATTTGAACGTTACGTTTATGAGGGGTTTTATTGAATTTTTGTTGAAAAAATTCACCTAAATAAAGAGATCGCGACTTTTGAATTTATTTGGAAAAAATGTATTCAAATGAGCGTGAGTTGAGCGCCCTAGAACACATTTCCATATATATATATATATATATATATATATATATATATATATATATATATATATATATATATATATATATATATATATATATATATATATATATATATATATATATATATATATATATATATATATATATATATATATATATATATATATATATATATACAGGGTCTCCCAAGTTGAGTAGCGTATTAGATTATTTTCCAAACTATGCATATCTGAATGCTGAAAATTTGCACATGGGGGTTGCAGAAGATGCTCTATCTGAAAAAAATAATTTCCAAAATGGCGCACTTCCGGTTCTACCAGAAGTAGGTGCTAACTTTGTTATTTTAAATAGAACACCCTGTATATTATTACATTTTTAGAATGCTTATTTGATTTTAGGTGGACTTTTATTAACAAACCTTAGTCCTATCTTCAAATGTTTTCGAAATATTTCAATTTTTTCGAAAATTCGAGCCACGAGAAGGCTTTTTTGATAAGGGTATTTTAGCTTTCTGGTGGGTGTGTTAGGATATTTTTTTAACTGTGCATTGCAGGATAACAATGGTGTGTTGCGACATTATTGAAACAATATTTCTTATACAGGGTGTTTTGTGTAATGTATATGAATTCCGTAGCTTTCACACTCAAAAAACTTGTTTATTTCAAATAGAACACCCTGTATTTTATTATTTTATCAAATGCTTCTGAAGACACTCTTTCAAACTGTATTAGCATTCCCTATACCTAAAAACGATGTTTCTTGAGTTATTGACATTTTTTAGAAAAAAGCACAGAATTCCGCAAAAAAAGTTAATTAATTAACTTATTCAATAGAACACCCTGTATTTTATTATTTTATCAGATGCACTAGAAGTCACTATTTAAAACTGTATTAGCATTCCCTATACCTAGAAACCATTTTTTTTGAGTTGTTAACAATTTAATAAAAAAAAGTACAGAATTCGGCCAATACAGTATTATGTTAATAAATGCATTTATGTAGGTATTTATGTATGTATGTGAATGTCTGTCACACATAAAAGAAATTATATTATCATAGGAATTGTTCAAATTGTCCACCATTTGCATTAACACATCTTTCCAAGCGAGATAGAACTCCATCACTTGTTGCACGCTGTATTTCGAAGGGATTAAGGTTGTCGAGACTATTTCGAACTCGGTTTTCAAGTTCTTCTCTTGAATTAACTGGAGTTGCATAAACGTCTGACTTGATCTTGCCCCACAAGTAAAAATCAAGCGGCGTCAGATCGGGTGACCGTGAAGGCCAAACATATCTTCCTCCGCGTCCTATCCACCTATCTTCGAACACTTCATTCATGTACACCTTGACATCTGCTGAAGAATGCGCAGGGGCACCATCTAGTTGATACCAACAATTGATATGATGGTTGAGGGGTAGAGTGTCCAGGAAATCACTGACTGTGGTTCGTAAGATTCTTAGGTACTGATTGGAGGTAAGGTTACTATCGTAAATACAGTAAGAAATTTTATTGTCCATTAGAAGAGCAAATACATTAAAACTAAATTTATTCTGGAAACAGCGCTCTCTTATCACATGAGGATTTTGCTGTGCCCAGTGATGCGAATTGTGTCTGTTAAAAATTCCTTAATGTGAAAACTTGGCTTCGTCTGTCCAAATTATATTTTTTATAAAGGAGGGACTATTTTGGTGACGATCCAGGAGCCATTGACAAAATTCCACTCTTCGTGTTGCATCACTAGGTTGTTGAAAATTCACAGTTGTAAATTTATAATCGTGCATATTGTGCTTACGCAATATTCTATGTATTGTCGAATGCGACAGGTTCAAATCAGCTTCAGCAGTTTTTACTGATGCCTGGGGATGGGCTTCAAAATACGATAATACAGTGATTTCAACGTCTTCGTTTCCTGTTAGTGGTGCGTTTCTTGATGAGTTTTTCATATGGCAGCTACCAGTGCTCAAGAAGTTTGATTCGTACCTTCTGAATTTTTTAATTGTCATTGGTGGTACCACAGGATACCGTTCGTTGAACATTCGACATGTCCTGCTGGCAATTCTGCTACACTCCCCGTAAAAGTAAAACAAATTGAGCAATTGTTCATGTGAGTAGTTACGGCTTTCCATTATACTCTCGAGTCGTAATTTATTTTATTTTTATTTATCTATTTATGATAATTCGCCCAACACGATATACAAGATATAACAATAATAATTATTGTTCACACAAACATACACAGCTCAGGTAATAAAACAATAATGTCACATTACTGAAACGTCAAACTGTAGACAGCACTCTAATAAGTTTATTAACTAACTTATTTTTGTGGCATTCTGTGCTTTCTTCCAAAAGTTGTAAATAACTCAAGGAAAATGGTTTCTAGGTATAGGGAATGCTAATACAGTTTTAAATAGTGACTTCTAGTGCATCTGATAAAACAATAAAATACAGGGTGTTCTATTGAATAAGTTAATTAATTAACTTTTTTTGCGGAATTCTGTGCTTTTTTTTAAAAAATGTCAATAACTCAAGAAACATCATTTTTAGGTATAGGGAATGCTAATACAGTTTGAAAGAGTGTCTTCAGAAGCATTTGATAAAATAATAAAATACAGGGTGTTCTATTTGAAATAAACAAGTTTTTTGAGTTTGAAAGCTACGGAATTCATATACATTACACAAAACACCCTGTATATGAAATATTGTTTCAATAATGTCGCAACACACCTTTGTTATCCTGCAATGCACAGTTAAAAAAAATATCCTAACACACCCACCAGAAAGCTAAAATACCCTTATCAAAAAAGGCTTCTCGTGGCTCGAATTTTCGAAAAAATTGAAATATTTCGAAAACATTTGAAGATAGGACTAAGGTTTGTTAATAAAAGTCCACCTAAAATCAAATAAGCATTCTAAATATCTAATAATATACAGGCTGTTCTATTTAAAATAACAAAGTTAGCACCTACTTCTGGTAGAACCGGAAGTGCGCAATTTTGGAAATTATTTTTTTCAGATAGAGCATCTTCTGCAACCCCCATGTGCAAATTTTCAGCATTCAGATATGCATAGTTTGGAAAATAATCTAATAGGCTACTCAACTTGGGAGACCCTGTATATATATATATATATATATATATATATATATATATATATATATATATATATATATATATATATATATCTATATATATATTCAAGAAAACATTCTTCGAAGATTTTTTGTGAAGTGTTGGTAATAATAAATGTATAAGTTATTGTGGAAAAACAAAAAGAAAGAGGTTGACAAGGCTGAAACTAGGGCTTAGCACGAAACGAGATATTTCTCGGTCTCTTTCATTTTTTCGGTACAACAATGATTTTTACGGAAACACAAAAAGTTTTCTGCGAAAATTGACTATTTTTTTTACAAAAAATTTGCATAAAGAATACATAAAAATCAAATTATATACCTAATCGGTGACTAAGTTTAAAAAATAGGAAAATGCAAAAAAAATATTTTCAAAACTAGTGTCTGCAGGTATAGGGATTCATTCAATCTGAAAAAAATGAGTTACGACAGTTCGAATTTTTCCAAATTCAGTCACTATTTGAGAACGCTCGGTACACGGCATCTCGATTTTTTTGACAAATAATATTAAACTAAAACCTCTCTGAATGCGTCACTTTCATGAGATTCTCCTATCTATTGGTAAATAGAATGGAAAACCTCCCTAAATGCGTCATTTTCATGGGGCTCCGATTTCCATTTGTAAAAACGCCGTATCACAATTTTTTATATGTACCAAAATGTAAAAATTTGAAAAACAATTGAAATAACTCGAAAACGATGAGCGATATAAATATTTTCGCCTTGCTTGCATTAAAATTGGATGGAAAAGACAATACTGCTACAATAAATGGGCTGTTCTAAAAAAATAAAACTTATATCACCAACGAATTACGGGCCACCCTCTGATTGTCAACATAATTTTATAGGATTCTGCTTAAAGCACCCTATAAATAACTTTTATAATATTTTCTGTATCTTATATAATAACCAATATATTGAGCTTTACAGTAAAAATGCACCACCATGTATAAGTATATCTAAAAATGTATAAACTGAAATTGACCCTGGAGGCGCCTTGTGCGCACTCCTTTGAAAAAATATTGAAAAAAAATTAAAGTCACGGTCTTCTCAATAACGATTTCTTTCTACAAGAATTCACGAAAAATATAGACTATTAACCACAAACTCTATACCACAAACTCTATAACAGAAACTACTGCGAAATCATCAGAGAAGAGGTCTATTTTAAATGAATTTTTTGCAAATATTCTAGTAAAATGAAGGACAATTACTGTTGAAGCCCTAACTATGAGGCTTTGTAAAACACTCCGTCTAAAAATTGCAAATTTTGACGTTTCGAATCACGATGTTGACATTTTAAGAAGAAAAACTATAACATTTTTAAAGTTATTTTTTTGTTATTTCTTGACCTTTTTGCGTCAAGAAAACCTAACCTTTGTCTGTAATATACAATAGATCTTGTTATCCATACATATTTTGGTTTTGTGCATTTCTCTGGTCATCAGTGGCACCAAAAAAGTGTTTTTAAATGCCTATAATTTTTTCCTTTCAACTTAGAGATCTGAATTTTGGCGTGTAAGGTAAGTTTAAAAGTATAAACCTAAGCACCAAATTTGGTTACCATAGCTTTGCTATTTTCGGAGATACAAAAACATTTCGGAAGAAAACCCCAATTTTTCTAGGATAAACTGGTCCGATTTTCTTGCCTAACGAACTTATCCAAGCCGGCACCTACCAAATTTTATCAAAATCGGTTTTTTGAGATATATATATATATATATATATATATATATATATATATATATATATATATATATATATATATATATATATATACAAACACATCTCCTCATTAGTGAGTTTTTTTAAAGAGAACTCTCTAAAAAAACATGGTGATACAACAGAGCGACATCTCTTTTATATTGTGATGATGTATTGTGAAATGTATATAACCAACATGTGTAAAAGTACAGAGATGTCACTACATTTGGTTTATCTCATTGAGTAATAACATCGTATAGCAAAATTGAAGATTGTGACTACAGCAAAAAGTAAAGACCTCCATGATTGCTATCTTGGAGCATTAAATATTTATTTTCATTGGAGGCAGTTCGCATCACGACTACACAAATACCTCCACACCAAATGGCCGTTTGCATAAACGCAAGGTATCGGGAATAAACGTTACATCAACCTCTAGTTCGTCGAAAGAATAATGTCTTCATCCCCCTCGAACGTTCTAAAGTTCACGTAGCGAAGTGACATTACCCTCTGCCAAGGGAGTTCAGTGTTTATGACATCACGCAACGGGTTGATTGCTTTCCTTCGAAAACGACTCGTGCTTGAGGACCATTCTCGTCATTACTTGCCCAAACTCATCAACGAAAACGCTGTTCTTATCAAAGTCCCTCATAATAACAAACGTGATCATTCAAACTTCTAATACCTAACATCCGACATCTTATATCTTTAAAATTCATTAGGAGATTAGGCTTTTCTGATTTATTACGTCGGGGTTTATGATGTAAGATATTGTGAGAGGAATCTCATACGATGTCACTCCTCTTCTGCTTTTATAGATACCACTTACATTCTAGTGGGTACAGTAGTTATGGAAGAGGGTATCTCATGATAAGAACAAGAAGTTATTATATATCTGATTATGTCGTGAAATATGACGATACTCTCCGAGAATTATTTTGGTAGTTAATGGATTAGTCTCTGGATAGCAATAAGATTTTATTACATATTACGTACTTATTTACTGTTTTTGTAGTGTTGTCAAATAACAGAAGCAGCCTGAATAAATATTCTTATTTTAAGAAAAACACTCATTGACTTCATATGTATAAGTTGAGCAGTAACTAACCCCTGGCGTGAATATAAGGAAATCTGCTGGTTTATTATATTAGTATCGCTCTCGCGTATGAAGTGGGGTGCCAAATGGGTTATCTTAGACTCAGTAAAACGGCTCCCAGCGCCAGGACCCTTATTATAATATTATTTACATTAATATACCCTTTTCGATACTTTACACAGAAGACCTTTTTTTCTGAACAATTTTTCTAGATGACTCAATTTTTTTCGAAACTTATGGCTGAAAATATATAAATAAATCTATTAATTATCAATCAGATGAATCAGGTGAGTTCGAAAACTTGTAGTGGAAAACGGTTGTTTTTTTTCCTAAATAGTTGTGTGACTTCGAACTGACAACCTAGTTTTATAAGCCGTAGTCCTTGTGTCGCATTATAATCTATAAAAAGGTTTGAAACATATTACACTGATGGTAATAATAATTATATATATATATATATATATATATATATATATATATATATATATATATATATATATATATATATATATATATATATATAGGCTGGCGCATTGAAAACGAAACAGACCTATTTGCGTCCAGAGAATTTTTTTTAAGAAACGCTGAAACACGCAATTTTAATATTGAGGGGGACATGTTTTGACATAAAACTCAACTTTGTCACATCAACCCCTTAAGGATGAATATAACAACCCTTATATTTTAAATAGGGAACATGGATCGAGTGTTATTATTTCAACTCTTTCTTCTACAGAATACACAATTGTGTAATTAATTTACGGTAGTACTACCAAGTATCAAACCGACCGATAAGCTGAAATAAAAAACCGCATTTCTCTCATTTCGATAAGAAATGTTCTGATAGTCAATTTTTTGTTTACAAACCAACAAAACATTGACTATCAGCACATTTCTTATCACAATGAATGAAATACGTTCTTGCAATTCCAATTGTGAATAATTTTTAAACGAGTTGATAAAACTTCCAAAAAAATTTGTATGCTGAATTCAGAAAAGAAAGAGCTTTCAAATGATGTAACACTCGACCCAGGTTCCCTATTTAAAATATAAGGGTTGTTATCACCACCCTTAAGGGTTAATGTGACAAAGTTGAGTTTTAGGTCAAAAAATGTCCCCCTCAATATTAAAATTGCGTGTGCAGCGTTTCTTAAAAAAATATTCTCTGGACGCCTTAAAAAAAATTCTCTGGGCGCAAATCGGTCTGTTTCGTTTTCAATGCGCCAGCCTCTATATATATATATATATATATATATATATATATATATATATATATATATATATATATATATATATATATATATATATATATAATACTATTTTTTGTGTTGAAGTTTGATAGAGGTCTAGTGCTTGTATTTGGTTAAGAAATGGTTTCTTGTGGCGAAAAGATTAATATGCTTCTGATTTTTGGAGAGGCTATATGAAGCTTAAGATATGATTTAAGAATTTATGGACAATTATGTCCTGGTAGATATGTTCCGGACCATAAGATGGTCGATATACAACGAATTTAAGAAGGTACACAGGCACATCTTCTGGGCAAAAGGATATTCATAAAACAAAAACTGTTCTTACAGACTCGAACTTAGCGAGGACCATAGATAACTTCGAAAACAATCCATACAATTTAATTCAACAGGCAAGAAGAAAACTTACCATCTGACATGGCACAATTCAAAAAGGTTTGAAAAGAAAAAATTGTTGGCTAGAAATTCCATAATCTTCAAGGGTTATCTAAAAATGACATGCAAAGAGATTGGGTTTTATAGAAGAAATGACAGTACACATTGTTGAAAAAAATAGTGTTCTCAGCCATATATTATGGACGAATGAGAATCGCTTTGTAAGTCATGGCAAGCCGAACAAAAATCTTTCATTACTAATCTGACAAGAACCCGCATATAAAATAGACACACTCAAAATCGGGGTCATTTAGGAGTGAGTGTATTGCGTGGACTTATTAATCGTTATTCAGTTGGGCCATATTTCTTTGAAGGCAACTTTAGTGATCAGTGGTACCATTTCTTATTGAATGTGTTTCAGAATTGCGTGAATGGAAAATTCTTCAAATGAACCCCTAGAACACATATCCAGGGTCAATTTGGATTTTTATATGTTATATATATATATATATATATATATATATATATATATATATATATATATATATATATATATATATATATATATATATATATATATATATATATATATGTTTCACACCAATAACAATAATGGGCCGATTATGATCAAATTTTGTGAGTACCTTCCTCTTGCAAGTGGCTTGGATAATTTCGTTACCCAGGAAAATCGGCGCAGGTTATCATAGAAAATTTTGTGTTTCCTTTCTGAAAAAATGTATATCTCCGGAATTCACAAAGTAAGGGCAACCAAATTTGATACGCGTGTTCTGCAAACCCTTAGGTTTCAGCTTCAACCGTCATTGTCCTTCATTTTCCTAAAATGCTTACAGATCATTCATTTCAAATAGACCCTTTCTTTGATGCTTTGACTGTAGGTTTAGTTAAGTGGATGCTTTGGCTGTAGGTTTAGTTTAGTCTGTGGTTTAGCAGTCTATACTGTTCAGCAAATTTTTAAATGAGCGCAAACTAGGCCCCGCAGAATCCATATCCAGGTTTACTTTCAGTTTTTATCTATTTAGATATATACACGATGAACAATTTCTACGGTAAAGCTCAATATAATTGTTATTATACAAGCTACGGGAAAAAATTGTATACGTTAATTATAGAGTATATTAAGCTGCATTTTACAAAAATATTTTTATAATCACAGGTTGGTCCATGAGTCGTTGGTGATTTCTAAACTTATTTTTTTCGAACACCCTTATATTATTGCATTTTCCAATTTTTTATCGAAATATGATGCATGTTTGTAAGGAAAAAATCGAGATGCAGTAAGTTCGTTTTGGTAGCGAATTTTCACTAAATACTTCAAATTTCAATAACTAAATTTGCTATTAACCTAAGGTTTGTTGGCTAGGAAACCAACATTTTAAGTTTATTTTCGGAAAATATTTGCACGTTTTCAAACAATAAGTAATTTTGATAAAATATGGTACACTATTTATACTATATAGGCGATAGCGGTAACTAGATTGATGCCTGCTTGCATTAGAGAGACATTTTTGCTATTAAAAACATTTTTATGAAAATTCACTTCCATAACGTACTTTCTGCGTCCAGGCTTTTTTATTTGTTTACGTGGATTGCAGTTTAGAACCTTCCTGGTTCTTTATCAGTACGCTACCGACCTACTGACGTCAGTAGCGTGCTGATGATGAACCCGGAAAGTTCGAAACTGCAGTCTACCTAAGCCAATAAAAAATCACAGAAAGTACAGCAAACAAATAAAGTGTTTAAATATATATATATATATATATATATATATATATATATATATATATATATATATATATATATATATATATATATATATATATCACACCGATAATTCAAAAAATAATACCTTGCTTTTGTAAGTGGCTTGGATAAGTTCGTTAGCCAGGAAAATCGAACCAGGTTTTCCGGGAAAAATTTGAATTTTCTTTCAGAAAAAATTTGGTACGTAGGTTTGAGTTTCATAAATTGAACTACGTACCAAAATTTAGAACTCCATCTGATAAGAAAAAAGTTATAGGCGTTTAATTTTAAAAAATGTTTGGTGCCAGATCATTTCTATGGAAATTAACTACCATAATGCACTTGCTGCCTTCAGACATTTTATTTATGAGGCTTCTCTTATTGGTAGACTTGCAGTAATAAAAAGAAATATGTGTATGCTCAGAATTGTTATTATACAACCTCACTAAAATTTGAGGCTTTACAAAAGAATTTGTATACAGAAATTTATATATATATATATATATATATATATATATATATATATATATATATATATATATATATATATATATATATATATATATATATATATATAAATTGTTGTTACCATGGTGATGATTTAAGATCTCAAAAAATGTCAAGGGTCCACAAATATGTCAAAAAATTAATTTAACGACTTTCATTAGAAAGATATTTGGATGTATTTTTTTTCTTTTCAAGTTGTAGACAGTTAAATAAGTTGTTATTGTAATTTTTAACAAGATTTTTTTGTTTCGCTATTTATTTGTTATTCAGGGGCTTTTTTTCAATTGTCATTTGAAATAGCCAAGCCATATTGTCTGAATTTATCTTCTCTCCCCAATACGCACCTATTGTTCTTTACAATTGATTTAGGCTTCACGATACAACTCTTCTAGATATTCTTTCCAGTGTTCAGCAATGTGTTTTTCTAGTAAGACATTTGGTTGCCCCTTATGATTTTACTTTTTGTTATTTGTTTATTGTAGTCTTCTCACTTACTGGTAAGCTTTATACAACCTCTATTTTTAATGGAATTGGGAGATACCATAAATATTGATTAACGAAATAAATTAGTCGTCATTAGAAAAATAAATTTTAAAAGTCAGCTTTAGAAACAATCAGCCGTATAGAGTAGGGTAAACATGCATCATAATCAGTACTCCACGGCAGATTCAGGGTTAAATAACTTTACTATCATTAAAATTATATTTCACTGTCGAAAAACGGGATCAAATATGATAACCTTTATAGAAATGTATTGTGAAGTTCCACAAGAAGTGACTAAACTCAGGGTTGAATAAATTTGGTGTATTAATTAGTTTGCTGTCATTTAGTAGAGCAGATAGATATTTGCATTTAAATGAAACATCAAATAGGAAATAGACTAATCAAGCCGCAAACAAGTGCCAATGGGATTATAATAATTATGATTATTTACGTCCATAAAATTAAAGGACCCGATTCATAGATCCATGGGTCATGATTTTACGATCTGCTATAAAAATATAACTAACCAACAGCTATATATGTAACCATGAGTAAGTTTTATTACTGATACTAATAGCACAAGACGCTAAAGGTATTAAATTATAACAACACTGATGAATAGTTTTAACGTTTCGGTGATTTTTTCAAATCTATTTTGACTTCGTTTAACATTAGGAGGAGTATATGCCTAAAAAGTGTAAACGCAGCGAGTGTTCATAAAAAATATTTCAAATTTCGAAAAATAATTTTACAATATTTACAACTTTTGTCTATTTCTGAAAAACTGATTCGATTAGGTTGCTAACGAACTAGGAAAAACTTGCATCTTCTAAGAAGAAGCACTTGCCTGGAATATGGTGAGGTACCAAAAATATTTAAGGTTGCTATTATAAAACCTAAATACAAGAAGGATATTTCTAAAATATTGGAAACGATTATTAAAGACAATAGATGGTTTTTTGAAGGGGTATCAAATATTGGCTGAAAATCAATATAGTTTTAGAGAGGGTAGAAGCGCAGAAGACGCCCAAGGCATTGAGAGGAACCAGGAAGCAGATAGCCTTGCAAAAATGGCAGCAAGAATACCATACCATGGTCCAAATCCCTATTGTGGACTAATAAAAAGGCATGTAAGAAATGAACTTGATATTTGGAACAGAAACCAAATGCTGACATACTGGAAGAAAACGCCAGGCTTAAGCCATGAAAAACGGTTCATCATAATATCAATATAGAAGTGTGAACTGTTTCTTGAACTGCCCAGGAACCAGTTGAGAACAATTGCAGGATTTTCACAGGACACTCCCCGGTAAGGTATCACCTAATGAAGATGGGTAAGGCGTACAGTGAATACTGCACTGAAGCAGCAGAAACAACATAGCAGTTGCTATGTGATTGCATGGTTCAGTTCTGTAAAAATCTCAAATACCTTGGAGGGGTCACTTTAAAACCCCCGAAAATAGGTAAAAAAGCCCCCGAAAAGATATCAGACTATATAGAATACAATTTGAAAGATGTTGCGTTTTAAAAAATAATTTTTTATTTAGAAAAATTGGCCGTTAAGATTTGATGAACGAACCAAGCCATTAGCAAAATAAGAGTAATTCTAAAATTTGGTTCAAATCAGTGAAGTATTTTGAAGCAATTGTTTCTTCGATGAAGAATTTGTTTTCCTCGCCTGCTCTTATGCTGAGTAGCGTTAGAAGTACGCTAATATCCCGAATAGTTACCTCTTTCATCAAAATGTGAAGTAAATTACCCAATAAATAAATTAAATGAATTATCATGAAAAAAACCAAATAATTTGTTTTTCTTCTCAGGCCTATAACTTCTTAAGGAAGCAAAATTGTACAAAGTGAAGTTGACTTGAATCGTCCAAGGTAACTCAAACTGAAGTTGGGCCGATTGTTTACTGAACACCCTGTACGTATGTATGTGTGTGTGAGCGTGCCAATACGTGAATAAGTTAAGTCTTGATGTATAGATGTTTATATATTATCTGAGTATTCTAAGGGAAGGCTTGATATATATATATATATATATATATATATATATATATATATATATATATATATATATATATATATATATATATATATATATATATATATATATATATATATATATATATATCTGCCTAAAATTGCTTGTATTTTCAATGAAAATTATGCGTTGTCAGCGTATTATTGCAAAATTATATACATTATAACAATTAACTAGTTTGAACGTATAGCCTATAACGGATGTTTTACAGACAACCTGAGAACATAATGAAAGGACATACAAGACAACATTCTCTTGCATGGAGCCACTTTAATTAGGATTGAGATAGGTCCATTCACACTCCAGCAGGTCATTTGTAGTAACATGGCAATAAATCAAAATAAAACATTAAGCTGACGTTTAATTTGCGTACATGCAATTTCAAGAGGCATAGTAAAGTATAGCGGTAAATTCCTTCCTGTTGCTGGATCGTCCCTATTTTTTTAAGATAGCAATGTACCTCGGTCCTAAAACTTATGTTTGAACGTATAGGTAGATTTTTTACATGACGGTGTGACTTCGTGCATCTTAGGATTTCATGTCATTCATGTGTTGCGATAGTTTTTTGGGGATATACATTATGCACCGAATAAAAAAGCAATAAAACTAAAGGAAAAAAATCTGGCCACAGCAAGTGCGTTATGGTAGTTAATTTTATAAAAATGATCTGGCACCAAATATTTTTTATAACTTTTTTTCTTGTAACATAGAAATCTAAATTTTGGTGTGTAGTTTACTCCTTATATCGTACACCTAACTACCAAATTTGGTTACGATAGCTTTTTATTTCTTGAGATAAAACTTTTCCCAGAAAACCTCGTCCGCTTTTCCTGGCTAACAAACTTATCCCATCCACTTACATCATGAAGGTAAATGCCAAATTTAATCAAAATCGGCCCATTATTTTTTGATTTATCAATATGACACACACACACACACACACACACACACACACACACACACACACACACACACACACACACACACAGATATATATATATATATATATATATATATATATATATATATATATATATATATATATATATATATATATATATATATATATAAACATAAAATTTTAAACTGACCTCGGATATGGGTACTAGGGGTCCTAGTTCGTGCTCATTTGCAAAAAAAAATATTTTTTTCAAAATTCAAAAGTCAGGATTAGTGAATTTTTTCTACAAAAATTCACTAAAAGATATCCAATAAACGGTTTAAGATTGAAATTTAATTGGAAACGGATTAATGATGTTTAGGTTCTATTTGAGTTTTACATGTACGTTCTTCATTTGGCGAATTTTCTTAAGCAACTGTTTTAGGCTTATTTGATCTTTTATAATAACGGGGATTATTCAAGGTAAACAAGTGACTAATTTATGCCTTTCAATTATTTTACATAGTAAAGAAGAACATCTGCAAAATACTCCATTTCATTTTATATGCAAATGCTTTAATATCTTACTTGTATTTTGATATTTCAAAATATATATCCACATTTACAAAACCAGCAGTCTCTAAAAGGAAAAAATAGGTATTTTTATTTTATTTTTTATTTGTATTTGTTAACTCCTACTTGGCAAACATTTTATTCTGGTAGACTTTTTTAAGAAAATTTTTAATTTAAAATATTACATTTAATATAATTATTTTTTTATCTCAAAATAAATGATTTTCGAAATTTAAAAATATGATTTATTAATTTTGGAAAACTTGATGAAAGTTTGCTACCATAGCACAGAGTGTCAAGACATTTTCAGCGAATTTTTGCAAAAAAATTGCTATAGTGAAGGTTTGGACTTTTGAGTTGAAACTTTTTTTTTCATGTATATATATATATATATATATATATATATATATATATATATATATATATATATATATATATATATATATATAATATATATATATATATATATATATATATATATATATATATATATATATATATATATATATATATATATAATATATATATATATATATATATATATATATATATATATATATATATATATATATATATATATATATATATATATTTATGTGTCACACCTATAACTTAAAAAATAATGGACCGATTTTGATAAAATTTGGCACATACCTTCCTTTCGCAAGTCGCTTGGATAAGTTCGTTAGCCAGGAAAATCCGCCGAGGTTTTCCCGGAAAATTTTGTGTTTTCTTACAAAAAAAAAATCGAAAAAAATTTATATCTCCAAAATTAACAGAGTAAGGGCAACCAAATTTCATACGCGGGTTTATATCATTAGAGTCAAGTTACCTACCAAAATCTAGCTCCGTAGATTACATGACAAAAAAGTTACAGGCATTCAAAGAAAAATTAATTTGGGTTCTCCTCAAAACGTCAATTTCGCGATTTTAAACGTCAAAATTGGTGAGTACCTTCCTTTTACAAGTGGCTTGGATATGTTCGTTATCCAGGAAAATCCAACGAGGTTTTCCCGGAAAATTTTGTGTTTTCTTTCGAAAAAAATTTATATCTCCAAAATTAACATAGTAAAGGCAACCAAATTTTATACGCGGGTTTATATCATTGTAGGCAAGTTATCTACCAAAATTTAGCTCTGTAGGTCAAAAGACGAAAAAGTTATAGGCATTTAAACAAAAATAAATTGGGGTTTTTCACAAAACGTCAATGTTGCGATTTAAACGTCAAAATTGGCAACATTTAGGAAAAGAACTTGAATCTAATACGGGCTATGGAAATAAAATGTATCAAGAAGAATGTTTTACAAACCCTGAAGTCTTAGTTTAAACCGTCATTGTCCTTCATTTTAATAAAATGTTTCCAGAAAATTCATTTCAAATAGACCCTTTCTCTGACGCTTGGCAGTAGTCTGAGCTATAGAGTTTATCGTTAATAGTATATAATTCTTGTAGAATTTTCGTAAAAAAATCAATAAAGCTCAATATATCTGTTATTATACCAGATATGAAAAAAAAACTGTATATATTAATTATAGGGTGTCTTAAACTACATCTTAAAAAATTATTTCTACAATCACAGGCTGGCCCATAAGTCGTTGGTGATACAAATTTTCTTTTTTTTTAATCAAACACGCCTTATGTTATTGCCTTTTTGCATTTTCCATCGAAATATAATGCATGTTTGTAAGAACAAAAATTCTGGACGCAGTAAGTGCGTTATGGTAGCGAATTTTGATCAAATGCTTAATATTTGAACAGCTCAATTTGCTATTAATCTATAAGGTTGACCAAAAAACGAGTTTTTTCGGGAACACTTTAAGTTTACTTTCGGAATTTTTTTTACATTTTCAAACAATAAAGTTATTTTGATGAAACATGGCACATTGTTTTTACTATATCGATTATACTGGTAACCAAATTTGATGCCTGCTTTCTTAAAAAAAAACACATTATGCTATTAATAAATAATTTTATGAAAATTCACTACCATAACGCACTTGCTGCGTCCCGAGATTTTGCATTTTCCATCGAAATATAATGCATGTTTGTAAGAAAAGAAATTCGGGACGCTACAAGTGCGTTATGGTAGCGATTTTTTTTTAATCGAACACGCCTGATGTTACTGCATTTTTGCATTTTCCATCGAAATATAATGCATGTTTGTAAAGAAAGAAATTCGGGACGCAGCAAGTGCGTTATGGTAGCGAATTTTCATTAAATTCTTCAAATTTGAATAGCTCAATTTGCTATTAACCTATAAGGTTGACCAAGAAACCAGTTTTTTCGGGAACACTTTAAGTTTATTTTCGGAAACTCTTGTATATTTTCAAACACTAAAGTTATTTTGATGAAACTTGGCTCATTGTTTCTACTATATAGGTTATACGGTAACCAAATTTTATGCCTGCTTTCTTTAAAAAAAAAACACATATTTGCTATTAAAAATATTTTTATGAAAATTCACTACCATAACACACTTGCTGCGTCCAGACTTTTTTTGTTGTATGTACAGAGTCTATCATCAGCAAAACTAGAAGATCCATAACATAATTTTCGCGGATGACATAGTGCTGTTGTATTCATATTTTAGGTGGTTATTAAGTAATAGATTGAAAAAAAAGTATATGCATATAAGATATGTATAGTAATATAAACAATGAGAAAAGAAAACATGTAAACTACTATAAATACCTTGGATTAACAATAGACAACTAGATTAATTTTGGCGAACGCTTAAATAATGCAAGAAAAAAATATCTAGTCCCACTGGAGCTTTTAGAAAATGTGATTATTATTTAACAGAGACCGAATAGTCTAATATATAATTAATTAATAGAACCACACATGAGATATTTTTTTTTAGAAAAATCGCTACCGAAGCGCGTCCAGATTTTTTAGGATGATCCAGGCTAATCCTCTGAGACTATGTTGGCTATTTGTATTAAAACCCTGTAGCTGAAAGTCACGAAGATGTTTTAAAATTTCGAGCTTAAATTACAAAGAAATAGTTAAGAAAATGATAGTATCATTCATATAAAACCTATGCATCATCATTTTCGGGCAATAAATGTGGTGGACCACACATATGGCACAAGTTGTAGAATAGGTGAAAACTTGACTATTCCACCGGTAAATTGGAGCCTTTATAAAAGATCGGTTTTATTTTGGGGTCCAAAGTTATATAATCAATTACCAGCAAATTTGAGGATTTTATCTAAATCTAAATTTAAAAAAGAAATTTTTAGCTTTGCTTAGCAATGTTAAAGTAGAGAGCAGTATGATAGTTGAGTGGTATGGAGAAAGTGGAGTGGATGTGTTGCCTGGACAGGGTGCACGTAAAGTAAGTGTGTGCTGTGTGTGAGTGTGCTGTCGTGAGTGCGTGTCTGTGTGCATATGTGTGTGTAAATATAATATGCATGCGTGGAGAAATGGGTGGGTGAGTACTATGATGTGTATGAACATGTTGGTTGTGGGCGGTATAGAGGTGTTGGTTGTATGGATATCATATATGCAGAAGAAAGATATGAAAAAGGGGGACTAAGGGTTGACAAAATGAACTGTATTGAGTGTAGGATATGCTGTTGATTCCCCTACTGAGGTTAACACTAAGACATTGTTTTGGTTTAAAGTTGCATCTCTCATCTTTTGAGGATCGGGGCACATCTGGTTAGATAGGGGCACAAAAAAAAAGAGGGAAAAAAAAGTGAATATTGTGGATATTAAGCGGTTTAAATTAATGTACTGGCGATTATGTGGAGTTAGCTGTAAAGGATACAAACAAGTCATGTTGACTTAGGTATCCAAGAAAATATATTTTAATTGTATTAGTTGTATTAAGTATAAATGTACCCTAATTGCAATCGTACAGCTTATTGTAATATTGTAGCTGTATGCATAAATTGATAAATAAACAATAAATAAATAAACATAAATAAACATAAAATAAAATAAAATCAATACTTGCCTGTAGCGAATTTGGTACAAAGTATTCAGGCTAATCCTCTGGGATAATTTTGCCTATTATATTAAAACCCTGTAACTGAATGTCACGAAGATGTTTTAAAATTTCGAGCTTAAATTAAAAAGAGATAGTTAAGAAAATGATAGTAACAACACGTGCCTGTAGCGAATTTGGTACAAAGCATTCTTGGCGAAAAATATTAATTTACGTATGATATTACGAAAAATGATTAATTGCTCCCTGTAAAAGATTTTGCATATGTACCCCCCCTGGATAGTTTAGAAACATTTTCTCCAGTTTGCACATAAGTAACTTCCGCATTTTCCTACAGATAAACTGTATTTTTGTATTTTTATTGTAAAAACTTAACTCGGATTATTTGAAAAGTTTCCCATGTCGACCTAGATTTAATATCTCACATCAGATCCTGAAAAAGAAACGCAGCGTTAGCACTTCGCGCTTGGAAAAATACGGACATAATATTTCCAACAAATATAATTTGCTGAAGCTAGATCTATTTCTGCTGCACAGCCGTTATTTTTCTTCTCTGTTCTTTTTTCCCTAGTTTTATGATCGAGTTTCCCAGCTGACTACTGAGATGTTCCTTGCCAGTGTTGGCTGAATAGATATTTTTACAAGACGTATCCACGTATTTTGAGGAGATAACCCCATCTACCAAGGACATAAAACGAGGAAAGCATGATAATGGGCCTGAAAAGTAAATTGCGTGCAGTGGAATCTGAGTTATGTAAAGAACGCGAGACGTTGTTGTTGCTGTTTCTTAGACTGGGTATCGTTTGATCCACGGTTCGTTAGTTTATACGCCTTGACGCAAGCTTTTATTCTATTCTCTGCCCGCTTTACTGCTAGCTTAGAAACAGACTGTTGTAATTGTAGTTTCTTGTGTGGTTACTTATAGGTATGTATGAATAGGTTACAGATAACTAAAAATAATCCAGCTCGAACATTTACTACCTTTGTACTTTGTACAATGTCGTTTGTCACATATTCTGTTAATTATTAAAAATAGAATAATACTCTAAATCAAGAATTACCTGAATATAGTTCAGATTTAGACACAGCATAAAGGCAAGAAAACGTGCTGATACTTAAGACAATACGAATAAGGGGACTTAAGAAGAATATAATATCTTTATTGATTTGTAGACCAGGAGAAAGCTTTCTCTAGTGTGGATTGTAAAAAATATTGTACAGAAATCAAAGCACGATCATGTATATTAACGGATATGAAATTGAAGAGAAAAGCTCCAGCTGTCTGTTCCACACTGTATATATATACATATATATATATATATATATATATATATATATATATATATATATATATATATATATATATATATATATATATATATATATATATATATATATACATATGGGTAAAGGAAATCCGTAAGGCCTCAATCTGCCTACTCCTTAGAGTGGTGGACAAAGGTGGGTAAAGGAAATATGTAAGGGCACTCTAAGGCCTCAATCTGCCTACTCCTTAGAGTGGTGGACAAAGGTGGGTAAAGGAAATATGTAAGGACACTCAAGGCCTCAATCTGCCTACTCTTTAGAGCGATGGACAAAGGTGGGTAAAGGAAATATGTAAGGACACTCTAAGGCCTCAATCTGCCTACTCCTGAGAATGGTAGACAAAGGTAGGTAAAAGAAATACGTAAGAACACTCTAAGGTCTCAATCTGCCTACTCCTTAGAGCGGTGGACAAAGGTGGGTAAAGGAAATATGTAAGGACACTCAAGGCCTCAATCTGCCTACTCTTTAGAGCGATGGACAAAGGTGGGTAAAGGAAATATGTAAGGACACTCTAAGGCCTCAATCTGCCTACTCCTGAGAATGGTAGACAAAGGTAGGTAAAAGAAATACGTAAGAACACTCTAAGGTCTCAATCTGCCTACTCCTTAGAGCGGTGGACAAAGGTGGGTTGGATTGTTGTAGCTCGATTACGGGGCCTCAATCTACCTACTCCCCAAATCTCGCCGGAGATCGTCTGTGAGAGCTCAGTGTGTTCAACCCTAGGCCTCAGAGAGACCTCTCTCACACTGAGACCTCACAGACGATCTCCGGCGAGATTTGGGGAGTAGGCAGATTGAGGCCCCGTAATCGAGCTACAACAACCCAACCCACCTTTGTCCACCGCTCTACGGAGTAGGCAGATTGAGGCCTTAGAGTGTCCTTACATATTTACTTTACCCACCTTTGTCCACCACTCTAAGGATCTAAGGAGTAGGCAGATTGAGGCCTTAGAGTGTCCTTACATATTTCCTTTACCCACCTTTGTCCAGCACTCCAAGGAGTAGGCAGATTGAGGCTTTAGAGTGTCCTTACATATTTCCTTTACCCACCTTTGTTCACCACTCTAAGGAGTAGGCAGATTGAGGCCTTAGAGTGTCCTTACATATTTCCTTTACCCGCCTTTGTTCACCACTCTAAGGAGTAGGCAGATTGAGGCCTTAAAGTGTCCTTACATATTTCCTTTACCCACCTTTGTCCACCACTCTAAGCAGTAGACAGATTGAGTCCTTAGAGTGTCCTTACATATTTCCTTTACCCACCTTTGTCCACCACTCTAAGGAGTAGGCAGATTGAGGCCTTAGAGTGTCCTTAAATATTTCCTTTACCCACCTTTGTCCACCACTCTAAGGAGTAGGCAGATTGAGGCCTTAGAGTGTCCTTACATATTTCCTTTACCCACCTTTGTTCACCACTCTAAGGAGTAGGCAGATTGAGGCCTTAGAGTGTCCTTACATATTTCCTTTACCCACCTTTGTCCACCACTCTAAGGAGTAGACAGATTGAGGCCTTAGAGTGTCCTTACATATTTCCTTTACCCACCTTTGTCCACCACTCTAAGGAGTAGGCAGATTGAGGCCTTAGAGTGTCCTTAAATATTTCCTTTACCCACCTTTGTCCACCACTCTAAGGAGTAGGCAGATTGAGGTCTTAGAGTGTCTTTACATATTTCCTTTACCCACCTTTGTCCACCCCTCTAAGGAGTAGGCAGATTGAGGCCTTAGAGTGTCCTTACATATTTCCTTTACCTCTTCAAATGACTCCAAAACAGGGGCCGAAACGTCGAGTTTTCATAAATTCTGGACGCGGTTCAACCCGAGAACCAAGTATGTCTCACATTAACGACCGCTATATATATATATATATATATATATATATATATATATATATATATATATATATATATATATATATATATATATATATATATATATATATATGTGTGTGTGTGTGTGTGTGTGTGTGTGTGTGTGTGTGTGTGTGTGTGTGTGTCACACACGCGATGGTACCCTAGTCGTATATAGAAAACGAAACAACGGATCGATCTGAAAATTTGGTTGGTACCATAATCAAGTATGCTCTATCCATCCAAAATATTCTCAATTACGCCGCGTTGTTTCTACTGAAAAGTCGTAGTAGCTCTGTTATTTTAAAAAGACCACCCTGTGTATTATTTTCTTTTCAAATTTCTTGTTTAATTTAAATAACTTTTTCTTAGTACGTTCCTATACCTAACGATGGTGGTCCCCGAGATAATAACTAATTTAATTAACGTTAATAATTTTGTAATCCTGAATCCTGTGAAGCTAAAATTGTGGTTGTAATATGAGGATAGTACAACATTGTAAGATGTACTAATTACAGTGAGAACACACCTATAAAGTAATACGGCTATGATAGCCAGACACCTAGAACATTGTGACATATACGAAAGGGTCGTCTCTGTGCGGAAGCAGGTAGTATGTTGTCGCGACAGCTCCAAATAACACAAAATGTTATAAATAGAGACTGTGTACGACCAACTAACAATTTTTTAAATTACAAGTTGCAAGCCTGTAGCAACTGGATGCATAACCACACTGGACATAAGCTGAGTGGGCTGTAATTTGCTTTACTCTTGAACACTGCGTGGTGTTGCGGTGAAGCTTCAGTCATCCTTGACCGTAATCCGTTCGAATCGATTTCAGCTAGGCCATGTGCCGAGTGTTTCTCAAAAGTGTAAGAAAGCGTAACGAATTGAAAGTTACGCAAGACACAGCAACGCAAGTTACTAAGATAAAATAAAAATTCAAATGGAAAAAAAAACAGCAACAAAGTAGGAATAAACCCAGTAGTGACAATAAGTCTACTAGTAAGGCTAAGAATATTGGTACCAGCTCCCCAGAAAGTGAAACAGAAGTAATGAAGAGTGGAGATTCGGAAATGGTGAAACCGATGCATTTAAGCGCATTGCAGGGGATTTTTTTTGACAAAAATGAACCCAGGTGTGAATGGTTACAATGAGTGGAATGCTCACGCTGTCTCTATGAAATTTGTACAATTTGTGATAGATTTTGTAAAGATTGTACTCCACTTATTACTGTCCTTCAGAATGTTATGTGAACTACAATTGCCAAATTATTAAATAAAAATATTCAACCATTTTTTAAATATTGGTGACCCAAATATCTATATAGATGTTTAGAAGTCTGACCTCCAACCAAACTACCCAGCGTATTGA
The DNA here is from genome assembly GCA_964006375.1 of Tillus elongatus. Classification (NCBI taxonomy): domain Eukaryota; kingdom Metazoa; phylum Arthropoda; class Insecta; order Coleoptera; family Cleridae; genus Tillus; species Tillus elongatus. Next base: position 234,558,020 of record OZ023262.1, read on the forward strand.
AAATATTAACCCTTACTTCATTCGAGTGCTTTCCATATGCGAAAAGTCTAAGACCATATTTCCCTGCAACAGGGGGAATATGGCATTTTGTCGTCATTCTCAACTTTCGTTTTCTTTTGCGTCGTTTACAAAGATCGGATGGAAATATTTCGCTCTCCACACCAAGATGCTCGAGTTATAGTATGCAACCAATATTGTGCCAGTGTAACCACATATGAAAGTAGGACCACAAAAAGAAGTTTCCTTATTATCCATACTACTCTCTATGCTTTTCGTTGCAAATAAGTTTATGAGTGCTTGACTTAAATTCAGGCACAGAGTTTGTAAGTGTCAGTTTTTAGTAAACTTTCTTTAAAAAAAATCAGTAATAAGGAGATCGCGACTTTTGAATTTATAAAAAAATGTCTTTAAATGAGCGCAAACTAGGACCCCTAGAACCCATATCCGGGATCAGTTTCAATTTTAGTGAATGTTCTTTTTTTTAAATCAGTAATGAGGAGATCACGACTTTTTAATTTTGAAAAAATTTCTCCAAATGAGCGCAAACTAAGCCTCTTAGGACCCATATCCAGCATCAGTTAGTTCTATAACTGAAAAAATAAAGATGGGCCAATTTTGATTATATTTTTTGAGTACCTTCCTTTTGCAAGTGCCTTGAATCAGTTCGTTAGCCAGGAAAATCGATCTCGGTTTTCCCGGAAAAATTTCATTTTCATTTCAACGATTGTAAAACGAACGATCTCAAACACATGTGTGGAGATTTAATCTCTGTATTTATTTCAGAAAGGTTTCACCAAGTAAGGCCAATAAGAATTAATTAATGATATCACTTAAAAAGTGACAGAGTGTCAGATTTCAGGACCAACTTTAAATTTATATTTCAACAAGGCTTGTTACCTTCAATGCTTTTACATGTACTGTCGAGCACGTAGATTTTTAGTTGTTTTTATTACCCTATGTAAGTATATCTGAACAATCTGTATTTTTAAAATGTGTACTGTTTTATCACACGAGACATGTTCTTATTAAAAACATGCACCACGTATCGGCTATTAAAATCAGATAGACGCTATTGCATGGATAATTAAAAGTTTTATTGCTGCACACGAAACACTAAACTGAATTAGAAATTTGCGTAATTACCTTGCTTACGATTCAATGTTATTTTTTTTTTTACAAATAATTCTCCGCAGCACTCGGGATCTTATAAGTAAATAATTTTAACACCGATTTTCTAACAATACTTTTTATCTAATTAACTTGATGGGACCACTGTTTGAATGTTCAATAAGAATCATGCAAAACTGATGATTTTTTAGTTAACTTTTGTAGAAAAAATTCCCTTATCAGAAGATCCCGACTTTTGAATTTTAGGTTATCTTTTGGAAAAAAATATTTCGGGAAATAACAAATCTGTGGTAACCAAGTTTGGTGCGCAGGTTTATATTATTTAAAGTAAGATATCTGCTAATAATTAGATCTCTGGGTTGAAAGAAAAAATAGTTTATAGACCCTTTAAAAAAATAAGAGTGGGTGCCACTGGTGGTCAGAAAAACGCACAAGACCAAAATATGTTGTCTGTGTAACAAAATCTATTGTATATTACTGACAAAGATTTACTTTTTTGCCAAAAAAATGGTCAAGAATTACCACAAAAATTTCTTTGAAAATTCTATAGTTTTTCTTCTTAAAACATCAAAGTCGCGACTTGAAACGTCAAAACTGGAAACTTTTATGCAAAGCACCTGAATTGATTACGGGTTATGTAGAGAAAATCTTACAAGAAGTGTTAACAAAGCCTTAAGTTCAAGATTCAACCGCCATTGCATGTTGCTAAAATGTTTGCCGAAACGTAATTTTAAATATACCCTTTCTCTAGTACTTGTGCAGCAGTTTCAGTCATAGAGTTTGAGGTTTAATAGTCTTATATAATATATATATATATATATATATATATATATATATATATATATATATATATATATATATATATATATATATATATATTATTTTTATCAAATTTTCGTAAGAAAAGTACGTCGGGTGAAAGACCGCGACTTTTGAATGTCTTCAACCAAGCGTGAACTACGCCCCCTTAGACCCATATAGGGGGGTCACTTTCACTTTCTATATGTTTACATATTATAGGTGGCACATTTCTACGGTAAAGCTTAATATATCCATTATAATACAGGATATAAAATAAATTATATACATTAATTATACGGCGTCCTGAGCTGCATCTTATTGACGTCACAAGTTGGTCCATAAGTTGCTGATGATCAAACTTATTTTCTTAAACAAAACACCCTTATATTAGGCAGGATGGTGCTCCACCTCAGTATGCTGTTGAGGTCACGCAATATCTAAGTCAAGTATTTCCGCAGAGATGGGTGAGGAGAAGAGGATACATGGAACAGCCGGCGAGGTCCTCAATCCGTTAAGGAGATAAAAATTGTTACTTAGGAAATTTGGCAACCTGCATCCATTAATGAAAAAAATATTCTTTCCGCAATCAACATCGGTGAAGGTCTAAATTTTTCGTTGCTGTTTGGCAATAGGTTGTTATATCACGATACCTTACGCAACTCGAATTATTGCATACAGGGTGTTTTTCAAAAAATGGGCCAATATTGCGAGATTTTAAAATGGCACATCCTGTATTCTATAATGAGAATAGCAAGATCAGTTGATTTTCTATCCAAAGATATTGTTATAACTATTCTAAGCAGTATTTGACTTTTAAGCAAAAAAACAAAATATTGCAAGTGACTTTTTTAACTCCGTGGAATAATACCAATGTTTAATTCCTCAACAACCTGTCATTTGATCAAATAATGATGAATAATCTGGTCTATTATTTAATACTCAACAATTATACAATTAACAGTGATACTGGATATTATGAGATAACTAGTTTTGGATAAAACGACTGTTGATAGATAAAGATCAATGCACTTTGATATTATTTGTGTGTTGTGGAAATTGATTTTTGCATTGTGGAAATTTGTTGTTGCCCAGTTATTGAGATTACTAGTTTCTTTCTGGTCACATACGATAAGTTTAAAATTCTTGAAACTTTCTTGTAAAATGCATGTTTTTGTGCTGTCTTCGGTTGTCTCCAACATTTTATGGTCAGGTCATGTCAGGTTGAGTTAGGTAAGGTCAGGTCAGGTTATATCAGGTCAAGTCGTTCACGCCTGCCTGGTAGAGTGTTTTGTGCATAAATGATAAGAAACATGTTGTCCTATGAACCCCCAAACAAGCTTAAGGAAAAAATAAAAATGCTGGAGGGTGAATAACATTACTAAGAGAACATGTTGATGCAAAATTTGAAAAAGGCTGCTAAGTCTAACTAAGCTCTTTCGTCGAACTTCCTTTTTTATATCCTTACACTCCTGCCCCACCCCAGCACCCCTGTTCACTCTGGGCCCTGTAACTTTTAGGGGGATAGTTTCCTGAATTTAAATTCTCTTCGTAAAGGCAGAATCTTATTTGGCCGGTCATCATCAAGCAGAAGACATTGAAGTGAAAGTTGTGTTGAAACCCTTTTTCTCTAACGAAGTTCGGATTTCTGCGGCCCAGTAATGTGAATTCGTTTCCTGGTAAATTTTCTTTCGTCGGTCCAAATAATTTTCTTCCTAGGATCTTCTTGTGTATGAATTATGATCCCCTCACAGAAATAGACATGTTTTGAAATATATTTTGCTTCGATGGATTCGAGTGTCGCAAATTTATAATTATGCGTTTCGTGGTTATACAAATTTCTTATTATAGATTTGTAAGCCATTCCCAAGTCTTTTTAAACAGAAGGAAGTGACGCATGAGAACTTGCAGAAAAATAAGCGAGAGCAATTATTTGATGTCCTCAGTACATGTTCCAGGTTTGATTTGGAGTATTGGATTCTTGTTTCTTTACGTAATCATTGTTCATGAAATTATCTCTTAACCTCTTGAATTCCTTCTCATTCATTAGAACTGCGTTTGGATACTGTTCGTTGAAGTTTCTGCTGTTCTAGAAATAAATTTATTACACTGCAAACAGACAATTACATTTTGACAATCGGTTTCGACTGTTTCGAAGCATGACATACTGATAAGAAATATCTTTCCATTACATGCAATATTTTGGCCTTTGCTTATAAGTCAAAAACCGCTAAGAACAGGTATAACATTATATTGTTCACTTAGAAAATTAATTCATCCTGCTACTCACCTTATAAAATACAGGATGTTCTATTTGAAAACCTCGCATTACGTGCTCTTCTCTATTCCACCAGAGGCCTATTTTTTGTAAACACCCTCTATGAAATAATTGGATTTGCTATGCAAGTGTTATATGTTACCATATTGGCAAACAGCATACAAAATCTCAGACCTTCATCTACGCTGGTTGCGGAAAGAATATTTTTTTTCATTCGTGGATACAGGCTGCCAAATTTCCTAAATAATATTTTTTATCTTTTGAGATAGGTGAATGAAATATCACATAAAAGACATTTTAAATGTTCCGGGGAATCTGAGAATGTCAGAATATATAGGCTGTTTAATTTGAAAAAAAAACAAAGTTGGTATCTAGCATGGATGGCTCTGGCAACGTTGTAGTATCAAAAATATTTTCAAAATGAAGATCATGACTATTTATGAACACAGCCCAAATTTCAGATTACTATCTTGTCTGGTTCACTATATACTTCTAATACGCCATCGCATTTGGCCCAGCCTGTATATTAGATATTTTAGTCATCAATAGTTTTTGCAATTAACAGAATGTCACATCATTACGGTGACATATGATATTGACAGCAGAACTTAACCTGCTTTGGAGTAAATTGTTTATAAGAATCAGCTAGTTAAATTTTATGTGTGTGTTTGTGCAGACAAAATGTCATTTGAAAGGTATCCATTATCGACCGCATTTATCACAAATAAATTGAAATCGATCCAATGATATGCTTAGCAGATGAAGTAAGTTACCTTATACATTACAAAACTTATGAAAATTTGGTACTATAACGCACTAGCTGCAAAAATTATTTTATCCTGGGGTTACAACAGTTACAACCAGCTTTCGAACGGATATAACCTCAGAACTGAATTCACTACAACTTTTCCCATTTACCCATTTTTGTATATCTTATAGTTTCCGAGATCCCAATACATCAACCATCAATTTGGGACACACTGTATATACAACAGGTGTCCCCGCCATTTAAATTTTTCTTAGGGAAATAGACAGAGTTTGTGGTGCTAATTTCTTTTCTAATTTATCCTACTAGTAGCTGAGAGATTTTATAGAACTAATTGCATCTCATTTCCAGATGTCTTCCTTGAGTTGCCATAGCAGTAAATTGCATATTTGTCGAGTTGACTTCAGGCTCCAAGTTAAAGTACATAAATATAAGCCCGCTAAGTGGCCATACCTGTGAAAATAACTTGGCCGTTGAGCGGCTTATAAATATTGCACCATTAGTTCCCAAAGCTGGTCCGAGTGGTAAGACACTGTGAAATATCGTATTTTTTGCATTAACCTAATAAAACCTCCCTTAGTAATCGAGGACCGAATCAGCCGGAACAGACAGTACTACCGCGATTGAGGTTTTTAAAGAGATTTTGTATCTGGACACACTGGAAGAAAATCCCATATATTTTATTTATTTATAAATATAGGTAAACATTTCGTACCAGCCTGCCCTGGCAAGAACCGTTGCCTAATTTTATCATATAATATTATCATTGTTATTATTTGTATGTAATATATATGCATATAGGGCGTTAAAATAAACAAATATTACATATAGGCTTGAAGACTACTTCTCTGGCTTCACTGTTGGGTTTCGTTTCTGTGGGTGAAGGGCGTAGCCAACACGTAAGCTAACTGGAGCAAGAGGCCCTTATGCATTCTAGATGTTCTCAGATGTTCTTCAACGTTTCTGTGACTAGTTTCGCTGCTTGACAGCATCCTCAGACAGATAAAAAATAGAATTAATACGAAATCCTGACAACTACAAATAAATATATGTTGCTATGTTATGATGTTTATTTGTAGTTGTCATGATTTCGTATTAATTCAATTTTCATCTATCTGAGGGTGCTGTCAAGCAGCGAAACTAGTCACAGAAACGTTGAAGAACATCTGAGAACATCTAGAATTCATAAGGGCGTCTTGCTCCAGTTAGCTTACGCGCTGGCTACGCTCTTCACCTACAGAAACGAAACCCAACAGTGAAGCCAGAGAAGTAGTCTCCAAGTCTGTAGTCTGTATGTAGTATGGACCAGTTTCACCAAGTAAGGGCCACAACAATCAATAAACAAATATTACTTAAAATTAAACACATCTCTAGTCATTTTAGAATTCCCTTAATAAACCTTGTGAAAATCTGACTCCTGTGCACTAAATATCTCCTCTAGAGTTTTTCTGGATGACAAACTTTCGTAGGGTGGTCCATTACCCTTGCCATTCATTATTTTGGCGCTTCCACTTTCGCCAAAAGTGTAAAACTTTCGAGTAAAGTGGTGACGCTGTAATTAGAAATCTTTTCTGACCGAACCAAACACCGACCCACTCTACCCCTCGGAAGTAAACCGTCACAGATTAGGAGAATCTTCGCCAGATATACAACTATTGTCGAGTGGTGGTTGCATTTTTGCATGTTGACCGTTTAGTGGATATTAATATACTCTTCGTAATAGCGCGCTACGTACAAATATTTTTTGTTAGATGACAAAAGCTTTTTATATCAATTATTGACGTGCGCATAGGTTATCTAATTAGCAAAGAGCATTAAACAATTAAGTTTTAATTAATTAGGATCCCATATAATTTTCACAATGCATACTTTTGTCTTTGAGAGTGCTAAAATGAAAGGGTTAACGTCTTCGGCAATAAAATCTTTTCTGTGTGGCAATAAAAATTTGACCTCACTTGTTAATTGTGGTCCTAGTACTGACCGCATAAAAAATCCTGCAACATTCGAGCATCCGATTACTGAATATGTATCTTTTTGTGGCAAAAGAAGTTAATAAGCGAATAACTGTTGAGAGCAGATAAAACCAACCTCGTTGCGTTAAAGAAAAATAAAATAAGTTTATGGTATGTTTAATGGGGTTTAAAGTTGTCAACATGAAATGAATCGGTCTTTCCATTGAACATAAATTTAATGCACCTCACCGTTCGTCATTTGTTACATTATTTAATCGACTAGATTTGATACTCATATAAATCAAAATAATAACGGATAATAATCACTTTTTATTACGTTCACTTGTTTTTCCACATAACTAATTTTATTGTAATCAATATTTATAAAGTTGTTTATTTTCATACCGATAATAGTCATTTATCCTCTATCATAAATCAGTTTTTACAATGTAGTATTTAATGACACGCTGAATGGGATGTGCGGCAATTATATTTCTATATTAATTACCTGCGTAAATGAAGTGAGTTAATTGTATAGCTATCACTTTATTTCGTTGCATGTGTTGAACTTTTGTTATTCATTTTTTTTTCATGTTTACCTTAATACGGCCTACACACTACACACTCGTTATCCCGTTGGATGATTTGTAGACATGTCACCGGAACACAAGTGTCAGCTGAAGAAAGTTCCGGATGAATTTCATGCTTCAGCCCCACAAATAAGTAAGAAAAGATTGAGTACTAGCCCAAAGACAATTTTTCAAGCGGTCGTAGCTTGGCTGGTTTGTAAGCATCTTCCCGGCCAAAAATTATCGGCACGCGTAGTCCCATGGTCCGCTAAGAAAACCTGTACCGTCCAGTCCCAAATATGTTCACACTTTCTCCTTACTAGTAATTACAGTGACTGTATAAAATGAGTGTGGTCATACGTTCCGCGGAGTGTTTAGTCAACAATCACATGTGATCAGCAAAGCTATGGTTTCCCCATATTTGTACAGAGCCTTATTGGAGAACAGAGAACTCAAACATTTCTGTGTTAATAGATTTATCAGTGAAAAAAGCTGGGCAGGGGTCATAAGTAACAATGATGAGGAAATGACCAATGTGATATTTCATTTTTAGAGTGTTTTTTTAATTAGAAAATGTAAATTACAATCTCGTTCTCGATTCCCGCAAAATTCCAAATCAACTGTAATGTCAATTGTAAAATTAGTTTGAAAGTTTACATCACCTCAAAAGTAATAACGAAAGGGAATCCTGGCAAAAACCTTTACAAATTGCGTGGAGAAATGTATGCAATTGTGAATATTTCACAGAATGTTGACGAGAACATTATTCGTAGTTTTGTGATATATAAGTAAAAAGAAGCCATTTGCTTGAACAAGGAAAGTCATAATAACCGTTAAATGTCTTTATAACAAAAAGTTTACTTTAGAAGTGTCAATTCTAAATAATTCGACGTACGCACCGCAGAGAGAGACATCGGAATAAGACAAGAAACTTAAACAAAAGGAACCTTACGCTTTGCCTCGTGTCCCGTAACTTTTAGAGAATTGAATTCCGCAACATGTATCTTGTTGTTTATGCATATATGTGTACTTTTAAGCGTGTCTCTCGAAACATTTTTCAGAAAACAGGCATTCCGCTAATCTGCATAATAACCGTTAAATGTATTTACAGCAAAGTTAACTTTAAAAGGGTCAAAACACCGCAGAGACAGACATCAACATAAGACTAGAAACTGCAACAATAAGATGCTTACCTTGCGGCGTGCCCTCGGATACAGCGCGGTATTTCATAATCTTAGACTATTGTAACTAAATTAATGAAAAAAAAATGCCGTATTATAAACCCTGTTATAGTTAATATAACTTCCTGGGCTCCGGATGCTCACGCAGGTGCTTTCTTTGCCTCCGTGGCTTTTTTGGTTGTTTCCCTCGGATTAAGGGTCTTCACAAATGTTGCTGCAATTGTGCACTGGTTGCCTGTTGTGACTCCGTGTATTTTTTCATCTTCATCCAGAGTGTTCCCATCTTCATCTGGCTATACCGTACTGATGATGGCTAATAAGCTTGAAACACGTGTATGCGGTTGTCTCCTTGCGGCTTTGCCCGTAACCCTTCTCCTTGTATATATATATATATATATATATATATATATATATATATATATATATATATATATATATATATATATATATATATCCATAAGTCGTTGGTGACACAAATTTTCTTTTTCTTAATAGAACACTCATTATATTAACGCATTTTTGCATTTTTCATCGAAGTATGTATACGTGTTTGTAAGAAGACAAATTCTGGACGCAGCAAGTGCGTCATGGTAGCAAGTTTTCCTCAAATGCTTCAAATTTTAATAGTTCAATTTGCTATTAACCTAAGGGTGGTTGGTCAGAAAACCAGGTTTTCTCGGAATATTTTAAGTGTGTGTTTGGAATTTTTTTACATTTTCAAACAGTACAGTTATTTTGCTGAAATATCGTATATTGTTTACACTATATAGGTTATACTGGTAACTAAATTTGATGCCTGCTTTCTTTAAAAAAAGACACACTTGCTATTAAAAATATTTTAATAAAAATTTACTACCATAACGCACTTGCTGCGTCCAGACTTTTTTAAATAATAATCTAGTAAAATTGTGAGAGAAAAATCTCGCATGTTAATGCAGTTTGTCTATTTAATATCAAATCTGTAATACGCCTCTTAACACCCAACTTATGACATAACTTATTACCCAATTAATATTTAGATACGCTTCAAAAACATACATGGAACAATATATAACGATTCATACACATATACAATGTACTTCTATATTTTAATTACGCATATCAAAAGATCTCCACGACGAAATATTTGAAAAACAAATAATCTGATAAAACAGAACACACATAGTAGAACAGAACACTCTGGTTCCCACTTATTTCCCTTGGGAAGTATGGAAACGACATGAAAACTTGTTTAAGATTCATGAATAATAAGAAAGTAAAGAAAAGAGGGTCGTTGCTACTTTAGAAATGCGAGAGCGTAACTTGGGAATTTTAACAAGTTCGTTTGCTCTCGAAAATAAACTTTTATTTATGCATTAACTTGAATTCTTCATCTTTTTTTAAAAGAGAGTCTTAGATTCGTATCAGCAAGCACTTTTAACATTTCAGGCATTCTAAGTTTATAATTAGGGATCTAAAGAGGGTGAAGGAGTGATAAACAGAAGGTCTTAGTGTTTATGTGGACGCTCCACACGTATTTAATCAAAGTAAGTAGCTGTATATACTTTGGAAATATAATGTTGTAGAACATTTAGATTTAGGTCTAAGCAATGTTTACTAATTTTTAGATATAATCATTTTATTTAAATAATCATTTTCATAAATTTTAGAGTATGGCTTCGGCTACAAAAAAATTCGCTTGAACGTCGTAACAAGTGTCAAAACATATAAAAAATAAGATTTGTGAATGAATTTTTGTGTGTCTGTCGGTCTGTATATCTGTCTGTTTGCATCCACGATAACTTTAGAACGAATAGAGATATCGTATTTAAATTTGGTATACCCAACAAACGAACGGTTCGGATACTTTTTGGCTCAAATCGCTTCGCGGGGGGTGTGTGTGGGGGGTGTAGGGGATGATTTGGTGAGAATTTACATTTTTTTGTTAAAACTCGAGTACTATAACGTTTTAGGGTTTGTTTCTTAGAAATCATTCAATTTCATCAAACATCTGGTATTTTGTGTTGAAATTAAATTAAGGGTTGCAGTGTGGGGGTGCAATTTCGGTGATAGAAATTTAGAATTTTCTTGCTAAAACGGCGCAAAAATCTCAAGCCATATAGAAAACTTGATTTTGGAACCAAAATTTTTTTGTGTCGTTCGGTCTGTCGGCCCGTATGTTTGTCTGTTAGCAGGCGCAATAACTTTCGAACGAAATGAGATATCATCTTTAAATTTGATATCCAGTTAGCAGCCGCCAAAAGAATGCTTCGCATTATTTCTGAGTAAGATCGCTTTAGCGGGTAGGGGATAAATGAGGGGTGGTTTTGTGAAAACTGACATTTGTTAGTTAGCACTCGACTAATATAACGTTTCAGAAGTGGATCGGTACAGGAATTCGAAAATTTTCTTTCTGGTTAAGTCATGGACCCTAAATTCGTTTCATGAGGATGTCTTTCTGAGGATAGTAGATAATCACAGCTATGTGCAAGTTATTAATTAATTTGCAGTACTATTTTATATATAATTAATATTCAATTGAACTAAAATTATTGTGAGGTATAATATATATTATTTGGGAAGCAAATTATAAATAGGAATGATTTTGTTTCTTTTGCTAAATAAGAATTGGATAATGGGGATCTAACAGAAGTATTAGCGCAAAGAGAACAACAGTGCTTTTCTATTACCATTTTTCAAGAACATTTCGAGGCGATCTTTATAAAAGAATTTCATTTCTTACGAATTTTCGTAGAAAAATTTAGAGTAGTGGAGATCTGTGCATATATATATATATATATATATATATATATATATATATATATATATATATATATATATATATATAATTATATGCCGATTTTGATCGAATTTGGTAAGTACCTTCCTCTTTCTGGAAGAATTTCGTGTATATTTTTGTAACATTTTTGTATCTCCAAAAATAACGACACTATGGCAAATAAATTTGCTACTCAGGTTTTAATAATAAAAAGTAAACTATGCGCCACCATTTGGATATCTAGGTTAGACCGAAAAAGTTATAGGCATTAAAAAAAATGGATGTCACTGGTGATCAGAGAAACGCACAAGGCCAAAATATTTTGTGTGGATAACAACATCTATTGTATATTACGGACAAAGAGTAAGCTTTCATTGCGCAAAATGTCAAGAAATGCCAGAAAAATTACTTTCAAAATTTTAGTTTTACCTCGTAAAACGGCAGTCGCGATTTAAACGTCAAAATTGGCCATATTTAGACAAAGAAACTCAAACGAATACGGGTTATATAGAAGAAATGTCTCAAGAAGTGTATTTTCAAAATCCTTAACTTTCAACTTCAACAGTCATTTTCCTTCATTTTACTAAAATATTTGCGAAAAAATTCATTTTAAATGGACTCTTTCGCTAAAGAATTGGCAGTAGTTTCATTTATAAAGTTTATTGTTTAATAGCTTATCATTTTATGCGAAGTTTAAAAAAAAATGCTCTTGAAGAGACCGCGATTTTTAAATTAGACCCCCTGCAACCCATATCCGGGGCCAGTTGAACCTTTTATCTTTTTATGTATCATACAGGTGACTTATTTCTACGGTAAACTTCAATTTCAAGTTATTATACAACATACGAAAAAAATTATATACGTTAATTGTAGGGTGTCTTCAGCTGCATCTTGTAAACTTATTTTGACAATCACAGGCTGGCCCATGAATCGTTAGTAATACACACTTTCTTTTTTTTTAATAGAAAACCCCTTATTTTATTGCACTTTTGGTTTTTCCATCGAATTATAATGCATGTTTGTGAAAAAAAAATCTATATTGTTAATTGTTTTTGAGTTATTTTAATTGTTTTGCAACTTTACGTTTTTGGGCACATATCTCAAACAAATATCACAAATTGTGATACGGCGTTTTTACAAATAGATAGCGGAGCCCCATGGAAATGACGCATTCAGAGATGTTTTTGTTTGTATTAATCGTCCAAAAAAATAGAGCTGCGTAGGTTTGGAAATATGTATTTACATTTATAATCGCACACCATGATTCATGTACAGAAAAAAAAACACTGTTTTTAGTGAATTTTCTTTAAAAAAAATCACTAATGAGGAGATCTGAACTTTTGAATTTTGAAAAAATTTCTTCAAATTAGCACTAATTAGGCCCCCGAGAACCCATATCCGGGGTCGGTTTCAATTTTTATATGTTTATATATATATTTATATATATATATATATATATATATATATATATATATATATATATATATATATATATATATATATATATATATATATATATATATATATATATATATATATATATGTATCACACCGATAACTCAAAAAATAATGGTCCGATTTTGATCAAATTTGGTGAGTACCTTCCTTTTGCAAGTAGCATGGATAAGTTCGTTAACCAGGAAAATCTGTTCAGTTGAAATGGAGTAAACAACGTTTCCTTTTAATTACACAGACGGATTCCCCCTATCAGTGTCAGTTCTGAGCCAGCCTTAAATGTATGGAATTTAGACCACGAAATTATAATGCATGTTTGTAAGAAAATAAATTCGGGACTCAGCAAGTGCGTTATGGTAGAGAGTTTTTATTGAATGCCTCAAATTTAAATAGCTGAATTTACTATTAACCTATAAGGTTCGTTGGCCAGGAAACTAGTTTTTTCGGGAACATTTTAAGTTTATTTTCGAAATTTTTTATTTATTTTTTTAATCAAACACGCCTTATGTTATTGCATTTTTGCATTTTCCATCGAAATCTAATGCATGTTTGTAAGAAAAGAAATTCTGGATGCAGCAAGTGCGTTATGGTAGCGAATTTTGATCAAATGCTTCATATTTGAATAGCCCAATTTGCTATTAACCTATAAGGTTGACCAAGAAACGAGTTTTTCCAGGAACACTTTAAGTCTACTTTTGGAAATTTTGTACATTTTCACACAATAAAGTTATTTTTATGAAACATGGCACATTGTTTTTAGTGAATTTTTATTTTAAAAAAAATTACTAATAGAGAGGTATCGATGGTGAGACTTTGCAAAAATTTTACTATATAGGTTATACTGGTAACCAAAATTGATGCCTGCTTTCTTAAATAAAAAGAAAACACATATTTGCAATAAAAACATTTTTATGAAAATTCACTACCATAACGCACTTGCTGCGTCCAAAGTTTTTTCAATTCTAGTAACCGATCAAATTATGTGATTATTTATCGTTAACAATAATTAAATTAACCTTGGTACAAAAAAGGTAAGAAATAATTAATTGGATAGGGTTATATATGTTTATATTTTCATCATATATAAATAATTGATCGATAGATTGTTTTCACTAATGTAATATGAATCTTTAAAGTAACAAACTATTGCTTATTTTTGACAGCTTGCGACATGAAAAAATAAGTATTTTTCCACTTAAGTTTTTCTTTACTTCCGCTGGTTCAAATTTCCTTTAAAAGTTACGATTTGGCTGTTTTACGTTAAGTAGTAAGAGGATTCCTCAGACTCTGACCACATGACACCGTACATTCAGCTACAAAAATTAAAAATAGTGGAGTCGTCGGCAACGACATCATTGCCTGGTAGGTCATTCATGGCCAATCAATTAATACTGGCATTGCATCCACAGGTACAAGAGAGGTCACAAAGCGATATATGCTCAGTTTCAATCCAGCTATTGAGGAAGCCAGTAGCTATGGTGGTGAAACACCTAAGGAAGTTTGACCATGGCAAGACCACCCAGACGCCATAAAAAAATCCCAGTAAACAGGTATCTGCGAAACCAGGAAACGATTACTCTCCACGTTTGTATTAGTGTAAATAATTATTTTAAATTACTTTTTTAAATAAGGATCTCAAATGCGAACAAATTTCTGTTTGTACGTAAATAATAGTACTTACCTAAACATCTTAAGGTTGATTTAGTTAAACGTTTATTAATACTTGCTCGCTTTATTCAAGCACGTACCGCAATAATCGTAATAAGTTTCGCTTAATCGTCATTTAAGCAGGCATAAATTTATTTTTATTTCATTAAATATTTCTTTGCCGGTACTTACGGTGAAACTTTTAATTATACAGAGCTAATGTCATCTTGTTTCAGCGAGGATGCAAGCAATGAAATAAAACCTTATAATAAACTCAACCTGCAGTTTTCTTTTAAATCTACAACGACATTACAGTAACGGTTTTGTGCAGTAACGGCGACAACACGGAGCATTGCTTGCTTTTCACTCTGTGGAATTTTATTGGATAAGTTTAATTTTATTACTACATGGCCATAATAAAACCTTTGGAGAGTAATGTTTATTATTTATTGGATAGAATTAGCCATGTTTGCTAAGAAGAACTTTACAATGTAACATGCATTTATCTTGAGCTGATGTTAGATGTATATGAAATGTCTACATATATCACTCTATGTGACACCTAGTTATACGAGTAGGTATATGCTTGTAGCCACAACACTGAAAGGAAATAATGGAAGTCAAAGTTTTATCCTATAAGTTTAGTTTTTGGTTATCTAATGTTTAAAAATACCAAGCGTCTGGACACGGCAATTGTGTTATGATAGAGAATTTTCATAGATATGAAATTTTTACGAAAATTATATATATATATATATATATATATATATATATATATATATATATATATATATATATATATACAGGCTGTCCCAATAGTGTGTAATTCCTCTATATATCCCTTACCCTAACAACTAGCCAAAAAAACTTTTAACAAAAGCTTCTTGTGATTATCTAAGCTATATCGGGAAAATGTATTTAGCTTTGTGGAACTTCCGGTTAAACCAGAAGTAGCTATCAACTTCGTTATTTTAAATGGAATGCTATACTTTTTATTGCATTTTTGGATATAGATTAAAAAATAAGTGTGACTTTATGTAGAATTTTATATAGCTATCTTTGAGATTTGTGAAAATATTACGACGATTTTTTTTTAGCCTCGATTTATATGTTACTTCAAACGTATGCTGTGGGCTGAGCTTTGAGTTTCCCTGCCTTAAATTCGAAATATCAATAGGCGACATTCAATTCTTTGAAATAGTTCAAGAATAATTTATTCTCATTGTACAGGGTGTATTTCTTTTGGGTTACAACATAACTAACTTTAAAGTGGCATAACTTGTTATTTTCAAATGAAATACCCTATATTTTATGGATTAATCAGGTAGGTCATTCAATTCTGCATCGATCTAGTATAGGTTTTTTTATATCTATAGTTGATAGTTTTCGAGTTATAGTGGTTTGTTTTACTTTCGCTTGTAAAAACTGTATTCTGTCAAATACAGGAGGCACAGAGAACGTAACAACTAATATTTATTGTGAGATGACAGATAAACGTCACTAAAATTTCGAATATTTCTAATGTATCGTCTTTTTAGATTATTTTTTTATGCTAATGACTGTGGTCTATTATTATTATTATTATTATTATTATAGTTATGTAATAAACAACAACAACAACAATAATCATAGTAATAGTAATAATAATAATAAATTACAGTCATTATTATAAAAAATAATCTAAAAAAGGTGATACATTAGAACTATTCGAGATTTTATTGATGTTTATCTCACAATAAATATCAGTTGTTATGTTCTCCGTGCCTCCTGTATCAGACAGAATACAGATTTTACAAGCGAAAGTAAAACAAACTACTATAACTCAAAAACTATCAACTATATATATATATATATATATATATATATATATATATATATATATATATATATATATATATATATATATATATATATATATATATATAGGGAAACCTATACTAGATCGATGGAGAATTTAATGATCTACCTGACCAATCCATAAAATATAGGATGTTGTATTTGAAAATAACAAGTTATGCCACTTTAAAGTAAGGTATGTTGTAACCCAAAAGAAATACACCCTGTACAATGATAATAAATTATTCTTTAACCATTTCAAAGAATTGAATGTCATCTATTGATATTTTGAATTAAGGGCAGGGAAACTCAAAGCTCAGCCCATAGCATACGTTTGAAGTAACATATAAATCGGAGCTAAAAAAAAGAATGTCGTAATATTTTGACAAATATCAAAGATAGCTATAGAGAATGCTACACAAAGTCACACTTATTTTTTAATCCCTATCCAACAATGTAATAAAAAGTATAGCATTCTATTTAAAATAACGAGGTTGATAGCTACTTCCGGTGCAACGGGAAGTTCCACAAAGCTGAATATATTTTCTCGATATAGCTTACATAATGACAAGAAAATTTTGTTAAAAGTTTTTCCGCTATCTCTGAGGGTGAGGGATATATAGAGGAATTACACACTATTGGGACACCTGTATATGTATGTATGTGTGTGTGTGTGTACAGTCAGGAACAAACGTCACAAGAAGATAGACTATCTCAAGCCGTTGCAGAAAAACCCTATATGACTTTATCAAAAAGATCACGGTTTTCAAGATAGATAGTGCTGAAAATTAAATCACAACTTCTACATAGCTGAGATCATCTACTCTGCTCAGAACGCCATTCTCATGAAACGAATTTATGACAAAGAAAATATTCCTATTCCTGTAGTCATAAGCTTCTGAAACGTTATATTCATCGAGTTTTGACGAAAAAATGTCAACTATCCCCAAATCACCCCTCATTTATCGCCTACCCCTTGAAGTGATCTTACCCCACAAACTTTGAAGCGTTCCTTTGTCGGATACCTGGATACCAAATTTGAAAATGATATCTCAATTAGTTCGAAAGTTATTGCGCCTACTAACAGAGAAACGTACAGGCCGACAGACCGACAGACCAAAAATTATTCGTTCCAGAAGCAAGTTTTATATATGTTTTGAAACTTTTTACGCCATTTTAGCAAAAAAAATTTGAAATTTTTGTCACCGCTGTTTGACCTCCATACATCCAACTCCCAATTTTATTTCAGCACAGCACATCAGATGTTTGATAAAATTAAAAGTTTTCTAATAAACAGACCCGAACACGTTATTATACCCGAGTTTTAATGAAAAAATATCAAATTTCACCATATCATCCCGTCCTCTACCCCCTGAAAGGATATAATCCAAAAACAATCCAAACCGTTCTTTTATCGGGTGCTTACTGCATACCAAATTTTAAGACGATATCTCAATACGTCGTAAAGTTATCGTGGCTACAAACAGACAGACCCACAGACCGACAAACCGACAGACTGACAAACCGACTAACCGACAGACCGACAGACAAAAAAAGTTTGTTCTCAAATCATGTTTTCTTTGTTATGACACTTTACGTTTAAGCAAAACAAATTTTCTGAAGTTTTTGGCATACACGAAAAAAAATTGTCAAATTATATGGTATTTAGACAATCACCCCCCCCCCCAGGCGAAAAACACATTATATGTATATACCGTCGCGAATCAAATGTCACACGAAGATAGACTAGCTCAAGCCCTTTCACAAAAACCATATATGGTCTTACAACAAATTACAAAAAAATTCACTGGCTCATAATTTCAAAACTTCCCTCTTTTATGGAGATTTGAAAATGGTATAAAACATTATGAATATCTCTGAAAATAATTCACTGCCGACGATTGAAAGTAAATTAGACAGTGAAACCAAGTAGCTAATAAATGATCCTGTAAAAAGTCATCTCGACATGTCAAAATTATACTTGCAAGAATTTTAACATTTAAAGGTTTTTTTGGAAGTAAATATGGATTAACTGCAGTTTGAAGCTAAGTTTAGGATGAAGAAAGGTTTTAGACATGTTAGTGGTGGAAAAAATATAATTAGAGCAAGATCTGAGCAAAATTTGTAAAGTGACAATTAACGTTAATGATGTTTGACAGTTTTAATTAGAATGCATCCTTTATAGAAATTGTGTCTTCTACAAAAACAAGCCAAGCTTATTTGTATGACACATTGTATAATTGTGATAAATATATTATTATTATTATTATTATTATAAAAACAGATTGTAATATTTACAACAATTATTTCTGTCACTGCCAGTAAGATTAATAATTTGTACTTGCTACACACGCGCTCACTTCTCAATAGATTGATTCACTATCAGACTTTATTTGACTCTGTTATTTTTTAAACAATGGAAAATCGAGTAAATTACACCCATCAAGAGTATGCGTACATGCATCTCATTCATGGAGAGACCCAAGGCGTGCCGTTTTTTATACTGACAATGTTTAAAAGATAAAGTTTATGAAAAACCACTTCCTAATTGACTTTCAATCGTCGACAGTGAATTATTTTCAGATATAATGATCTTAGAATCCCCATAAAACAGGAAGTTTTTGAAATTATGAGCTAATAAATTTTATTATAATTTTTTCAGTACGAAGGCTTATCCGAAATTTAAAAAAATTGGGAAGAATAGGTCCGTTTGATTCTTCTTCAATATCTACATAATAACAGAAAATATTTCAGATTGTTTCGATAACGCCATTATTAACGTGCATAAAAATCACAAGTATTTTTTGTGCATGTGGAAGAGGGGGGGGGGGGTATAGGCAAAATAATACCTTACAGTTTTACAATTTACATTTTTTTAAATAAAATTGTGAATACCTTGAAAACCTTAGATGAGGTCATATAGAGTTCTTCTTGAACTAGTCTATCTTCATCTGACGTTTAATTTGTCAGTTTTGAAACTCTCTGTATATATATATATATATATATATATATATATATATATATATATATATATATATATATATATATATATATATATATATATATTAATCAAACTAACCTCAGATATGGATTCTTGAGGTCTGGCGCCATCTCATTGCGGAATCAGCTGGTATGTTATCACGACAGCTCCAATTAACACAAAATGTTATAAATAGTGACTGTGTACAACCAACCAACAATATTGTAAATTGACAGCCCTGGCCCATTTCTTCCCTAATACCAGGACAATATATGTAATGCTAGATGTATTCTCACAATAATTAGCAACGCAGACCAGTTTTGCTCTAATTAGAGCTCGTTAGTGCGCTATGCTAATTACAACGAGAACACACCTATAAAGTATTACGCCTATGGTAGCCAGCCTCCTAGAACATTGTGAGATGTACGACACGGTCGCCACCTCGGTGCGTAACCAGGTAGTATGTTGTCAGAGCAGCTCATCTAACACAAAATATTATAAATAGAGACTGTGTACAGCCAACCAACAATTTTGTGAATTGTCAGCCTCCGCCCATTTCTTTCCTAATGCCGGGACAATGTATGTAAGGTTCGATGTATTCCCGTCATAATTAGGAACGCAGACCGGTTTTGTTCTAATTAGAGCTCGTCCGTGCGCTATACTAATTAAAGCGAGAACACACCTATAAGGTAATACGGCTATGATAGCCAGCCTCCTAGAATCTTGTGAGATGTACGACAGGGTCGCCAACCCGCTGCGGAACCAGGTGGTATGTTGTCACGACAACGAAGCCGGTTAGCGTTTATAATTATGGTGAGAATACATCTAGCCTTACATATATTGCCTGGGTATTGGGAAATAAATGAGCCAGGGCTGACAATTTACAAACTTGTTGGTTGGTTGTACACAGCCTCTATAACATTTTGTGTTAATTGGAACTGTCGCGACAAAATAGGTACTACCTGGTTCCGCACCGAGATGGAAATCCTGTCGTGCATCTCACAATGTTCTAGGAGGCTGGCTACTATAGCTGTATTACTTTATAGGTGTGTTCTCGCTGTAATTAGTATAGCGCACTGACGAGCTCTAATTATAACCAAACCGGTCTGCGTTTCTATTTATGATGAGAATACATCGAAATTTACCCATTCTATAATGCTACAGTTTTAAAAGATCCTATTTCAGAGACCTTGAAAAAATTAAGGCACTGTTTAATATCCGACAGCTCTCAGGACCGGTAATAATTGATGTTGTAAGATCTGCGATAATAGAGTGACCAGAAATAAAGTATTTGCTTGTGTGAAAATATTTTATTCTCCAATAGAAAGTAAGTATAAGTTTGTGGCTTCAGTGTTATTGAGAATATTTTGGAGAAAGTATTTTACGTCAATTTTCGTGAATGAACAAATATCTAATTCATGTAAAATATGAGAAAGTACAGGCAGAACTTGAAGCTTTGCAACATTCAATCTATTCTTGGAGCCAATATAATTTTGGAGCCGTAAACCAGAACGCTACATTCCTGAACTCATGTAATTGTACATGTAAGTTTGATAGAGCAATGGATGTAAATTTATAGAGTCACAATTTTCCGGAAATTAAATTCCTGGAACAGGAAAGAGCCAGAGTATTCTCTCTATGACCCAGAAGTTCTGTTTTATGTCTTACACTAAATTAACTTAGTTATGTTTATAGGGATGTTTGGAACTTGGGAGTTATGTCTACTGATATACAGTAGTTATTACTGAAGTTTTGTCCGTCTATGTTATATTATTTTTATCGTAGAAGTTGAAATTATACGAGCAGGGATTATTTAAAGTGATAAAGCGTGGGGGGCGAAGTCGATCGAGCTTAAATGCAGGCGAGTTGAGAAGATAATGGAGACCGGGTCTGGGATCATCAAAGGGTTATACGCTACATAAATCTAATTGCTCGGCAGCCATTATTCCCCAGGGCGTATATATATTTAATCAAGGGGAAGAATTTCCAATTTTGACCCGCATTAATCAGTTGGATTTTATATCATAAAAATATTTAAGAGGTTTTACCAGTAGAAGATTTAATTCCATCCACAGATTTGTGGTTACGTAATCAGGATTCTAGATTAATCTAAATTAAATTTGCCGTTGAAACAAGATTTAAATTTAACGGTGTTTCTTCCTTAAATTAACACTAAGCAGTCCCTATAAGGAAGATGCTTAATTCTAGCAAAAAAAAATTCGGGACACAGCAAGTGCGATATAGTAGTGAATGTTCATAAGAATTGTACACTGTTAGTAAGATATATTATAAAAACTCATTCTTTACATTTAAATGGAGCTTGGAGATCAGTTTTAGAGTCCCAGTTAGCGATTATTGGAAAAAAAAAATTTATATGGAGTTAAATTAAAATTTGGTATATGATATAATATCTAAGTCTTTATAAAATTGTGTTACAGATTTCATTAAAGTTACAAAAGTTTTTCAGAAAAAAAAATAATTATTTACAAACGGAATGTACCTGTCAAATTATAAATGCGGCAGGTATTTTTCCACATTAATTGCTTGGATGGTTTTGTTTTAGTCAACCCATCCAGCTTTTGCAAACAATAAACAACAAAAAAGGTTTCTTAAAACAAATTTGTAGTTATCGGCGAAGCTCTTTATGTTATGTTTCTTTAATTTAGTACACTCGGTGCGTTTGCATAGGTGTTGCTATGGTGCAAGGTTGAAGATTCTACCTTAATGGGAAATTTATTGAGCTATCGGATTTGAAAAATTTTGCGGAAATGTTCTACCATAACATACTTGCTGCACCCAGACTCTTTCCAACACTTATTTACGGTTGCTGTATCGATATTTTTGAAAATTATAAAACATTGCAGTTTACTATGTAAGACTGGCAAACAAGGCACCTCAAAATAATTGCTGGATTTTTTTTTTAATGAAATGAAATAACAATTTACCATAAATTGTAAATCTTGGTTCGCTGCTTCGTCGCTGGTTTCTACTTCCCCTTCTGCATGCCTACAATCACCCTCAATGCATAAACAAGAACAATGTAAACAAGAAAAATTCGTTTGGAGCAACCCCTAAGAAAGTTACGGGACCTGCGGTGAATATAAAGGTTCTGCGCGCGGTAAACATGATTTTAAGGAGCTGCAAAATGGGATAAAGGCAGCTTAAAGAGGTCCAACTAAGCTGTTTCTTTCGCACTTTCCGCTCACATTTCGTTTTTATATTCTTCTCCGCCCAGCTCCCCTATTCACTCTTGGTCCCGTAACTTTCTAGTGGGCTGTTTGCAAGAAATTATTCTTGTGATTTGGTGATCCATTATGTTTCTATATTTTTGTTCGATTTTTCTAAGCACCCCCCATGTGCTAATCTGCAAATTTACCGAAAATTTAATTTATATTTATAAACGGAATGCACCTGTAAAATTATAGGTGGCAGGTAAGTATTTTTCCATATTAATCGCTTGAATGGTCAGTTTTAATCAACTCAATTGAATATGTTAATCTGCAAATTTACGGAAAAGTTAATTTTTATTTACGAACTGAATACTTCTATGAAATTTTAGGTGGCAGGTAAGTATTTTTCTATGGTAATCGCTTGAATGGTCGGTTTTAATCAACTCATTTGAACCAGTTTCTAAAACAAAATGACAAAAAAGGTTTTTTTAAACAAATTTGTAATTATCTGCGAAGCTCATTGTGTTATTATTTAAATTTAGTATTCACGCTGCTTTATACAGGTTTTACTATGTATCAAAACTGAAAATTCTAGTTTAATGGGGATTTGAATTATCACCATTTGGAATATTTTTACGAAAATTCGCTACCATAACGCACTTAAACTCTTTTCAAGACTTATTTACTATTGCTGTATCCATTTTTTTGAAAATGAATTAACTATAAACAATAAAAAAATTGAAATTATAATTTTAATAATTTAACCTAAACATCTGCTTATATAATTTTAACTAGGGATTTATATACTTTGTAGTACCTACCTAGATATTATAAATACTTACTGTATTAGTCTGAGGTACGTATATTTCTTCTTAAAATAATTTTGTTTGACTTTAGTAATACTTACCAGTGAATTCTGTATAGAGTTCACTAGGTAATACATACAATATCAACAATCTACATGCAGTTTACCTATCACTTTCATATTTATGTCATTGGATGTTACAATCATAATATACTACTACAGTCATTTTGTTAAAGTTGAGTTAAAATTAAAAGTTGGGTTATTATTTACCTACTATTTGTATTAACCTTAGAATGTGGGTACCTAGTTGTTTTATATTATAAAATCCTAATAAGGTATTATCAATTAGCATCAGCGGAGTCTATTTCGAGATTATGCGATGCGCAGAGCGTACACGCTTCTTTGTGACAAATAGTTATCTGTGGTCAGATTAAACTGAGAGTGAAATATGGCTTTTAAATACGGTGAACGTGAAGAATGGTAAGCTTAATATTTATACATAATGAAACGTCGTTCTAGATTGCTTTTAAACAAATTGAATCACTTTCATTGCATTTTTTATTTATTAGTATACATTCGCATGCTAAAATTTAACGCTTTTGGACGCAAACTTTGTCCCTGTATTAGTAAAGAAATGCGGTCCAAGGCTGACAATTTACAAAATTGATAGTTGGTTGTACATTGTACATAGCTCTATCTATAAAATTTTGTGTAAACTAAGGCTGCCGTGACAACATACTACCTGGTCCTGCACCGAGATGGCGTCCATGTCATATCTCTCACAATGTTTGCCAGTCTGACATCTTGCAATAATTTCCATTGTTTAGATTTTTATCTACGATTTATTTAAATAGCATAGCAGTGCAAATAACGTCATCTGTATTTGTCCCACATTGTAGATATTGCGTTACAGAATGTGATGTCGAGAATTATTTTATTATTAATTTAGAATAACTTTATTTCACTTGGACCAAACGACTTGAAAATTGGTACACAACCACGCCTGCCTATGTTGTTTTAAGTTGTACCCTTTCGTTTCAATCACTTAGATAATTCGAGAGATATTGCGTTTTAAAAAATACTTCTTTTTTATTCAGCAAAATTGGCAGTAAAATTTGATGAACGAATTCATTCAAGCCATTAGCAGAATAAGGGTAATTCCCAAATTTGGTCCAAATCAGTCAAGTATTTTTTGAGTTATCCGTTGGATATATACATATACTTCAAGGACATAGTAACTGGCAAGTAAAACGAAAGACAACGTAGGAAAAAATAAAAAGATTTGTTAAAAACAATGCTGGTGCATTGGGTTGGTACCCACGAAGAAGTCTCCTGTCCTTAGGATGCAATGTCACTTTAATGATGGTCGAACATGCATCTAACTAAAATCACCAGAAGAACTTCAAACTCTTTTTATCATTGACTAAATTACAAGTTTCTATACTTCTTTGTATAATTTTAAAGTTTGTATTGATAATACAACCTATTTGTGGCGTCTTTTTTACCTACAACTACAATTTGCCTAGCTTGACTATTACATGAGTTCATTGGTATCTGTAAAGAAAACATTTCTTTATCTGGAGGTTTTCTTCTCTAGGTGAGTTACATGTTTTTACTGCTTTTACAGTTATAGATAAAAAGTATTTACAAAGTCGTGCTGGCCACAAAGTAGTGACAACGTTGTTTCTAGTACGTAGGCGGAGATGTCAATAATTGTTATTCATCTAACGGATTATTGTGAATCCTGACTGCATTTGGTCGGTTTGTTTTGGTTGAGTTTTGGTAATCATAAATATAGCACGCGCATGAGCTCTAATAAGAGCGAAACCGGTATGTGCTCTTGTGATTGCCAGAATCCATCTAGATGAGGTTAGGATAGGTTATATTGCGAATGGGGCATAACGGTCCCCCCACTGCGACCTTAAGGTCAATTGTGACTCACGCCTAATTAGTTTATATTTTACCCAACAAGTCTAGCTTCTACAGAGGTTGGCAATTTTTGTGTGAGAAAGTTGATCTAGATCTTCTGATGCATCTTGCCAAAGAGCAGATGTCTTGTCCTGTCCTCAACCGGACAGATACATAGCTCGAGCTCTGCTGTTTCGTCACTCTCCAAACACAGCCGGGAGTCGGTTTCTGGTCCCAGCCCGAATCGGTGCATGTGGGGATGTAAGCGGTGGTGTCCTGTATAAGGGCCGACCAGAGTTCCCAGTTGTTGTCTGTTTAGCTCTAAAAGTTTTTAAGCCCTAGAGTCTGAAAGGCAATTTAGGGTGTGCTAATCTTGGCAGATTTTGCCATTGTTGGGTTGTCCTTCTATTTGTCCAGGTCCTCAAGATGCGTTGTGCTGTGCATGAGGATATCCTCAGCACAGGTTCTGGTATGTTCAAATCCTCTTTGGCACCCATTGGCAAGTACGTCGGCCGCTACATTGCCATCAAGGTCCGAGTGGCCCGGTGTCCAGACCAGCGACACCTCGTTGTAGTTGTCCAGTTTGTTAAGGGCAGACTTACAACTCCATATTGGTTTTGAATTGCAACGGTAGGAACCAAGTGCCTTTGTTGCAGCTTGGCCATCTAAATATATTTTTGTTGATTTGTGTGTGCAATGGTTTTGTCTAATCTCCCTCGCACACATCTCGATGGCATACACTTCTGCCTGGTGCATGGTTGCATACTTTACGAGGCCATATAATATTCTTGCATCGGTGCTGCTCCCATATGCGTCAGCTCCTGGACTGATCTGTTTTTTGAGCAGTCAGTGTACCAGCAGAGAGCTGCCCTTAATAAGGTCGTTTGGTTTCGTTCCCAGTCCTCTCTTTCTGGAGGATGGTCTTAAAAGACAGATCTCTACTGAACAGGTCAGGCATCAGGTCTGATACTATTCCCAGAACTTCATGGCTCTCAATGTCATCGGGGAGTCTGGTCCTTCCCAAAGTGGTCTGACGCCTAAATGACATAAAGTGTTAATTGATATAGCTAGTTGTTTAGTACATTAGTTTAAGAGCTATGTATGGGTCTGTAATAAGGAATCTTCTTGATTAAGGTCGAAAAAAAAAGACTAAAATGGTACTAAACCACAAAGTGTGACACATCACTGAGATTGCAATAAAAAGGGCTTTCAGAGTGTGATATCGAAAAAAGAGGGCCATATTTAAAAAAAAGTTGATGATGGTTCCACAAAGCCGAAAGGTCGGATTAAAAAATGCTACGTTAAAGAAAATGGAAAGTTGCTGTGAGAAGTGTGACGATATTTTAGCATGCATAATCGGCATTGGTATGGGTCCACCAATAAGGCCAGAAAATAATAATATGTAAAATCAAAAAATCTAAACTTTTCAAAATATCTCAAAAACCAAAAATGTTTTTGAAGACGTCTAACCGCCAATTTGTTGGGCTTTTGAGTGCGCAACTTTTCTTCTATATATAATGGCACTCACCAAATTTAATCAACATCGGCCAATTATTTTGTGTTATCGGTGTGATACACCCACACGCATCTATATATATATATATATATATATATATATATATATATATATATATATATATATATATATATTCTGTTTTCTTTAACGTCGGTCTATTTCCGCCTCTATGGCCAATCACCGACGACAGGGAGCAGTTTCACCTCACTATCCCGGAAATTTTACCGAACCCCTGCCCCTGCCCCTTTCTGTAAGGATGGTGGTATCTTTAACGTGCCCAACATCGCATAGACACGGGACTGGCGGCTTTACGCCCCCTCCGAGGGGCGGAACGTGCAGACGTTCAATTTGCTCAAATAAATTGGTACAAGCTTGGTTGATGTTAATTGTACAGTATGTACTGAAAAAGTGAAAGGGAAACCCTAGAGATCGAACCCGGTAACCCTAGGTTCAGGGGTACGCGAGTTATGGTTGCACCACCCGGTATACTACACACACCAAGGCTACTGTCAGCACATATGGGTACGTTGCGCTACACCGGCTTTTCCGTCGACTCAGCGTCCGGTTGAAGTGCAGCGACATTACCGAGGGGAAATTGATCAGCAATTAATAGTCTATAAATATATGTCGAACATTAATATTCAACAGTTAGTCTTTGCCATCCAGCCTTAATGGTATTAGATTACTCATATGTATTTTATTGTAATTTTTATATTATTTAAATTTTAATATATATATCGTTGTACTGTAACTTCAAGTAAATAAATTTAACTTTATGAAGTTCAATTGAAGTACAACTCTAAGTGGCGCAGTCGTTAGTATGAGTTTAGTGCCCTTTTGACAAAAATCGCAAAAGTCCGCACTTCGATTTTTATCGTTAAAAACTCAGAACCAGCTTCAAAGTCAACAAAGAACAGCATCGTCCAAGTTGATAAAAATAATTTAAGTAACTTTCAATTAAAAATACAGTGAGTGCGCGAGCGATCATAAGAGAAAATAAGGTTTGATACGGAACTTCTGCCTACGAAGTTGTCTGCCTTATTCGCTGTATCTTATGATGCTGAAGCAAAGAAGAACAGAAATCGTCTTCATCTTCACATTGGCGTAAGTGCTTTCATTGTTCCTTTGAATTCCCTGGTCCTACCTTAATCTAAAATCGATTAAAGTTAGAAGCAAATATTACGGGAAATATTAATTAAAATTTTACCCAAATTTAAATTATTGATTAATAAATTAATGTCAGACTCTGAAACAGAGACAGTTGACAATTTTAATAATAAAGTAAAAATAAATTTAGCACCTCCCAAACTTATAGTAACAGAGAAAAATACAATAAGCTCAAATAACAATCAAATTATGGCAAATCAATTACAAAATTATCACATTAATGCTATTCCCGCATACGATGGGGACCAGCATACTTTAGCTTTATTTATTTCAGCGTGTGAAAATTTTCTCACTTCATTTGTTGATAGAACAAATGATGACAATCCAAATAACCAATGGATGCTTAGAATAGTAATAAGTAAATTAGAAGGTAGAGCTAGAACATTGATAGGTAGTAGGGAAGATGCCACAAATTGGCCTCGTATTAAACAATTATTGCAACAATACTTCGGCGACCAGAGAGACGAAGACTGTTTAGCTAGGGACCTCTTGCTCTTAAAGCCAGACCCTAGAGAAACCCCATACCAATTCGGTATGAGAATACAAGACTCACGTAGTCTTTTAGCTTCAAAAGTAAGACTAACAACTGCAAACGAAGCATTTCGTTTAATTAAAAATGAATTTTACGATAAAGTGGCACTGAAAACGTATTTACATGGTTTGAGTGGTCAACTAGGGTTAGCAGTTAGGCTACAAAACCCGACTAATCTAGAACACGCTATGTCGCTTGTTCTGGAAGAAGAGAATTTTCAATATGGAGAAAAACAAATGAAATATCTCCACAATCAATCCACAAATTTTAAAAACTCAAATGTACCAAATAAACAACCTCAATACATACAGAATCAGCAAAATAATAGAAATAACGTTCCGCATTTTACGCACCCCCGACAATTCCATAACCAACCCACATACAGAAAGCCCTTAAATTTACGTAATCAGCCCCCACAACAGCTGACACAAAACGTATTCAGACCAAATCCAAATTTCAGACCAAACTATAGGCCAACACCTATGGAGGTATCTGCAAAAAATTCCTCGATACATACACGTCCCCATCCAAATTTTAGACAACATTTCCAGCCCGAACCTATGGAAACATCATCTAGAAATTTCAATACTCATCCGAGAGGTCCTAACGGGCCTAACGCACAGTCATCACCTACCCAATTATACCATCAAGAGGTTCAACATGAATTTAAATCAGACAACCCTGTTTATGACGAATCTTATGAAAATTATCCTTCAGAAACACACTCTTATACAATTCCTGAAGATGACGCTCGTTACTTTGACGAAACGAATCATGAAACGTACGAAGAAGAAACTAGACCTGAAGCAGCTTTTGAACAAACAGATAACATCGAACAAAATTTTATTCAGGTTATCGAACTAAACAAAAAAATATAGTACAGATAAATTCTGTAAACCACCCTAAATTGCCTTATATACTGGTCGAAATCAACCCCTCATTTCAAATGCGACTTATGCTTGACACCGGTTCGATGAAATCGCTGTTATGTGAAAATATTGCCCATAATTTTTATTCCAAATTTATAGAGCATGAAAAATTTCAAATTAAATCTGTTCACCAAACCAGTTTTCATAATGAAATTCTAAAAATTCCTCTACCAAGTATATTTAAAACAGGCAGAGCCAAATTTAAATTCTATGTATTTAACATCAATAATCAATATCATGGGTTAATTGGTACTGACCTTCTCAAACAACTGGGAGCTAAAATAGATTTTTATAATAGGAAATTGGTAACGAAGCATACATGCATTCCCTTGTATTTACCATGTGACGACGACATACATCGCGAATGTAACTCGAAACCACAAGAATTAAATAACATAATACTGCCTGCGAGATGTGAAACAATAGTCAAACTTCCTATAGACTGTAGTTCCAACATAGGCATAATAAATAATATAAAACTCGAGTCAGGTGTAATTATTCCTGCATCTATCGTGACAGTTTCAAATGGCCAGGCTATAACCTCTATAGTGAATAGTAATGAAAATCCCGTACAGCTGATTATACATAAAGCTATTTATGCAGAACCTGTTTCAACTAACGAATTAAATTCCATTCATCATAACAAAGATATCGACTTAGAAAACATAGATGGTACTGCTAATGAAATTGGCAAATTACAAATTCAAAATTTAAACAGATTAAGACTTGATCACACTAATGACGAAGAACGAGACATGATAGAAAACTTATGTTACGAGTACAGAGACATATTTTATTGCGAAGGTGTCCCATTATCATTTTCTAATCAAGTTAAACATAGTATTAGGTTATCTAATCCTAACCCAGTATTTGTTAAGCCATATCGATTACCTGAAGCTCAAAAGCAAGAAGTCAAAAGACAAATTGACGACTTGTTAAGACAAAAAATTATTCAGCCATCTTCCAGCCCGTGGAATAGCCCTGTCCTGATTGTTAACAAAAAATCAGATGCCAGTGGCAAACGAAAATTTCGCATGGTCATAGACTATAGACGTCTTAATGAACAAACTATTGGTGATAAGTATCCCTTACCCAATATTTCGGAAATATTGGATAAATTAGGTCGTAGCCAGTATTATACCACTTTAGACTTAGCCTCAGGATATCATCAAATTGAAATGAATCCTGAAGATATGGAAAAAACTGCCTTCAGCTCTGAAGGGGGGCACTATATGTACAGGCGTATGCCATTCGGGTTGAAGGGAGCGCCTAGTACCTTTCAAAGGGCTATGGATAATATCCTTAGGGGTATTCAAAATGAAAAATGTTTTACCTACCTTGATGACATCATAATTTTCAGTACTTCTTTGCAAGAACACATAGAAAGGTTGACAAATGTATTCGAAAGGTTAAGAAAGGCTAATTTAAAAATACAGCTTGACAAGAGTGAATTTTTAAAAAAGGAAGTAGCCTACCTCGGGCACATTATCACGTC
This sequence comes from Tillus elongatus, assembly GCA_964006375.1. Classification (NCBI taxonomy): domain Eukaryota; kingdom Metazoa; phylum Arthropoda; class Insecta; order Coleoptera; family Cleridae; genus Tillus; species Tillus elongatus. Next base: position 234,588,890 of record OZ023262.1, read on the forward strand.
CGAAGGCGTAAAACCAAATCCTGATAAAGTAAAGGCTGTAAGAGAATTCCCCATACCTAAAACAAGAAAAGAGATCAAAGGATTTCTAGGTCTTGTAGGGTACTACCGAAAATTTATTAAAGACTTCGGTAAATTAACAAAACCATTGACTCGATGCTTAAAAAAAAATGCAACTATAGTTCATGATAGTAGTTTTATAGAAGCTTTCGAAACATGCAAAAATATATTAATGAATGACCCCGTATTACAATACCCTGATTTCACAAAACCCTTTATACTCACTACGGATGCTTCCAATGTAGCCCTTGGAGCTGTCCTTTCTCAAGGGTCAGTAGGTAATGATAAACCTATTAGTTATGCTTCTCGTACCCTCAATGAAACAGAGCAGAGATACTCCACCATTGAACGGGAACTTCTTTCTATTGTTTGGGCCACCAAATACTTCCGCCCCTATCTTTATGGTCGTAAGTTCTATATATATACTGACCACAGGCCTTTAGTATGGCTTATGCAACTAAAGGAACCCAATTCAAAATTAACACGTTGGCGTTTAAAACTCGAGGAATATGACTATGAAATAATTTATAAAAAAGGGTCTCTAAACTGCAACGCAGATTCCTTGTCCCGCATCCAAGTTCATGCTTTAGAGAATGCAGAAATTTCATCAATCGCTAATAATTTTGATGAGGACGAAAGACCTCTCCAAGATTTACAAAGGCAGCTCAACACCCCAAATTTTGATGACGTTGTGCAACCAACTGAACCCGAATATATTCCGCCAATGAGCCCTCCAGAACTCTCTTTTATTCCAGTAGAAATTTCTAGCACCTCAAGCAACACTATTCCACCTATAAGCCGAACAGACAAAACAACACTTGAACAAAATAACGACTTACGAGACAGTGATCATTCACAAGTAAATGTAGAACCAAAAGATATCAGATGTTCCTATAGAAAAACAACTAAACCAATATTATATATCTCCCGTACATAATAATCCAAGACCAGTAAAACAACTAAAGGTTAACAATCAAAATAAATATTTGGTGCAAATCCCGAGAAATGATAATCGACAAGCAATCATAAATTTTCTAAAGGAATATACTACAATAGGCAAAAGGTATTACTTTAATTTCGAAACAGAAAAATTATACCAAGATTTCTGTTCAGTGTATGTGGAAATATTTAACAACAATGCACCCATTATTATCAGTTGCCCCAAGCATCGTCTGCCCTTAGCCGACGATGAAGAGATTAACGAGGTAATTAGAAATTATCACGAGGGAAAAACTAACCATAGAGGTATAATAGAAACTATAAAACAAATATCCAACAAGTATTACTTTCAAAGAATGCGTGAAAAAATAACGGCCTATATTAATGAATGTGAAATTTGCAAGCGAGCCAAGTACGATAGAAATCCACCCAATATACCCTTAATGCTAACAGACACCCCTAGTAAACCCTTTCAGGTTATACATGCTGACACCTTTATAATAGAAAATCAAGTATTCTTAACAATCATTGATACTTTCTCAAAATTAGGGACAGCAATACCTATAAGTAGTAAGAATCCTGTAGAAACTGCTAATGCATTCATACAGTATTTTACGTACTATGGCACACCCGAACACATCATTATGGACAGTGGAACCGAATTTCGAACGGAAATCATCCAAAATCTTTTAGAGCTTCACAAAATTAAAATTCATTTTACTACACCTAAAAATCCAAATTCTAACGGTCCCATTGAAAGACTACACTCAACACTAATTGAACACGTTCGAATATTACGACAAACGTACACTAAAGACCCCATAAAATATTTAATGAACTACGCCCTTCTGGCATACAACTCAACTATACATACATCTACAAATCACACCCCCTTAGAAATAACCTTTGGACACACCTCTAATAGGGATATTTTCGATATAAATGATCATGAAAAGCTATTACAAGATTATCTAATATCGCACAAAAATAAATTAAAATTATTATATGAAAAGGTGAAAGAATTAATAGAGAAAAATAAGCTTCGCTCCATTTCTAACGCTAATAATAGAACCAATGATACCGACTTATTTAGAGATCAAACACATGTATATACAAAAGTAGACAAACGAAACAAGAATAACCCTAAATTTGACGGCCCCTACGAGGTTGTAAGCATATCTGACAAAAATATAATGACTTTAAGAAAAAACAAAAAATTGTCTAAACGTCATTTACGAAATCTAAAACGACCTAATGTTTCAGGTCCATCTTCCTTATCCAAACCCAAGGACAAAGAATAACATTAGACAAGATCAATGACAACCCCGGACTATTATCAATTAACATGGGCAAAATGCAAAATTCCATTGACAAATGGACCATTATTCGAGTAATCCCTTTAACACCACTTCTCAATGGGTTTCGTTCCATAGATAAACAGTCCCAAGATATCCATGACATTATTCACAATTCCACACATTCTAATCTTTATCAAAACGAGATACAAAATTACCAAAATATCCTTTCCCATCAAATTGTGGAGACACAAAAAATATTTAACCAAATTATACCCTCTAATAATAATCGTAATAAAAGAGGACTAGTTAATGCTGTAGGTACAATCATAAAGACCTTAACAGGCAACATGGACGCAGACGATGCAGAACGTTATGATACGGCAATTTCTCAATTAACATCAAATCAAGACAAAATTAAAACAATAGTTGATAATCAAATCATGTTAACAGAACAGGCCATAGAAAAATTTGATAAAACCATATCCTCGGTCATTTTAAACCAAAACAAAATTGAGGAACGTTTGCAGTTGATCACTTTAGGTTTCGAACAGGAAAAAATTAATAACGAACACATAATGCGTCTGCAGATGGTGTATATACAATTGATTACAGAAATCATTAATATTAAAAGCATTTTAAGCACATTAGTTAACGCAATAACTTTTGCAAGATTAGAAACAATGCATCCATCCATATTAGAACCTGAAGACTTACTAATAGAACTTAAAAGAATTGAGAGTTTTGTAACCAATCTCCCCTATAAGCTTGATGCAAATAATGTAGCTTTATACGAGGAGGTGTCAATAATTAAGTGTTACTACAAAAATTATACTTTAGTGTTTGCTATTGAAATTCCATTAGTAGAATCTAAACATTATAACTATTACCACCTTTATGCATTTCCTGTGAAACAAGGTCCTAGTCAAAATTATACCGTCATCATCCCTCAATCCAAATACCTAGCCCTTAAAGATGAAAGCTATAACTTACAAAACACACTATGCCAAGAAGTCAGCCCTGGAGACTACTTATGCAGAGGTCAAACGATGAATCAGATCAGTAATAGCAGCCCTTGTGAAGTCCAATTGGTCAAGTTCACCACCAGATACGAAACTTGCGAACACCACCCAGTCAACATACAGCAGATGAAGAGCCAGAAGATAAGTGCAAACAAATGGATAATGGTATTCCCCCGTGAAAGTACAGCACACCAACGATGCCGTAGCCGACAAGAAACCGCAAATCTAGAAGGAAGCTACTTGGTTCAAATCCCCGAAGGATGTCAAATGACAGTAAATAAGCAAATGTTCTCCCCATCTCACAATGAGATAGTATCTACCTACAACATCCAACTACCCAAGTTGAAGCTTACCAACTTTCAGCTACAAGAGGTAGTAAATACAGCCCCAATCAAATTAGAATCAATAGATCTGGATGAATTACAAAAAACAAAGCATCAACTACAACACCAACGGTCATTATTGAATGCAGTTCAACATCCGAAAGTAAGCCTGTCTACTAGCATCTGGACCATCCTGTTGTACGTGATTGTTGCCCTGATAGCAGTCTGTGCTTTATGGAGACTAAGAAAACCAACCAAAGAACCAAGATCCAACACCAACCAACAACAACAAAGATGCCCCATGGAAGAAATCCCCCTGGAGAATATCACTTTGAAAATTTAGCTTCCCTAAATTTTCTATCTGGCCCCGGAGGAGTTATGGTTGCACCACCCGGTATACTACACACACCAAGGCTACTGTCAGCACATATGGGTACGTTGCGCTACACCGGCTTTTCCGTCGACTCAGCGTCCGGTTGAAGTGCAGCGACATTACCGAGGGGAAATTGATCAGCAATTAATAGTCTATAAATATATGTCGAACATTAATATTCAACAGTTAGTCTTTGCCATCCAGCCTTAATGGTATTAGATTACTCATATGTATTTTATTGTAATTTTTATATTATTTAAATTTTAATATATATATCGTTGTACTGTAACTTCAAGTAAATAAATTTAACTTTATGAAGTTCAATTGAAGTACAACTCTAAGTCGCGTTCTTGCGACTGAATCACCGAAGCTTTATCTGCTTAATTATGCATATTTGTTGTAGTGACATATTTATCGTTGATTTTAATATATTATATTTCTTCCTTATCTTTAAAACTGAACTATTCATAATATAATAATTTCTATATAGCTTTTTCTTATAGACGTTTTTTAGGGATTTTTTCAAAAGAACTTTCGCATATAAAGAGGTAATGACTGTCGAATTTACAAAAAATGTTTTAAAACGAGCGCGAATTAGAGCTTTTGGAACCCATATCCGAGGTTAGAGTTTCATAATTTATATGTTTGTATATATATATATATATATATATATATATATATATATATATATATATATATATATATATATATATATATATATATATATATATATATATACAGGATGTTTAAAAAAGACGCGGCAATATTTAATAGGTTGATTTCCCAGGTTATTTTATGAAAAGAGGTTCCCATAAACATAGGTGCTAAAATGTTAAAAAAAATTGTAGAATAACGTTTTTTAAACAATAATTCAAATATGTCCTCACCGATTGTTTTGAAATTTGGCAGCGTTGTTTGTAGTAATGATAGGCTGATTTAGACGTGTGATGTTTTTATTTTTTATCGTATTAACGATTCAAGATACGGAGAAATTTCAAGAGACAAAAAACTTATAAATAATATAGAAATCATATTGCAGTCAGTGGCGTACATTTTTGTCACTAATTTTTGTTGAGGGTCCCCCTAACGCCAATGGACTTAACAATCTGTATCTAATTAGGGCCAAATCAGCCCACTATTACTACAAACAACACTGTCAAATTTCAAAACGATCGGTGAGGAGATATTTGAATTATTTTTTAAAAATCGTTATTTTACCAAAAAATTGAACACCTTGTATATTTTGGTAAAATAACGATTTTTAAAAAATAATTCAAATATCTCCTGGGGGGGCTGATTTGGCCCTAATTAGATACAGATGTATCTTGGAAATAATGCATTTTAGCACATATGTTTATGGAAACTTTTTTTCATAAAATGACCTGGGAAATCAACCCTTAAAATATTGCGGCGTCTTATATATATATATATATATATATATATATATATATATATATATATATATATATATATATATATATATATATATATATAATCTTTTGGTTGTCAATAGTTTTTGTAACCGACTTTTCACATCATTTGAGTGACATCTATTATACAAGATGACAGAAAAAAATAAGCTGCTTTGGAATGAATTGTTTAAAAGAATCAGCTACATCAATTTAATATGTGTCTTTGTGCAAAGAAAAGGATGCCCTCTGAGTAGTATCCATCATTCAAACACTAACTTTAACATAAAAATTTTAAACAGGTCCAATGGAATGTTTATCAGAAAGTAAGTTATGGTATGTCTTACAAAACTTATGAAAATTCGCTACTACGACGCACTTGCTGCTTCGAGACTTTTTTATATTCGCCTTCTATAATTATCGAAATTTGATTGGAACAACTTGAATTTCGCTAACGCTGTAGGTATTTGGTCATTCCAGACTTTTAAGCTGTTACCCCATACCTACAAAAATTCAGTCCTACCCCTAAATATGTTTAATATGCATAACGAAGCTTGTACTTAAAAGGGAAGTGCCAATAATTCACTCTTTTGATCGGACAAGTTGACAACATACAAAAATCTAACATACCCTTGTCATAGGCTTATTATACACCTCCCATCTTCAAGCGTCAACAACTGCATAGTAAAATCTTACCCTTATAAAAAGTACGACCCAGAATACAAAACATCAAATTAAGCAACAACTCACGATATATGTAAACAGTAAGTGTAATTTATAGTCAGCTGGATGAAGATGTATTCGCCCGTAAGGTCCGAAAGTATTTCACATATAAAAATAATCCCATTCATCTTTACGATATTTTGCAGCTGTAAATTTCCGTTTTAACCTGGATATGAAGGAATACTGGGGGCTGGAGATAAATTACGAGGAAAGTCAGTTAGCTGCAAGAGAGGATCAGTATAAATTCAACCGTCGCATGGGAATGGCTGTTTTACCGACGGGACTCACAGCTCATGGCGGCCATTAAACGAACGTGGCCCGGCTCTCATAGCAATTAAAACCCTGCTTTAATCCTGTTGTGACTCCCTTGTTTCCAACTAGCTCTGTTTATAAATAGGTACCCTTATCTGGTGTACATCTGATGCCAACATGGTGGCGTCGGAGTCAGAACCCGCCGAAATGAAATGAAGGGTTAAACTTGGTGACGGGATGACACGTGAAAGGCATACGGGTAATATGTGTTTCAATTACATGTGAAATGACGCCATGTATTCTACGTAATTTGAATATATTAAGCCCTCATACCAACCAGGAGATATATAAATCTGATAGTCAAAGAGATTCTGTAATTGAATTAAAGTGTTATCAGATGTGATTTGATTTATCTAATAAACTAGAAATGAAATTGATTAAATGATTACTACCTAGATGAGAAAGTCCCCTATACACTTTTAATTTCTATATTTAGGTAGGTACTTGGCTTACAGTTTAAAACACGCGCTATATCCAGTCAGTACGTATTCAAAATCCCATGTCTTATGAAAAAAATACGTTTCATTTTTCACTTACAACAAAAAATACATCGAGAAATCTTCGGAAACAAAGAGGGGGTACTTACTACGACAAAATGTGTTGCCCGTTACTTTAGATAAGTTTTCATTACAAAAAATATGCTGTTAACAAGAACACTCTTCTATGGATACACTAAGTGATTAAAAAGTCCGGACGCAACAAATCCATAATGGTAGCGAATTTTCATACATTCTGTAAAACTAGTGCCCAGTTTGACAAAGCTTGATTAAATATTTAAGGGACGGTTAGTTCATCAGGGCTTCAGACTACCAATCACAGACTATGATTCGGGTTTTTGCCATGGCAACCATATAGTTCTAAGCAGAGACTGGTCGTCTAAGGCCTTGATTAACTAATCGACCGTTAAATAATTAATCGAGCTTTGTGAAAGTGTACAATAATGTAACTTACCTTCTGCCAAAAGTTCCACTGGGAGAATTGGTTTTCATTAAAATATCATTTGTTAAATAATTAATAAAAGTCGAAACAAATAATAATAAAATGTTTCTGATAAAAAAAGTAAATGTAAATTTTGTATAATGAAGAAGAGCATCGATTTCACAATATGTCAAAAATTATTAGGTTAGTAAATCTTCCAGCAACATATTTCACATTATGAAAAACTTTTTAACACAAAGAACAGTTCAAGCTAAAGTGAATAAGGAACCTGGCAGTTGTCAAGTTAAAAATGGCGTACCACAAGGATCCGTTCTAAGCACGATCCTGTTTTTGACAGCCATTAATAGCATAACGACCGTCATACAGCAACCAGTGCCTATTTCTCTCTTTACCGATGACATTGTAGTACATTCTAAAGGAAAAAGATTAATACACAACACAAAATAATACAAGACAGTATTGCGAGCGTAACAACTTAACCATCTCACAATTGCTTTAAATTTTCGCCCACGAAGAGCAAAGTTATGAGATTTTCCAGAAGAAACAACAATGACAACTTAACAGAATTAAAAATAAATAATGTGTCGTTAACGCAAGTTTCAGTACTTACATTTTTAGGCCTGACGCTATATTTTGCGGGCACATTTTAAAAACCTCTAAGGAGAATGCATCAAAAGGTAAACATTATGGAGGTGCTAGCTAACCAATACTGGGGAGCTGACGAAACAGTACTGATGTCAATGTACAAACAGCTTAACAAATTCAAAATATATTACGGATTATTAATATATTCATCTGCGTCTAGAAAGCTCCTCCAACCCTGAACACCGTGCAACATAGCGCACTTCAACTGGCTCTAGGCGGATTTAGACAATCACAAATAGTAGTAAGCTTGTACAGAGAATCGAACGATCAACCACTATGGCTTCAAAGAGAGAAGTTAACACTTACCTATGCCGGCAGAACTGACTTTTAGCCACGATGAATCATCATAAAAAGCTCTTATCGAAAATAATTATTCCATAGCCTACGAAAACAAACCAAATATTACCCAACCCGTTCGCATCAAACCTAAAAAATTGGACATGAATACGCACCACATTCCTCCGTCGACTAGCTTGGAAACGAATACAACAACACCTTGTCAAATGAAACGACCACATTTCAATAGAGGGCTGGCAACATTTAGCAAAGCATCGACACATGCTTTAACTATGAAGAATATTTTTGTTAAAATTTGGGATATTATTATAAAGCTGTTGTCTACATGGATGAGTTAAAAAGTCTAAATGTCGTAGCACCAAACAAAAATAAAACGTGCAGATATCCAGATTTCCACAATATCCTTACAAGTCAGCGTTCTGCAATTTATCAAGCAGTTCGCGAAGCAACAAAACTGTTCGGAACGCAGCAAGTGCATTATGGTAGTGAATTTTTATAAGAATTTTACACTATTAGTAATGTATATTATTAAAACAAATTCTTTAAATTTAAATGGACCTTGGAGATCGGTTTTAGAGGTCTCAGTTACTTGAAGAAATTTGCATTTTCTATGGAGCTAGAAAATTATAATCTGGTAGAGATATATGTAAGTACTGTCAGGCTCTTAAAAAAATTGTGTTACAAATTTCATTAAAGTTACAAAAGTTTTCCAGAGAAAAATTAATTATTTACAAAGGACATGTACCTGCCAAATTATAAATATGGCAGTTATCTTTCTTTATGACTTGCTTGGATTGTATTGTATTATTCAACCCAATCGAACAGGTTTTTGCAAACAAAACAACAACAAATGTTTTTAAAAACCAATTCGTAGTTCTTTGCGAAGCTCATTATCTTATTTTTTTAAATTTAGTACCCACGCTGCATTTTCAAAGGTTTTGCTATGGTTCAAGATTGAAGATTCTAGCTTGACGGGATATTCAGTTATCGGATTTGAAATATTTTAACGAAAATTCTTTACCCAACGTACTTGCTACACCCAGGCCCTTTTCCACACTTAGGTACTTTGTGTTGCTGTATTCATACTTTTGAAAATGATAAAATATTGTAGCTCTCTATGTGAGACTGACAAACAAGGCAACCTCAAACTCATTTTTGGAAAAATATATTGAATGGAATGGGGCAACAAGTTAAACATAAATTGAAATTTTTGTTTCGCTGCTATGTCGCAGGGGTTCTCCTTCCCCTTCTGCATGTCTATGACTACCCTCAATGCATAAACAAGAACAACGGAAACAAGAAAAGTTTCTTGGGAACAACCCTAATGAAACTTACGGGACCTGCGGTGAATAGGCGTTCTGGGCGGGGTAAGCATAATTAAAGTTAAAGAGGTCTAACTAAGTTGTTTTTTTCGCACTTTACGCTCACATTTCTTTTTTATCTTCTTCCCCGCCCAGCACTCCTATTCACTCCTGGTCCCGTAACTTTCTTGGGGACTGTTTGCAAGAAATTTTTATTGTGGTTTGTGCATCCAATGTTTACCGAAAATGAGATTTATATTTACAAAAGAAATGTACCTGCCTAATTATAAACGTGGCAGGTATATTTCCTTATTAGTCGCTTGGATGATTCGTTTTAGTCAATTCAATAGAACCAGTTTCTGCAAACAAAATAACAAAAAAGGTTTTTAAAAACAAATTTGTAGTTGCTGGTGAAGCTCATTGTGTTATTTTTTTAATTTAGTACCCACTGCTTTTATATAGGTTTTACTATGTATGAAAACTGAAGATTCTTGTTTAATGGGAAATTGGATTATCACCATTTCAAATATTTTTACGAAAATTCGCTACCATAACGCATTTGCTGCACCGAAACTCTTTTCAACACTTATTTACTATTGGTGTAACCATATTTTTTTTAAATGAAATGAAGAAATATAAACAATACAAACTTTCGAAATCAAAATTTTAATAATTTACACTGAACATTTGTTTATATAATTTAAGCTACTTTATGATCTCAAATTTTCCATTCTCTACATGAAGAGTAAAAACTAAAAGTAAACAATAAGTACCTGGATATTATAAGTACTTACTCTATTAGTTTGAGGTCAGCATTATTCTTTCTGAAATACTTTTGTTTCACTTTGGTCTCTATAACCAAAGTGAAACAAAAGTACCTACATGCATTGATTAAGAATCTGCATCTGAGCACACAGCTTGATTTAATGATTACTTCCTTATTTATTTCATTGGATGTTAGAATCATAATATACTACAGTCACAGTCGACAACCGAGAGCATTTGTTAAAGTTAGGTTAAAATTAAAAGTTGGGTTATTATTTACCTACTATTTGTATTAACATTAACCTTAGCATATAGGTAGTTGTTTCACATTCTACGATATTGGCGGATTAGGGGAGTCGATTTCGAGGTTATGCGCAAAGCGCACACGATTATCTCCATGACCTCTGCCTGCTGTCAGTAAGCGGAATAACAAATAATGAACTAAACATATATTGCGTTGACTGATAACAAATGACAAATAGCTAGCTGGTGTTGTCAAATTAGACTAGCAGAGGGAGATGGCTTTCGACTACTGTGAAGAATGGGAAGCTTAATATTTATACATAATAAAACGTAGTTCCAGATTGCCTTTAAACAACATGAAATCACTTTCATTACAATTTTTATTAACTACTAAACATTTTTTCCGATATCTTCAAATTCAGATGAGAGTTGTGGCAAAGAGCAACCCTGCTGATTGTTTATTGTGACATATTTTTGTAGCCCGTCCGTTTGAAGTTTAATTTGGAGATTTTGTTTGCAATGGTAGCGGAACCCTGATGTATTTTACTTGCCTTGTCTAATATTATAGGCACCCATTTAAAGGTAATTTCAGGTCATATAGTAAATTATTTAATGTTATTTAGTTATAACTCAAGATTTAGTACACCAATTGAGTAAAAATTTCGTAGACAGCACCACTTACGATATCTACGTGCGTGTAAGGCTTTAGTTTTATACTTCTAGTAATTTAAGAGATATTGCGTTTTCAAAAATATTTGAATATCAACACTGTCTAGTCAACTCATCCAATCTTCTATGAAGGGAATTGCCAAATTTGGTTTCAATTGATGAAGTATTTTTTGAGTTATCGGTTGGATATATATATATATATATATATATATATATATATATATATATATATATATATATATATATATATATATATATATATATATATAAACTTTTATGTATAAACATTGCAACTGACCTTGGATTTGAATCCGAAGGGCCCTAATTCGCGCTCATTTGAAGAAAAATTCCAAAACTCTTACCATCGATACCTCTGTATGAGTGAATTTTCTTAATGAAAATACTACACTAGAAAGTGTAATTATATGTACAGATTCTTTGTCCCCAATACAAGTTATACAGCAATTATACACACAAAAATTGGATTTGCAAAAAAATACAATTAGCCATCAACACCGCACAAACAGATATAATTATTATATGGGTACCTAAAGAATGTGAGATAAATGGAAACTAGAAAGCTGATAACCCAGAAAAACATTCAGCAACAAATCAAGAAAGGTGTGTTACTAAAATTTACTTACCCAAAGACCTAATGACAAAATATAAAGCAAAGTGCAAAGAAAAATGGCATGATCGGTCAAGCAGCTGCGAAACGAAACTTCATGAAGTACAGACTGCCGTAGCTTTAAGCAAAGTTAATCATCTTCAAGAGAGGCAAGAAAGTGTTGCTAAAAGACTCAGAATTGGCTACACCTAGTTAACCCACAAACACATACTTGAGAAAAAAGGAACACCACAATGTGAAATCTGAGAAGTTAATTTAAGCGTAAAACTCGAGTGTCCCAAATATCTCCACACAATATCAGTTCATAATTTGCCCGACAGCCTCTCTAGAATCCTGAAGATGGACGGTATATGGTTGACCACACTAAAAAATTAATTACTAATCGCGTTTTTTCTTGATAATGAGAAAGTACGCAAAACAATTTCAGTGTTCTTTTTGGACGGTATCAATTAGAGAATATCTTTCAAATGAGGTACCATATATATATATATATATATATATATATATATATATATATATATATATATATATATATATATATATATATATATATATATATATATATATATATATATATATATATATATATGTATCACACCAATAACTCAAAAATACTGGGCAGATTTTGATCAAATTTTCTAAGTACCTTCCTTTTACAAGTGGCTTGGACAAATTCGTTAGCCAGGAAAATCGGCCCAGATTTTACCGAAAAATTTTGTGTTTTCTCTCGGAAATTTTTTTATCTCCGGGAATAACAAAGTAGGGAAGTAGGGACAACCAAATTGAGCCTGCGTATTTGTACTATAAGAGGTAAACCATGTACAAAAATTTAGGTCTGCAAGCTTCAAGACACAAAAGTTATGAGCATTTAAAAAAATGAGGTTTTCCTCAAAACATCAACGTCGCGATTTGAAACGTCCAAATTGGCAACATTTTGGCAAAGAACCTGAAACAAATATGGACTATGTAAAGAAACTGTCGCAAGAAGAGTGTTCTGCGAACCCTTAAGTTTCCGTTTCAACCGTCATTGTTCTTCATTTTACTAAAATGTTTCCAGAAATTTAATTTCAAATAGACCCTTTCTCTGATGCTTTGGCGGTAGTTTTAGTTAAGTTTAGGGCTTAACGGTCTATAATTCGTCATGAGGAGACCGCGACTTTTGAACTTAAAAAGATTTTTTCAAATGACGGCAAACTAGGCCTCCTAGAATCCATATCCGGGTTTAGTTTCAATTGTTAACTGCTTAGATTGTTATTATACAAGATACGAGAAAAAGTTGTATACGTTAATTATAGGGTAATTTTGACAATCACAGGCTGGCTCATAAGTCGTTGGTGATACCTACAATTTTTTTGAACACCCTTATATTATTGCATTTTTGCATTTTTTAAATCCAAATATGATGCATGTTGATAAAAAAAAAGCCTGGACGCAGCAAGTGCGTTATGGTAGTGAATTTTCATAGAAATGATCTGGCACAAAATATTTTATTATAACTTGTAACATAGAAATCTGGTGTATAGTTTGCTTTTTATATCGTAAACCTACCTACCAAATTTGGTTATCATAGATTTTTTATTTTTTAAGATAATTTTTTTTTTCAAATGAAAACTCCAAATTTTCCCGGAAAACCTTGTCCGATTTTTTAAATTAGCGAACTTGTCAAAGTCATTTACAAAAGAAAGGTACATGTCAAATTTTATCAAAATCGGCTTATTATTCTTTGAGATAAAAAATTTTTTCGAATGAAAACTCAAAATTTTCCCGGAAAACCTCGTCCGATTTTCTTGACTAACAAACTTTTCAAAGCCATTTACAAGGGAAAGGTACATGCCAAATTTTATTAAAATCGGCTTATTACTTTTTGAGATAAGAATTTTTTTCGAATGAAAACTCAAAATTTTCCCGGAAAACCTCGTCCGATTTTCCTGACTAACGAACTTATCCAAGCCATTTACAAAAGAAAGGTAGATGCCAAATTTTATCAAAATCGGCCCAATATTTTTTAAGTTATCGGTGTGATACATATATATATATATATATATATATATATATATATATATATATATATATATATATATATATATATATATATATATATATATATATATATATATATATAAACATATAAAAATTGAAACTGACCCCGGATATGGGTTCTAGGGGTCCTAGATCGCGCTCATTTGAAGAAATTTTTTCACAATTCAAAAGTCGAGATCTCCTCATTAGTGAATTTTTTCTAAGAAAATTCACTAAAAATCGAGACGCAGTAAGAGCGTTCTGGTAGCGAATTTTCTTTAAATGCTTAAAATTTCAATAACTCGATTTGCTATTAACCCAAGGTTTGTTGGATAGGGAACCAGTTTTCTCGGAAACAGTTTGAGTTTATTTTCGGAAAATTTTTGTACATTTTCAAACAGTAAGTTATTTTGATAAAATATGGTACATTGTTTCTACTATATAGGTTGTACCGGTAACCAGGTTGATGCCTGCTTGCATTAGACAGACATATTTGCTATTAAAACATTTTTATGAAAATTCACTTCCATAACGTACTTACTGCGTCCAGACTAATTTATTTCATTCGTATGATATTTATACAGATTATGAAAAAAATACATGTGTTATAAATTCTGCCGTTAATTAGGTACCTTGAAAGTATATTTGGTTGGTGAAATTCGTTATTGCTGAATAATATGGTTGTAGGAATTATGTGACGAATTTTGGAATAGTTGTGTGTCGAATTGTCGTACATAGCTATTTTTGCTATGAATAAAACTGGACCATGTAGCTTTTCAATAAATCAAGTGGAACTAAAAAGCAAAAACTGTTGAAACTCGTGAGTTTTATACAAATTTGATAGTTAACACATTTTTAGATAAATTGATAGAGAAAATTCTAGTAATTTTATAACAATCACATTAGAAAGATGGAAAATACTGGAGAGTTATGAATTGCTCTTAGCCTCGCAAATACTGTTACATCTACCTTAGGTATTACCTACAGACTTTTAAGGATTTCTTTTTAATTTAGTGGAGGGTACATTAATATTATATTTTAGTAAATTTGAAATTTTAATTGCAAAAAAGTCTGAGCGCAGCAAGTGCGTTATGGTAGTGAATTTTCATAAAAATGTTTTTAATAGCAAATATGTGTGTTTTTTTTAAGAAAGCAGGCATCAAATTTGGTTACCAGTATAACCTATATAGTAAAAACAATGTGCCATGTTTCATCAAAATAACTTTATTGTTTGAAAATGTACAAACATTTCCGAAAGTAAACTTAAAGTGTTCCCGAAAAACTTGTTTCTTGGTCAACCTTATACGTTAATAGCAAATTGAGCTATTCAAATATGAAGCACTTGATGAAAATTCGCTACCATAACACACTTGCTGCGTCCAGAATTTATTTTCTTGCAAACATGCATCATATTTCGATGAAAAATGCAAAAATGCAATAACATAAAGCGTGTTTGATTAGAAAAAAATTGTATCACCAACGACTTATGCGACACGCTGTGATTGTAGAAATATTTTTTTAAGATGTAGCTCAAGACACCCTATAATTAATATATACATTTTTTTTTCATATCTTGTATAATAACGGATATATTGAGCTTTATTAATTTTTTACGAAAATTCGACAAAAATTATATATTAATTATACTTTAAACAATAAACTCTATAGCTAAGGCTACTGCCAAGCATCAGAGAAAGGGTCTATTTTAAATGAATTTTCTGGAAATATTTTAGTAAAATGAAGGACAATGACGGTTGAAACTAAGACTTCAGGGTTTGTAAAACATTCTTCTTGGGACATTTTATTTCCATAGCCCGTATTAGGTTCAAGTTCTTGGCCCAAATGTTGCCAATTTTGACGTTTTAAATCGCTACTTTCACGTCTTGAGGAAAACCCGAATTTATTTTTCTTTAAATGCCTATAACTTTTTTGTCTTTTGACCTACAGAGCTAAATTTTCCTAGGTAATTTACCTATAAAGATGTAAACCGGCTAAATAAATTTGGTTGCCCTTGCTTTGTTAATTCTCTAATTGTTTTCGAAAGAAAACACAAAAATTTTCAGGAAAACCTCGGCCGATTTGTCTGGCTAACGAACTTATCCAAGCCATTTGCATAAGGAAGGTATTCGCCAAATTTAATCAAAATCTGCCCATATATATATATATATATATATATATATATATATATATATATATACACATATAAAAATTAAAACTGAAATTCAAAATTCAAAAGTCGGGATCTCTCTAATAGTGATTTTTTTTTAAAGAAAATTCACTAAAAACAGAAAATTTATAACGTTCTTACACACCTAACATTAGAAATGTTACAAATTTTAAAATTTGCATCGTACTTTTGACATTTTAGTTATCTCGCATGGTTTATAGATTAATTTAATAGTCATAGATTAGAAATAAAATCACAGAAACCTATACAAACTAAATACAAAAGTAGTCTATATCCGATGTTATTTAGCTATAATACTTTTAGTGTTATTTCGTCACCGCTCAATACATTAACTTCCATCGAGTATCCAGTTTATATGAAATCATAAAAGCAGTGCACGAGTTTGCTTTTACTATAATTTCATGTGGATTACGGATACATATGGGAGGTGTGATTCTGATAAACATTACGTTGTTTTTAAACGGAGATATGACTAAATTTCCCCGTATCAGTAATTTCAGAAATAATATCTGCTATCAGCAAATATAACTACTTACAAAAACAGGTAACTAGGTGATAGTCACTAAGCATTATTCTTTTTGCTAGACACCAAAAAAAAAAACAATAAAAAATATTTGCCTTTTAGGCTAGGCAACATAAGGTTTGTAGGCTAATTAATTCTCGAAAAGTTGTAAATGGTTTTAATCTCTTCATTTGCATGTAAGAAGAGTTTGCACCAATTTTCTGCTTGTGCTGTACACGGGTGTCCAAAATACTTACGTACTTTTTAAGTTTTTCACTAATAACTCCTAAACGAAGCATTTATAGGAAAACGTTGTTCTCTTATAAATTAAAGCATACAAAATTCGGGCACCACACGTTTAAAATTGAGCTAAGTTTTAGGAAGATATGTGAGGTTCAAGAACGACCATCTTCTCCCATTTTTTAAATCGCCTATTGAATTTCCAACCGTATTTTCGCATTGTTAAATGTATCATATGAAATAACTAATATGTTTGGATATCATATAGTATCAAATCATGCGCTTGAACGTATTTGCTAACACCGATATAACAATTTTGAACAAAACGTCATCTACTTTTTCATTCCTGCTGGGGTACCAAGAGCCACTAATGCTGAATCAAGAGATTTGAAATTAAAAACGCTCATTGCAAACATTTATGTAATTAAAACCTAAAAAAATACCCAAAATACAAACAAATCTCATGTAAGGTTTGATGTGATTGACAAAATAAAAATAAAAAAGTTCGGGGCGCAGCAAGTGCGTTATGGTAGTGATTTTTTATTAAATGTTTCAAATTTTAATAACTCACTTTTCTATAAACTTAGAAAGTTGAATTTTGGTATGTGGTAAGAGCTTTACCATAGAAACAAATGCGCCAAATTTCATTGTAATAGCTTTGTAAATTTCGGAGAAAAAATTTTTTTTTAAAGAAAATTCAAAATTTAAATAACTCAATTATCTATAACCCTAAAAAGTAAGTTTGGGTACGTAGTAAGTTCTTTCTCAAATCAAAATATCCATCAAATTTCATTAAAATAACTTCTAATTTTCGGAGAAAAAATATTTTTAGAAATAAAACTCAAAATTTTCCTGGAAAACCTTGTCCGATTTTCTTGGATAACAAACTCGTTCAAGCCATTAATCAAATAAAGGTACATGCCGAGTTTCATTAAAATCGGTTAATTACTTTTTGAGTTATCGGTTGGAATATATATATATATATATATATATATATATATATATATATATATATATATATATATATATATATATATATCCTTTAAGTACCGTGACCCTACTACTTTCACTGATAACTAAGCAGGTAGACGGAACGATATATATATATATATATATATATATATATATATATATATATATATATATATATATATATATATATATATATATATATATAATACAAGACTTGCAACGAACTGCCAGATCTCTCTGAGGCCTAGAGTTGAACACGCTGAGACCTCACAGACGATCTCCGGCGAGATTTGGGGAGTACGCAGATTGAGGCCCCGTAATCGAGCTACAACAACCCAACCCACATTTGTCCACCGTTCTGGGGAGTAGGCAGGTTGAGGCCTTAGAGTATCCTTACATATTTCCTTTACTTCTTGAAAATGGCTCTAAAACAGGAGCCGAAACGTCGAGTTTTCATAAATTCTTGATGCGGTTCATCCCGAGAACCAAGTATGTCTCATACATACATATATATATATATATATATATATATATATATATATATATATATATATATATATATATATATATATATATATATATATATATATATATATATAATCCAACCGATAACTCAAAAAGTAATTAACCGATTTTAATAAAACTCGGCAAGTGCCTTTATTTGATTAATGGATTGAACGAGTTTGTTATCCAGGAAAATCGGACAAGGTTTTCCAGGAAAATTTTGAGTTTTATTTCTAAAAATATTTTTTCTCCGAAAATTAAAAAGTTATTTTAATGAAATTTGATGGATATTTTGATTTGAGAAAGAACTTACTACGTACCAAAACTTAACTTTTTAGGGTTATAGAGAATTGAGTTATTTAAATTTTGAATTTTCTTTCAAAAAAAATTTTTTCTCCGAAAATTACAAAGCTATTATAATGAAATTTAACGCATTTGTTTATATGGTAAAGCTCTTACCACATACCAAAATTCAACTTTCTAAGTTTATAAAAAATTGAGTTATTAAAATTTGAAACATTTAATAAAAGATCACTACCATAACGCACTTGCTGCGTCCCGAACTTTTTTATTTTTATTTTGTCAATCACATCAAACCTTACATGAGATTTGTTTGTATTTTGGGTATTTTTTTACGTTTTAATTACATAAATGTTTGGAATGGGCGTCTTTAATTTCAAATCTCTTGATTCTGCAAAACTGGCTCTTGGTTCACCAGCAGGAATGAAAAAGTAGATGACGTTTTGTTCTAAATTGTTATATATATATATATATATATATATATATATATATATATATATATATATATATATATATATATATATATATATATATATATATATATATATATATATATATATATATATATAACTGACCCCGGATATGGGTTCAGGGGTCCTGGTTCGCGCTCATTTGAAATAATGCAAAGTCTCACCATCAATACCTCTCTATTAGTGTTTTTTTTTTAATAAAAATTCACTAAAAATAATAAAAATACAAGGTTAATTGAATTTGCTGCGTTTTGAAGTAGAACTTGAATGAAGAAATTGGTCCGATTGAAGGTCCTCGTCATCCATATATTCTTCGAATGCATCATCATTGTTATGTACCATATCTTCACTGCCGTTCAAGTTTGGTTCGTCATCAATTTCATCTGGTGTATTGGTGGTATTGCATCTCTGCAATTATAGCATATTGGGAAATATTTCATCCCTTGCTTTCTGCAACCACAAGCATTTTGGCACCCTTTAGAACATTTTCAGGCAGTATTAGTAAACAGTTCTTGTGGCGCTTGTTCGGCTATTGATTCTAGTGGAAGTAGCCCATGCTTAGTAACCTGCCATCTTCATTTAACTGGGTCAATAAAATGACCAGTCCACAAAGTATGTTGTAGGAAAGCTCTCATTGGGTGCAGCTTCTTCAGTTGGAGGAAGAGTCGCCAAGTTGAAAGTATTTTGTACTGGGGATTTGGTGCACAGTTTAAAGCGTGTTTTATTCATAGAACAAGATTGACAAAACGATCAGGCATACCAATCAGACATTACTTTTTCCGGCAACACCGACATAATCTCCAGTCGCATCACGGTTTTTAAATACCTCCACGGTCCTTTGTACCTCCGCATCTTTATCGAGAGGCTTTGCTAACCATCTAGGAGAAATAAATTAATGAGTTCAAAAACAAATTAATCCAAAAAGTTAGTTCTCAGATAATGAAAAAAAGAAACTTTTAAACTTCTTATTAATGAAAATACAACTTTGGTATGTGCAGACGACTTAAAGTACTCTTTGAAAGCAACCTCTCTGTGAAAATAATTTTAAAAAGAAAATAAATCAGCTTGAGCTACAAGCCAAAAAACAACGTGGACTTATACTGTTCTTGAACTCAATCAATTTTCACGCAGAAAATTTAACTGATCCTCATGAAAAACGAAATATATCAAATTAGGCTTTAGTCAAAATTTTACATTACATTTTTGCTTAGAAACATTGAATAGGGAATATGTTTTCAGTAAAGTGGATACCTACTTTCAGTCTTCTTCATTATTAGCGTTGCCGGCCAAGAATCAAAATGATAGTAGAACTCCAAAGTCTCGCCAGTTACACATTTCGGTACTTTCTTGATGTCGGTGATTATTTTTTCGTTACTCGGAAATTATTTTTGATTGGAAGCGGCGGTCTAGGGATATTTTGTTTCAGAAGCTTAAAAGTATGGGGAATAAAACCATTGCTATAGCCATACTTGGTGACACATCCTGGAGTCGAACTGTCGTAGACAAACTGTTTGAAGTTGGAAATTCTGAAAGCTTCTGCATTATTGCCTCGAGACCAAAATGTAGCGGTGGTTCTTATGCAGCTGTCAGGCCACCAGTTTTTAAAATCGATAATGTCTTTGTAAGTTATGGTTTTCACAGTAAACGGGTTCTCTCGGTAAGTAAATCCGGTCATGATGCCTTACTAATCTTTCGAATGTTTCGAAGTCCGTCACAGGGCAGAAATTAATGGTCTCTCACGGGAAAATAGTGGTATATTTTCTTGAAACGCCGAGATCCCTGTAGTGCCAGAAAGATTCGAACCACAGTATTATTACGATTCTGTCCTGGACGTCCATAAGAAAAGGTAATATCTGCAGTAAGGTGAGATCGTGTGTAATCGTTTAGAAAGGTACATACTTCATCTGGCTCCTTCCAACCTTGACCTTCATAATAAGTATAAAAGATACCAGTATTATCTTTCATAATATGAATCTCGAATACATACACTCACAGCTGTCCAGTTGAGAACAGTATAAGTCCTGGATTTGTACGTTCTTCAGCTCATCGCCATAAATGCGTAATGACAGTAGGGTTTAGAGAACAATCGATAAAGAAACATTTTTTAAATACATTGGCTATGTCAACTAAAAACTTTTTCTTATACTTTTTTTTGGACTCACCGGTTCAAATGAATTAAAGAGGAGAGAATCTATTGGATTTCTTAGAGCAACGTGGTTTATTTATAACGAACACAATATTTTAATTGCCCAAAAGAAGACAATGTACATAAAAAGCATAATGGGATAAGGCATCAATTAGGTTTCATCGTTATAAGAAGTGTCACAGAGATTTATTTTGCTTCAACCGTTCGTATTCGGCTGCAAATACAGAGAGTGGCTATGACGGTACTAGCAAAGTGCATAAATGCGTTAACAAAGAATGAAGAAAATATAAGAAGGAAATGAAATCTGCACATATGCAGAGGAACTCGAAAAATTTAAAGAAGACACCAATAAGATTTCAACAAGGAAATGTCTGCTTGGACACACATAAAAACTATTTAGGCAGCTGCGAAAAAAATACCGAACAGGAAGAAACCACTAGATGACATTCAGATATACTGATAACAGATAACAGTTAATACAAGAACGTAGCAGGTGAAAAAAGAAGATAATCTTAATCTTTTTCTAGTTCTTAAGCTAGAATGCATAAGTAGATGTATACAAATTCAAAATAAAATCAAACAAAGATTTAGGAAAGTTTTATTATTATTATTATTATTATTATTATTATTATTATATAATCACGAGTAAAGTCAATGCCTATACATTACTCAAAACTTAAAAATAAAAACAACATTTAGCACCCTAGTATTTACTTAACATAAATAAATATAAACAAACACAAACAAATAGAAATCTGGACGCAGCAAGTGCGTGATGGGAGTGAATTTTCATGAAAATGTTTTTAATAGCAAATTTGTCTCTCTAATCCAAACAGGCATCAATCTAATTACCGGTATAGCCTATATAGTAGAAACAATGTACCAGATTTTCTCAAAATCACTTATTGTTTGAAAATGTACACAAATTTTTCGAAAATAAACTTTAAATGTTTCCGAGAAAACTGGTTTCCTAGCCAACCAGCCTTAGGTTAATAGCAAATTGAGTTATTGAAATTTGAAGGATTTAATGAAAATTCGATACCAAAACGCACTTACTGAGTCTCGATTTTTTTTTCTGACAAATATGCATCATATTTCTATAAAAAGTGCAAAAGTGAAATAATATAAATGTCTTCGAAAAAAAAATGGTTTCTTTAAATGCCTATAACTTTTTTGTCTTTTAACTTACAGGCCTAAGTAGTCTGAGACGAAATTAATAATTTTGAAGAAGAATATTTTGAGATATTTGAAAAGATAAACCCAGATGAACTGAGCATGCCTATTTAAAAAGAAGAATTAAAAAAAACTCAAAGAATTTAGAAAAAAATTCCTGGTGCAGACTAATTAAGCTTTATGCAACTGAGCATTACGTGTATACTTAAAAAAGGGAAGGAGAAAAACTTCTGGAAACCCTGGTATAATCGGTGATGTGTGAAAAGTACATAGAAATGAAGAACGCTACAACAAAGAATTAAGGTTCATCGCCTGTAGACTGTGATGAGAGTGATGATGACGCTTTTACCTAATTGTTTTGAAAAGATAAGTATGTAGTTATATATTTCCTTAACTGTACTTTGAAGTTGTGTACCTAATATTATTTTTTTCGGTTACACTTAGAATTTACAACGAACCTATAGACTGCTGTCAACGTTGGGTGCTCTTAGGCACAATTTGAATAACCTACTATAGTGCCATCTGTTTATAAAGTGACGAACCTTTCGATGCATTCTTAAGAACAATGGAATAAGGCATTTTTAAAATCATTATGTTTCCACACATATCAATCTTTATACGAAGAAGTTACCTAATAGCGTAAAGTAGTTTACAAGCCACTTTTAATTGTGCATTCACACAAATACCTCATTAATTATGCACATAAAGTGTGGTGTGACTGGAGCACCTATGAATATGAATAATTTCCTGTAATAGATACTTGAGGCACAACATGCTTGACGCTGATTATGAAGTGAAATGTTCCGTATAATTGGATTTAAAGGTTACTACTGCAGATTGTTGCAAGAGAGGCGGGTAAACGGGTAAATGTTATTTACCATTTTACCGTGATCCTGTTAATTGAATCGCTCCGAGCGCCCCTAGTGGTGCGTCATTAAAGCTATCGAGTTGAAACCGTGCTTGGGATGAGCGGTTTGTAGGGTCGTCTGCGACAGAAACCTGTTATCCGTTATGGGTTCAATAAACTGATTCGGGATTTGGAGATTATTGAAGGCGTCTGTTTAGAAAGCGTTGTTAAATGCATTGACTAACTACAATAAGATGGAATAAATCAAGTGACTCTCGGTGATTCTATTCTACTTTGTACCTATTATTAGCTACAGGGATTATTTTTTATTAAAAAATTTGAAAGTTAATAGATACATACAGGTATTTCCGTTCTGCAAAAGACTTATATCATGCTTCATATTACCTTCATACACTTACTATATCTTTGATGAAAAAAATGATATACTCCTAAATTGTCAGCGAATTTTCATAGAAAACAAAATCAGTTTTAATTTAAAATTAAAATCTGGATAAAATTAAATATTTACGTTTTGGATTTGAGGCTGGTGTAATGGAGCGTATTATCAAATAAAGGCTTACTTTAAGATGGAGACTGGAGAAAGAAAGAGGACAAAGTTAATTATTTTTCAAGGTGTCAAAATATAAAGTATACCAGATTGGATAAAGCATATGTCAACTGTTACTGAAATAAACGTCATTCAGATTATGGCAAAATGTACTGTACTTCATCATGTTATTTTTCATTAATTTAGTACCCACGCTGCGTTTTACTATGGCTCAAGATTAAAGAGTCTAGCTTAATGGGAAACTGAGTTATCAAATTTGAAATATTTTTATGGAAATTCTTTATCCAATAACGTACTTGCTGTACCCAGACCCTTTTAGCACTTATTTACCGTTTCTGTATCCATGTTTTTTTAATGATAAAATATGGTAGCTCTCTATGTGAGACTGATAAACAAGGCAAACTCAAATTAATTTTTGGAAAAATATTTTAAACAAATGAAATGCGGTAACAATTTAAACATAATTTGAAAATCTTGCTTCGCTGCTTTATCGCGGGGTTTCTCCTCCACCTTCTGTTTGTCTACAACCACCCTCAATGCATAAAAGAGAACAATGTAAACAAGAAAAATTGCTTGAGGCCAACCCTCAAGAAAGTTGTGGGACCTGAGGTGAAAAGGGGTTCTGCGCTGAGTAAACAGGATTTTAAGGAAGTATAGCTGCAAAATGGGATATAGGCAGCTTATAGAGGTCCAAATAAGCTGTTTTTTCGCGCTTTCCGCTCACATTTCCTTTTTATCTTCTTCCCCACCCAGCATCCCTGTCGATACCTGGTCCTGTAACTTTCTGGTGGGCTGTTTGCAAGAAATTGTTCTTGTGGTATGTGCATCCAGAAAGGATTCTAAGCATGTTTCTAAATTTTTTTCTAAAAGTCCTCCCCTGCTAAGCTGTAAATCTACCGAAAATTTAATTTTTATTTACAAAACAAATGTACCTGCCACATTATAAACGTGGCAGGTACTTTTTCTTATTAATCGCTTGGATGAACCGTGTTAGTCAGCGCAATCCAACCAGTTTCTGCAAACAAAATAACAAAAAATGTTTTTTAAGACAAATTTGTAGTTATTTTTTAAATTTAGTACACACGCTGCCTTTATATGGGTGTTACTATGTAGGATAACTGTAGATTCTAGTTTGCTGAGAAATTGAGTTATCACCATTTGAAATATTTTTAGGGAAATTCGCTACCATAACGCTCTTGCTGCACCTTAACTCTTTTCAATAAATATTTACTATTACTGTTTAGTAATACAGTATCTACATGAATTGAATAACAACGACTTTTTGTTTGTTTCTTTGTTTGGCTTCAGACTGGTAACCCAGTTCATATAGCCACGGTCCTTTTGTAACATCAGATTCTAAAATAACAACCACTTACTTAATTGTTTGATTGTATGTTAAAATCATAATATTATACTACTGTTTCTTTTAACCTTAGAATATCTATAGGTCGTTATTTTATATTGTAAGATTCTAAGGTATTAGCGGAGTGGATTTCGAGGTTACCTTCTTCTTCTTTGTTAATGACGTCTGTTTGTTTCGAGGTTATGCCTAGAACGCGCAGGTTTCTTTAATGACTCCTGTCAGTTACTCAATGACAAATAGTGGTGTTGTCAGATTAAACTAGGGGAGGGAGGTGGCTTTTAAATACCGTGAAAATAGGAAGCTTAATAATTATACATAATAAAACGTAGTGCTAGATTGCTTTTAAGCAAATTGAATCACTTTTATTGAAATTTTTATTCATTAACATTTTTCCATTTTTACATTCAGATGAAACTTGTCGCAAATGGCAACCCCGCTGGTTGTTTATTGTGACATACTTTTGTAGCCTGTCCCTTTACAGATTAATTTGGAGGATTTGTTTGCAATGGCATCTCTTATATATATATATATATATATATATATATATATATATATATATATATATATATATATATATATATATATATATATATATATATATTTCAAGTCTATGGATTTAGTAGTCAGTTTTCAATTCAACTTAGGGCACACTCCGACCTAAAAGTGTCCAACTGTGGAATTAAAAATATAACTAATATTTTATAGGTAAACTTAAACCAAATTTTTACCAACTAAGTTACTTGTAATTTAAGGCTAGATTTATTCTCACCATAATTGTAAACGCAGACCGGTTTCACTCTAGTTAGAGCTCGTCAGTGCGCTATACCAAATACAGCGAGAACACATCTATAAAGTAATCTGCTTAAGGAAGCCCAGCCTTTTTAAACATTGTGAGATGTACGGTAGGGCCGCCATCTCGTGCGCAACTAGGTAGTATATTGTCACGACAGCTTCAATTAACGCAAAATGTTATAAATAAAGATTGTGTACAATCAACAAACAATGTTGTAAATTGTCAGCACTGACTAATACATTGTCCCGATATTAAGAAAGTAAATCGGCCAGCACTGACAATATACAAAATTGCTGGTTGGTTGTACACAGTCTCTATTTATAACATTTTGTGTTAATTGAAGCTGTCGTGACAACATACTACCTAGTCTCACACCGCGATGGCGCCCCTGTCGTACATCTCACAATCTAAGTTACTGACATTGGAGTAGTTAATTTTATTAGTTCAAAATAAACAACTTTATTCGGAGCCGAATTCTCAAATTTGTAGTGATTATGACAATCAAGCCAATATTTTAGTTACTTATGACCAAATTACAACTTGATTAGGTGATTTAGCCCCTACTTTGTTTCTTCTCCACATCAATGACCTCATCTCTAGCACATCCAACCCAGTTCACAGTTACGCGGACGACAGCACCCTCCACTCAAATATACAATATTCTAAGCCTGTCTCTTTAGCCCAATTAGAAGAGGATCGCAGACTCATGGAGGGTTCTATCTCCGTGGATCTCCAAAAAATATTAGACTGGGGAAGTAGAAATTTTGTACAATTCAACCCCACCAAATCCCAGTCTTGCTTTCTTTCTCATAAAAGATACACCAGCCCTAGACCCATCACAATAAACAACCAAGTTATTAAAATAATGAGTCCTTTTCACTTGTTGGCATTTCTGTGGTTCTAAATCTGAATTGGCACCAACATGTCCCATCAATTGCAAAAGCGGCTGCTAAGAAATTAGGTTTCCTCTTCCAGGCTCGCAAATAATTTTCACCAGCTAATCTCTATACATTATATACTTCACAAATAAGACCAAACCTCGAATACTGGTCCCAAATCTGGGGTGCTACTGCCGCTTTTACACTCGCTATTCTGGACTCGATTCAGAAGAGAGCTATACGTCTCATCGGTGACCTTACCCTCACCCAAAGGCTGCCATCTCTTGCCAACCAACGTGCCGTCGGTGACCGCTCTCTCTTTTATAGATATCTGCACGGGCACTGCTCAGATGAACTTTCTTCCATAGTTCCTCCACCTGCTGCCCCCAACAGATTTACCAGGGGAACAGAGCGAATGCACCCTTTTACTGTCCAGGTCTCCAGACATAAAACATCTTGTTAGGTCCGCTCTTTTGTCCCGAGGACTTCCAGGTTGTGGAATTCCTTGCCGGCACATGTTTTTCCCTCTCCCCCGAACCTCCAAACCTTCAAGTGCAGAATTAACAAGTTGCCTCTTTCGTCCTTGTCGACACCCACAGTACGATAGTATTTAGGCTGTAAGCCCTCGTGGTGTTGTTGAAATAAAAAATTAGACTAAATTGCTTGTTAACATGCTTTAATTTGTTGCTTGAATATGCTCTTCTTCTAGTATTTATATTTACTTTTTGCCAATAGAATGTTTGTAGATAATTGGGCTAAATCGGGCTAAATGTAATTTTTATCCACTTTTTTTACTATTTAAAAAACTATTTTTTTTAAACATTTTAATGAAATTTCGCTACCATAACGTACTTGCTGCGTTCGAAATTATTTTTTATTATCTATGCTAAAACATAAAAAATATTAAACGAGATATAAGTAAGAAAAAGAATAATTTATTCTGATTTCATGAATTTCCAGTTACCTACCTCGATTTTCTATGTAGGTATGTATGCAGCAAAATATTATTTCTTTTTTTTTAACCTTGTTTTGGCCTCGAGCAAAGCTCTTTTAGCCACGGTCACTCCAGGTCAACAACTAGTGCTTCAGCTTCCTACTATAATACGATGTTTTACATTAAAAAAAAAAGCGATTCTCTATGCTATCGTCTACCAAGCTCAGCAAACAAATCCTCAAATTTCCTTTACTTCATATAAACCAATAATTTACGAAGAATATTATTTCTTAATAAATCAATTTCAAATATTTAAATTATTTTATACCGAGATCTGTTAGCGTAACCGCGAAGTAACTAACTACTGCCGACAATATGTTGCTTAAGCATCAACAGCAACCTTGTATACAATTTGATTTTATCATGAAGTTTCCTTCTCGGGTTAGCAATATGTGTCCATTGTACGATTCGTTTTATTGCAGATTTCTTCGTTGCTAAATCGCATTGCAGATCCCTGTAAGCTCAACCCCGAACCACACAATATCAAGCGATCCTGCCGGTAGTCGTTCAAAGTTTTATTGACGTCCACAGAGATTCCATTCTTCCCGGAGTTATTTACGACCGATGGCAATGATAGCATGAAATTTATGTTCAGCCCACAGGACTTTAATGTTGCACGCTCCAATCGTATTCCGAACTGGGAAGCAAGGCGGATGAACAAAAATGTGGAGGGGAGGTAAACGCTGAGAACCTATTGGATACAGTTTGATGACGTTGCAGAAGCCATTACAGATTTACCGGGTCCAACATTCACCACGCCTTAAGAGAACGAAGCGACCATAACCGAAGTTTGAGGAATTTCAAGGAACACCGTTTTTCAATTAGGCCCATCGGCCTACTGGGGTGTTTCGAGCTGAATTATGTCAAGAATTTGTTATTCTGGAGTTAATTAGTGACTGTTTTAAGCCTGGGGGAGCTTAGTAGGGATTTCTACCCTAAATATTTCGTAGCTGGTCTCGTAATAAAGGGTTTATTGTTTCGTTTTTGAATATATTAAGAGCTGCCGACTTGTGTTTAAGTAAGTAAATGAAAATCATCGGTGTAATTGTGAAGTTAAACATATAAAAGTCCATAAACATTCAAGCAAACAAACTTAATATTTTACTGTGTTTCAAACTACATACTAACCAGAGCTACAAACAATGTTTATGGCATAATTTATACCAGTAACGTATGAGATAGGTCAGTTTTTAGTACTTTTACTTTCATACAGTGTAAATAGTTAATAAGCGGCAATATAATTAAGTTAAGTAAACTGGTAAACATATAAAATCTCGAATGGCCACCATAAAAATACTAGATTGTAGGTAGATGGGCGATTTTAAAGATAGACTACTGGCAGACGAGGCTCAGACAGGTAGGATCATAAGAATAATTAGCGTTTGGTGGCTTGTTAATTGTTATACCTGCCATAAAACAATGATATAGTCATTTTATTGGCATGCTTATATTTGATGTTGCTGTGTATTCAAATGTGTGTGTTTCCGTTCTGAACAGACCAATTATCGTGATAGAATTATGTAATAAAATGTTCATTGCTACCGCTTTCATGGATTTCTTCTCAATTTTTATTGGATAGGTCAGGACTATCAGTTTAAGGCTCATATAAAATTTATGCTTTGCAACAACCTGAATAAATATAGTAGATATTCGACAGTAGTAAACAGGTTTTTTTATATGTCATACAAAAAACTTTAACACCAAGAAAACAAGAAACATCATCCAATAACGATATGCCTATTTTTGGGTATTAGAAAAGCAACAGGAAAAAATGTTGATTTCAAAAAAATTAATTTGAAAATAGATTAGCACCTACCTACTCTTGTTGAAGAAAAGAAAATATTGAAACAGAAGTGAGATGACCTGGAGCAAAATATTAATAAACAGAAAAATTTTAGAAATCTATGGATTGAAAATACAAGCAATCCAGTTATTAAAAGAAAATGGGTCATAATTTTGGATGTTAGGTTATTTATGTATGTTTCCTATAAGGTGATAGTTATCAACAAAAACAAAGGAAACCAAGTTCTCTGACTGTCAAATTAAAAAATGATATCCTACCTAATAAAAGTTGAGCCAAAATGACCGGACACATTTGACGGCCGAATACCTTTTTTATGAAAAGTGCATGAAAAATCCTTTTCATAAAGCAACTCAAAAAAAATTCGAGACGCAGCAAGTGCGTTATACTAGCGAATTTTCATAAGAATTGTACACTGTTATTATACGGTATATTAGTAAAGTTAATACTTTAAACTTACACATACCTTGAAGATCGATTTTATAGGTCCTAGTACGCGCACATGTGAAGAATTCTTTCGAAAGTGTTTCCATCGATAGCGATATTATCAAAACAATCTTGTACTCTAACTGCTTTTGAGGAAAATGCCCAAACCTCAATTGTCTATGAAGTAAAGAGCTAACTTTTGCTATATCTGTAGATAGTGTGAATCTCTTTAAAAGAAACTTGTATTATTAATTTCATTAAAGTTATACAGAAGATTTACAGAAGGAAACTTAATTCATATTTAGAAAAGTAAAGTATCTGCCAAATTATAAATGTAGCAGTTATTTTTCCTTATTAATCGCCTTATTAATGGCCATCCTAATCAGACCGGTTTTTCAATATCAACAATAAACAAAGTTATAATTCCAGACTCAAAGGTGACAAACTTATTTAGGCGTTTTAAAGAAAAATGAGATCTTGTTCAAAGTGTATGAAATCTGTGCACTATTGTTTCTCCAAACGTCAAAATAAAACATACATTTATCGAACTGAACTCAATCGCGTAACCTTCTCCTTGTGAGGCAAAGCGGGCCGTCTCTGAGCTATCTGGATATAGGTACGTCAAAAAACGCTTTATTTAGGTGATTAGATCGGCTTCATGCCCGGGATATTATATTCATTGTATACGTAACAATTAGTAGAATTACCATTGAAACATTTACCACGACTGTTTTGGTCTTATATGACGTCTTATGTTTAAGTTTAAAGATAAAAGAAACTATTTTAGAATCATTTTTATACAGACTTGGCCAGATTTTGTCTACATTCGTACTATAGTACGCGACAGGATAATATTTATATATATATATATATATATATATATATATATATATATATATATATATATATATATATATATATATATGCTGCGCACAAACTGTATATGAGGCCGCTCGTAAAGCTAAAATTATAGTGTCTTTTAATAATTGATTGAATCCCCCAGTTAAATAACAATTACTTGGCAAAGTTTTAATGTCATGTCTGTCATTTTCCATAATTGCGGCCGAGATTTCACGATTGTTGGTTCGGGTAGTATGCGTTATGTCTGGTATATATTTAGTTTTGTTACTGTTGGTGTATGGATTATACCTGTTGTATGAATCAATCTACGTCAGGCAGTTAACTACTCTGTCTGTCAGGCATTGCACTTTAACCACTAAGTCGTCGCAACGCATGTCTTTGGGATTTTATTTTTAATTTGGAAGAAACTCTACATATTGTGTACCAAATTACTTAAAATTTACAGCATGCGTTTATTTGCACTATTTCTAGCCACATGTAAGGTATCGTTCCGGTTACTCTCATATTTACAAAAATATAGCGTTTTCAAAAAGTTTTAACTTGAGCATAAAAGCTCGGTTTTCGCTCAAACAAGTTTTTTGTCAAGCTTGATAGAAATCAGTTTAGTATTTTTTGAGTTATCGCTCATATATATATATATATATATATATATATATATATATATATATATATATATATATATATATATATATATATATATATATATATATATATATATATATATATATATATATATGTGTGTGTGTGTGTGTATGTAAAACATATAAAATTTTTAACGGAACTTGGTTTTGGGTTCTAGGGACTCAAATTCGCGCTCATCTGGAGAAATTTTTTCAACAGCTTTTCATCGTGACCTCTCTATTAGCGAATTTTTCTTAATGAAAATTCGATAATTTTTTTGCATAAAAAAGTAAACAAAATATACAGCGAGTTCCAAAAATAACAGTTATAATCGAACTCAGAGATGAAAATGTGCTTTATCAAAAATAAACCTGTTTAGTTAAGTTCCCTGTCAGAAATGTCATATAAAAATGTATAAAAAACTTATGGGTTTCTATATGGTTGAATATGAGTATTTGAAACCGGAATTCCGACAAAAACCACATAAGAACCCTATATGATTTTTCATATAAATATACAGGGGTTTCATATGGAAATCCCCATAGAAACCCATAATTAAATAGGGAAAATATGGTAGCCTACATGGAATTCCACATAAACTCTCTCACAATATTATGGAAATCCATATAGAATCCTTCCAAAACTGAACCCCATGTAGATCCTTATAATTCCATTTGAGCAATATGATTGGTTGGAATCTGAAACAAAACTCCCGCCAGTAATTATAATGCAACATAACCCCTCATAAATGCCAATTATCTATATAGTTGTATACATCAGGGTCAATAATTCTAAGTTAATATATGTGATTATTGCTTAATTCAGTGGAAATCCAATATGAAAGTGTCAAGCAAAAAGAGACGATATATATTGAGATTAGGTTTAAAATGAATTCGAATATTATGCTAATGATAAATTTTCATCGCAAAAGACTTTTACAGATTGATTCAGGAGGTCTAAATCCAAAAGAAAACGTGAGTTTGTTATATATATATATATATATATATATATATATATATATATATATATATATATATATATATATATATATATATATATATATATATATATTCGTTTTCCCTAAAACGAACTAGAGCAGAAACAGCAATGAAAATAACACCAATTAACCTTGTGAGCTACCAACCTAAAACATGCCAACGACGTGCCTTACGCACGTTAATTAGACCACAGGTTTAACAAATGTCTTTAATAGTTAAACGGGAAAATTATTATGAATAAATTAAATTATTTTGTACTTACAAACGGAACCCAGCACCCATCAAAACTTCGAAAGCACAAAACACATAAACAAAAAACGTTGATTGTTGAACAGTTGACAATAACTCTCGGCAATTCAGCAAGCAATATTCACCAATACAGATCACGTAACAGTTAAGCTTTTGTGATTCTGATTGGTACTTTGACATCGTTATCTTATACGGATTTCCGTGGCATATTCAATTATTTCATCAAACAATCTTCATAGAAACCAAACAATACCGCATAGACTACTTTATAGATGTCTATGTGGTATTCCTAGAAAGGGAATTCCATACAAATCCAAATATAATTCACAACCCTTCCACATACAGTTCCCATTAACTTTATAGAGACTAGTCAAACGACATAGGTTTGGCAGGGTTAGATGAACCAGAAATTATAAAATATTCATTTTAAAAATGCCTTGAAAACCATCGAACCCAATAACAAAAATCCTTTAGTCAATAATAATCTGAGATGGCCATGAATAATCTTGCAGAAAATCGCGCTTTTGTTGTTTAACTTTTTTTGAAATAATTATTCTGTTATCTATACAAAAAGACAGTTTCCCACTCGTTTTAATTTGAAACCCCTCACCTGGAATACCATTTTAAGATGGATAGCGGAATTCAGAACAAGTTCGTCAGCTCTAAATAAGAAATCAACTAGTAGGACTCTATCAGCTACAAATCCTGAAAATCTGGAACGAGTAAGAGCGGCTTTCCTCAGAAGTCCACAAAGGTCGACAAAAAGGCAATCTCAAGTTTTGCAAATGTCACAAACTAGCGTTAGAAAAATTTCACATAAAGATTTGGGTTTTAAGGCATGCACAATTCAATTTTCTCAAGAATTAAAGGATAGAGATTTTTGGCCAAGGCAAGCGTTTTGTGAACTTTTTTTTAGGCTTTTGTGAAATAACCCAACTTAACCCATACCTATTTGTGTCTGATGAAGCGCACTTATATCTCTGTGGTTTTGTAAATAAGCAACATTCTCGCTTTTGGGCCGAAGAACGTCCAAGGGAAGTACAGATTCCACCCCATGGCCTGAAAGTAACTGTATGGTGTGCGGTGTCAGCCCAGGGTATTGTAGTGCCTTTTTTAGGAGGATAATAGGAATGCCGTAACGCTAAATTCACAACGACATGTGCATATGTTGCAAACATTTTTACAACAAGAACTACGCGACGCTTTCCTGAAGACACGTTCTATAGATGGTCTAATAGGAGGAAGCCACATTCCAAACTGCACGAAACTCAACGCAATTGTTAAGACAAATGTTCCCGGGTCGGTTGATCTCAAAATTTGGAGATATTCAAGGGCCCTCAAAGTCATGTGATTTGACCCCATGTTATTTTTGGCTTTGGGCATATTTAACGTCTATAGTATTTACAAATAATCCCAAAAACATTGAGGAATTGAAGCGAAATATACGCACTGAAATAGAAAATATTCCGCTACAAATGTTGGAATATGTTATGACCGGTATGATACTGAGGATGCAAGAATTCATTCAAAGGCAAGGTCGACATCTTCTTGACATTATTTTTAAGAACTAAACAGATATTGTAGTTAGTTTTAATTTAATTTGTTCAATATTTATGTTTCGATTAAAAACGTCATTTTTGGAACTCACTGTATATTTCATTTACTTTTTTACGCACAACAAAACCTTTTGGGTTGCTTTATTTATGCACTCGAAAAAACTTTTTATCACTTTTCGCAAAAAAATTATGCGGCCTCCAAAGGTATCTAGTCATTTTGGCTCACCATTTAGTAAATCAGGTACTGTGCAAAAAAAAACTTTTGAAACACTCAAATGTATAAGTACAACGTGGAAAAATTGACCAAGAGAATGCTAGCTCAAAGCAAAATTATGGGAGAAATAAAGTATAAGTTGAGAGTGGAAGTGTTTACATAAAGAAATATGATGTAAAAATCAAAACAAAAGAATAAAGCGAGTTAGATTAGGGAGAGTATAATAATGAGGTAGGTGGAAGAGGCTGGCATTATTCTTATTTTTGAATATTAACATTTAACACTAATAATTCCATAGTTAGTCATTTGTTAGCTTTTTAGCTTGGTTTGTAGAAAAATTCACAAATGAGGAGGACGCGGCTTTTGAATTTAAAAGAAATTTCTCAAATGAGCGCGAAGTAGAACCCCTACAACCCATATCCTTGGTCAGCTTCAATTTGAATACGTTGATGTATATATATATATATATATATATATATATATATATATATATATATATATATATATATATATATATATATATATATATATATATATATATATATATAAATCTCTATGTATCACACCGATAACTCGAAAAATAATCCACCGATTTTGATTAAATTGGCAGATACATTATTTTTGTAAGTGGCTTGGATAGTTTCCTTAGCCAGGAATATCGGACCAGGTTTTCCGGAAACATTTTGAGTTTTATTTTGAAAAAAAATGATCTACGAAAATACCAAAGCTATGGTAACATTTGCTGCGTAGATTTACGTTCTAAAAAGTAAAAACTACACCAAAATTTAGATCTCTATGTTACAAGAAAAAAAGGTTATAAGCATTTAATTTTTAAAATGTTTGGTACCAGATCATTTCTATGAAAATTCACTACCATAACGCACTGAATGCGTCCAGACCTTTTTACATTATATGGAGTTGGATTTTGTTTTGTACGTTTGGTTTTCAATTTTTGGTTTAGGTACATTGTGTTAGTTTGCGAAATTAACTTTAAATTTATTCAATACAGTTTTAAACGGTACAGCTATTTTTGCATATCTTATAAGTTGTTAAAAAGAATTGCTTAGCGTGTCAATAAACCTTTGAGTTATTTTAAAAAACAAATTTTTTAGTGTTTATTATTGTTTGTTTATGTAGATCAGAACTTGAGTATTCATATACAGGCAAGTTAATTTGAATTTATACCCCCTTTTTAAATGGATTGTCCTGTGAATTAGCTATTAACTGTAAAATGCTGTATTGTCATCTAATAATAGCTATATTCAAGGCTTAGTGAAGTATAGGCACTTTCATATAGGCTGGCGCATTAAAAACGAAACAGACCGATTTGCGTCCAAAGAATTTTTTTTAAGAAACGCTCAAATACGTCAATTTTAATATTGAGGGGAGCATGTTTTGGATATAAAACTCAATTTTGTCACATCAACCCCTTAAGAGTGGTGATAACAACCCTTATATTTTAAATACGGAACATGCGTAGAGTGTTAGATCATTTGAAAGCTATTTCTTTTCTGAATTCAGCACACTAATTTTTTTGGAAGTTTTATCAACTCGTTTAAAAATTATTCACAGTTGGAGTTGCAAGAACGTATTTCATTCATTGTGATAAGAAATGCACTAATTAGTAAATTTTTCGTTAAAAAAAACTAAAAAACAAAACCAACCGTTCAAAAATGTTTATTCAGTTAAGTAAGTGTTCAAATTGTTGGCCACCAGCTTCCATACGAAAGTACAAATTTTGTTCAAAACGAGCTCTGACATTCTGCTGCATTTGTGGAGTTATTAGACGGCATTCTTCAACAATGTGTCGTCGTAATTCTTCCAGAGACTCCGGTTCTGTTGCGTAAATTCTACTCTTTAAATGGCCCTATAGAAAGAAGTCTAAAGGAGTTAAATCCGGTGATCTAGGGGGCCATTCAATAGCACCTCTACGCCCAATCTTTTGACTGGAAACTCTCTGTTTAAAAACTCCCTAACACGTTGTAAAAATGCGGAGGAGCTCCATCTTGTTGAAACACTAACTGATTTTCTTGATAGCGATCATCATTTTCAACAATGTCAATTAGTAGATGGTAAACGATATATGCTAGTAACTCCAAATAGGTTTCGCCACCCAAATTGCCATCAAGAAAAATTGGTCCGATTAAACGGTCTCTAAAAATCCAGTCCAGACATTCAATTTCTGTGGAGTTTGAGTGTGGACTTCGTGAAAACTTATTGGATTATTATCTGCCCAATAACGACAATTATGACGATTGACTGTAGAGTTTAATAAAAACGTACACTCGTCTGAAAAACAGATATTGAACAAAAGGTTCCCGTTATCAGCTATTCGTGCAGTCATAACTTCACAAAACTCCAGCTGCCGATCAAAATCATCTTCATTCAGTTGTTGTACAAAATGCATTTTATACGGGTGAAATTTATTATGCTTCAATATTCGCTGAATAGTTCTTCTTTTGATGTTTGAAACAGTGACAAATTTTCTCGTGCTTAAAGTTGGGTCTCAGCAATTTGTCATAAAACTTCAATCTCAGTAGTCTCATTTCTAATCGGAAATTCACGTTCAGGATCCCGTTTTTTGTTGGCTACTGAACCACTTTGTCGAAACTTTGTAACTAACTCCAAAATGTATTTTCTGTTAACATGTCTGTTCGGATGTCGTTCATTAAACAAATTTGCGGTAGGGTTGGCACAGTCATCGTTTTTGAAAAAAAGAGTCATTATTTCAACTCTTTCTTCTACAGAATACACCATTGTGAAATTAATTTTCGGTAGTACTATCAAGTATCAAACCGACCGATAAACTGAAATAATAAACCGCATTTCTCTCATTCCGATAAGAAATTTTCTGATAGTCAATTTTTTGTTTACAAACCAAACAAAACATTGACTATCAGCACATTTCTGATCGGAATGAGTGAAATGCGTTTTTGCATCTTCAACTGTGAATAATTTTTAAACGAGTTAATAAAATTCCAAAAAAATTTGTGGAGCTGAATTCAGATAAGCAAGAGCTTTCAAATTATGTAACACTCGACCCATGTTCCCTATTTAAAATATAATACCCTTAAAAGGTTGATGTGACAAAGTTGAGTTTTATGTCGAAACATGTTCCCCTCAATATTAAAATTGACGTGTTTCAGCATTTCTTAAAAAAAATTGCTCTGGGTGTAAATCGGTCTGTTTCGTTTTCAATGTGCCACCTTATATAGATGACTACGTTAACTTAGAAATATGGCTAAATTCAAGTAGGTATATTGAATTGTCAGCCTTAACATGAGAAGTTTGGGAAATAATTATGACGAATTCATGATAAAGTCGTAGGAATCGATAGGTGGGGGAATCATAGCAATTGTTTTATTGATAACTTGGCAACTTGATAGGATAGATAGTTTTCTTAGGTAGGTACCTATACAAGGTTTCACCTTTTATAAACAAAATGACGGAGTGGTAGGGTTTTTGTGAGAGATGTACGATTAATGAAGGTCTATGAAAATTGACTCCATCTCAGTTAATAGATATCGCTAGTGTTTACAGGTCATCCTTCACCACCGCAGCATTATTTGTCCATGACCTAGACCCATATTTATGTACATACTAATATTTTGGGGATGTTAAAATATTTGTACCAGATGTGAATATTGAGATATCTGAAGAAAAAAATTCCTATGGCCACACATTACATTGAAACTTTTTATAGATACGGTTTCATTCCACATACTCGCTCTCCGACATGAAAAACCGATACCTACTTACTGCCTAAATATATATAGATCGCATATTTGTGAAAATAAAGCCCACTATTCCTAACAAGAATGAAGTTTTTGAGCTGCGGTTTACCAACCTTGATTCACATATATATTGCAGACCACAACGCTATTTTATTAAACTTTTGCTTTATTAATTTTACCGGAAATTATGACAAAAAATAAAGGGTAGATCTCCAAAATTTAAGTGACTGAAATACTGAAAAATGAAACGTGGTAATTTGTGTTTTCTGATCCAGAAGAACAATTACTTTTTTGATAATTTAAGTAATGTCCTAAATAACAATATAACTATTAGGTAGCTCTTCATATAGCATACAAAGTAAATCAAATAACTATACGGCTTATAACAGCAGTGAAAAAAGGAGATGACTTAAACAGAAATGGAATAGGGAAGAAACTGTATACCTGACCGAAAGTAGCATTTAAACACTGACAAATGTTATAAAGTTATAAGACTTATACGCAACTACTATTATAAAAACTTGATAATAACACAAAAGGAAAATTACGGCGTGACTTTGAAAACCATTTACGAAGTCACAAGCAATAATAAATGTTCTAATGTAGGTAGTTTAAACAATAATAACAGAAAAGGGGAGTTTTTTGCCCTCAAAGAGGCATATTGCATTGGAATTTAACAATTACTTTGTCTGCAGTGGGAAAAGGTACTTATATCTTAGAAAATTAAAAAGCAAAATGTAGAAACTAAAGCAAATAAGCAATATGAAGATTCATGTTTCTTGTACCCGGAGACTGAAAAGGAAATTATCGGTATAATCTATTCGCTGAGGTCAGGCGCTGCACCTGGAAGCGACGGTATTTCCTGCAACACCATAAGAAGTTGTCATCTATTTTTGACCAAACCTTTAACTCATTTAATCAATACAATATTTCGGACTGCTTTCGTTCTATTACAACTGACTGAACAAATTATGAAAAAGGGAGATAAAAAATTATGGAACTTGCAGTTATATACAGTGTAACGCACGCTCTGACTTTCCCTACTGAGATTAAACCTTATGGCATTGTTTTTGAATTTTTGTTTAATTCTGTCTCTGTCAAATATCGTACCAATCTCTCAGTGGTGGGGCAGTTATTTAGCGCGGTATAGATTTGTAATTTAATAAAGAAAGACAATTTTAAACCGTG
Organism: Tillus elongatus; assembly: GCA_964006375.1. Classification (NCBI taxonomy): domain Eukaryota; kingdom Metazoa; phylum Arthropoda; class Insecta; order Coleoptera; family Cleridae; genus Tillus; species Tillus elongatus. Next base: position 234,628,435 of record OZ023262.1, read on the forward strand.
AATTAATTTCAGTTAATACCTACCATTTAAATTAATTAATAGTCTTGGTGGTGAAAGTGTAAAAGTGCTAAGAGTAATCAACTATAGTTTGAATTTAACAAAAATGGCACGTTTGGATATGGCGACAGAAGTCATTAGGAAGGATGCGAGTTATTTAACCAACAACATCCAGATAGACCACTAATTTCAAGATCTACAGTAAGTAGGTAAATTGGTTCCCAAATTCGCAAAAACGGAATCCTTAAAAGATTTGCCTCGCCAAGGTCGACCTTGAGTAAGTGTAGAAGTCAGATTGGATATATTGCTTGAATCTGAAGAAAGTCCCCACCATTCTACAAGGCAACTAGCCCAAGATAACAACGTGGATCAATCTTTATTGGTAAAATTATTCAAAGAAGAGAAATATCATCCTTACAAAGTGAATCTGGTACACAAGTTAAACGATGATGATTCAGACTGCGTTTACAGTTTTGTGAACAATTAATGTTACGCCGCCATGAAGATCCCAATTTTCTTAATAGCATTATTTTTTCTTATGAAGCCCTTTTTGCCTAAATGGGAGAGTAAATCTCCACAACTCAAGATATTGGTCACGGGAAAATCCTCTTTGGATTCAAGACTCCCACAGTCAAAATAATTGCAAAGTGAATGTATGGATGGGAATAATCGGACGGAATATCATAGGGTGTTAATTTTTACAGGAAATCTTAGAGGAACACGTTACCTAAGTTTCTTGTGACTGTATTTAGTGCCAGCTATGGCAGTAATTTTTCCAAATAATCGCGAGACAGATGTGTCCCATCAAGATATTTGGTTTCAGCAAGACTGGGCGCATTCTTACTTTGGCGTAGACCTCCGTCAATATCTAGATGCCATATTTCCTGAAAGATGGATAGGGTTTCGAGGAGAAATTGAGTGGCCACCGCGTTCCCCACACTTGACTCTCTTGGATTTTTTTCTATGGGGTTATTTAAAATCGAAAGTTTATTTCAACAGACCAATTAATTTGGAGAAGCTACATTAAAGAATTCGTGCTGAAGTGGAGTAAATTAATCCTGACATTTTTCGCGCAGTGTACAAAGTGTTTACACTCGTATCGGTCAATGTCAAATGGTAGGTCGAGAACAATGTGCACATTTGCGCAAAATTTTGTTTGTTTTTCTTTGTTCAATAATTTTTTCCATTAAACGTACGTTTCCATCTTTAAGTAAATAATGTTTTCTTTAATTGTTTTACAAGGTACCAATTGTTTTCATCATCATTTAAGTAATAAGCAGGTTTATAGAAAAAGAGCAAGAAAAATACGGAAGTCATTTAAAAAAACTTGTGGTGATGTGACCATTCAGAAATAAGTGACGTCATAAATGTAATTTTTACGTTATAAGTTGGAGATTGAAAAGATAAAATTGACCTGTCCGAGCGTTTTTCTTGAAAAAATTAAACAATGCATTTAGGAAGTTTGTTCCAAACATTATCATCACAGTATATATGGTAGGAAACACAAACCGGTTTCGTCCTAGTTTGGACTCTTGAGTATGCCATACCTATGCTCCAACAAGTTGGCCTTAAGGTAAGCACTACCATCACAATAAGCCAAAAAGTACGGTGCTATCGGGCGGCAAAGACGCGGACGAGCCCTAAGGGGAAAAAAGCACTACCATACTATGCAGTAGAGAATAGCGTAAAGCAGCATTTCTGGTTTCCACGTATACACAGTTTAGCAAGAAGGCAGCTTTGAGAAGAAAAACTAGCAAACGAAACCAACTACTCCTGGCTGATATTACGACGGGCGTTGAATCACATCATTCGCTGGCCACCATCACTTCGGTTCTGCCCGAAATTGCCATTACCGTAGGATGTATAGAAGGAAACATTGATCGGTCTCGTCCTAGTCTGGGCTCTTCTGCAATGCCATAGCTATGCTCCAACAAGTCGGCCTTATTGCATAATAATTTCTAAATCTTTAATTGTCACTTTATTTTTGTTATTTGAGTTAAAATGCCGCGTCATAATTATTTTCAAATTCACAAATGCCAGATATGGTGTGTCTTTATTCCCAGAAAAAGTTTTGTTCGCGCAGAGCAGCACAGCGCTATTTGGAGCTTTATCCTGATTGAAGGCAACTGACCCATAAAACTTTTAACGCACTGTACGATAGATTAGGTGAAACGGGCTCATTTCATCCCAAAAACAGAAATGCAGGAAGACTGAGTGTGATTGATGCTGATATGGAAGACGAAACCATAGTTCATATCGTAGAAGACGCGGAAAGCAGCACGAGACGTGTTAGTGCAGCAACGGGTATAAGCAAATCTTCGATCTTCAGAATCATACGCAAAGAAAAGCTGCATCCGTGTCATTTCACTCGAGTTCAATTTTGCCAGTTTATGACTCAACGCTATTTAGAGGATCCAATGTTCTACAAGAAATTTTATATACTGATGAAGCCTCATTCACCAGAAGAGCTATGTTCAATTTGTGGAATAGCCATACCTATGCTTTTGAAAATCCTCATGCTATCCGCGAACATCATTTTCAACGTTAATTTTCAATAAACATTTGGTGTGGCATTCTTGGAAATTGTATTGTGGGACCACTTGAACTGCCACCTAGACTTAACGGAGAAACGTGTGTCTTGTTGTTGAGAGATAATTTACCGATCATTTTAGAAGATATACCTTTAACTCTAAGGAATGACCCTTCGTTCATGCATAATGGTGCTCCAGTACATTACATCCGAGAAATTATTTAGATGAAATTTACCCTCAAAGGTGGATTGGTAGAGGTAGCGTGCACCCATGGTCAGCGCGTAGCCCCGACTTAAATCCGCTTGATTTTCACTTTTCGGGTGATTTAAAGTCACTGGTCTACAAAGATCGAATAAGTAACCGCCACCAATTCTGGGAAATGACCGTATAGGGTGTTAATGATATCGAAGCTCAACAAAATTCAAATTCTAAAGTAAGAGATAATTTTAATAAACGAGTGAGAAAATGCATTGCCGTAAATGGTGAACACTTTGGGCACTTACTCTGATTTCTTCTTGTTTTGCTTCTGAAGTTGCAGATGAATTTTAGATTAATTTAATTAGGTAGATTAATGCAATTTGTAACAATCTTTCCAATATCCATTTTGTTAACTATTTATTTCTAATTAATGGTTTTAGAGATGTTATTTTATTTAAGGGCTTTGTTGAATCCTTAGATTAATGCAATTTGTAATAATCTTTCCGATATTCATTTTGTTAACAATTTTTTGTCAACTAATAGTTTTATAGATGTTATTTTATTGAATGGGTTTGTTGAATTCTTAATAAAAATGATTCTTTAGATAACGTACATTTTATTGTGCTAAAAAGTATCAACCGATACACATAGTTTACACTAAGATCGAAGCCTTCGAGAATCCATAATGTTTGCGCATAATAGTTAATTTATTTGCATTAAAAAAGTACGTGTATTTTGAAAACGGTCAACTATTTCGACTTCAAAGAAGTATACCTCTTTCGTGTGAAAGTAACTGGGCTTTCTTTATTTTTGTTCGAAAATATGCATACAGGTGGACAAAAATTATGACCATGTTAATGAACCAGTGTAGCTGTCGGTGGCGTCTCCAAGCGGCAGTGGTGATATTGATACCGTCATCGTATTACGCACGAGCATAATAAGCCCATGTCACATTTCCTAATAATATGTTACACCACTTTCAAGATATTTGAAAAAATAGTTTTAAGAAGAATTATTTAAGCACCCTGTAAAACGAAAACGAGTAAGATTTTACTAAGGCATGTTGAACCCATTCGCTTTATTTTTGTGCCAGATATCACCCCTTAGCTAATGTCCAATTAATTACGGGGCATCCTGTATAATACAATGGCATAAATTGGTTAAAATCGGGTATATATAGTTAAAATAAAATTATTTCTTCTTATGACGCTTGTGCAATATGAAATAAAGATTAAAACGTTGAATGTATCCGCTTCTCCTCCAGACACCAAAATTTACTTCAGATTTCTCTTATTCCCGACGCGTTTCGACACTCCAAGAGGTCATCTTCAGGGGATAAATTTGAACAATTCTCAAAAAATTGAACTCGAAACTATACATGAAGGTTTTAACAGGTCACAGCTTCATCCATTGTGCCAGCGGCCATGCAACACTACATCTGTATAATGCCAGAAAATTGTCTTCAAGAACAAAAATCAATGCAAAAGATCGGCGACTTTTTAACAAACATGATGAAGGGCGGCCATTATGCGAACATGTATAGTTCGCATAATGGCGAACCTTCATGTATACTTTCGAGTTCAAATTTTTGAGAATTGTTCAAATTTATCCCCTGAAGATGACCTCTTGGAGTGTCGAAACGAGTCGGGAATAAGAGAAATCTGAAGTAAATTTTGGTGTCTGGAGGAGAAGCCGCTACATTCAACGTTTTAATTATGGTAATCCCAGACGATGTGACGTTCAGAAATGAAACGAAATGAAGATTTGGAGACTCTATTGCTTTACAAGTGCTTGTTTCCTCCTCTGCAGCTTATTCCGCCTTTTACGGCATCGCCAGGCAGATAGTAAACTACTGCATAAACTGCAACAAACCTTGAAACCTTACTTTGTTGTTAACAGTCAATAAATCAATACAAACTACACAGAAAAAGTCACGACAAAAGTCTTATTGTACAACTGAAACGAATTATTGCGTCGTATTTGAATACACCATAGTGTATTCAATTATAACATTCAAGATTCTCATTATTTTATGCAGAAATTATTAATTACTCTTAGCAAAGTATGCAAGGTATGAATCAATTACACAGATATTAAAAACATAAATCATGCTTGAAATAATCGATCAATTATACCTGAGTAGGAAAATTAAATGTTTCGTATAGCTATAACAGTTGCATAATGTAGCCTTAATTAGCATTTTTAGTGCCTGCACACGCAGACGACGCATGTAACACAACTGAGGCCTGTGTTAGTAAACAGACTGCAACATTTAATATTCCAATCGAATTGACTGTTTCGTAGTTAAATAAGCGTTTCGAAAATTCCATTCCATCATGTAAAGCATATCAATGGGCCGACACAAATTCTGGACATGTTCTATTATGTGTATATATATTTAAAAAATCTCTGGACGCAGCAAGTGCGTTATGGCAGTGAATTTTCATAAAAATGTTTTTAAATAGCAAATATGTGTGTTTTTTTTTTTAAGAAAGCAGGTATTAAATTTGATTACCAGTATAACCTATATAGTAAAAACAATGTCCCATGTTTCATCAAAACAACTTTATTGTTTGAAAATGTACAAAAATTTCCCAAAGAAAACTTTAATTGTACCCGAAAAAACTGGTTTCCTGGTTAACCTTATAGGTTAATAGCAAATTGAGCTATTCAAATTTGAGGCTTTTAATGAAAATTCGCTACCATAACGCACTTGCTGCGTCCCGAATTTCTTTTCTTACAAAGATGTATTATATTTCGATAGAAAATGAAAAAATTCAATAACATAGGGCGTGTTCGATGAAATAAAAAAAAGAAAATTTGAATCACCAACGACTTATGGGCCAGCCTGTATTTGTGGAATTATTTTTAAGATGTAGCTCAAGACACCCTATAATTAATGTATACAATTTTTTTTCGTAACTGGCATAATAACGGATATATTGAGCTTTAATGATTTTTTACGAAAATTCTACAAAAATGATATAACATTAAACGATAAACTCTATAGCCAACACTACTGCCAGAGCATCAGAGAAAGGGTCTATTTGAAATGAATTTTCTGGGAAAAATATTAGTAAAATGAAGGACAATGACAATTGAAACTAAGAGTTCAGGCTTTGTAAAACATTCTTCTTGAGACATTTTCCTTCCATAGCTCATATTAGTTTCAGGTTCATTGCCTAAATATTAGCAATTTTGACGTTTTAAATCGCGACTTTGACGTTTTGAGGAAAACCCAAATTTATTTTTCTTTAAATGCCTGTAACGTTTTTATCCTTTAACCTATAGTACTAAATTTTGGTAGGTAGCTTACCTATAACGATATAAACCCGCTAACCAAATTTGGATGCCCTTACTTTGTTAATTCCCGAGATATAATTTTTTTGAATGAAAACTCAAAAATTTCCCAGAAAGCCTCGTCCGATTTTCCTGACTAACAAATTTATTCAAGCCATTCATAAAAGGAAGGTACGTGCCAAATTTTATCAAAATCGGCCCATTATTTTTTGAGTTATCGGTGTGATACATATACATATACATATACATATACATATACATATACATATACATATACATATACATATACATATACATATACATATATATATATATATATATATATATATATATATATATATATATATATATATATATATATATATATATATATATATATATATATATATATATATAATATATAAATTTATATAAACATATAAAAATTGAAACTGACCCCCGGTTATGGGTTCTAGGGGTCCTAGTTCGCGCTCATTTGCAAAAATTTTTTCAAAATTCAAAAGTCGAGATCTTCCCATTAGTTAATTTTTTCTACGAAAATTCACTAAAAAGTCTGGACGCAGCAAGTGCGTTATGGTATCGAATTTTCGTAAAAATGTTTTTAATGGCAAATATGTCCTGTTTTTACAAAACGGACATTTGGTTGACAGTATAACCTATATAGTACTAAGAATGTACCATATTTCATTGAAATAACTTTGTTGTTTCAAAAAGTACAAACATTTTCCGAAAATAAACTTTAAAAGTTCCAGAAAAACTGGTCCGATTTTCCTGGCCGACGAACCTCTTTAAGCTATTTACACACCTGACAACATATAATTATTCACAAACAGCTTTAGGACCTAAATTTGAAAAAAATAATAAAAATTTCTTTTACAAAAATTAACAATTATTTTTACATAAATTGCCTTCAGTAATGTTACACTAAATTATATTTTTCACAAAAATTTGACAACTTGTTTTTTATAATAACTTACTAAACATTTATTATTCATTACCAAAATATCACAAAAATACAAAAAATTATTTCTACGGAAACACTAAAAACATTTCTGCGAAAACATATAAAATTCAGCTACTATTTGAGATTGCCTGTATACGGCAGCTCTGTTTTTTCGACGAGAAATACAAACAAAAAGCTCTCTGAATGCGTCATTTCCATGGGGCTCCGCTATCTATTGATAAAAACGCCGTATCACAATTTGCGATATGTGTTTGAAATATGTGCCAAAAACGTAAAAAGTTGCAAAACAATTGAAATAACTCAAAAACGATGAACGGTATCATTTTTTTCCTTACAAACATGCATTATAATTTGATGGAAAACGCAAAAATACAATAACATAAGGAATGTTCTATTAAAAAAATAAAGCGGGTATCACCAACAACTTATGGGCCACCCTGTGATTGTCAAAATAGGTTTATAAGACACAACTCGAGACACCCTATAATTAACATATATACTTTTTTCTCATATCTTGTAACGGATATATTGAGCTTTACCGTAGGAATGCGTCACCTTGTATATGTGTAACCAGGCAAAAACTGAAAGTAACACCGTATGTGGGTTTTAGGGGTTCTAGTTCGCACTCATTTGAAGAAATCTTTATAAAATTCATAAGTCGCGGTCTTCTTAATAACGAATTATCTCTACGAAAATTTTCTAAAATATAGACTATTAAACCATAAACTCTATAGTGGAAACTACTGCCGAAGCATCAGAAAGAGGGTCTACTGAAATGGATTTTCCGAAAATATTTTAGAAAAATGAAGGACAATGATGGTTGAAGCTGAAACTTAAGGCTTTGTAAAAAAACACACTTATTACAACATATTTTCGACACAATCCGTATTTTCTTAAAATTCGTTGTCTGAAAATTATAAATTTTGACGTTTTTAAATCGCGGCTTTGACGTTTGAAGAGGAAAAATTATAAAATTTTCAAAATATTTTTTCTGCTACTTCTTGACCTTTTTGCGCCAAGAAGACTCAACCGTTGTATGTAATATTCAATTGGTGTTGTTAATCACACAAAATATTTTGTTCTTGTGCTTTCCTCTGATCACCAGATTTTTCCGGAAAGACTGGTCCTATTTTTCTGGCTAACGAAAAACCACTTACAAAAGGAAGGTACATACAACACAGATCTCCTCGTTAGTGAATTTTTCTTTTTACGAAAAATTTGCTAAAAGTCTGGACGCAGCAAGTGCCTTTTGGTGGTGAATTTTCATAAAAATGTTTTTAATAGCAAATATGTCTTTTTTTTAATGAAAGTAGGCATCCAATTTGGTTACCAGTATAACCTATACAGTGTGAACGAGATACCATGTTTCCTCAAAATAACTTTATTGTTTGAAAAAGTACAAAAATTTTCCGAAAATAAACTTAATGGGTTCCCGAAAAAAATTGGTCCGATTTTCCTGGCCAACGAACTCCTTCAAGCTATTTACCCACGTATCAAGATATAATTATTTACAAAAAGGTTTTTAACCAAAATAGAAAAATATTTTTTCATGAAAATTAGCAATTTTTTCACGAAAATCCGAATACATTTTTTTACAATAACTTATTAAAGATGTATTATTAGTAACCAAAATTTCACAAAAATATAACAAACAATATGAAAACACAAAAAAAATGTATACAAGACCTCGATTTTTTCCACGAATAATGTACGAATTACCGAAAACCTCTCTGAATCCGTCATTTGTATGGGACTCTGTTATATATTGGTAAAAAAAGCCGTATCATCATTTTTGGTGTGTGCCAAAAATGTGAAACAATTGAAATAACTCGAAAAAGATGAACGCTATAAAATTTTTGGTTAGAAACATTATAATTCGATGAAAAATGCACTAATATAAGAGACGTTCGATTCAAAAAAAGGAAATTTGTATCACCAACGACTTACGGGCCACCGTATGAATGTTGAAATAATTTTGTTACATGCAGCTCAAGGTACCCTATAATTAGCGTATAAAATTTTTCTAGTAACGGCAATATTGAACTTTACTGTAGAAATGCGTCACCCTGTACATATGTAAACAGATAAAAATTGAAACTACACTGCATATGGGTTTTAAGGGTCCTAGTTCGCACTCATTTGAATAAATCTTCTCAAAATCCAAAAATAGCGGTCTCCTCATTATCGAATTTTTTTTACGAATCGCCTCCGTGCGCGCACTCCGCTTAAGAACGGGTAGAAAGTTTTCCCTTCACTCTATAACTAAAATTACCGAAAAAGCATCAGAGAAAGGTTCTTTTAAAATGAATTTTCTGGAAATATGAAATGAAGGATTGAATCTGAAACTTGAGGGTTTGTAAAACACACTTCTTGCGATATTTTCTCTACATAAGCCGTATTTGTTTCAAGTTCTTTGTCTGAAAGTTGTCAGTTTTGACGTTTAAAATCGCGACTTTGTCGTTTTAAGAGGAAAAACATCAAATCTTCAAAGTTATTTTTCTTGCCTTTCTTGCCCTTTTGCGCCCAAAAAACGTAATCTTTGCCTGCATTATACAATAGATTTTGTTATCCACACAGTTTGTGGCACCAACATTTTTTTCTTTAAATGCCTATAACTTTTTCTGTCAACTTACAGTTCTAAATATTCACACCTGATTTACTTTTTATGACATAAATCCGCGTACCAAATTTGGTGCCATAGCTTGGTTATTTCCAGAGATATAAAAATTTTCTGAGTAATTAAAAAATATAATAAAATTAAAACAACTGTTGAAAATGTCCGCCTCCTGCAAGTATCACGCTTAACCCCTTCTTCTCATCGACTGGCGTATCCAATGGAGGATTTCCGAAGAATTCCTTATAGCTTCACAGGAAACTCTCGCGCAGTTTCGCGAGTTTCCCTCAGTTTAAATTGGTTGACTGTAAACGAGAGTCTTAAGATGTTCTCAAAGAAAATAATGCACACTGTTTAGATCTGGTGATCGTACTGGCCATGATCTATCCAGCGGTTGTTGAATTTTTGATATAAATGTTCGTGCGCCAGAGCACTAAAATGCGTAAGTGCGCTGTCGCGCATAAACTACATACGATTTCGCATAAGATGTTCTCAAAGAAAATAATGCACACTGTTTAGATCTGGTGATCGTACTGGCCATGATCTATCCAGCGGTTGTTGAATTTTTGATATAAATGTTCGTGCGCTAGAGCACTAAAATGCGTAAGTGCGCTGTCGCGCATGAACCACATACGATTTCGCATTGAAATAGGAGCATCTTCTAACAGAACTAAAAAATTATCATCAAGTACGTAAATCAATCTTCCGTCACCATCAACATGTTTTCAATACTTGTCCAAAGAATATTAAAATCAGAATGCGAGCTGAGAAGATCACTCATGTAAATTAAAAAGAGTACGGGACTCAAGGTCGCACACTGAGACACACCAAATGACAAACCAAAGCCTTCAGCAACACATCATTCGGATCGGTACTGGCAGCTGTCAGGGAGTGGAGAATACAGGAGACCTACTGCAGGTAGATCGGTTCCATGCTCAGGGACAAGGCGGTGTTCACCTCACTCACGGGGGTCGCGGCAGGGGATCCGCAGGGGAGCGTTCTGTCCTATCCCCCTTGCTCTGGTGGCTAGTCGTGGACGGCCTGCTAGGGAGGCTCTCCGGTGGACGGTTGGCCAAGGGCTCCGGGTGAGGAGCCCCGAGAAAGCAACCGTCATACTGTTTACGAGGAGGAGGAAGTGGGAGAGCGACAGAACTCTCACTCTATACGGTAGAAAGATCCCAATGGCCAGGGAGGTCAAATATCTTGGGGTCGTATTGGACTCTAAGCAAACCTGGAATGGTAACGTTGAAAAAATACTGTTTAAGGCAGTTATGACCCTAGCCGTCACTAGGCGGATATATGGAAAAGCGTGGGTACTAAGACCTAGTGTAGCCCACTGGCTATACACAAGGGTGGCCAGACCATCGTTCATATACGCGGCACTGGTCTGGTGGTCTAAAGTGACGCAATCCAGTGCCAAACGAAAATTAGGCAAAATCCAAAGGATGGCTTGCCTCTGCATCACAGGGGCCATGACTTCAACCCTAACAGCCGCCATGGAGGTGTTGCTGGATCTGCCTCCCCTACACATAGTTATCATGGGGGAGGCCAGGCTAGGACCATACAGACTAGCCTGCAATGATAGACTGAAGATCAACTTAGGCTGCAGGAGCCACTGCAAAATTCAGGAGATCATGCTTGAAATGTGGTCATACTTCGCGAGCCCGCGAATCTGCAGAGAAAACAAGTTTACAGTGAAATTCCCAACCGCGAGGCATGGAGGAGTGGGGGGGGGGGTGCGCAGGGCCTACCACGAAACGTGCTCGTCTGGTTCACAGACGGATGCGGCGGAGAGCGTGGGACGGGGGCAGGCGTATATTCGGAAGGACCGAGGGTAAGTAACAGTATTTCCCTCGGAGCTCATTCAGACCGAAATGTACCCCATCTTGCACTGCATGCGAGTGAACAAGAGGAGGGGCTACACCCGCAAGCTGGTCCTCATAGCTACAGACAGCCAGGCAGCCCTTAAGGCCCTAAGCAGCCCACGGGTAAATTCCAGGCTGGTAAGTGATTGCCGAGACGAGATGAGCGACCTGACTGGGCAGAATAAGGTCATGCTCATCTGGGTGCCGGGTCACCGCGGGTCAAAGGCATTGAAGAAGCTGACAGTCTCGCGAAGAGAGTGTCAACAGACCCATTTATGGGACCAAAACCGTTCCTGGGCGTGACAAATAGCACTAAGAGGGGATTCATTAGTCCTGGCTCAGAAACGAACATAAGGTGTACTGGACATACTATCCAAGGCTCAGACATGGGAAGTCTTAATTGAGGAACCCAGTTCAAAGAGAGCTGCGGAGCTGCTAAATCTTAGCAGAGGACAGCTCAGAAACATAACAGGACTCTTGACGGAACACATGGCTGTCAAGAAACACCTGCAGAAAAAGGGGCGGTTCGAGGAGGACTGCAGACTTTGCGGCGAGGGGGGGGGGGTAGGAACAAGCCCAGCACATCTTGTGCAAGTCTAAAGCTCTGGACCGCAAAAGAAAACTGACCTACGGACAGCCTAGACCGGAGACAGAGCAGTATAAAACTTCACCCTACCAATTGCTGTGCAGACTTGTTCAAGGCACAGTGATTTTGGAATTGGTGGAGTATAAAAGACAAAGGGCATGCACAATAAACTAAAGGCTGCGGTGCTATCGGGGCGCAAAGACGCGGACGAGCCTTAAGGGGAAAAAGGTTTGTGAACTGACGTCATCAAGACTAACATACTCAATGCGATTGGATAGATACGATGCCCAAAATTTGCAACTGCCGACACGAAATCCATAAAATTTCAACTTGCCAATGAGTATCTATTGTTACGCAAAATGCTGTCAGCCTCGCCAAAATTTGTTACGTTAATTGTGCCAGTTCTTTTTGGATGTGGTATGCAGTCTAATAAGAGGGGTGTTATTAAATTAATTTCCAAATTACAAAATAAAAGTGTATTTTACTTTAACTCCCTGCTATCAATAAATATATTTATTCTATGGTTTCCTATTTCTGAAATTCTCTATCAGACATGCTTTATTGCATCACACTCAATTGTTAAAGGCTGTCAAAACACTAACCTAATAATATCTAACCTTTAAAATTCGAATATGACGAAATAAACAATGAACTATCTCTTTATTACTCCACTTAACGGGACTTTAGTATGAACATGATATATTTCCCAAAAGTGCTCGTACAGTCTTGTTTACATAAAAAACAGACAAATTTTAATATTATCGAATTGTTGATCTATCTAGGTAATTCAGCCTTTAAACACTATATACTATATATATATATATATATATATATATATATATATATATATATATATATATATATATATATATATATATATATATATATAAGTTGGATGAACATTTTTTCTACCTAATTAATTTTGCAACTTCTCTGTCTTGCCACAGGTTTCTTGGCCATCATTGAAATTACCAATTACATAACTCGAGGGTATGGGTTGATCACTAGCAAATCCCCATCAATGGAATCTCAGACTTTCAGGGCCCTAATGAATTATATTCGACACCTTACACTCAAAATTCCTTAATTAAAACTTTGACTAATGAACCGGGCTTTGATTCCAGGGATAAAATTACAGGATAATTAACGACAACACCCCAGAAGGAAAAAAAACCAGGTGCAGTTTTTTTCCATTACTCAAATAGACGACGATGTTATCTAATATCTGACAGTAATTGTTTCCAACAGAAATTACTGTTATATTCAATTTATTCTTTAGTCAAAGACAAGGAATCGACCACAATAATTAATAAGAGATTACATCCAAAAACCTGTTCAGAAGTGTTGGAATTTCAAGTTTTCTTATCTTGTGATAAGACCGGCAGATATAAAATCGAGAAATAAAATAAGATAAATTCCAAGGAGGCTCCAGGAGCTATATTATACAGTGGCATTGGTTTGTTATCAAAACGTAAAACATGGAACAAACAACGGATTTTCAACTATTGAAAATATGACGGAGCCTCGGTGGTCCAGGGGTAAGACCGTGTGCTTTTGAACCGAAGGGTACTGGGTTCTATTCCTAGGGTTTCCCTTTCACTTTTTCAGTACAAACTGTAATAAATTTACATCAACCGAGGTTTTGGCATTGTATTTGAGCCAGTTGAATGTCTGCACGTTCCGCCTTTCGGACGGAAAGCCGGATGTCTCGTGTCCATGCGATGTTGCACGTTAAAGATCCCTCCTTCAGAAGGACAGGGGTTCGGAAACGTTTCCAGGATAGTGAGGTGAAGCTTTTCTCTGGCGTCGGTGATTGGCCATAGTCGCAAACGTGGGCCGATGTTAAAGTAAAAAAAAAAAGACTTTATGTGTCCAGTGCTTCAGATGGAGTTTGATGAAGCTATATTAAAAATCATTTTTATGTCTAGTTTTAGCTTTCATTATACGGTGTGATCAGACCGTAACACTGTATTTTGCGAAACGCAGTCGAAAGCCTTCGTAAGATCTAGAAACTAGGCGCAAGCATAGCCAGGTTTCTCCAAGGTTTCATTAATTGCCTTTAGTAGACTGCCAATTGTCTAGAGTTGTTTCTTTGAAACCCAAACTGTTTGTCACTAGTTGTTAGGTAATCGGCCATGTGATTATACAAAATAATTTTAGCAAAAAGCCGAGTTAAGCTGTGTAATTACGTGATACAGTTTTAGTAAATCTGGAAAGGTATTGTTTGATATACAATTATATATATATATATATATATATATATATATATATATATATATATATATATATATATATATATATATATGGGCGGTGTCCTTTGTCTATATGTGTACGTAAGCTCCCTCGCACAAGTTTAAGACTTCTGGGTGAGGAGTTTGTCTGATGTGGTGTTATTATTATTATTATTATTATTATTATTATTATTATTATTATTATTATTATTATTATTATTATTATATAAATAGGTGTTGTTGGTGGAGCAACATCTTATATTGTATACATTTTAATATTTTCATGTTTAAATCATATCAATCATCGCTTGCAATGTTGTTTAATCGTTGAAGAACATCTAATAGTTGAATATAAGTTACCGCTTTAAACGTAAAGAGTCAATATTTTTGTTTAGATATATTTACCTGAGTTAAATAAAGTTGATATGATTTTTTGCTATTTGGTATCTTACTGATAACGTCTTTTGCAATAACTGTAAAATGATTGTTGAAATTATCTAGCGATATGGATGGTAAAAAAATTGCATTTTCGTTTTTGCTGCTGTTTATTATTTTCCACATAGCCGTTGTACTATTTTTTTGCATTAAAAATAAAATGATCATTTGTATATAAACATTTTAGCGGACCGTGAATATAAATATAGATTCTAGGTGCTCTAATGCGCGCTCTTTGAAAAATTTTTCTGAAAGTCTCACTGTCGAGACCTCTCTATTAGTGAATTTGCATTAAGAAAATTCACTAAAATGTATCAGCGATATGTTCCTAAGCTGTGCAACTTTTTATAATTTCAATTGCACTAAATCTTTTACTGCACTCAAGATCCCATCTTGTACATGGTTATCTTGGACACACGGTATACTAAAGCGAATTTATAGGTATGTGAAGAAAATACCAATTTCATCAATATTTTTAAAATGATAACGAATAAAAATTATTTTCCTGATCTAAAACATTAATAAGTACGGTATATTAGAACAGATTTATAGGAACCTATGTGAGGAAAACGTCAATTTCCACAGTATTCTTATAATTATAAGAACCAAATTTTATTTTCCTGATTAAAAAATATATATACCTAAATTGGTTAGAAAATAACATCAATTGAACTCAATTCGGATTTTACTGAACGTATCGACTTTAAAGCCATTCAAGTCGCTGTTGCCAGAAAATATGTTAATATACAGAGGAACAAAAAAAACATTGTTGTTAGTTTCCGAACTTCCTCATTTTCTTAAGTATGTTACAAATTATTGTTGTTCTTTTATAAATATAGGCGGTTTGTATATAAGTATTTAATAATAATAAAATGCGAATAGAAACTGATTGCAAGAAACTTGATAAGACAAATGGAATCCTCTGCAAATTGCATAACCTTCTCTGGTTGTTGCTAAAAAAGATACATAATTGTGTGTGTGTGTATGTGTCACACCGATAACTCAAAAAATAATGGGCCAATTTAGATGAAATTTGGTGAGTACCTTGCTTTTATAAGTGGCTTTGATAAGTTCGTTAGCGAAGTAAATCGCATGAGTTGTTCCTGGAATCTTTTGGGTTTTCTTTCGGAAAAATTTTGTATCTGCGGAAATAACAAAGCTATGGCAAACAAATTTGGTACAAAGGTTAGATTATAAAAGATATACTAAATACCAAATTTAGATCCCTAATTAAAAGAAGAAAAGGTTATAGGCATTTAAAGAAAAAAAAATGGGTACCACTGATGACTAGAAAAACGCATAAAACCTAAATATTTTTTGTGTGCATAACAAAACCTAGTGTATATTATAGAAAAAGGTTAAGTTTTTTGGCGCAAAAAGGTCAAGAAATGACAGAAAAGTTACTTTCAAAATTTTATAATTCTTACCCTTAAAACGCCAAAGTCGCGATTTGAAACGTCAAAATTGGCAATTCCTAGGAAAAGAACCTGAAATGAATACGGATTACGTAGTGAAAATTTGGCAAGAAATGTGTTTTACGAAAACTTAAGTTTCAGCTTCAACCCTCATTCTCCTTCATTTTATTAAAATATTTGGAGAAAATTCCTTTCAAGTAGACCCTTTCACTGTTGCTTTCGCAGTGGTTTTAATTATATGGTTTAACAGTCTACAATTTGTTGTGAATTTGCGTAGAAAAAATTCAGCCATTGAGGAGACAGCGTCTTTTTAATTTTGAAAAGATTTCTTAAAATAAGAGTGAATTAGGACCCTAGAATTCATCGTCGGGTTTAATTTCAGTTTTCATCTGTTTACATATATACAGGGTGACGACTTTCTACTGTAAAGCTCAACATATCCGTTATTATTCAAGATACGAGAAAAATATGTATACGTTAATTATAAGGTGTCTCAAGTTGCAGCTTGTAAAATTATTTTTACAATCGCAGGTGGCTCATAAGTCTTTGGTGATAAAAAATTTATATATTTTTTTAATCAAACACGCCTTATATTTTTGCATTTTTGAATTTTTCATCAAATATATGGCCAGTTTGTAAAAATCAGGACGTAGCTAGTGCGTCAAATTCTTCAAATTTAAATAACTCAATTAACCCTAGGTTCGTTGGCTATGAAACCAGTCTTTCCAGGAACATTTTAGTTTGTCGGACAATTTTTGTAGATTTTCAGACAATAAAGTTATTTTAATGAAATGTACTTGCTTCTGCTATGTGGGTTACACTGGTAACCAAATTTTATGCCTGTTCACTAAAAAAGGACATATTTGCTATTAAAAACATTTTTATGAAAAAGCACTACCATAATAGCGCTTGCTGCGTCCAGACTTTTTTTTAAGTTGTAAAGTGCATTAGAATGTAGGTATAGATACCTATAAGTTCCAATTGGGCCAATTTTTTCAGTAGTATCTGTAAGTTACGCTGTCTTTTAACCACTTAATGCAATTTGATTTTTCTTGTGTTTAATCATTTATTAATGCTACTTAATTAGGATGGTCTTTAATGTTTCGCACGCCAATATTTTATGTCGGCACGGAACAATTTAAATCATTATTAATGTACAACTAGCTGTCAAAACAATTAATCCCTCCATTTGTTTTCAGTATAAAATGATTTATCTCCGCAATATAATTAAGTAGTTATAAAAAAGTAATAAACTCAAGAATATTGTAAATTTGATTGCTGAAAACAAGAAACACGGTCGTCGCCTACTGTTATTACTATTTCAATAATAAAATGCATTGACACTTACAATAGGTGACTGCTAACACTGTTCTATTGTGGCACCGGCAAAAATAGAATCCATAAAATGTTTAATAAAATTTTTATTTTCACTATTACTTTGAGAACTATTATCACACACTGTACACTTGTTCAGGTTCGGGAATCATGGCATCAGGACCGCTGCCAGAGAGTGGTTACGCCCGCCAAAGGACTTCACACACGTCGGGAGAGAGCGCTTGCGCTACCCAAGCAGAAGACATTACCAATCTAGTCCCGATCTCTCAGCCAAATGCTGATACAGCTCGAAGGCATGCGCCTTCCTATAGCTCCATCTCTACTTAGCACGTTGTAAGTCACTCTCTGTCAGGCTCATCCTCCTTTTACTGCCATTATCACTAGTATTTTATGGCGTTTTTAGATAGGCATTCCCATTGATATATGCTTGAATGTATGGGTAGTTATGGGGTATTTTTGGATTCATTAGTTAGTTTTATAAGTTCACTTTTGAATACGACACCTGTTCTACGTCAAAAAATTCAGTTGCTTTAATTGCAGCGTATCTACTACAGACACCCCTCATCAGTCACGTAATTAATATATAAAATATGCGGTAATTAAAAGAACTTACTCGAGAAAGTGAAATTTAATTTATATTTCTTTATTTGTTAAGGCTCTTACAGTATTAAATTATCTAATGTAAAGATTCAAGAAGTTTATTTTGTTTATTTTTTTTAACTAATTCAAAGGGGCCCAAAAAATTGAATCCATTGTTTAACGAATTTACGTAGAAAAAAAATCCGCTAAGATCGCCAGTGAATTTTTTTTTATTGGACCGCGCACTAGGAGCCTTACAACACATACTTATCTGAAGTCCGTCTCAAGCTTAATATATACAGGTGTCCAGGAATAGAGTTCACATGGAGTGTAAATAACAGCAAAAATTCGAACTGAAATTTGAGAATATGGGGATCACGTTTGGTCTTACACTAAGATGTTGGAAAAATTAGGCTAATCATTTGATACCGTTACATGTTTTTAGAAGGAATTGTGTAAAATTGACAAGATCTTTGTTTTTAAAGATAGCAAAAATATCTAATGACAAAGTTGTTTTAAATGAAAAGTTATGACAAATTAGTCACTTTTCAAACAAATCGGCTTACTTTTAGTGAATTTTCTTTAAAAAAAATTCACTAATGAGGAGACCCCGACTTTTTTTAATTTTGAAAAAAATTCTTCAAATGAGCGCTAATGAGGCCTTCTAGAACACGTATCCGGGCTGCAGTTTCAATTTTTATATGTTTTTATATATATATATATATATATATATATATATATATATATATATATATATATATATATATATATATATATATATATATATATATATATATATATATATATATCACACCGATAACTCAAAAACTGATGGGCCGATTATGACTAAATTTGGTGAGTACCTTCCTTTTTCAAGTGGCTTGGACAAGTTCGTTAGCAAGCAAAATCCGCCGAGGTGTTCCCGAAAAATATTATGTTTCCTTTCGAAAAAAAATTATACCTCCGGAATTAACAAAGCAAGGGCAACCAAATTTGGTACGCGGGTTTATATCATTATAGATAGGTCACCTACCAAAATTTATCTTTGTAGGTTAAATGATAAAAAAATTAGAGTTATTTAGAGAAAAATAAATTTTGGTTTTCCTCAAAACGTCAAAGTCGCGATTTAAAACGTCAAAATTGGTAATATTTAGGCAATGAACCTGAATCTAATATGAACTATGGAAAAAAAATGTCTCAAGAAGAATGTTTCTACAATCACAGAGTGGTCCATAAGTCGTTGCTTATACAAATTCTCTTTTCTTTTAATCAAACACGCCTTATATTATAGCAATTTTTGCATTTTCCATCGAAAGGTAATGCATGTTTGTAAGAAAAGAAATTCTGGACGCAGCAAGTGCGTTATGGCAGCGAATTTTAATCAAATCCTTCATATTTGAATAGCTCAATTTGCTATTAACCTATAAGGTTTACCAGAAACGAGTTTTTTCGGGAACACCTTAAGTTTACTTTCGGAAATTTTTGTACATTTTCAAAGAATAAAGTTATTTTGATGAAACATGGCACATTGTTTTTACTATATTTATTTATATCACCTTCTCCTAATAAATGTATAATTAGTTGCATACGATATTTTTAATAGATGTATCGATATTTCAAATTTCCCGGCTTTCCGACTCCCACAACTCAAAGGGTATTAGTGAATTCTGTCTTTTCTGGTGAAAAAAATCACTAATGAGGAGATCGCGACTTTTGAATTTGAATTTTGAGAAAATTCCTTCAAATAATCACTAATTAGGCCCCCGAGAACACATCCGGGGTCAGTTTCAATTTTTATATGTTTATATATATATATATATATATATATATATATATATATATATATATATATATATATATATATATATATATATATATATATATATATATATATATATATATATATATATATATATATATATATCACACCGATAACTCAAATAATAATCGGCCGACTTTGATCAAATTTGGTGAGTACCTTTCTTTTGCCAGTAGCTTGGATAGGTTCGTTAGTCAGGAAAATCTGCTCAGTTAAAATACATTAAACAATAATTTGTTTTAATTAGAAAGACGGATTCCCCCGGTCAGTATCAGTTCTGAACTGACCTTAAATGTATGGAATTTCGACCACGAACTAGTTTTTTTCGGGAATATTTTCAGTTTATTTTAGACAAATTTGTGTATATTTTCAAACAGTAAAGTTATTTTCATGAAATATGGTACATTGTTTCTACTATTAATAATATACCTTACTAATAGTGTGCAATTCTTATGAAAATTCACTACTATAATGCACTTGCCACGTCCCGAACATTATTTTTTTATTTTTTCCAAAATCACTTTCAGATTTTGTCTCTGAAAACTGTGGTGTTATCAGTATAGTCTCCTATGGTTTAAGGCACACAATATAAGCGCTCGTCTGTAAATTCATGTGTGTTTCCTGTTTAGAAATGTTCAAGAGTCACGCCATGAAAGAAACTATCAGTTTTCATGCAGACTTCACCATGTGTTAGCCATGCGTTAAATTTAACGCTGAATAGTCAATTTATGTCTCAATCCCCATGTTTATTTTTTACACCAATGGGCTCTGTTTATACGATTCATATAGACAAGTGTGTCTGCATTGAAGATAGACAACCTAATGTCAATTTAAGATGTTGAAAATGTAGACTTAAAATCATTCAAATGTAAAGTTTTGCATGGATCCTGTAGCATTGTGCCATAAAAATTTCAGAATTTAAGAAACGGAATTTAAAACAATTTGAATACAATCTCTTGTATCATAGTCGATCGAAAATAAAATTTCAGCCCCAGCAAGTGAGTTATGGTATCAAATCTTCCTTGGAATGTTTCGAATGCTAACTTGATTTTCTGTTACTGTTCTTTTCTTCAGGTTTGGTACAGGTCAAACATTTTACAAAAGCAGCATGTGTACTAGATTCAATAAAAAAACTTTACTATTTTCGGAGATAGATACTGGTTTGATTGAGATGGCTCACAAACTCATCCAAGGGATTTACGTACGAAAGACACGTGCCAAGTTTGAAAAGACTATGTTAATTTCCTACCCTTTACGTTATCTTATTACACACATCGGAAAAGTCTAGGGATATTTTTTAATAATACAAAAAAGGGAACAAATTGATTTTGGATTCGGTCAAATTGCATTCACGGTGTATCTCTTTAATCAACCACTTAATATAAAACCATCTGTTGTTAAAAAAAAAAGTTAAAATGATATCAAAATTGATAAACCCGATATATCATAAAAGTAGAATTTTCATATGTACCGGTGAAGTTAGTTTCGACTTCAGTCATTCTTCAGTAGTTGTTTAGTGGCTGCATTAAAAATATTGTGTTTATGGAACGGCGACATTTGGCTTTAGACGAGGGGTAGGCCTTCGTCAAGTAGGCATGCGGCAGAATGAAGTAGCTGAGCGGATGGGTGTTTCCCAAAGTATGACAAGTCGTTTATGGAAGCGTTTAAGGGAAAATGGCAGTCTGGCCGAGCAATATCCAGGACAAGGACGCTCTACGACAATAGGTCAGGATAAATCTTTATGTTTAACTGCCAGAGCGCCACCTACAATTGCAGCACCTGAATTGGTTACGACTCTGCAAAGGGCGAATTATGTAACCATTAGCCGAGATACTGTAAGAAATCATCTTCACGAAGCAAAGCTCTCTAATAGACGTCCACTCAGATATCCACCTATTTCCAGAGGCAATCGCGCTGCAAGATTGGACTGGTGCCAAAATTATCTGAATTGGTCTGCAGATAACTGGGCTACAGTTTTATTCACAGACGAATCTAGGTTTGTTTCCATCCAGATTCTCGTCGAATAAGGGTGTGGGGACGATTTGGAAATGCGGAACGTTTAAAACATATTCAGGAAGTGTACCCATACAGATGTGGTACAATAATGGCATGGGGCGGAATATTTATTGGTGGAAGAACCGAACTCGTTTTTCCAAATGGCTTCTTAGCAGCTCAGCTCTATGTGGATACCATTCTTGAACTTATCGTGCGTCCATCTGCAGGCGCTGTTGGTCAAAAGTTCCACCTAATGCATGCCCGTCCAGATACCGCGCGCATCGTAACGAACTGGCTGGATAACGCGGGAATTGAAGTTTTACCATGGCCAGCATAATTCACGGACCTGAATCCGATAGAACATGTCTAGTATATGCTTCAACGAAGAATAACTCCACATATAAGCAATATTCACAATGTATATATATATATATATATATATATATATATATATATATATATATATATATATAATAATCTTCTAGGTTTCTTGAATAAAACATTTCAATTTATGTAATATTAAACACTTACTTATACCATACATTTTTTGTTTTCTTCTTAAATCATATCAAGAAAAAAATACGTGCATTTTAAAAAATATCCCTAGACTTTTCCGATGTGTATATTACAGTTATTATTAGGTTTATTTAATGAAATTATACAATATGTATGACATTATAAGCCTAAATCTTGTGCTATCTCTACATAATTTAACGGGTCTATAAAAAAAGAGAAATTCGGGACGCAGCAAGTGCGTTATGATAGTGAATTTTCATTAAAATATTTTTAATAACATAAATGTCTTTTTTTTTCAAGAAAGCAGGCATAAAATTTGGTTACCAGTACAACCTATATAGTAGAAACAATGTGCCATATGTCATCAAAATAACTTTATTGTTTGAAAATGTACAAAATAGTTTCAAAAATAAACTTAAAATGTTCCCGAAAAAACTAGTTTCCTGGCCAACGAACTTTATAGGTTAATAGCAAATTGAGATATTCAAATTTGAAGCATTTATTAAAAATTCGCTACCATAACGCACTTGCTGCGTCCCGATTTTTTCTTACAAACATGCATTACAATTAACGTGGTCGAAATTAGATACATTTAAAATCAACTCAGAACTGGCACGGACGGAGGAATCCGTCTGTCTAATTAAAACAAAGCAATGTTTAATCTATTTGGACTAAGCAGATTTTCCTGGCTTAAGGACTCATCCAAGCCACTTGCAAAAGGAAGGTATTTGCTAAATTTGATCGTCACCAGCGCATAGATAGATATATATATATATATATATATATATATATATATATATATATATATATATATATATATATATATATATATATATATCCATATGAAGTCTAAAACCAACCTCGGAATTGGGTTCCAGGGGTCCTAAATAGCGCCTATTTGTAAAAATTTGTGCAAAATTCAAAATTCGGGATCACCTCATTAGTGAATTTTTTTTTAAAGAAAATTAACTAAAATGCTTTAGAGCTGTGGATCAAATTTACCATACTTCACAGAATTTTTTAAAACTTGACAAGGCGAGGTTTTAATGTCGTTTGATGCGACCTGTTGTTTTCCAGTGTTTCCATAAAAGAAACGCGAACGTATTTAGACCATTTGGTAAAAATGAACAAGATGGATGAAGAGGTCCGACCGATAACTCAAAAAATAATGGACAGATTTTGATCAGATTTGGTAAGTACCTTCCTTTTGCAAGTGGCTTGAATACATTCGTTAGCCAGGAAAATCTGACGAGGTATTCCCGGAAAATTGTGTGTTTTCTTTCTAAAAAAATTTATATATCCGGAAATAACAAAGTAAGAGCAACCAAATTTGGTACGAATGTTTGTATTGTAAAGATTGAACCCTGTAACAAAATCTAAGTCTATAGCTTTAAAAAGAAAGTAGTTATGGGCGGTTAAAGAAACAAATTTTGGAGTTTTCCTCAATACGTCAAACTCCCAATTTGAAACGTCAAAATTGGCAATGTTTAGGCAAAGAACGTGAAACAAATACGGATTGTAAAAAGAAAATGTTGCAAGAAGAGTGTTCTGCGCACCCTTAAGTTTCAGATTCAACCGTTATTGTCCTTCATTTTACTAAAATATTTACAGAGAATTCATTTCAAATAGACCCTTTCTCTGATGCTTTGGCTGTCAAAATAAATTCGTTAATGCATTTTTGCATTTTTTATCGAAATATAATGCGTTTGTGAGAAAAAAATCTGAACGCAGTAAGTGCGTTTTGGTAGCGAATTTTCATTAAATCCTTCAAATTTCCATAACCCCATTTGCTATTAACGTAAGCCTTGTTGGTTAGGCAACCAACATTTAAGTTTATTTTCGGAAAATTTTTGTATATTTTCAAACCATAAGTAATGTTGATAAAATATAGTGCATTGTTTCTACTACATAGGCTATACCGGTAATCAGATTGATGCCTGCTCGCATGTGTTATTAAAAACATTTTTATGGAAATGCACTTTCATAACACACTTGCTGCATTCAGACTTTTGAAAAATGTTAAATATTTTCAAACAATAGAGTTATTTCGATGAAATATGGTACATTGTTTTTACTATATAGGCAACCAAGTTTGATGCCTGCTTTCATCAAAGAGCTATTAAAAACATTTTAAAGAAAATTCGCTACCATAACTCACTTGCTGCGTCCGGATTTTTTGAGACATCATCAAACAGGAGAAAATTGACTCTATTTATACGTATTCATGACAACTATAAATAAAAATCCGTTGTTACGTTGTGGTATTTTAATCGAAAAATTCTTAGAAAAAAAAAATGACAGACTCTGTAACATAGGTCGCGGCACCGTATTTGAACAAGAATCATGTCCGTTGTTGCCACGCTTTGGAGTGAACGTAAAGCGGTAGGGTTCGTGTAACCTGCAATGTTGGTACTTAGGTACATAAAGAACGGAGAAAAACTTTCAAGATGATAAGGTGTAACGGTCCCAGAAGTATAGCAACTAATATTTTTTAAATATTTGAAAATAGAATGGTGTATGCTCGGACAAGAAATGGTATCATTGGACCAAGGCTAGTTAATGTTTTGAGCCCTGTTCTCTTCAACATTTATACTCACGAGTTTCACAAAATACTGCCTAAAGAAATACAATGCTTACAGTATACTTAAAATTTCTGCGTGTACACTACTCAAAGCACCTATAATCAATGCATAACTGAGCTCTCTTTAGCTATGTCAAATATAATTCATTTTAATTTCACTAACGGTTTTACTCTATCTGTAGATAAAACAGTGGTAACTTTTTTCACAAGACATAGAATTAATTCCATCCATTTATCTTGCTGTGACTGACTTTCCATTGCGATCCTCTGTCAAATACTTAGGAATCACTCTTGACCAGAGACTGGGATGGAAAAATCATATAGATTCACTAAAAGATAGAGCAGAGAAAAGCTTAAATATTTTAAAATACACTACTCGCAGAAATCATGGTGCAGACATGTCAACTGCAATGACATTTTATCGAGCATACACTAGGTCTATCTTAGACTATGGCTGTATATTTTATGGATCTGCTTCTAGCACGCTATTATCAAAAATTGACATAATCCAATATAAAGCTCTTAGAATCATAACAGGAGCAATCAAAACTTATCCGGTACAATCTCTTTCAGTTTTAACAAACGAACAACCACTTTTTCTTAGAAGATTTTTGTTATCCTGTAAATTTCTTATAAAAAACGTTAGCTCAGACTCTCAGGACACTTTCATGAAACTTCAACAGCTAGCTGTGATCCATCTTACGTACTATTAACTATTGGAGAAACAAAACTTGACCACCATTATTTGACGCTTCTTTGGAAATTGGAAATTCTCAATGGTATGCGAAAGAAATCCTTAATTTTAGGTTTGATTTCTCTTATAACATACAACTGAAAAAACCTCACATTATTATACCCATATTTACTAACATACCAGATATAAATACTTGTATACTGAAACAAGCGTTAAAATCATATAAAGAAGCGGTCAAAATTTATACTGATGGGTCAAAAATTCAAGATTCAGTGGGATGCGCAGTGTAATTAAACAATTAGATTATGTTGAGCTATTTAGTCTGCCAAAGTTCACTTCAATTTACACTGCTGAAGCTGTTGCGATACAAAAAGCGTTAGTACTAGCCTGTAACTAAAATATGAGTAGCTTTGTTGTTTTCACCGATTCCCTTTCACTGTTAAGAACTATATCGAATCTTCAAAATGCTATATATCGGTCCAGGGTAATATGTGATATTGCTTATCAATTAGAGGCCTTGGAACAACAGCACAAAAGAGTTACTTTCATATTGGTAAAAGGACACTCAAAGCTTGAGGGTAATGAGAAGGCCGACTATTTTGCTAAAAAAGCAACGATAACAGGTTGTAAACATTACTTTTACAGTAGCAGAGATTTACTTCCGCAGGTAAAACATGTGTGTAATATAAAATGGCAGGATTATTGGAATAACTTGAAATGTAGCTGTAACAAGCACTTTAGTAGTATCATCCCTAATCTAAGAAAACAGCCCATTTACAAAGAACTGTTGCTTCCTAGGTACTTGTCTACGACACTTAACAGAATTATCATAGTCCATGGTGCTTTTAAGTCTCATTTGTATAAAATAAAAGTTGAAGACAATCAATTTTGCTAGTTTAAATCATTTGATTTTTTCCTGTATTATGCATCATGAACAAAGAAAAATATTATTTTGTAATTTGATAGAATACAACGTTTCCTTTCCACTTGATGTGACATCACTTATGTATGAAACTATTTGTAATAAATGTGTCATGGTAGCTTTCATGTGTTTTGTTAAAGACTCTAAGTTAACTAAGTTTATATATGTCTTAGTAAAAAGATGATATTCTGAAAATTGGAATGTTCCAATAAATATGGTACTAGTGGCAATATACTATCTAGGCTTAAGGGATACTAAATAAACTTAGCAGATTAATGTATAGTCAGAGAGATAAAAGTAAGTTCCTTTGTGTTTTTCCTTGTGTTAACCTCTTTTGACCGCAGCCTCACCAGTATGTTAAAAAGTCACCATGACAGGCTCCATTGGTGTGAAAAGTGTCCCAGTGTTTCTCCTGCAACAGCTTGTAGCGTAGATGTGTGCATGAATATGTATGTGTGTGTATGTGCACATGAAGAAATAATGTGCATTTTCTGTCCTGCACCTTGTGTTAAGTACTGGACGTATAATGCCTATTGACATGAGTGCGTATACATGAGTGTATATGGGCTCGCGTATGTGTGTGGGTGGATATGTATGTAAGTTTTTATTTTAATATATATTTTTAGTAAACAGCACGTGTATAGGGAGATAAAAGAAGATAAAAAGAAAAAAGTTAAAGAGCTTGTTAGATTAACATTCTTAAGACAGGTTTTGCCATTGTGAAAAGCAAGGTCAGATGGATCCTTGTTCATTTTGAAGATTGACAGTGACTGAATGAGCCAGTTCTCAAAGTCAAAACTCTAATAAAAAAAAAGATGTAACGGCTCACTGCTTTCAGCGTTTGGCTATAGTCGCGGAAATAGACCGACGTTAAAAAGAAAACAAAATACATAACTATTTAGTTGGGTATTAGAATAATAATGCTGCTTATTTGGCTCACTCTGTACAAGTACACAAACGCAACTATTAAAATTTAATATACAGGAGAAAAGTCCTGAAATATAATATAAGTTATATAGGCCTAATAGAAGCAATCTAATATATAACTATTAGTCACATAAAAGTTACATAAAAAGGGCGAATAATGGTCAACGCACATTCCGATCACATCCGTAACCGATGTGATGGAACTGATTTATTGCCTTATTTCTTGTTATAACATTTATGATTATATATGTATTTTCGTGTGTGGATTTGCCGTCAACTCGGCTTCCTTGTCGTTTTGGTCGATTTCATTTTACTTACAGCTTCATTTGATTCGGTCTGTTTCCAGGATGTAGGTGTGTTTCACCACAAAGCAGTTACAATGAACCGCAGGCTCCAAGATTTTTATTATTTAAGGCGCTTTTTACAAAAACAGTGAAATGGTCAGTGTTTACTTTAGCTTTTGTGTGAAATTAAAAAAAGGGTATATAAAAGAAAAGTTTAAAGATAAACTTGAGGAAAATTTTTATAGGAATAAAATTTCAACTAACTGGCACCAAATATACTGGGTGTCCTGATTGTACTTCAAAAAATTTGGGGTGTGTGTGTTGCCGTTGAAAAAAATAGTGGGAGAAGTTCGTATAACATTTTTTTAAGGTCGTGATACCGAGATACAGGGTGTTAAAATTGTTACGCTTAAATCTATTTTCCTTAATTAGCTTTAAAACGGCTGAAGATAAGAATTTCAAAAATTGTATACTAGTAAATATTAACAGCATATAGAGAAAAATGCAAAATCCGATTTATTATGTGAAGCAGTGGCGCGTGTTAGAAAAAATATGTTAAATGTCAACATTTCTGAAATTTTCCACTGTTTTAAACAAATTCGCAGACTAATACAAAAATAAGATATACTGGTAGACATTTCATAGGATGTACAGTTTTCTAGAAAAATTGAATGAAAATTGTTTCTTCACTTATGTTAATTTAGATTTTTAAACTGAAAGCTTACGTTACTATGGATACAGCAAAAATTGTCAACAGGAGTTTAAATTGTCATAACTTGTCAAACAATATTATTAGTGCATTTTCATAAAGAATATTCACTAATAGAGAGGTATTGCTGGTGAGACTTTCGGAAAACTTCTTCAAATGAGCGCGAATTAGGGCCCCTGGAACCCATCTCCATGGTCAGTTAAAAAGTTTATATATATATATATATATATATATATATATATATATATATATATATATATATATATATATCCAACAGAAAAATACTCCACTGATTTGGACCAAATTTGGGAATTACCCTTACTTTGTTAATGGCTTGGATGAGTTCGTTCATGAAATCTTAACGGCCAATTTTTCTTAATAAAAAATTAAAAATATTTTTTAAAACCAAATATCTCTCAAATTGTTTAAGTGATTTAAACCAAAATTTGCAACTTAAAATAACACAGACAGGCGTGATTGTGTGCCAATTTTGAAGTCTTTTGATCAAAGGAGAATAAAGTTAATCGCGATTAATTATAAAATAATCCTCGACATCACTTCAGATTCTGTAATGCAATATCTACAATGTTGGACAAAGACAGATGACGTTATCTGTACTGCTATGCTATTTAAATAAATTATAGATAAAAATCTAAATAATAGAGATTATTGCAAGATGTCAGAATGGAGAATATTGTGATAGATACGACAGGGACGCTATCTCGGTGCGGGACAAGGAAGTATGTTGTTTCGACAGCTCTAGTTTACACAAAATGTGATAGAGACTATGTAGAATTTTCAACCAATTAACAATTTTGTTGGCCTTGGACCATTTCTTTCCTAATACAGGGACAATATTTGCGTCCAAAAGCGCTAAATTTTAGCATACGAATGTGTACTAATAAATAAAAAAAATAATGAAAGTGATTCAATTTGTTTAAAAATAATCTAGAACTACGTTATGTATAAATATTAAGCTTCCCATTCTTCACGTTCATGGTAGTTTAAATTAGAAGCCATCTCTCTCTTTTAGTTTAATCTGACAACACGTAGCTATTTCTCACAGAGAAGCGTGTACGCTCTGCGCATCGCATTACCTCGAAATCGACTCCGCTGATGCTAATTGCTAATACCTTATTAGAATCTTATAATATAAAACAACTAGGTACCTTTATTTTAATACAAATAGTAGGTAAATAATAACCCAGCTTTTAATTTTAACTTAACTTTAACAAATTCCCTCGGCAGTCGACTGTACATCCAATCAATCAAATAGCAAAGTGATAGGTAAATGTAGATTTTAGATATTATATGTATTACCTAGTAAACTTTATACAGAATTCACTGGTAGGTATTACCAAAGTGAAACAAAATTATTTCAAGAAGAAATGTATCTACCTCAAACTAATACAGTAAGTACTTATAATATCTAGGTAGGTACCTACTTATTGTTTACTTTTAGCTTTAGGTCTTTATGTGTTTTATGGAAAATTTGCAGTAAATTAAATTACATAATATAAAGTATATACATCCCTAGTTTAAATTATATAAACAGATGTTTAGGTTAAATTATTAAAACTTTAATTGTAATTGCAATAGTAAATAAGTGTTAAAAAAAGTTTAAGTGCGTATGGTAGCGAATTTTCATAAAAATATTTTAAATGTTGATAACTCAATTTCCCATTAAGCTAGAATCGTTAGTTTTGATACATAGTAAAACTTATATAAAAGCAGAGTGGGTACTACATTTAAAAAACAACACAATGAGCTTTACAGATAATTGCAAATCTGTTTCAAAAACCTTTTTTGTTATTTTGTTTGCAGAAACTGGTTCGATTGAGTTGATTAAAATCCATCTTTCAAGCGATTAATATGGAAAAATACTTACCCGCCACCTACAGTTTTATAGATGCATTCCGTTCGAAAATAAAAATGAAATTTTCGGTAAATTTGTAGATAGGCACGTGGGGGGTGTTTAGAAAAATATTTTCAGAAACATGCTTAGAACCCCTTTCTAAATGCCCAAACCACAAGAATAATTTCTTGCAAACACCCCACTAGAAAGTTACGGGTCCATGAGGGAATAAGGGTGCTGAGCGGAGAAGAATATAAAAAGACAATGTGAGCGGAAAACGCGAAAGAAGCAGCCCAGTTGGACCTTTTTAAGCTGCCTTTATCCCATTTTGCAGCTATACCTCGTTAAAAACCTTTTTACCGCGCGCAGAACCTCTATATTCACCGCAGGTCCCGTAACTTTTCTAGGGGTTGTTCCGAAGGAATTTTATTGTTTACATTGTTCTTGTTTCTGCATTGAGGGTGATTGTAGTCATGCAGAAGGGAAGGAGAACTCCTGCGACGAAGCAACGAACCCAGATTTTTGATTTATGTTTAAATTGTTATCTCATTTCATTTAAAAAAATATTTTTCCAAAAATGATTTTGAGGTTGCCTTGTTTGTCAGTCTTACATAGTAAGCTGCAATATTTTATCATTTTCAAAAAATATGGATACAGCAACTGTAAATAAGTGTTAGAAAGGATCTGGGTGCAGCAAGTATGTTATGGTAGAAAATTCTCTTAAAAATATGTCAAATCCGATAGCTCAATAAATTTCCCATTGAGCTAGAATCTTCAATCTTGAACCATAGTAACACCTATGTAAACGGACCGTGGGTACTAAATTAAAGAAAAATATCATAATGAGCCTCGCGCATAACTATAAATTTGTTTTAAAAAACCTTTTTTTGTTTTTTGTTTATTGTTTGCAAAAACGGGATGGGTTGACGAAAAGAAAACCATCCAAGCAATTAATAAGGAAAAATACCTGCCATAATTATAATTTGACAGGTACATTCCCTTTGTAAATAATTTTTTTTTTCTGAAAAACTTTTGTAACTTTAATGAAATTTGTAACATAATTTTTTAAAGACACTTGCAGTACTTACATATTATATCTAAGACCAAATTTTAATTTTTTAGCTCCATATAAAATATAATTTTTTTCTGGTCGCAGAACGGTAAGACGATTACGTGGAAGAACGCAGCAACTTAGAATCCTCTGTGGAACGGCATACGGGCCTTACACGGGTGGTGATGGTATGGGGTGCGATAAGATACGGAAGCAGGTCAGCTCAGCACTAGTTTGTAATGACAGGAATTATGATGCAAATTATTACATACGAAACTTACTGCAGCATATTGCACTGCCATACCTTCGACGGTTAATTCAACCCCTTATCCAACAAGACATCGCACGTTCTCATATAGCAAGGGTTACTACAAGTTTCTCACAAGGAAATAACGTGACCCTGCTTCCATTGCCTTCTCGCTCCCCAGACTTGGATGATTGGACAATGTGCCCCAACCACCTAATAAATGTAGTTGACCATGGTTCCGAATTCAAGAAGCTGGGGGACATTCCCCAGGATACCATAAATCATTTCGTTTCAAGCATGCCTCAAAGAGTTATCGAATGCGTAAATAACCGGGGCGGACTCACTCATTATTAAATAACGTTTATATTTTTCAATATTTTACTTTGAAAACGTCATCATTTTATAAGTTTGGTTTGGCACACATTATGTATAAATGTTATTTAAATTGATCACTTCTTACTGGGTGTGCGGATTTTTTTTAAAGTCAGAATATTATATAGGTACTTATAATATATATATATATATATATATATATATATATATATATATATATATATATATATATATATATATATATATATATATATATACTAATCGGAATCAAACACTGGCGGGGGCGTTGTCCGGGTGGGCCTGGAGGGGGGCAGATATTTCTGGGGAGCGATGTGCACCCAGATTTTTAGGCTCCCACTCTGGGCCTAGAGACGGACAATTGACTCGCAAAGGTGTTAGTCCGGAGCGGGGTTCCAGATGATACCGCTTTGGGTTGAGCGCTGGCGGGTGTCGTGTGTCCAGACCACCCGAAGGGGGCTGAGATCTCTGATGAGTGGTATACACCTGGAGTTTGAGGCCCTCGCTGAGTTCTTCGGAACGGACGGCAGGCCTCGCTTGGGCGATGCTCGTGAGCGTGACTGGATGGGATGTCGCCTTGAGTCTAGCACTGGTGGGTGTCGGGTCTAGACGAACCCGGAGGAAAGCTGAGATCTCTAGGTGTGGTGTACAACTAGGGGTTGAGGCCTCTTCTGTGAGTTCCGAAACGGGCAAACGACCTGACTTGGATGCTGCTCGGATGCGGGACTTCATGACACTGCTTCGAGTCAACACTGACGGATGTCTGGTCCAGACGAACTCGGAGAGAGGTTATCTCTCTTCGAGCTTTGAAATGGGCAAGCGACTTCACTCAGATGGCAGTACATCTGTCAAACAAAGTTTAACCTCGCAAATATCGCATACGCTGGCGGTCGTTGGTCTGGATGGGCCCGGAGGTGGCTGGGGTCTCTAGTGGTAGATTACACCTGGAGACTTGGGCCTGCTCTGGGGGCTTCGGGTCGGGCTGGCGACCCCACTTGGATGCTGCTATAGGACGGGACTTCATGATACTGTCTCGAGACGATGAACACTAGCAGGGGTCTGGTGCAGGTGAGGCTGGAGGGAGGCGTATATCCTGGGGAGCGATATGCACACGGATTTTGATTCCTCCAGTGTGGGCTCAGAAATGTACAATTGGCCTCGCTTGGTTGTTACTCGGGTGCGGGGTTCCAGATGATACCGCCCTGGGTTGAGCCCTGGCGTGTGTCGTGTGTCCGGACGTCCTGGCGGGCTGTGATCTCTGATGAGTGGTAAACACCCGGAGTTTGGGTCCCCCACTGTGTGTTACGAAACGGACGGACGGCCTCGCTTGGATGATGCTCGGGAGCGGGACTCGATAGGATGTTGCCTTGAGTCTAACGCTGCTCGGTGTCGGGTTTAGACGAGCCGGGGGGGGGGGGGGGGTAAGCTGAGATATCTAGGGGTGGATTACAACTGGAGATTGGACGCTGCTCGAGAGCGGGACTTCATGATACCGCCTTGAGGCAAACACTGACGGAAGTCGGGTCCAGACGAACTCGGAGAGAGGTTACCACTATTTGAGCCTCGAAACGGGCAAACGACTTCACTCAGATGGCAGCACACCTGCCACACAAACTTTTACCCTTAAGAAAAGACCGACTCCCGCAGGGAGATGGAATTGATGGGTGAAACTTAGACAATTAGACGTGAGCCATAATAGACCTATATATATATATATATATATATATATATATATATATATATATATATATATATATATATATATATATATATATTAGAAGCTTTTAAAACTGTTTTGGCAAAGAGCAAATTTTAAAAGAATCGATTTACTGAAAAATAGTGCAAATTGAATCATAACTTCCACATAGCTGTGATAATTTATTCTCTTCAAAAAGATATTCTCATGGAATGAATTTAGAGCCCATGACTTGACCACAAAGAAAATATTTTAATTCCTGTATACATGGAAACGTCATATTACTCGGGTTTTAACGAAAAAATATCAATTTTCACTAAATCACCCTCCATTCATCCCTTATCCCCTAAGGATATTTCACCAAAAAACAATCCGAACCGTTCGTTTGTCAAGCGGTAATTGTATACCGAACTTGAAGACGATATCTCAATTCGTTCTAAAGTTATTGTGGCTGCAAACAGACAGACAGACATACCGACAGACCGACAGACCGGCAGACCGAAAGAC
Organism: Tillus elongatus; assembly: GCA_964006375.1. NCBI lineage: Eukaryota > Metazoa > Arthropoda > Insecta > Coleoptera > Cleridae > Tillus > Tillus elongatus. Next base: position 234,662,639 of record OZ023262.1, read on the forward strand.
CAACAGACCGACAGACAAAAAAATTGTCGTTCCCAAATCATATTTTATGTATGTTTTGATACTTTTTGCGCCGTTTAAGGGAGAAACAATTTTTGACATTTTTATCGCCGATGTCATATTTCCACGCATTTTGACAATGTGAAAGTAAAAAATTATTGAAGAAAATTGACTGGAATTTTAAGAATTCTAATTTGAAGTTTGCTAAAAGTGTTATAGGAACATGTGGCATTAAATGTTCGAGTATAATCACCTCCCGAGTCTATATTTTATTTCTTGAAAAATTGTGGCTGAGCCGTTGAAAGATAAAACTTAAAACTCAGTATCATATTGTCGAGCTTGCAGTATTTTTATTCTTTCACGAAAGCCACAACATGGAAAGTAAAATTTACATTTTGCATAAGAAATTAAGATTTGTATAAATACTCGTACTTCCATTAAAATTGAGTTTTAAAAAGTTACATATTGATGATGTTCTGACAGAACGGCTTGTAACTTTAGTAACATTGGTAACTTTTACAGAAATTTAATAAAACTGTTTATTTTAAAAACCAATTTACTTAGTTATATTCTCACCCATTAACTAGGTCACAGTAAGCCATAGACGTATTGTGTTGATAAAGAAACCACATAAAATTGCTTTAATTCCGATAAAAGGCGATATCTGTATCGCTTACGTCGCCGTCGTTTTATAAATCTGGTTGGAGCTTAAGTCAACATTTGTTGTACTTACGATTTTTAACTTGACACCAATTCCGATCACCCTGGAGTTTAAGGCGAGCTTACGCATAACTGTAGAGATTGGTAACAATCAAAATTGTCGAATGCGCACACGTAAAATACGCGCTTACGCGACTTTTTATACTGATAATGAACTTGAACGTTATGAGTGCAAATCGTGTTCTTATTTTTAATTTCGAAAAAAATTACAATTTCTGCATTCTCGATGGAAATTTTAATATCTAAAACGTTATTTTATAATAATATAATAATATGATAGACACGATAACACTAATTAATAAACAAGAAAATAAAAATAATTCATAAATAAAACTAAAAGAGTATGTAATTGTAAAAGCAACATTTGATTCAAAAATAATTAAAAGAGCACAACAAAAGGAAACTAAAATGCATATTATAATAATAAACGGCAAAGAAACACATTTTCTTGAGATCATTTATAAGCATGGACTGTTCGTATTATGGATTAGTTTTTATATGTGTTGTTTTTCTGTGGCAGTAAAGACATGCAATTATTTTTGCACTTTTTATCAGAAGTAATAAATAAAATAGTAAAAAGTACCAACAAAATATTATATTATAAATAGACTTAAGCTTAGTATATTTAGTACTTAATATAGCACAATGTTGTCATTTGGGGTAATAGAACAACAATGATATCATATCATACGCACGCATAACTCCGATTTGTTGCATACATTCTCTTTGGTGGACCCTCTTCTTTGATTTCTGTCTGTCTCTCACACACACACACACACACACACACACACACACACACACACACACACACACACACACACACACACACACACTCGTAGTGGTCTTGCCAATTTTTTAAAAACATTTTCTTGAATGACTCGCTCCTCCAGGATACCGTAACGCAAATTCCCTTTCAATGACTGCATTTTGCAGGCTTTCAGAATACACACGTAGCACATCATAAGCTTCTTCATTTGCAAAAATATGACATTATGAAAAAGTCACTTTTCAAACGTACAAATTTATTTTGACAACAAATTGAAAATAAATAATAACAGAACAGAAATGTTATTTCCAAAGGTTACTTCACATTCGAAACATATCCGAGGACAATAACTTTACCAGTTTGACGTAATCGTAATGTTACAGCTCATCCACATAATACTACTAGAGATATTTTTAGAGGTCTGGAATAAAATTCCACTACTGTAAAGGCTGCATTTGTGCATAGTAAATGATGGGAAATATTTGAGTATCTAAAATAACTAACTAAATTTGTGTGATGTGTAATATGTTCCATTATTTATGTTAATAATTAATGTTGTCAGTTGTTACTGGAGATCATTTTCATAAGCCCTTTCTAACGAGAGGAAATTTGTTAAATTTCGTTGGAGTTAACCGGCGTGCTAGAAAAGTAAAGAAAATATCCTCAAGATTTACATGTTGTTTAAGATATCTTTGGAAGAAAAAAGATATCGATGTCGGGTTTTCACTGGTTTCTTGCTAATTAAGTCTATTTTTTTAAGTGGTAATCAAACTTACATGTTTCTATTATCGCATTATTACAGATCCGGATGACAAGCTCAAAGACTGTTAAGATATTTTTGTTTAGTTTAGTTTCTTGAATGAAAACGTTGTAGCAATATAAATACACATCACGAATTTAAAAGGCAACGTCTTTTATTGACTCTGGTGTCTATTTTGTGAGGGTAGCTGTTAAAGTCAACACCAAGAGGCGACAAAACAAACTGTTCGCGTTAAGCAGAAAAAGAAACATAACTGTAGTATAGTGTGAACTTTAAATATAGTCAAATAACGGTTATAAAACATATCCTACATATACGTAGATTAATACAAACGAACTTTTACACTTTAAAGAGTATATGACTGTAATTCCTGTATTTAAATATATTTTTGAAGCTAACATATTGAAAAACTCTACATTGAAAATTTCTTTCCAAAGTTAATTTTGTAGATAATGTAGACGTATTTTAGCCTACAACACAGAAGGCCCACATAAAACACTCCACATTTCTTCGTTATAAGAAAATAACACATGAAACGCTAGAACACGTACATTAAATTTCCAGTGGGACATATTTTGGGGAATTTTCATAAAGAAAAACTCGCATGAAGAGAGGTAACGGTATTCGAATTTTCGAAAAATTTCTTCCAAAGAGCGCGATTCAGAGCCTTTGTAACCCATATTCGATGTCAGCTCTGAAGCCCTCCACCTTTCGGATTTTCCATTGGTATACAGGGTGGGGCACCATAAACGCGTCGGTCTCTCTAATGCAACCTGTTCCAATTTACAATTCTGTTTTTGTCTAGCGTATGCAGGGTCTTTAGAGGCATCTTCTGAAAATATTGACTGTTCACAAAAAAGCTTCATATCAAAGTTATATTTTTTAAATAGAACACCCAGTATATTATTCGGCTTTCGTCCTCTAGAGACAAAATAAAGGTAAGTTATAATAGGATTTCCTATACCTAAAACCTCCTGTTTTTTGAGAAAGCAATTTTTGCAAATGGATTACTCAAAGCACAAATTTTTTCTTACCCGCAGCAACGTAGAAAAAATCTAACTTATATTAGTATTTAGCAAGAGGATTGTTGTGTAGAACATAAAAAAGAATTTAATGTAAAGTTATACAGGGTGGTCAGTAACTTGCTAGTGATATTTGACGCATAAGACCTCAAATAACTCATTAAAAAAAATTTTTTTGGGTTATACAAATGTCAAATTTTAATAACAAAGACCAACAAACAAAAAAATGACAATTTAACACACCACAGTAAATGTTCAAATTGACGCCCGTCTTGTTCAATGCATAAACGTATTATTTTCTCAAATAAGTTCTGGGCTTTCAATAACATTTCAGAAGTTACTGTGCGGAAAACACTTCGTATTCTTAGTTCCATATTTTTTCGGTTAGTCGGAGGTACTTTGTAAACAATAATTATCATGTCCCCCACAAAAAGAAATCCAAACATGTTATGTCCGGAGATCGTGCAGGCCAGTTGTGTGGGCTTCCTCGTCCTATCCATAACTTCTGTTTAAATGTTCTCTTACACTGGTTTCAAAATGGGCAGGAGCACCGTCTAATTGGAACCACATACGCCGTTTAATATCTCTTGAGATATGTTCTAAGAGCTCTGGCAAATCATCTTGTAAAAATCTTAAGAAAATTTGACCGTTCAAGATCCCATTAAAAAAGTGAGGCCCTATTATGTATCCTCCTAAAATTCCGGCACAAACATTAATACTCCATCTGTACTGATGATCAACTGTATGGACGTGATGTGGATTTTCGTCACCATAATAGTAATAATTGCGTCTATTTACTACGTATGTGCTAGGAAATGTACTCTCGTCTGAAAATAGCACAAAATCAAAGAAATTTTCATTCTCACCAACTTTGTCAAGGGCCCACAAGCAAAAATTAATTCGTCGAATTAAATCAATATCAACCAGTTCCTGATGTAACCGAACATTGTATGGGTGAAATTTTTCCCTTTTGATTATTCTACCAACATTTCGTCTGCTAATGCCTACTTCCTTGCTTATGTTACGCTGACTTCGATCACCAATCACCTTTCGCCATTTTCAGTGACAGGCTTTTGTCTATTGACCTTTTCGTACGCGACACTTCCTGTTCTACAAAATACCTGCAACAATCTCTGTAACACTCTCTTGTCTGGATGATATCGAGATGGATATTTTTGAGCACAAACCCTGCAGCCCGTAAACAATATTCTTGACATTCCCAATAACAAGAATCATATCCATTGTTTCCTGTACAGGATATGTTTTAATTTTTATATTACTCTTGAACCTTTTTATTAAAAACACCCAAACACTTAACCGAACAACAACAATAAAGTCAAAATATTCGAGAAATGTCAAATAATTTGATAACTACCGTATATCCATGCCAGAGACCCCTCGCTTCCCAAGTAGATATTGACATTTATTATGTAAAACAAACAATTCTAAATGTCTAGAAAACCGTTCGAGTTAGGTATAGGGCTTCCTAGTATCACCTGAATGGTAATAAAATTTTGTAGAAGAATAAGCCATTATATACAGGGTGTGCTATTTGAAATAAGAAAGTTATTTGCAATATTATGCGTCAAATATCACTAGTAAGTTACTGACAATACTGACAATCCTGTATAACTTTACATTAAATTCCTTTTTCTGTTCCATGCAACAATCCTCCTACTGAAAACTAATATAAGTTAGATTTTTTCTACGTTGCTGAGGGTAAGAAAAAATTAGGCTCGGGACGCAGCAAGTGCGTTATGGTAGTGAATTTTTATTAAATGCTTCAAATTTGAATAACTCAATTTCCTATAAACTTAGAAAGTTTAATTTTTGTATGTAGTACGGTCTCTCCTAGGGCAAAATATCCACCAAATTTCATTAAAATACTTTTCGGAGAAAAAAATGTTCTCGAAAGAAAATTTAAAATTTGAATAACTCAATTTTCTATAAACTTAGAAAGTTGAATTTTGGTATATAGCAAGGTATCTCCCAATGCAATATATATAGTAAATTTCGTTAAAGCAACTTTGTTATTTTCGGAGAAAAAAATTTTTTTTGAAAGGAAACTCAAAAGTTTTCCGGAAAACCTTGTCAGATTTTCCTGGATAACGAACTCATCCAAGCCATTACTAAAAGAAAGGCATTTGCCGAGTTTCATTGAAATCGGTTAATTATTTTTTGAGTTATCAGACGGATACATTGTGACGGTAATATTGTCATTGTCAAACTAATTATTCAATAACAAAAATGAAAAAACCTTTTTATAAATTTGAGTGGAGTCGAAAAGTGCCAAACTGACATATAAAGCTAACTATTGTCTAATTGAATTTGCTTTTTGTTTTTGTCTAGGAAATATAAATAGGGGTAGTGATTTCTAAAATTATTATCTTTCTTTAAGTTTATTAAATTGTCGTTAAAAGTAATTTCAAATTCTTCTAAACACATTCTTTTATTACTAAAGGTTTTACAGTGTAAAATAGAAACATTACTAAAATTTATATTGTGGCCAGTGTCGAGATTATATTCTGATAGAGCGAAAGTTCTTTTTTGTAAGCGTATGTCACTTTTGTGCTGTGTTAACTTATCCTTAAGGACTCTGCTTGTTTGGCCAATGTATCTTAAACTACAATTATTACATGGAATACAATATACCACTCCAGACAGTTTGGAAATTTCATCCTTACTTTTGAGTTTACTGAAAATGTTAATTGTTTTTGAATATCGAAACGTTATTTTAAAATTGGTTTCATCTTTAAATATAAACTTTAACCTATTGTAAATACTTTTAATGTATGGCATTGATATGTAAAAAAGTTAGATGTTTCCGAACTTGAAATTATATGAGTGTTATGTCTGTCAGATAAATTTGATACTGTTTGTAGAGAGTGTCTTGTATTGTAATGGTGATTGTTTGACCAATTGTATAAAAGTGTATTAAGTAGTTTGGGAGGATAAGAGTTGTTAACAAAAATATTAAACATATAAAAATTGAAACTGACCCCGGATATGGGTTCTAGGGGTCCTAGTTCGCGCTCATTTGAAAAAATGATTCACTAAAAATTGCTTTGAGGCTTCCATTTTCAAAAATTGCTGTATTTCTCAAAAACGGTAGGTTGTAGGTATAGGGAATTCTATTGTAACTTACCTTTATTTTATCTCTAGATGCCGAAAACCAAGTAATATACTGGGTTTTCTATTTAAATATATATATATATATATATATATATATATATATATATATATATATATATATATATATATATATATATATATATATATATATATATAACTTATATATATATATATATATATATATATATATATATATATATATATATATAACTTTGATATTAATTTTTTTTCGCGAACACCTTTTATCATCGACAGTATTTTCAGAAGAAGCCCCTGAAGACCCTCCATATGCTAGAAAAAACACAATTTGTAAGTTCGAGCTGGTTCCATTAGAGAGGCCGACGCGTATGTGGTGCCCCACCCTGTATATATAAGGTGGTTCATGAACAATGGAAAATCTGAAAGCTGGAGATACTACACGTAAAATTGTGATCATTGATGCAAACATGCCTTTGATCTGAAAGTTGATAGTTCCGGAAATACAAGTTGAAAGTTAAAATTTTAATTGTTTTTTTGTAACTACTCTAAAAATATCTAGGTTACAAACTTGCAAATTTGTAAAGTTATGTTGTGTTAGGCGACGAGTAAGATACATGTTGTGAATATCGTATTGCTCATAAATCAATTTCACCGACAAATTAATAACTCTTCTCCCAGTATGTCTAACATGAAATTTGATTTTACGCCTGAAAGAACAATCATTTCGCAATTAATTATGTAATCCTGTTTAATTTTGGTATTTCGGTCCGAGAAACATCGATTTAACGAACATTATGTATGTTTATAATACGAGACATTGAAAATGAAACAAACCAAACTGCATATAGTAGGCCATGTTTCATAAAATAAAATACAATATTTTTCGTCATATAAACCGGTAAATAATGAAGAGTGCTGTTAAGTGAATAATCGCTTTGTGCAGTTTTACTTGTAGTAATAATTATAGGTGATAAAATTATGTAAATGTCGCGTCATAACGAGTTTTTAAATAATGAAATGGAAGATAAGATCTGTGTTCTTGCGCAAGAAAATTAAAAAGGCCTTACTTGAGCTCGAAGATATTCTGAGTTACTTATATCCCAACCCAAAACAACCAAATCACAAACTATTAAAAATTTGCACAATCGCCTTGGCAAAACAGAATCTTTCCATCCGACATATAATACCAAATATTTCGGTTGAGCTAGAAGAGGAAGTTTTAGTTAGAGTGACCAACAATTCAGGTAGAAGTACGCGTCCTTTAAGTACTGCTACAGGCATAACTTAGCCTACGATTTGGAGAATTCTTAATAGGGAGAAACTCCATCCATTTCATTTTAGTCCTGTACAAAATTTGTTGCCTCAAGAACATCCCGATTATCTACTTACTGCCTATGTTCCAAAATAAGAGGAAACCAAGGATAACGATTCTCCATTTGTAGAGAAGATGTTATTTACCTATAAGACGACTTTTACTCGCCGGGGTGTCTTTAACTGGCAAAATAATAATTTTTGGGACTCACAATCCCTATGGTGTTAAAGTCAGGTACTTCCAACGCGAATTTAAACTAAATGTTTGGTGTGGTATAATTGGCATTTGTTTTGTTGGACCTTTTGAGCTTCTTCCCAATTTAAATAGCCAACTGTATCTAAATTTTCTTCAACAAAATTTGGCAGAAGTGCTTAAAGAAATTCCGCTTTATTTAAGAAGAAAAATGTGGTTCATGCACGACGGAGCGACACCGCATTTTTCTCGGCCGGCGAGTGCATATTTAGATGGAGTTATGACAAATCTTTGGACTGGCTGTGGAAGCATTTTGGCTCGGCCACCCTGAAGTCCAGACTTCAATCCTCTTAATTTTTCTATTCGGTCTCGGATGAAAGATATAGTTTATAAAGAACCTACCGGTTCGCGTAGAGAGTTTTAATGAAGAATATTAATCGCTGGCATTGAAGTCACAGGCAATCCCAATATGTTCTGTAGCATCCCAATCTGTGTCGATGGTGGATATTTTGAACAATTACTAAAAATTATTATTACGTATTTTATTACTTTTATTTCATGTGTTCTAAAAAATGAAAATAATGCGCTGTTTGTTTCGCTTTTAAATTTTCGTAATATAAAAATGTAATGTTCGTTAAAGTATTATTTGCAGTTGTCAGTTATCTATAAAAGTGTATGTTTCGAAATCATCTTGTAGTGGTAGGTTATGGTGTCTGTTCTGTTTAAAATTAGAGTTTATCCAAAATAAGAACGGGTAGATATTGCTTAAATTTTTGAAGAATGTCAGGAAAACTGCTTATTGGCACCACAAAGCTGTTTTCGTAGGATTATTGGCTCAATTTAGATAAACTAAAGCTATTTATTATCATAAACTTAATAAAAGGAAACGTGTGGCAGAAAACCAAGACTCTGAATAAGCGGTGATTGCCTTTGTGATCAAAAATCCCCATATAGGACAAAACCAAATTGCGCAGAACATTAACATTATCCAAGCAAGTTCGGGACGCAGCAAGTGCGTTATGGTAGTGAATTTTCATAAAAATGCTTTTAATAGCAAATATGTGTATTTTTTTTAAGAAAGCAGGCATCAAATTTGGTTACCAGTATAACCTATATAGTAAGAACAATTTACCATGTTTCATCAAAATAACTTTATTGTTTGAAAATGTACAAACATTTCCGAAAGTACACTTAAAGTGTTCCCGAAAAAACTCGTTTCCTAGTCAACCTTATAGGTTAATAACAAAATTAAGCTATTCAAATATGAAGCATTTGATCAAAATTCGCTACCAGAACGCACTTGCTGCGCCCAGCATTTCCTTTCCTACAAACATGCATTATATTTCAATGTAAAATGAAAAATGCAAAAACATAAGGCGTGTTTGATAAAAAAAAGAAAATTTGTATCACCATCGACTTATGGGCCACCCTGTGATTGTAGAACTAATTTTTTAAGATGTAGCTCAAGACACCCTATACTAATGTATACATTTTTTTCATCTCTTGTACAATAACGGATATATTGAGCTTTATTGATTTTTTACGAATATTCGACAAAAATTATATACCATTAAATGATAAACTCTATAGCTAAGGCTACGGCCAAGCGTCAGAGGAAGGGTCTATTTGAAATAAATTTTCTGGAAATATTTTAGTAAAATGAAGCACAATGACGGTTGAAACTAAGACTGTAGGGTTTATAAAACGTTCTTCTTGAGACATTTTCTTTCCATAGCTCGTACTAGATTCAAGTTCTTACCCTAAATTTTGACAAGTTTGACGTTTTAAATCGCAACTTTGACGTTTTGAGGAAAACTCTAATTTTTTTTTAAATGCCTATAATTTTTTTGTCTTTCAAACAGCAGAGCTAAATTTGTAGGTAACTTACCTTTAACAAAGTAAACCCGCGTACCAAATTTGGTTGCTCTTACTATGTTAATTCCGGACATATAATTTATTTTCTAAAGAAAATGCAAAATTTTCCGGGAAAACCTGGGCCGATTTTTCTGGCTAACGAACTTATCTAAGGTATTTACCTAATTTAATCAAAATCGGCCCATTATTTTTGAGTTATCTGTGTGATACACACACACACACACACACACACACATATATATATATATATATATATATATATATATATATATATATATATATATATATATATATATATATATATATATATATATATATATATATATATATATATATATATATACATAAACATATAAAAATTGAAACTGATCCCGGATATGTATTCTGGGAGGCCTAATTAACGCTCATTTGAAGAAATTAAAAAAAAATTCAAAGTCGGGATCTCCTCCTTAGTGATTTTTTTAAAGAAAATTCACTTAAAATATAGTTACTATGATTATAAAATCCAGCACCACCAAGAACTTACCGACAATGATTTTTAGAATCGAATTGAATTTTGTATGTGCATTAGACAGAATGGGAGAAAATGACTTTTTTTTTTAAATTTTGTTCTGTTTAGTGGGGAATGTACTTTTTACAACAATGGATTCGTTGTTAGACGTAACTTTCATTATTATTTTACGGTCAAGCCGCATCAATTTAGAATAATAAATAATCAATGCAGGTGGTCGGTGAATATATGGGACGGAATAATGGGCGGATATTTATTTGGTCCTTATTTTTGTGAAGAACCTTTAAATGGATATTGTTTTAGGATTTCTTTTAAATCAATTTTACTACAAAGCATTTTCCTAAGCATTAAAACAATGATGTGGTTTTAATTGGATGGAGATCCCGCAAATTTTTATCGTGAAGTTTGAGATTTTTAACGAAGAATCGTTGGAAGAAACGGATTTTAGAATTGGACATCACGGTCAGCCGACTTAACTTCACCGGGTTTCTTTCAATGCATGTATGTGAAAGGGATTGTTTATAACTCACCTCCAACGACACCAGATAACATGAAGGAGCGCATTAGACAAGCTTTTCGAACAATATGCCCAGAAATGTTGGCAAAGGTTGCTGAAAGTTTTAAGAAGAGGATACGTATGTGGTTAGAGTCATTTTTAACACACATTTTAATAGCCATAACACTGGTCATAGAGGCTACAAAATTTTGCCTTTATAATATTGTTTAGTATACCTAGTATCGAGTTAGTTTGAATTAATGTCAAAGCGTGCTGTTGATTGCAAAGCTGTGTCAAACACAGTTCAAACCAGGTGATGGTTTTTAACATTTCTTTATCTGACGTGTGTTCATTCGGAACATTTGAAAAAAAAATTCCAATTATTTGAAACGAACTGCATTTGAATTCGAACGCAGCACACCTTGAAAATAATAACTAAAAATCAATTTTTATATTTAGTATAATAATTGTACAATAAGCACCTAATCCTTTTACTCTCGTGCTTGTCAATAAAACACAATTATTATTTTTTTACTACATGAGTTTGTTAAACAGAAAAATCAAATTCTTCAGAAAATTCACCAGCATAACACAATTGCTTCACCTAATCTTTGTTTCAGTCAGTTGAAACTCAATATCATTTCTAACAAAAAAATAAAACTTTATGGGTTCCTTAAACTTTTTCTATTATATCCAGCGTCACAAAATAACAGGTTACATATTTCTTCATTAAAATACACCATCTTAGCTGGGCAGGTTGTTTCTGGCATTTAATTTAAGTTGCTTTTGTGTTTCAGCAGCAGGGTCTGTAAGGATTTACGTTTCCCGTACATCATCCGTGACAGCAGCCTCTATTCTCTCGGACCAATGAGGACCAGACACCAGTATCGACCGGCAGCTATTGCCCCGGTAACGGATTATCTGCCTGCTATGCTCCGTGTACCCGGCCCGGCCAACTCCAATGCTGAAGACCAACAGCCCAAACACACAGTTGCCAGATTTTGTAGATAGGTTAAATTGACCATTTAATGGAACAGTTAAGTAATATTTTCACTTTAACGGTAATCTAACACAAGTATTAATAATAAAGAGTTAATCTATAATTAGTCTTTGTAATCTTGATCTTACTTTACAAATCTTTATTGATTATGCTGATGAGTGGTTTCTGATCTGTCTGTATTTTAATTTTGCGACCATAAACGAACTCAATAAATTTGTCAACCGAAAAACAGATCGCCAAGATCTTTCTAATTGAGCATAATTACTCCCAGTTTGTGTTAATGTTCTGGAAACAAATGCTTCGGGCTTGCTTAAAACAAATCACCGCACCCAACCCATATTGAGACGTATCACACTGTATAATAAGTGGTAAAGTATTGCCAGGATATTGCAAACTCGCTGCTTCAGTGACTTTGTGTGCAACTTGATTACAACCAGCTTTTTCTTGTCGCCGCATCCACCCAATATTATCTTTAAACAAAATTCTTAAGTAGGCAGCTTACGTTGACAAATTAGGAATGCATTTTATAAGAAAATATACCGTACCTGGAAACCGCAACAACTCTTTTTGGGCTTCAGAAACTTCCATTTCTATAATGCCTTTTACATTCGCTAATAGTGAGACTTTGCAAAAAAAAATTCAAATGAGCGCGAATTTCGACACCTAAAAACCGAAACCAAGGTCAGTATGAATTTTTATCTGTTTTATATATATATATATATATATATATATATATATATATATATATATATATAATGTATGTATCCACACGATAACTCAAAAACTTATTAACCGATTTTAATTAAACTCGTCAAGAATCTTTATTTTATTAATAGCTTGAATGAGTTCGTTAGCGAGCCATATCGGTCCAGTTTTTCTACAAAAAAATTAAATTAAAGAACAATTGTGTCTCAAAAAACAACAAGGTTATTTTGATGAAATTTAGTTGATATATTGCCCTCGTAAACGACTACATACCAAAATTCAACTTTCTTGGTTTATAGAAAATTGAGTTATGCAAATTTTAAGCATTGAAAAGAATTCGCTACCATAACGCACTGGCTGCGTCCCGAAATTTTATTATTTTACTTCCACATCGTCAATACGTGTGGAAGTATGGCATCGACGACAACAATTGTAAATATTTTTTTCGCTTAAACGTCGTAAAAAGTGTCAAAACATATAAAAAACATGATTTGGGAACGAACCTTTTTTGTGCTTGTCGGTTTGTGGGTGTATCGGTCTATCGGTCTGTCATCAAACATCTGGTATTCTGCGTTGAAATTAAATTAGGGATTGAATGTGTGTGGTGGAATATCGGTGACAGAAATTTCGAATTTTTTTTTACTAAAACGGCGTAAAAAGTATCAAAACCTATAGAAAATTTGATTCCGGAACAAAATTTTTTTGTCTGTCGGTCTGTATGTCTGTCTATTTGTAGCCACGATAACTTTAGAACTTTAGAATCGAGATATCGTCTTCAAATTTGGTATACAGTTAGCACCCGACAAACGACCGGTTCGGATTGTTTTTGTGTAAAAACGCTTCAGGAGGGAGATGATTGGGTGAAAATTTACATTTTTTCGGTAAAACCCGAGTAATATAACGTTTTGGGGTTTGTTTGTTAGAATACTTTCATTTTCATTCTACATATAGTATTCTGTGCTCATATTAAATTAGGAGTTGAATCTGTGGGAGTGGAGTATGTGACACAAATTTCGAAATTTTGTTTCGCTAAAACGGCGTAAAAAGTTTCAAAACATATAGAAAACTTGACTCTGTCGGTCGGCCGGGCCGTCGGTAGTCCGCCTGTACGTCTGTCTGTCAGTAGGCGCAATAACTTTCGAACGAAGAACGCATCTTCAAACTTGGTATGCAGTTAGCGCCCGACAAAGAAACGCTTTGAGTTGTTTTTGGGTAAGATCGCCAAATGTGTTGGGTTGAAACTCGAGCAATATAACGTTTCAGAAGTTTATGGGTACAGGAGTACGAATATTTTCTTTGTGGTCAAGTCATGGACCGTAAATTCATTTCATGAGAATGTCTTTCTGAGGAGAGCAGATTATCACAGGTATGTGGAAGTTATGACTCCATTTGCAACACTATTTCCTAAAGCTTCATCGTGTCCTTGAAAAATTTTTCCACAGCGTATTATATCATCAAAGTAAACTCTTATATTAGGTAAAATTTTGTTGTTGATTCTATGAAATATCGAGACACTGATAACTCAAACAGAAATCTAGTAAATTAGTATTTACTAAAAGAGGTAATAAATAAATAAATGTGTAAAAGTCACTACTCAACTTATTCACTTTAATTTGCAAAAAAAACATCACAAATAATAATAATAATATATTTATTTTAAATAAATGCTGAAAACTATTTAAAAAGAAACAAGTTCACAAGCATTGAATGAAAAGAAATTTAAAAAGTCTGGAGGAAGCAAGTGCATTATTGTAGTGAATTTTCATAGAAATAATATGGCATATTTCTTCATTAAATGCTTATAACTTTTTTTTATTTTAACCTAAATATCTAAATTTTGACAGATAGTTTACCTTTTATAAGATTAACTTACTTAAGAAATTTGGCTACCATAGCCTTTTTTATTTTCGGACATGAACATTTTTTGCGAAAAAAAACACTAAATTTTTCCAGAAAACCTTGCCCGATTTTCCTGCTTAACAAGCTTATCGAAGGCATTTAGAATAGGAAGGTACCTGCCAAATGGTATCCAAATCGGTCCATTATTTTTTGAGTTATCGGTGACACCTATCACTATATATATATATATATATATATATATATATATATATATATATATATATATATATATATATATATATAATTGAAGCTGATCCCGGATATGGGTTCTAGGGGTCCTAAATTGCGCTCATTTGAAGAAATGTGATCTCCACGTTAGTGATTTTTTTCTACGAAAATTCACTCATACTGCGGCAAAGTGAATCATAACTTCTACAAAGCTGTGATAATCTACTCTCCTCAAAAAGACATTCTCATAAAATTAATTTAGGGTACATGACTTGACCACAAAGAAAATATTCGTTTTCTTGTACCCCACACTCTTCTGAATCGTTATATTACTCCAGTTTTAACGAAAAAATGTAAATTTTCACCCATTTATCCCCTACCTCGTGCAGCGATTTTACCCAGAACAATTCGAAGCGTTCTTTTGTCAGGCGCTAACTGGATACCAAAGGTGAAGATGATATATCAATTCGTTCGAAGGTTATTGCGTCTACTAACAGACAGACGTACAGGCCGACAAACTGACTGACCGAAAGACAGACAGAAAAAAAATCGTTCCAGAAACAAGTTTTCTATGTGTTTTGAGACGTTCTACGCCGTTTTAGCAAAAAAATTGAAACTTCTGTCACCGAAAAATTAATTAGAAACTGTTATTGTCCATAACGTACAATGTTATAAAGAGACAAACTAACGGATAATGCAATACAACATTGCTCCTTATGAAAGGACACGGGTTTTTATAATTATTTATTTAAATGAAACACCGTAGTTTTGTATGTATTTTGAATTGACTTTTATTGGGTTTTTAAAATTGTAGTTTTCCTGTAATATTCTAAAACTCAAGAAAAGCCTAATTCAAAAACGAAACGTACGAATATTCCATTTCAAAAAATACTACCTTTGTTGTTAAAGTGTAAACAACGATCAACACATACGAATACTAAAGAAGTGTTCAAACTGATTGACATTTTCTGTTATACATTTATGACATACTTTCCGAATTCTGTGTAATGCATTTACGACTAATATTTGGCGTCCTTATAATTCTGTAAATGCCCGGTGCGTAGTATCAAGCAGATCTGCAACTGTGTTATGTCGAGTACGATTAATTAAATTTTTTAATTGTCCCCACAAAGAAGATCTGGTTCCACTAGGCTACAGGGACATCTTCTAATAAATCCGGCAATATATTTTGCAGTATATTTAAATACCGGTCTGATATTTAATTTTAGTTCCCAATATGAAGCACGCTAAACTAAAACCAAATATCCCTTGTTGCTCACGGAAAACAGTGACATGTTGGTTTTCACTTGCCCAATGTCTTGTATTATTACTATTAGATAATCCAGCACTACTTATGTATGTTTCATCTGATCACATATAAGGCTAGATGCATTCTCATGGAGCTGGCGTGACAACATACTACTTGATTCCGCAACTAGGTGGAGACACGTTCACCACTCACTTACTGATCACATAACTTCACTTGCAAAATTTGGGTACTGATCAACTTTTTGCATAGGTCACCGTCAGGTTTCGTCACAGTCAGTCGTCCGACCTCGCACCGTGCAGAGGTCTGTCAAGAGCTAGCCCAGCAGAGCCAGCGTAGTTCATCGTGCAGCCGCAGCCGCAGCCAAGTCAGCGACGAGGTGAGACTCCGCCTACCTTGTTCCGGGTGTCGTGTCCTATACACGGTGCTTGTAACAAACGTTGGGTCGTGAGCAACGATTCGGTGGTAAGTTTCACCATTGACGTTACTGCCGTTTTGACGGCGGAGCGTCTTTCAGTAAGTAACTGACCGTAAACTTCACGGTCGTTCTTTCTCGTCTTTTTTGGATCCAGTATTCGCCCTACCCTGGTTAACGTTGCTGGACACCCAAAATAGATAAGACCACCTCCTTCGGGTATATACCGGTGGAGGGGTATATCGACCTGCATCAGCCCTTATAGCCATGGCTACCCTTAGTAAGCTCCCCAAGCGACTCCGGGAGCTTATCGAACCTTTCCGTTCCGTGTCACCAGACCTTAGAGCGGCTTTTATAGCCGCTTTAACGGCTGAACCATCCCCATCCCCGTCCCCGATCCCTCCCCAATGCCAACTTCCGTTCCCGCTGCTCAGCCCGAGCGAGCCGGCCCTTCCTAGTCGGCCGCGAAAGCTGGAAAGCGAAAGGCTTCACCGCCTCCATCTCCTGGAAATAGGAAAAACCGTCATCGGAGAGTCCCATCCGATGATGAATCCACGTCTTGCGAGTCTGACTCTGAGGCAAGCCAAGACCAGGAGCGGGCCGCAAGTACTGCTCCCAAACCCAATCATCCTCCTCCTATATACCTCCACAACAAGGAAAAGTGGACCTATCTTTCAGGCTACTTTTCCCGCTATAATATCAGCTGCGTCAAGGCCAAGAATCTCACAGATTCCATGAGAATTGACTTGACAACAGCTGACGACTTTAGACAGGCTACCAAAATCATGGATAGCCTGCAGCTACAGTACCACTCCTACCAGATCCAGGAGGACAAACTACTAAAGATTGTCCTCAGGGGAGTCTGTGAAACCATCCCCATCGAAGAGGTTGAAAAAGACCTCATCAAACAGGGTTTCCATCCCGATGGTGTCCACCGTATGCATCGCAGAGGTAGGGACAACAAAAAAAATCCCATGCCCCTCATCATGACCAACCTCCCCAAGTCCGAAAGGTCCATTTTCGGCATCAAAACTGTGTGCAAACTCCTTGTCAAGGTGGAGTCGCTACACAAAAAGACCCTCCCGAACCAGTGCCATCGCTGCCAAAGTTTGGTCACTCCCATCAGTTTTGTAGGGGAGCCCTCGCTGCGTAAAATGCAGCGGCCCCCATTTGTCTGTGTAATGTTATCCGTCGACCCAACTTGCTGTAATTGCGAGAAGGGTCACACCGCCAACTATAAAGGTTGCCCGAAATTCCCCAAACCCAACAAACAGACCTCCCAACGGAAGCCGCAAACTTCCTATGCGGCTGCCACTGGATCTTCCCGCCCCGCCCAACCTTCAACAACCCCGAAACCGGCTACACCCAAGCCGAATCCAGCTCCCCCTAGCAAAAGCAGCTTCCACTGCAAAGGCAGCTCTCGCCATAGACCTGTCCAGTGCACTCTCCCTTATTACCACGATCAATTTCACACAGCTTAAGTTGGTCGCGGGGAAAGTCCTGAACATTTTCCAAACTTCCCCTGATCTGCTGACGCTGATCACTTCCGCCATCCCGCTAATCCCCGTAATCGTGTCAATCTTCAAGAAGTAAATGATTTCTCGAAGAAAGCCACAATCCCTGCAAGTTGCATCATGGAATGCAAACGGAATAGCCTGCAAAAGAAATGAGCTCCAAGAATTCGCCCAACGCTTAAAAGTGGAATGTTATTCTAGTCCAAAAAACCAAAATGCGTCTTCCAACCAATCCGAAACTCCCCAACTATACACTGTACCGCAATTACCGCACCAGGGTTGGCGGCACGGCAGTGTATGTTAAGACAGATATTGACCACTACCCTCTCAGTACGCTAGCCCTGCAAAATATCGAGGCTACGCAAATCGTAGTAAACAGTTCCTTTGCAGGCCCAATTAGGATCATTTCTGCATATAAACCTCCATAAAAGAGAATTTTAGACGCCGACCTAGACCTCTTATTCGATACCAACCAGCCCATAATAATTGCTGGCGATTTAAATTCCAAACACCCCAATTGGCATTCTCGTAATGCCAACACAAATGAGAAAATCCTCCAAGCCTATGTCGAAAACCATGCAAACTGCACGGTTGACGCTCCCCAAATACCCACACACTTCGGCAGTGCGGGTAGACCCGACGTGCTCGACATAGTAATCATGTCGAACACCACCCTTCTCCATGAAATATCAACCCAAAACGACCTCTCGTCGGACCATAACCCAGTCATATTGCAGCTCGCCGACGTCAGCGACGAACCCGCCCTCCCAAAGGAAAAAGGTACTGTGGTCAATTTTCACAGATCACCTTAAAAACACCCTTGGCAATATTCCGGTTATCCACAGCATCCCCAAACTCGAGGGTGCAGTGGATAATCTACAGTCCAAAATTCAATGTTCTATCGAACATGCATCAAGGACGTACCCCGCCCAGAGCAATCTGCCACCATTTCTGTCCAATATCAGAGAAATGATACTCGAAAAAACCGCGTGCGTAGACTAGCTCAACGCACCGGAAACCCCACCGACAAACGAGACGCAAACAGACTCATCAAACAAGTACAATCCGCCCTACAAGAACTCCGCAACAATCGTTGGGAGGAGCGCCTGCAAACCCTGCAAACCCAAGACAATTCTATCTGGCAAATGGCTAAAGCCCTTCGCTCCACCCCAGACACAACTATCGAGCCCACAACTTTCGAAGAAGTTTCCCAAATAATCAAATCATTAAAAAAATAGGAAAGCTCCGGGATACGATGAAATCTCCAACGTAGCCCTGAAAAACCTCCCCCGTAAAGCCGTGGTATTCCTAGTTACGATTATGAATACCATGCTGCGATTTCAACATTTTCCTTCCATGTGGAAACTTGCCGACATTATCAACATCCCGAAACCCAGCAAAGATCCGCTGTTCCCTCAGAACTACAGGCCCATTAGCCTACTGCCAGTCATCGGCAAAATCGCCGAAAAGCTGATTCAGAAAAGGCTAGCTTCATTCATCTCAGAAAATCATATCCTACCGGATGAGCAATTCGGTTTCAGACACCAGCATTCCACCACAGACCAAGTCTTTCGCGTGGTGGAAAACATCACCGAATGATTTAATAAAAACAAGTCAACTGGTGCAATATTTCTTGACATTGTTCAAGCCTTCGATAGGGTTTGGCATACGGGCTTCCTAAACAAACTTCTGTCATTTAATTATCCTCTCCCTCTGATTCTCCTAATCAGGTCATACCTGCAACAGAGGAAGTACCAGGCCAAACATCTGGGAGGCAGATCTAGAATGTACCCAACCACGGCAGGTCTCCCGCAGGGTTCTGCTTTCTCTCCTCTGCTGTACAATATATTTGTCGCAGACATTCCGACAGCCCCCGTAAACGTGACATACGCACTGTACGCAGACGACACTACCATCCACAGCAGCTCCACTCAGCCGAGGATAATCACCGAACGACTTCAGACCGCCGTAGTCGAGCTGCAAGCATGGTATAGGAAATCCCTTCTAGCCATAAACCCTGATAAATGTTCAGCTGTCCTATTTTCCAAGAGCAGACACACACCTCACGAACACGTTTCATTAGACAACCGTCTAATTCCCTGGCAAGATTCCGCCAAATACCTCGGGGTTTTCCTCGACAAACACTTAACATGGCGCCCCCATGTCGATTACGCCCGAAAAAAGCCTCGATGTTCATCTCGAAGCTGTTCCCACTTCTAAATAGAAATTCCAAACTGTCCATGAACAACAAGTTGCTCATGTACAAAGTTATCATCCGGCCAGCCTTGACCTATGCTTTACCTGCATGGGCCACCGCGGCCGCAACACACATCAAGACCCTTCAAATCATCCAGAATAAAATTCTGAGAATGGTTACCGGAGCGCCATGGTTTGTCCGAAATAGTCAGATTTACTCTGATCTGGAAATGCCTTCGATACTTGAGTTCATAACTTAACTATCCACAACTCAGTTCGCAAAAGCCGCTTCTCACCCAAATGCTCTTCTCCGTAGTGCCACCGACTACGACGAGCAACTTCCACATAAGCATAAGCATCCAAAGCTTATACTTAACCGCTAACGCCCCCGCGGCAAAACAGAATGGAAACATTCATACCCAAAAAGTCATTGTGTGAAATATTTCCGACGGAGGTATGGACTAAGGTCTGGTACTCCCAGGGAGGGGGTTTTAGTGAGTACAGTCTCACAGTACCTCGATATCCCACGGCTGTCTCCTCTCAGAATACCTACGACAACAAGCAGTTTACTTAATTGAGAAAATGGAAATGAAATTAAAAATACTCAATACATGTTAAAATAAAGTTGTAATCCTTCTTTGGATTTTCGTAATACTCGATAAAACATACAAGCATATCATAGTATTCAACATTTTCAAATAGTTGATTTGCGGCTATCACAAACAATAACGAGGTGTGTAAGAAGAATCGGAATTTCTTTGTCGAGGTTTTCACAAGTGGTAATAACTTTTTTCCTTGTTTCCATGATGATTCAAAGCATACTATTATAGAAATATCTTGATACAATTAGGTGTTTTGTTATGTAAATTAACTAATTCACAAAAGTCCAAGAAAATGGCTATCAAAGAAGTAGAAATACACGCCCTGTTCCGTTTAAAACAATAAGTAAGTAAGTTTATTTTTGTAAGGAGCAATGTTGTATTGCATTATCAGTTAGTTTGTCTCTTTGTAATATTAATTTTCGAAAAGTAGTAAAGATAAATATGTCAAACCTTGTATCGTTGCAATCGTCTTAATTACAGCAATACAATAGCTAACAATATATAGGATGTCACATTTAAAAAAAAACACAACTATGATATTTTTCTCGAAAATTAAAAAGATAAATATTCAAATCTCATCGTTGAAATGGCCTCAATTAGAGCTATTAAAATAGCTAATAATTTATAGGTGTCCCATTAAAAAAAACACAACTCTGCCATTTTTCTCAAAAATTAAAAAGATAAATATGTCATACCTCATATCGTTAGAATGGCCTTAATTGGGCTATTAAAATAGCTAACAATACATAGGGTGTCCTATTTAAAAAACAAAACTTTGACATTTTTCTCAAAAATTAAAAAGATAAATATGTCAAACCTCATATCGTTGGAAATGCCTCAATTAGAGCTATTAAAATATCTAACAATATATAGGGTGTCACATTTAAAAAAACACAACTTTGATATTTTTCTCGACAATTAAAAAGATAAATATGTCAAACCTCATATCGTTGGAATCGATTTTTTATCGAAAGTTAATTTTTTTGTTGAGAATATATGAACATACCACTTTATTCTACGGTAAAAGTTCCACCAGAATCCGTTTTCAGATTTTCGATATCTTATTGAATAAAGAAAATACAAGTGGGGTCCCAAATTGCAAACTTTTCAAAAGAGCCCTGTATCTACGAAAGGCGGTGACTTTTCTGTAACTGCCATTTTTGTTTCATAAAAGTCGAGCACAATAGTGCGAAAACCGTTTGTCTCTATCTTTAATAATAACTGAGATACTCCACATTTACAACGAAAATAAGACATGTTTCTAATATAACCTTAAAAACGAGGTTAAGGATAATCATAAATATCTGACCTAGTATTGTAGCAGTCCTTTTTTGCGTGCTGATCTACAAATTTCAATGTGCCTAAAGCATTAAAGCAGCTTCAAAATGATGTGGGTCTTGACCCCTCTTGCTTCTTGATTTTTTTGAAAGGGTTGCTCTGTAGGCTAGAGGGATGCAGACAGAACTTCGAGAAAAAAAAGAAAAAAATTGGTCCCCCTTTAAGTTAAAATTGACATTTTTAGCATTTTTTCCGCACTTAGACGAAATCGGACATTTTAGGTGGTAAAAATTTTGTTGAAACACCCTCAGTAAATAATAATTGCCACTAATTCTTTTCATTTCTTTCTTAATTTGGCTTGTTTAGATGCTATCAAAAGGTTTTGCTCAGCATGCTTGGCTTTTTATGTTGTGTTTGTCACTTTTCTTTTAGTTGATTAATTGACTTTTAACTTGTATTGACTTCTTCAGAGTGTTATCATGGTAGGACTTAGTCCTACCTCAATGTGTAGAAAATGTTGTTTTAACACCAGACACGCTGTCAGTTTAGCTTGTCTGGTGCTTAATTTTTGATGTTTGACATTAGCTTTTGCGTAACCTTTGCGCTTTCTGTAGCTACCGTGTAAAGCTCGCATGTAAGACCTACCACAAACATAGTTTCGGAAAACTATATTTCTATATTTTAGGTCTTTAACCACTGAACCGAAACGCGTAGGGTTAAAAACAAAAAACATTATCTGGTAGAAAAAAGCCTTTAATTCTCACTCCTTTTAATGATGTTGTTATTAAATTAGGTCACAACTCCAAACTTCCAAGTCTTTATTTACCCTAATAAAATAACCCCCCATCCCCTGGTTATTAACATGATTGTGATTCTTGTTATGGTTATTATTGTTGTAAGTTAATTTTATTTTCCGGCAAAATACTGACATATATCACATAGTCATATTTTAAAGACGTCATTTGTCATATTTATTGTATTTTCAAATAATTTTCGGATCCATGTACCCTACCGTAGAAATATTTTCCAGAATATTCGTTGAACAACGTGAAACTTTCTCGAATCTATGGAAGATCAGTGTCAGCAGTAGTTCGTGACTGGGTGTGTTTTTGAAACAGAATAAACTGTGTACCAGCTTTAAACACGTATATCCCTAGGACACGTACCGCAAGAGCCAATATGGACACCCAGCTATTGGGAATGATTTAAAAAATGGACGAAGAAGCTAAATTAGCACGAGAAGAAGCCAGAAAAAAAGATGAAGAGGCCAGAAAAAGAGACGAAGAAGCCAAAGAAGAAATGAGAAAAAGAGATGAAGAGCCCAGAAGAATAGACGAAGAAGCCAAAGAAGAAATGAAAAAGAGATGAAGAGGCAAGAAGAAGAGACGAAGAACCCAAAGAAGAAATGAGAAAAGGAGATGGAGACGCCAGAAGAAGATCCGAATGAGCCAAAGAAGACATTAGAAAAGGAGATGAAGGGGTCAGAAGAAGAGACGAAGAAGCTAAGGAAGAAATGAGAAGAAGAGATGAAGAAACAAAGAAAATTCTGCAAGAACAAGCCAGCAGACTGAAAATATTACTTTGTGTGTCGACGAACGTATGAAGCAGGCAAAAGACGATAACTTCCAACAAGTAGAAAGTCGAGTAAGGGGTATCAGCGACGATTTACATGACAAGCTGACGAGTGTGCAAGAGGTACAAGCGCATCTACAGGAGAAAATGCAATCTCTAGAAAAGAAATATGATACCCTAGTCAAGGGAAACATCAGACTCGAAGATAGCCACATAAGAATTAAGGTTCCCACATTTGATGGCTCAGTCCCATGGGGTATTTATCTACGACAATTTGAAGCCGCTGCGACAGCAAATGGTTGGGGCGAAAGAGAGAAAGCGACTTCGTTATTTGTAGCTCTCAGAGGAGATACTCTAGATGTGCTTCAAGGTATTCCCAGGGAAGAACCGCTGAGTTTTGACAGCATCAGACATCAATTATAAATGAGGTTTGGCGACCAGCATTTATAACAGTTGTATCGATTGCTGCTGAAAAATAGTTATCAGATGCCGGGCGAAAGTCTCCAACATCTCCACGCCGACGTTGTCAAACTGACGCGATTAGCCTACCCCATAGCTCCGATAGAATTTCTAAACCAGCTGTCGGTGCAAAACTTTATTGACGCCATCAGAGATACCGACACGCAGCAGGCGCTGAGAATGGAGAGACACAAAAACTTGAACGATGCTTTGGCACATTCCTTGGAGTTTGAAGATGCAAAGCAAGCGTCGGAAAGTCATGTGAAAGTTCGCAGTCTCCGGGTCCAAGAAGAAAATAAAACAGATTCATTCAAGGTCATGCAGCTACTAGAGAAAATGGCAGAACAAATAAGGCCGAGGTCTCATGAACACCCAAAAAGAGCTCACCGTGCAAATGCCTTGCGCTGCTGGAACTGCGGCAAGGTGGGACATATAAGGGGGAAATATTGGGCTCTAAGATCACGCCTAAGGGTGAAGCTAAGGCCGGTAACCATTTCTCAGGTTAGCGATTCTGGCAGGGTTCTCGTCGTAGACGGATACGTAAGCGGTAATAAGACCCAGATGGGCGTCGACACAGGCGCACCTATGACGATTATTCGCCGCGAAATGGTTCCAAGATGGCGAGTAAGAGAACCAGACAGAGTGTACAGAGTAAATGCGGCCGGTGGTGATCAGATCCAGGTATTTGGCAAGACTGACGTCGAGCTGCAAATTGGGACATGGAAGGCAAAGCAGAGAGCCATAGTCGCCGCCATATCAGACCCGATTATAATTGGCTTGGACATTTTTCAGTGCCAGTGCGCTAAACTTGATCTTGGCACTAACACCCTGACTATCGCCGGTAAAGAAATAATAATGTCGCCTGGCAGTAACCTGGTAGTGCGGAAAATCACCATAGAGGCAGATAGCAACGTCTGCCGTGAAAGTGCCATTCAAGTGAAGAGAGCTGTGAAAGGAAGAGACGACCCAGTTACTCAGCCAGAAGCAAGTGGAGAAGAAAGTATGAGAGATGTACAAGACGAATGGTACAAATACCACGTAAATGTGAAGCCAACCCATAAAAAGGTCAGTAAACACATTTGTTGGAACAGAGCCGATTTCGACAAGATGAATAGGGCCCGCCGAGATATTTGTGCAAGTAGAAACATCAGAACAACGGCAACTAAACGAAAGAACCAGTACCACCTAAGGACTTTGCTTGAAGAAAGCTTTGACATATTGACGAGAAGGAAAACGATCCAGTGTGCGGTCGGAATGCATATAAGAATAGAAAGCAACCGCATGAATACCCGTTATGACGTGCGAGTTAATACAGCTTGTTTTAAAGAAGGAGATCGTGTGTGGTTCTAAAATCCAGTACGACGCAAGGAACGGTCACCGAAACTACAGAAATTATGGGAAGGTCCTTATAAGGTAGTCAAAAGGATCAATGGCGTTGTCTATCGAATTCAGAGGAGCCCGAAGAGCAAGATGAAGGTGGACCATATACACAGACTTACGCCATTCCAAGAAATGTCAGAATTCAACCGGGACGATCGAATGTAAGAGGGGGGCAGTGTCACATTTGTTTATGAGAAGTACGTTTATGGACTTTGTTATTCTGTGGTCAGATGTCGGTTATAAAGTGTGTTGGTAAGAGCGAACACTCTGGAATTATATTTCTAGAAGGAACCAGAAGTGACAGGTGTAGAATAGTGTAGAATATCTAGAATCTCTATGGACAGTATAAATAGACGAGCGGTGCGCAGAGTTAGTTGGTTCAGTATTAAGTCGGTGTGGTGTAGAATAGTGATCATAGAGTATTGAGCGCGTTAACAGTATGTGTTGGTGTTTAAGAAGCGATCATAGAAGGCGAATAGTGAAATATAGTTCTATGGACATTTAATAATAGAGAGAAATATTTAGTTGATACTGATGTTGAAAAATAGTTGCTTATAATAAATTAGTAGTTTGAAAAGCTGTGTTTTGTTAGTCAACGAATCCAGAACCCTGTAGAACGCAACAATACTTTAAGCTCAAAGCTAGACTTGTTCCCAAACCATCACCACAAGAGAAGTGGCAACCATGCTAGACGAGGAAACAAAATTTATTGCTAACAATTGTTTTAATTTCCAGCATATTGATCGTCGCTCGCAGTCGTAAAACTTTGCTACTATTGTTTCAAATTGTTGCATATTTCTAATTATTTTCACTTCATTTACTGATTCTTTTATAACCTAGATGGCTTCGCCATTCTCCCACTAAAAGATACGAGAAATGGAATAATGGCTGAACCCGGTTTTTCAAGTCCACGGGACGGATTTATCTGATCGATAAAATGTGAAAAGGTGGTAATTCAAAGAATTTATAGCCTGGCTTTTAAAGTTCACCGTTCATTTTGGTTCATTTTTGTCCCCTTTATTGGAGACTCATTTATTGTTTGGATCAAAACATGACTATGTGAAGATATAGAGGGCTATAACTTTTAGTAATTATTTCGTTAAAACTTCATAACGTAGTCTATAGGTTCTCTGTCTGAGCTTGTAATTAATGCAAATTGACTTATATAATTTCTTAAAGAAGTAAAACCGTCTTTAAAAAAACATCTAAAAGAAAAAAGTCGGGACGCAGCAAGTGCGTTATGGTAGTGAATTTTCATAGAAATGATCTGGCACCAAATATTTTATTATAACTTTTTTTCTTGTAACATATAAATCTAAATTTTGGTGTATAGTTTACTTTTTATATCGCAAACTTACCTACCAAATTTGGTTATCATAGTTTTTTTATTTTTTGAGATAAAATTAGTTTTCGAAAGGAAACTCAAAATTTCCCGGAAAACCTCGTCCGATTTTCCTGGCTAACGAACTTATTCAAGCCACATACAATTAAAATCGGCCCATTATTTTTTAAATTATCGGTGTGATACCTATATATATATATATATATATATATATATATATATATATATATATATATATATATATATATATATATATATATATATATATTGAAACTGACCCCGGATATGAGTTCTAGGGGTCGTAGTACGCTCATTTGCAAAAAAAATTTCAAAATTCAAAAGTCGGGATCTTCCCGTTAGTTAATTTTTTCTGCGAAAATTCACTAAAAGGACATTTTAAAATTAATTGTTCTCGTACTTCTTGACCTTTTTGCGTCAAGATAAGTTAATCTTTTCTGTAATATGTAATAGATTTTGTTCCCCACAAATATTTTGGTATTGCTTTGCTTCCCTGGCCGCCAGCGTGACAGAATAATAAAAAAATTAAAATGCCTATAACTTTTTTCTTTCGACCTAGAGATCTAAATTTTGGTGGATATTATACTTTTAATAAAATTCACTAATAGAGACCGGCATATTACATTTAGTTGTCATACCTTTTTTACTTTCAGTTTTTTTTTTTAACGAAACCCAACATTTTACCGGAAAAACTGGTCCCTTTATCCTGGATAACGAACTTATCCAAGACACCGGCAAATTAAAATTACCGAATTTGATAAAAATCAGTCTATATTTTTTGAGTTATCGGTGTGATATATATATATATATATATATATATATATATATATATATATATATATATATATATATATATATATATATATATATATATATATATATATAAACATATAAAAATTGAAACTGACCCCGTATATGGATTCTAGGGGTCCTACTTCGCGCTCATTTGCAAAAAATGTTTCAAAATTCAAAAGTAAGGATCTCCCCATTTGTGAATTTTTTCTACGAAAATTCACTAAAATTTAAACTGGTTGCATAAAAGAAAACAAACTCTTCTGAACTTACAAATCTCCACGTCCGTGTTAACTGTGGAACGGTTTTACCAACCAGAAGTCTTAAAAGTTTTTATCTTTCCATTAGTGATTTTTTCAACAAAAAGCCACTAAATAAAAATTACTGGTATTGCCCAATCTGATCACATAACGTTAAAATTCAATCAAAGACAAAAAGTTGAAAGAGAAATTAAATCATAACTGAGATTTGAACCATTACCCTTTTGCTTATGAGCTAGTTATCAATCAATCAATCAACAAAACTTTTATTTACATTAAGAGACATACTTACAAAAATATATACATATACATATTCTTGCTACAATATAAGCAATAATGTGAAACTCCTATTTTACAATATATTTTCACCTTATGTTTATTTGGTTGGTGTGTTAAAACTACACTTAAACTAATTATTCAACGAGGATGCACTGCTAGGGTTGGGGGTTATAACTTTTCTTTGGATTTCTCAGGAAAATGTAGCTGCTGAAAAACCTGATTCAGATAACTGTTTATATTTAGGACATGCAGTCGCTTAGTTTACTAGTTTTATTTATATGAGTGATTTTATGATTCCTATCATTAATTTTATTTTTAGTTTTAATTATGGTTTGTTTCATTGAAAAGTTGCAGATGTTGGTAAATTAATCTATGTTTGATCCTAAAGTCACTGTTGTTTCTTACGGCGGTTATATTTTCAGTCAATTTGTTATTTGTGATTAACAATCTGAAAAATTTATCTGATGTTTTGTTTATATGTTCTCTAAGTGTTGGAATATTTGTTAAATGGTGCAGAGTACTGATGCGTGTATACCTGCTAAGACCAGTGACTAATCTTAGGCATTTATTTTGGAAACGTTGCAGAGGTAGAAGTCTTGTCTTTGAGACTCCACCCCAGACTTGACAGCCATTAGTGATGACCGGTCTTAGTACTGATGTATATATAAGTTTTTTATTTATATTATTTAGGTAGTGATTATTTAGAATGGAGTATAAGGTACGCATTGCAATGTGGGCTTTTTGTCTGAGTAAAGTTAGGTGTTTGTGAAAATTCAGCCTTCTATCCAATTGTACCCCAAGGTATCTCACAGAGTCCTTAATTGTGATATTTTGGTTATATATTTTAAGCGGTGTATAAATTTTGTGGTTGTCTATTTTTTTACTAAAAATTATGTTTTCTGACTTGTTGGCATTTAATTTAATTTTCCATTTATCGTAGTATTTCTGTAAAAAGTCAAGGTGTATTTGAATTTGCTTGTTCGCCACATGTCTGGAAAAGGAATGAGCGTAAATTGCGGTATCGTCTGCGTAGATTGCCATGTTTGTTTTGGCAAATTGGGGAATGTCTGCTATGTAGTAATTAAATAAGATTGGTCCGAGGACAGACCCTTGTGGAATTCCGGCGTTAATGTTTTTCTTATTTGATAAAGTGCAGTTAATTTTTACCTGCAATGTCCGATTTTTTAGATAGCTGTAAATAAGTTTGACTAAAGTTGGTGGAAAATTGAATTTTATTAGTTTATATATCAGCCCTTCTAACCATACTCTGTCGAAAGCCTTTTCGATGTCCAGGAGAACCATAGCAGTTTCTTTGTTTTTATTAAAGTTTATTATTACGTCATTGGTAATTCTAGCTATTTGCATTAGCGTGCTGTGGTGAGGCCTAAAACCAAACTGTGTGTCAGGAATTATCTTTGACCTTGATTCTATTTTTTTTTATTTGTAGTAAGATAATTTTTTCTACTAATTTACTGATGGTGTTTAGTAGACTGATTGGTCTATAGCTGTTTACGTCCGTGTAGGTTTTGCCCGGCTTGTGGATTGGAATGACAGTCGCTGTTTTCCAGCTGTTAGGAAAGTGGTGTAACTTAAAAATAGCATTTATTATGTTTGTCAGTTGTTCGAAAGCTTTATCCGACAAGTTTTTTAAAATAATGTTTTGTATTCCGTCTGGTCCGGGACACTTGTTGTTACGGAAGTTTCTTAGTTCGGACTTGATTTCGTCTGTTTTTACTACTATTGAGTTTATACATGAGCTAGTTATGGAAGCCCCAACGCTAACGAAGCTTAGGAAACAAAGTATAATGACAGGCAGATAACACATAATGGTCTCCAGTTATTTAACCGTGATATGTGAGGTGTATTATATATATATATATATATATATATATATATATATATATATATATATATATATATATATATATATATATATTTATGGTTTGCGATACTTCTACGCAACTTAGAGACTTTCGATTTTCTTCATTACATTGGCAAATTCTTTCCGCAGGCAGAGTTCGTTGGCCAATTATTCAAAGAGTTAAGTTTTTCTATGGAAAACTGCAAATTTTCGTTTCGGACATGCTATATCTTCGAGGCTCGTCAATTTATTTTTACGGAGTTTAACTCATACCTATATTGCCATCAAACTACAAATACAATATGCCAAAATTCAGTTTATAACTGTAATCCAATTTTTTCCTGAATTACGTTTAAGATAATTTGGAAAATGGCGCGAACTACATTCCTTGTTTTCAAAAAAAGGAAATTACTGTTAGATATAAAGTTAAGTAGAATAAACAAAGATGTTAATTGTATCAAATACTTTTCATCAGTAACGTTTGTTAACAATATAATGTCAATACTTAAATCACATTTCATATTCAATTATTAGAGAAAATTTAGATGTTTTAGTTTATAAGAAACAGCTATTGAAAAGTAAGATAAATAAGTTGAAACAGGTCCAGGAGAAAATGTAAGTTGCGTTGTGTATAGTATACTTTATTTTGAATATATGTCGTATTGTGTATTGTAAAAATAAGTTTCCGCCTGTATATGTAAGATAATGTCTATTTAAATAAAAGTATTATACTTTCTGGAATTGTCACAATTTTTCTTATTAAAATTGCAGCTTCTTCAGGAAGCTCCTACTTCACAAATGCCTTGACTGATTGTAATGCTTCCATTTTTGCATACTTCGGTATATTTTCGGTATATTATTACAAGTCTTATGAAAATTCGATACTATAACGCACTGACTACGTCCAGACTTTTTAGTACCTACATTTTGGAATTATTTAATAGTTCTACGTCGAGCCAATTAATTTTTTTGACTGAAAGATATTTCCTATTTACCGTGCATCTTTATAAACTGTTAAAAAATTAGATAAAGTGCTTTTTGTATTGACATTTAAGCTTGGGTAGAGCGTTAACACAAGACTTAATTTACATTATAAGTTGTTAATGGTGGATTTGTTTGCTATTAACACATTTCAACATGTGTGAGTGTTTCAAATGTTATTCTTTCCTGTGCGATGTTTGATATTCTTCATGTAAACAATACTATGACTTGGAATGTGTAACGCAGATAATTATTTGTTTTCTAAACTTTTATAAATTGAAAACATTTTGTTATATTTTGTAATAGCGGAAAATATATAGTTACTTCTTAAAATGTACTTTTCATTTAGTTAAAGGGCTCGTTAAAAGGCTTTTACTACCAGACAACCCTACGCGTTTCGGTCGCTTATCAGGCCATCCTCAGGGGTTAAGACCTAAACTGCAAAAAGGTTGGTTTTTAGAAACTACGTTTCTGGTAGGTCTAACATGCGAGTAGTTGAATAGTTTCAACTACAGAAAAGTACAAGGTCAAGTACTGGTGGAGTACTGGTCCAGTACTGGACATTTTACTATTCTGTAGTTGCAGTGTAATTACTCGCATGTTAAACCTACCAGAAACGTAGTTTCTGACAACCACCCTTTTGACATTTTAGGTCTTAACCACTGTGGATGAACAATATTCTGTTCTCAGATAAAGCAACTTTTTATCTACACGGCACTGTCAGCAGACAAAATTGCAGCAACTGGGCGCGACAAAAACCGCATTGGTTTTCGGACAGAAAACACAGTACCTTCAGAAAGTCAATGTCTGGGCAGGAAAATTGTTGGCAGTGAAGTCAACGGGCCGTACTTTTTTGAGGGCACATTGACAAAATGAATTACTTCTCTCATTGCTAACATTTACCCCAACGCTTTCCAATAGTTATATGTCATATAAGCAAGACGGAGCACCACCGCATTATGCAAGGCAATTCGTGAATATCTAAATTTTGCGTTTCCTGCTCGGTGGATCAATCGACGATGTAGATTATAATGGCCTGCAAGATCTCCCGATTTAACTCTATGGACTTTTTTATATGAGGCTTTGTAAAAAGTGCTGTGTACAGGCAGAAACCAGACAACCTGCAAGTTCTGCAGGAAATGACAAGAACTACAATCAGAGCAATTAAATCAGAAACTATTTCAAATAATGTGTTATTAGAATTTGAACGTAGGTTACGAACATTTGAGCAATTAGTTGGATAATAAAGTTGTATTTGTGCTCTATTTTTACAATAATACAAAATTTCACATTTTTGATTTAGAAAATATATTTCTTGAAATTTTCCTCATGTAACGTAGCATAAAAGTTATATCGCCATGTTGGTAATTCAATGAGTATGAATAAAATTCGGAGGAAAGAATGCGGGTTGCTATTTGAAAAAAAAAAATTGATGACGCCACCATTATTTAGCGCGCCACTCTGTATAATTGAGTAGCATGTCAAATTGTGTGCCTTTTTTTTAACAAAGTTGACCTTTTTTTAGTTTGCGAAAAAAATCACTTTCTTTTTTATCGATATATATATATATATATATATATATATATATATATATATATATATATATATATATATATATATATATATATATATATGTATGTATATATGTATATATATATATATATATATATATATATATATATATATATATATATATATATATATATATATATATATATATATATATATATATATATATATATATATATATATATATATATATATATATATATATTGTCATGAAGTGGATAACTATAGCACAATTATACAATCTAATTGTTAATAAGAAACTAGATCCATTCAATTTACCGTGAGTTAAAATCGTATAAAATAATTGGAAATATTTGTTGATATGTGTCTCTAACTTTATTTCACGGCGACGGTCTCGAAAGCGACCTTTATTTAAGGTACAGATGGCCAGGCATTGTCTTGGACAGGGCCAGCGACGAAAACGGGGTCAAGTATGCCGGTCCATTGGTCGATGCGGAGTCAGGAGATAGAGCAAGTGCCGGGAGACGCAACGACTGGAAGTGGACAGGGTCTGCAGGCAGAGCGATGAATCGGAGAGATTCGGTGAGTTAGTTGATCTTCTGTCGTTTTAGGTATTAAACACTCAGTTTTCAGCCGTCGTCGAGATTAAATTCGTGTATTTTGGTTTTCCGCTTGTTTTGGAGTTTGTGTCAGGTCCTGCAGGTCGTCCGAAGGTTGCAGTGGCAAAGCAGGGAATTTTGTTAGTTTGCAGGTATACCCGGCTAAACGAGCGCAGCAGCAATCTTCACGGAATGCCACTGTCAGCTGCATTTTGTGTAATTATTTTACACAGGTCGGCAGTCCGTAGCAGCAAAGTAGTATTGGACCCGTATAAAAGAATATTCAACGAACAAGATGTCTCTTTCTGCCGGAGAGTACCTTGGGGCACTTGGTAACCTTCGTCAGAGGTGATGTTGGAAGTCCAGGTGTGGAAAATGTTTGAACGTTGCTGTATTTGTTAATTGTTGTATTACAGAGGGGCTGCTGCCATAGAGCTTCTCGTGATTAGGTCCATCATACGATATAGGAGCTGGGGGACGTCGCCGTTCACTTCTGTCGGTGCCTGCGGATCGACCTGGAGGAGCCGAGGCTTGCATTTTAGAGTTGCGGTATTCCCGGGAGCGTGAGGGCACTAGCAAACCGGCTGACTACCATCGAGTCTACCCTTGTAGCGGTCTAGCTATGGCCAGATCTTAAAAAGTGATCTCCAGTGGAGCAGCCCTCGTGGTCCTGGTGACAGACTACAGTGAGGATATTTCGGGCTGCGATAGTTTACCATCATAGCGGCCTAGTTATTGGCGATCGAAACAGTCCGGCTTGGTCTCCTGGTTGGTCTGGGGGCATTGTTTGGGGGTGTGTTTGTCCGCTTTTCATCTCCTTGGGGGAGGATTTTCCAGAGTTATGAATGCCTTCCCCATAGCATATTTCCAGATTAAAGCTAGTTTCTAATTCAAGTTTGTCAAATTTTATGTTTCAGGTCAATGGATAGGATAGGAAAGAGAGGTCCTATTGAATGTTCAGCCAGATTTCCAGGCCGGAATCAGCTATATGGGAATATTTAAGAAGCAAGGTCTTTAAAATTCAAGCATAAGATCTGCAGCAACTGATGGAGAAAATTATTATGAATTGTCACGAAATAACCCCGGAGATGTTGGAAAATGTCAGAAAAGGATCTGATCATAGACCGTATTATTGTATGGGCAATTATTAAATTAAAAATACGATTGCTGTTTTTTCCAAAACGATGAAATCCCTTTTTTCACAGTATGTAACAAGTAAATTCAATATTTGTGGAGCAACACATCCTTATAAAGTCTTGACGCAGGAGGTACGTTATGGAAGTGAATTTTCATAAAAATGTTTTTAATAGCAAATGTGTCTCTCTAATGCAGGCAAGCATCAATCCGGTTACCGGTATAACCTATATAATAGAAACAATGTACCATATTCTATGAAAATAACTCAATATGCAGAAATTTTCTGAAAGTAAACTTAAAATGTTTGTGAGAACACTGGTTTTGTAGCCAACGAACCTTAGCAAATTGAGTTATTGAAATTTATTATTGGCATTTAATAAAAATTGGTTACTAAAACGCACTTACTGCGTCTATATTTTTTGTATTACAAACATGCATCATATTTGAAAAAAAAATGCAATAACATAACGGATGTTCAAAAAAAAATTGTATGTATCACCAACGACTTATGGGCCAGCCTGTGATTGTCAAAATAACTTTATAAGATGTAGCTGAAGACACCCTATAATTAACGAATACAATTTTTTTCTTATATCTTGTATAACAACAATTATATTTAGCTTTGCCGTAGAAATGCGTTACCCTATGTAAACAGATAAGAGTAAATGTAAACACGGATATGGTTTCTAGTAAGCCTAGTTTGCACTCGTTTGAAGAAATCTTTTTAAAATTCACGGTCGCGGCCTCCTCGTTAACGAATTTTTTCTACGAAAATTAGTTGAAAATTATAGACCGTTAAACCATAAACTTAACTAAAACTACTGCCAAAGCATCAGAGAAAGGGTCTATTTGAAATTAATTTTCTGGAAATATTTTAGTAAAATGACGGTTGAAGCTGAAACTTAAGGGTTTGCAAAACACTCTTCTTGCGACATATTCTTTACATAACTCGTATTTGGTCTCAGGTTCTTTGCCTAAATCTTGCAAATTTTGACGTTTCAAATCGCGACTTTGACATTTTGAGGAAAACACGAGAGTTTTTTCTTTAAATGCCTATAACTTTTTTGTCTTTAAACTTACAGACTTGACTTTTTGTACGTGGCTCAGTCTATATAATTCAAACACGCCTACCAAATCTGGGTGCCCTTACTTTGTTATTTCTGTTAGAGGAAACGAACAAATTCAACCTCGACGTAAATGAACTGGAAGAAGGCGTCTGATTCGCAATGTTGGAGAAGTGGTACTTGACAATTTAGATCAAGGAATTAAAGTACAAGGAAATGGTCAGCACAGTACAACGTTTCTCATACCACAATTTGGAATATTGGCCATGAGAAACTTTTATATAACTCTACCACCAATAACCTGTGCAAGGATCGACTGCTGCGGATTTACCTAACAGGATAGATTTTATTATCAATAGTATATTAATATTTCAAGAAAAAATGTAAATATTTTATCCAATATTTTGTTTATTGATTAAGCATCATTTCAAAGGCGTGGTTTAGTAAAGCATCACCATATTCACTCACTGCCTGATCAAAACCGCCACCAAGTTTGTAAATAGGGATTTCGGCATAATTTTTGTTTAAATGTATAGGCAGGAATTATAGGAGATTAGGTTATTGGTCCATTTATTCTTCCTCGGCGTCTTGGTGCAGCGGACTATCAAAGGTTTTTAAATGAGCAACACCAAATACTGCTCAAAGAAGTGCCACTAGCTACCCGTGAAAACATGTTGTACGCACACGACGGAGCTCCTGTCCATAGTACATCAGCTGTTAGGCAATGATTAAATTTAAAATTACCTGGGAGATGGATAGGTCGAGGGAATGATGTACTCGTCAAATGGCCTTCGTGATCACCGGACCTCACACCCATGGACCACTTTTTATGGGGTCACCTAAAAAATATTTTTTATTCCAACCCTATTGATAGTGTGAAAATGCTTCGTCAAAAATTTTTTTGAGCTGCTGAGGGAGTAAAGAATGACATAACCATTTTAGCAAGGGTGCGTCGTTATTTTAGTGGTAGAATTAGACTATGTTTACAAGAAAATGGAAACTAATTCGTAAACATCCTTTAAGACGCCTTTTATTTTTTAATTGTTAGTTAATTGTTCTCTTAGATTATGTATTTATTTTTTTATGTGACGCTTGGTTTTTCTAGTTTCGTTGTTTTCTTCAAATAGCTACTGTTAAACTGACAATTAATATGTATTTTATAACAATTATTTTCTCCCGTTATTATTGCAAAACAGATGTCTTTAGTGTACAGTTCAAATATTTTCGTACGTAAAAAATGCATTTTTCTATGAAAAGTAAAAACCTAAAGCAACAGTAGTTAAGGAAATCATCAAATTTAGACAAGTGTGTTATACTAGATCGCTTTGCTATTAAGGCGCCATAGCAGCATGATTTTAATAGGTTTTTTAGTGCAAAAAAACTAAAAGCTTTTTTTCAGGAAATTAAAAGCTTAATGAAAATTTCTGGTCACATTTAGGCACATAATTCTTAATTTCTTAACAAAAAACTCCGTTTTGGATGTTAATATTCCTGGAGGTATTAATCCAAAATACTGTTACATTCCACGGGTTTCTGGATTTGTTGAAAAACAAAACACAGCTTTCCAAACTACTAATTTAGTATTACCAACTATTTTCCAACATCAGTGTCAACTAAAATATTTCTCTCTATTACTAAATGCCCATGGAACTATATTCCACTATCGCCTTCTATGTTCGCTTCTTATACACCAACACTTACTGTTGACTCGCTTAATACTCTATGATCACTTTTCTACACCACCTTATTCAATACTGAACTAACTTACTCTGCGCACCGCTCGTCTATTTGTACTGTCTATTTTACACCTGTCACTTCTGGTCTCTTCTAGAAATGTCATTCGAGACTGTTCGATGTGACACTGCCCCCCTCTTAGATTCGATAGTCCCGGTCGAATTCTGACATTTCTTGGTATGGCGTAAGCCTGTGCATGTGGACTACCTTCATCTTGCTCTTCGGGTTCCTCTGAATGCGATAGACAACGTGATTGATCCTTTTGACCACCTTATAAGGACCTTCCCATAATTTCTGTAGTTTCGGTGACCGTCCCTTGCGTCGTACTGGATTGTAGAACCACACACGATCTCCATCTTTAAAACCAGCTGAATTAGCTCGCACGTCATAACGGGTCTTCATGCGGTCGCTTTCTACTCGTATATGCATTCTGACAGCAGAGTGGATGGCTTCTATTCTTCTTTCCAAATCTTTTATGTATTCATCAGTTGAGCATCTGTGGGTTTTCCAAATATGAGATCAGGAGGAAGTCTTAACTCTCGCCCAAAAACCACGCTGGCTGGTGTATGTCCGGTAGTCTCATGTACAGCCGAGCGGTATGCCAGTAGAAATAGTGGAATGTGGCGGTCCCCAAAATTTCAAACTACTATTTTATTATAACTAACTATTTTTCAACACCAGTATCAACTAAATTATTTCTCCTCTTATTAAATGTCCATAGAACTATATTCCACTATCGCCTTCTATGATCGCTTCTTATACACCAACACTTACTGTTGACTCGCTTAATACTCTATGATCACTTTTCTACACCACCTTATTTAATACTGAACTAACTTACTCTGCGCACCGCTCGTCTATTTATACTGTCTATAGAGAGTCTAGACCTTCTA
Organism: Tillus elongatus; assembly: GCA_964006375.1. Taxonomy (NCBI): domain Eukaryota; kingdom Metazoa; phylum Arthropoda; class Insecta; order Coleoptera; family Cleridae; genus Tillus; species Tillus elongatus. Next base: position 234,700,346 of record OZ023262.1, read on the forward strand.
CACTATTCTACACCGGTCACTTCTGGTCTCTTCTAGTAATGTCGTTCCAGACTGTTCGCTGTGACAATACTAATTTATCAAAATATTTCCCCAACGGTTGACTGAAACCATTTTAAAAAAGGGAAAACCTTTTTTGTTCAAAAAAGTTAAGTGTTCTATATTTGGTTACTAAAAGATGTATACGAGAGCTGCGAAAAAAGTTAATGATTATTTAATGCATAACATTGCTGGTGGAGGACGCACTGTACGCGACAGCTGAAAATGATTTTTATATTAATTTTTGTAACCTGAAAAAATGGGTCGCTATAAAATTTGAAAGATGCCTGACTAAGACTTTAGAAAATATTAAGGAAAAACCGTTTTTATTTGTCAATGACATCCTGTATCTCTTTTATTATACAACTTAGAATATAGGTACCTATGTTAGCTTAAATAAACTTACTTTCACCTAAGGAATATCTGGTATTATTTGTGCCCCTTCATTTAAATACCCCCCGTATAAAGTCTGAAACTGACCTCGTATATGGGTTCCAAGCGACCTAGTTTGCGCTGATTTGAAGAAATTTTTGCAAATTTGAAAAATTGTATTCTCAAAGTTTCCATCCGATTATGTAATGAATTACAAGTTGTTCTATTTGAGAAGTTTGAGATTTGCTTGTATAAACTTTGAACGAAATTTTTAAGCAGTCCAACGTAAATCATTGACACATTAGTAAAAAAATGTTCGGGACGCAGCAAGTGCATTATAGTAGTGAATTTTCATAAGAATTGTACACTATTAGTAAGGTATATTATTAAAACTAATTCTTTAAATTTCAAAGGACTTGGGAGACCGGTTTTAGAGGTCCCAGTGAGCGATTATTTGAATAAGTTTCAATTTTCTATAGAGCTACAACATTATAGTTTGGTAAGTACTGCAAGTCTCTTTAAAAAAATTGTGCTACAAATTTCATTAAACTCGCATAAGTTTTCTAGAAAAAAATTATTTATTTACAAAGGGAATGCACCTGCCAAATCATAAATATGGCAGGTGTTTTTCCGTTTAATTGCTTGGATGGTTTTGTTTTAGTCAACCCAATCGAACTACTTTTTGCAAACAAAACAACAAAAAATGTTTTTAAAACCAACTTGTAGTTATTTGCGAAGCTCATTATGTTATTTTTCTTTAATTTGGTACCCACACTGCGTTTACATAGGTGTTACTATGGTTCAAGATTGAAGATTCTACTTTAATAGGAAATTGAGTTATCGGATTTCAAATATTTTTACAGAAACTCTCTACCATAATGTGTTTACTGCACGCAGACCTTTTTCAACACTTAGTTTTTAGTCCACTCAATCGAAACAGTTTTTGCAAACAAAATAACAAAAATGGTTTTCTAAAACAAATTAATCGTTGCCTCTGAAGCTTATTATGTTATTTTTTAAAGTTAGTACCCACGCTGCTTTTATATAGGTTTTAGTACGTATCAAAATTGAAGATTCTAGTTTAATGGGAAATTGAATTATTACCATTTGGAATTTTTGTACAAAAATTCGCTACCATAACGTACTTGCTGCCCCTAAACCCTTTTCAACATTTATTGACTATTGCTCTGTCTATACTCTTTGAAAGTGAAATAAATAAATATAAACAATAAAAAAAATTCGGGACGCAGCAAGTGCGTTATGGTAGTGAATTTTCATAAAAATATTTTTAATATCAAATGCGTTTTTTTAAAGAAAGCAGGCATCAAATTTGGTTACCAGTATAAGCTATATAGTAGAAACAATGTTCCATGTTTCATCAAATTGACTTTATTGTTTGCAAATGTACAAAAGTTTCCGAAAGTAAACTTAAATTGTTCCCGAAAAAACTGGTTTTCTGGTCAACCTTATAGGTTAATAGCAAATTAAGCTATTCAAATTTGAAGAATTTAATGAAAATTCGTTACCATAACGCACTTTCTGCGTCCCGAATTTCTTTTCTTAAAAAGATGTATTATTATATTTCGATGGAAAATGCAAAAATGCAATAACATAGGGCGTGTTTGATTAAAAAAATTCTGGACGCAGCAAGTGCGTTATGGTAGTGAATTTTCATAAAAATGTTTTTAATAACAAATATGTGTGTTTTTTTTAAGAAAGCAGGCATCAAATTTGGTTACCAGTATAATCTATATAGTAAAAACAACGTGGCATGTTTCATCAAAATAACTTTATTGTGTGAAAATGTACAAAAATTTCCAAAAGTAAACTTAAAGTGTTCCCGAAAAAACACGTTTCTTGGTCAACCTTATAGGTTAATAGCAAATTGAGCTGTTCAAATATGAAACATTTGATCAAAATTCGCTACCATAACGCATTTCTTTTCTTACAAACATGCATTATATTTCGATGGAAAATGCAATAACATAAGGCGTGTTTGATTTAAAAAAAAAGGAAATTTGTATCACCAACGACTTATGGGCCATCCTGTGATTGTAGAAATATTATTTTAAGATGTAGCTCAAGACACCCTATAATTAATATATACAATTTTTTTTCATATCTTATATAATAACGGATATATTGAGCTTTATTGATTTTTTACGAAAATTCGACAAAAATCATATACCATTAAACGATAAACTCTATAGCTAAGGCTACTGCCAAGCATCAGAGAAAGGGTCTATTTGAAATGAATTTTCTGCAAATATTTTAGTAAAATGAAGGAGAATGACGGTTGAAACTAAGACTTTAGGGTTTGTAAAACATCCTTCTCGAGACATTTTATTTCTATAGCCCGTATTAGATTCAAGTTACTTGCCTAAATGTTGCCAATTTTGACATTTTAAATCGCCACTTTGACGTTTTGAGGAAAACCCCAATTTATTTTTCTTCAAATGCCTATAACTTTTTTGTCTTTTGAGCTACATAGCTAAATTTTGGTAGGTAACTTACTCATAAGGATATAAACCTGCGTACCAAATTTGGTTGCCCTTACTTTGTTAATTCCGGAGATATAAATTTTTTTCGAAAGAAAACACAAAATTTTCCGGGAAAACCTGGGCAGATTTTCCTGGCTAACAAACTTGTCCAAGCCATTTACAAAAGGAATTTTTTCACCAAATTTAATCAAAATCGACCCATTATTTTTTGAGTTATCGGTGTGATACATATATATATATATATATATATATATATATATATATATATATATATATATATATATATATATATATATATATATATATATATATATAAACATATAAAAATTGAAACTGACCCCGGATATGTTTTCTGGGGGGCCTAATTAGCGGTCATTTGAAGAAATTTTTTCAAAATTCAAAAGTCGGGATCTCCTCATTAGTGAATTTTTTTAAGAAAATTCACTAAAATTTGAAATTGAAATTTTAATAATTTACACTGAACATATGTTTATAGGTATAGATTAAACCACTGCATGATATGTAGTTTCATTTACCTCAAATTTTCCATATACGACATCTAAGGTATTAGCTGAGTCTTAGTATTTGTTTTTGACGTATGTAAACAAAGAAGAAGACGAAGATAACCTCGAATTCGACTCGTCCCACTGACAGTTTGCAAAATAAGAAATGACAATGACAAATAGCTAACTGGAGTTGTCAGATTTAACTAGGAAAGGGCGATGGGTTTTAAATACCTTGAAGAATGGGAAACTTAATGTTTATACATCATAAAACGTAGTTCAAGATTGCCTTTAAACAAATTAAATCACTTTCATTAAAAATTTTATTTATTTCTATATATGTTTGTGTAATCTTCAAATTCAGATGACAGTTTTGTCAAATGGCAACCCCGCTGATTGTTTATTATAACATATGTAGCTTGTTCGTTTGAAGTTTAATTTGGAGTATTTGTTTGCAATAGCAGCGTATCCCCTGATATATCTGTCTGACCTTGTCTAACACTATAGGCACCCATTCAGAGGTAATTTCAAGTTATATCGTAAATTATTTATTTTTTATTTGGTTATAACTCAGAATTTACTGAACCTATTAAGTTCAAATTTTGTATAAAGGACAAATGGTACGATATCTACGTGTGCGTAAAGTTTTAGTTTCATACTTTTAGTCATTTAAAAGATATTGCGTTTTTAAACAGTTTTTTGCACTTTTTTCTGAAAGTATGTGAGTGTCAAAACTGTCTAACGAACTTATCCAAGCTATTAACAAAATGAAGGGAATTGTTAAATTTGATTTTGATTGGTGAAGTATTTTTTGAGTTATCGGTTGAATAAATAAATAAATAAATAAATAAATAAATAAATAAATATATATATATATATATATATATATATATATATATATATATATATATATATATATATATATATATATATATATATATATATATATATATACATATATATATATATATATATATATATATATATATATATATATATATATATATATATATATATATACAGTGTGTCCACGGATTGAGTGTGGGTAAGGTATGACAAAAAAAATTCGAATTAGATTATGATATTCTGGGAATCGCTCCTGCTTTGTCTTAAACTGAGATTTTGAGAAAATGAACAAAATCAATTAATATACAGGGTGGTTTATAACTGATGTAATGAAATGTATCAGGAGTAAACTACCTTCGTTTATGAAGATACCGAAAAAGTTATTAACAAAAATTGTTTAGAATAAAAATTTGACAGGCTCTCAATTTTCAAACAGATGAGCCTACCATGATTTTTTTTAGCTTCGAATTTATTTAGACGACGTTCGACGGCTTCTGTGATTAGGTGTACTTTAAAAAATACTTGAAACTATATTACAAAAAGTCTTTACCATAATTAAACTTGGGGTAGGTTTGCTTTCATCTCAACCAATAAAAAAAGGAAAGTAAACGCACAACTGGACATTCGAAGCAATAATTGGCGAGTTGCATATGGCTACTTGAGCTCTGCCTTGTTGTTCGTTTCCCGGGATACTACTTATTTGGAAAATTGAAACGTCAATTTTATTTGTCACTAACGGCAAGCTTCTGTATTTAAAAGTGTTACAACAGAACAAAAAGTGTTTATTGTGCAGTGCTATGGTTTGGGTGAAGAACATTCTTATCAGGGAGTGATAATAAAATTCCTTGAACGCTGGCCAAATTATTCGGTTTACGCTACTGATGTAAAAAAAGTTGTTACAAAATGTATGCGTACCGGGAGGGTTTTAAATGTGAAGAAGACAAAATCCGACCTAAATGAAGAAGACAATGCTGCAGCTGCATTAGCTACTGTTAGGCGTTTTCCGAAATTATCATTAAGAAGAAGGGCATTAGAAATTGGCAATATTAGCAAATCGCATTTGCAACAAATTTATCGTACCAACAAGGTGAAACTTTTCAAAGCAAAACTTATACACATTTTGGAAGAAAATGACGAGTCAAAGCGATAAAATTTTTGTTTATGGTATGGCGAGTAATATCTACAAAATCACAATTTTGGCAGAAGTATTATTTTTTCGGACGAATCCACTTTCACCACTAATGGAGTGGTAAATTCCCAAAATGCACGGCATTGGTCTATGGAGAATCCAAATTATAGAGTTAATTGCAGAAGACAATGCCATAAAAAAGTAAATGTGTGGTGTGCTGTTTCTTACACTGGGATAATTGGGCCATATTTTTTTGAGCGGAATATGAACCAGTACAGTTATCTGGAAATGCTGGAAAATATTCTTCAAGGCCATTGCATAACATGTCACTAGAAGATAGACAAACAGCATACTTTCAGCATGACGGCCACCCAGCACATGCAACAGGAATCGTTCGAGAATGGTTAGATCGCGAATTTCCTGGGCGGTGGATTGGTCGATATGGCCTCACAGAAGTTCCGATCTTACCTTAATGTAATTTTATTTATGGGGCTATCACAAACAGAAAGTCTACGCGGCTCCATTAAACAACGATCTTATTTTGTTGAAACTGAGGTTAAGAGGTTGACGGTATTCTAATTCAACATATTCAAAATACCTACAAAGCATTTACTAAACGGGCTGTGTTATGTGTATCGGTTGGTGGCAGCACATTTGAATAATTTCTTTATCTTTCGTTGTTCGTTTTGATTTTTGTTAACAATAAGCGTTTTGTATTTTACTAATAAATTATTATTTAACATTGCATGGTTACTTACTTTGCGCACATGCGTTCAGAAAACTACAGGTAAAAAGCTCCATGTTGATAGGGAAAAAATGTTAATAACTTTTTGCGGTATCTTTATAAACAGAGGCAGTTTACTTCTAACATATTTAGTTAAATCAGTTCTAAACCACCCTGTATATTAATTGATTTTGTTCATTTCCTCAACATCTTAGTTTAAGACAAAGCAGGAGCGGTTCCAAGAATATCATAATCTAATTCAAAAATTTTTTGTCACTTATACCTTACCCACTCTCAATCCGTGGACACACACTATATATATATATATATATATATATATATATATATATATATATATATATATATATATATATATATAACTTTTGAACTGACCTTGGATTTGGGTTATAGGTGTCCTAATTCGCGCTCATTTGAAGAAAATTTTCAAAAATCTCACCATCGATACCTCTCTATTAGTGAATTTTCTTAATGAGAATTCACTAAAAGTGCACCATATCTTATACTTTACCTGCTATGCTAATAAATTCTTATTTCCCTACTTGTATAAACATCTTAATATCTCCGCAAAGTACAACTTAGGAAGGCAATATAATCTGAGCACAGCAAACAGTAACAAAAAAGCAATTTATATCGATATTAATTTAAATGTCACTAAATTGTGCTCGGTAGGCTGTCTTTTGTTAGGGCCTGCTTTATGTGCAATAACTAACACACTAGACGACTCATCAACAACTTTATAACTTCGTTGACAATTATTGTTATCATTACCCGGCATCAAAACTGAATCTCCTATAACCAAAATCGTTCGCATTGAAAAATAAAACAAATCTTACCGAATGCAATGAGTCTTACTTCCCTTGATTTATAGGGCCATTTCAAGTATGCTTCTATAGATTGTTTTATGAAGGGTACGTCTAGAAAATACGGAATAAAACGGGGGCGAAAAGATATTAAGTTTCTTTATTTCAACATGCACCCTTCTCTATTTATATCTTTGGAGGATTGCCAAGGACTTTTTTGTTTCTTTTTCCATAAAGTATTTCATTATTGTCATAGTTGAGTTTCTTTCTTGAGCAATAAAAGCTTTATTTAATCATAGAAACTGGAACCACAACGGGTTGTCGTATATATACACAGATGAGCGTTTGGTGTGGGTACCCTCATCCCGCAATGTTAACTACTAAAAGCTCAGTCCACGCGCTCTCTGCTTAAAAAATCTAAATTAGTACCGCATTAACGGCTCTGTTGTGTCTAATCGTTATCTTTTCTAAATGTGGTGTTGTTACAACGCGTAGATACCTACTTTCAATTTAGTTAGAAAACAAACAAAAAATTCTGATTAAAAGCAATTAAAACGCTGATATTACTATACAAAGCTGGATATAGAAGTAGAGGCTACTTCACTGGCTTCACAATTTTTGTTTTCTTATCTATAATCGGTTACGCCGCTTTATAGCATCATCAGCCAGGATACAATTAGATTTATTTATTGGCATTCATTACAAGCAAAGGGTGTGCCAATTAAAACTTCCCACCTCTAAAATGTCGGAATTAAAAAAAAAAAAGAAAACGAAACATGTCGACTTTGTTTTTAAGGGGGACACATGATGGCATAAGTCTTGGTGTCTTGGAACCTACCCTTTAGGCAGAGGCGTAAAGCACCCTTAATTTTTAAATGACACCCTATGTTGAGTGACACCTCGTTTTAAAGCTTTCTCAATTCTACTCACGGCAGCATACGACTTTTATAATTTTGGGTTGGATATGACAATAAAATCATCAATTAAAGGATAAGACAAAATATTAATGAATGAAGGAATTTTATTCAATTAAATGTTCAAATTGTCTTCCCTCCACTACCATACAATAATAAAATTTTTGCTTCACTTCAGAACGAACATTTCTAAGCATTTTGGGCGTTATCTGACGACATTCTTCAATAATTCGCCGAGGAAGCTCATCAAGTGAGTTTGGTCGTGTTGTATACATTTTTGATTTCAAGTGTCTCATAGAAACAAAGTGTCAGGGTTTTAAATCTGACGATCTGGGAGGCCACTCAATTGAACTTCTGCGTCTTATCCAGCAATGAGTAAAGTTCTTATTAAGAAAATCATGCACAACTGCGGCATAATGTAGTGCAGCACCACCCTGCTGAAACCATACATCTTCTTCTGCCAAAACGTTGGTATCTTTCCAATACTTTCACAAACGTCGGGTAGATCCAGATACATGTTTCTATTAGGATTTCCCGGTAGGGGAAAAGACATATTGGTCTCCCAGTATGTCCCTCCAAACATTCAATTTTCTCGGATGCTGCTCACGACAAATTCTTGGATGTTCATCACTCCAGTAGCGGAAATTATGAGGGTTGACTTGGCCATCCAATTCGAAAATACATTAATCGGAAAAACAGATTGAGTACAAAAATCTTGAACTCTTTTTTGCACTATCACTCATTTCTTAACAGAACAGCAGGCCGCGACGAGGATCGTCTTCATTAAGTTCCTGTGCAGAATTAATTTTGTGCGATACTTATTACTTTTTAAGAATCTGGTAGCAACTAGCTACAGAAATTTCTGAAGTACTTGCAATTTTCCTGAAACTCAAATTTGATTTCATTGCGAGGTGACCCAGGGCAGCAACCTGATTATCCTCATTACGTACGACCTGTTCACGTTGATGCTTTCTGTTTTCAACCGATCTAATTTCCCAAAATGTATGCATTTAATCCAGGACGTGTTTTTCTCAGAATGACGATAATTAAAAATAGCAGCTGCAGGTTGTGCACAGTTGTCATTTTTGTAGCACAAACGAACTGTTTACACTTTTTCAGCAAACCATTTTCACGAATTCAAATTCATTCAACTTTGTCATGATTTTACAGGATGTTTACTAGTCGTTTAAAGTAAACCAAGTAAGAAAATTGAATTAATAACGAGTATTAAGAAATAAATGAAAAATCATAAGAGAAAATATTTTAATCGACGCAGTGTTAAAAAACGTCGTCAGATAACGCGCGAAATGCTTCAAATTGTTCGTTTGGAAGTCCAGCAAGTATTTTATAATTCTATAGAAGTGGAGAGAGAACAATTTTACTATTTAGTTAAATAACATTCTTTCACTCATTGATATTTATTCTTATTCTTTAATTGATGATTTTATTGCCATGTCCAAACCAGCATTAAAAAAGTCGTATATTGTCGTGAGCAGAATTGAGAAAGCTTTAAAATGAGGCGTCACTCAACATAAGGTGCCACTTAAAATTTAAGGGTACTTTACGCCCCTGCCTAAAAGGTAGTTCTTGAACACCAAAACTTACGCCATCGTGTATCTGCCTTGAAAACCAAGTCGAGTGTGTCTCGGCTTTTTTTTCTTTTCTTTTTTCATTCCAATATTTTTCAGGTGTGAAGTTTTAATTTTAGTACCCTATATAAATAATACCTGATTGCTGTGTTATAATAAAAAATTCTTTAAAAATAAATAAACTAAGAATTACAGATGATGTCCGTAAAAATATCTATGTGATATGTGTCAATATGTAACATGAAAATGGAATCAACTTATAAAAGCAATAACGATAATAATTATTATATTAATAAAATAACTAAACAATAACATCAATAAAGCATGTTCTATATATAGAAAATATCGACATACATCAACCCATTATATTATTACAACTATTTTTAATATAGCTAGAAATATTTTGGCTGACATATTTAATTAGAAAGGAAAGTTCTTAAGAAAGGTGAACTTCCTAAATCAGTTTGCTCATTTAAAATAAGTTAGTTATTGTCATGTATGTGCTTTTTACTTACTTCTGCTTAACTAAAGTTAAGTTTCGGCCTGTCGCTATACAAATGATGTGGCTCTATGCATTACGATATGTACAAGCTAATTTATAAATTCTAGCTTTTGTCAAGAAACATAATGTTTCTTTCGGATTTGCGCCCCCTCTGAAGGGCGGAACGTGCAGAAATTCAACATGCTCAAATACCACAACTTTGGTTTATGTTAATGGTACAGTATGTACTGAAAAAATGAAAGGAGAACCCTGGGATCGAACCCAGTACCCTTCGGTTCAGAGGCACACGTTCTTACCGCTGAACCACCCGAGGGTCTCCCCATAGACATTAAAAATGCACGATGTATCATTCAACGATAGGTTGACAGGCTGCTCCTGTTAGAAAGGGTGACATGAATCATTCCATATAGTTACCTCTGTGTAAGTAGGTTTGTTACTTTCCAGTTTAAACTGCAGATGCAATGTTCCAAAGTTTAGTGGTATCGATTACCGTAATCCAACTTTTTCCGGAATTAAATAATAATAATAATAATAATAATATAGATTTATTTTTCAAAATACAGTTCAATAACAATAACATACATAGATCTACTGAACATAATAAATCTTGGAAAGATCCACAAAAGTCAGAGACTTGTGCGTGGATAAATCTAAGCCAAGCAAAGAATACAAAACCAAGTAATGAACACAAGAACACACACAAACACCCACAGGCGCAAAAAACCAAAACACCCACCAGCACAATCACACAAACACATTCTCTCGCACATTTTCACATGTACAATGTACACTCTCACAAATGTATATAATAATAAAAAATAAAAAGTGTGCATATTTAAAAGTGATTACTGTGCGGTACAACATCGCAAAAGATATCATACGACCTGTTCAACACCTATCTGTGTACTAAACCATGAATGATGTGTCTAGATTTTGAGAACCATGCTTTCACCATCCTCACATAAGAACATAAAGTTGGTGCAGTTCTGATACTGACTGGAAGAGTATTATAAATTCTCGGTGCAATATAAGTATAACTACGCTGGCCCACAGTCTTAATTGCTCTGTTCGTTTGAGCGGCCGCTGCTGCGTTTAGCCTAGTTATGTACGAATGCTCTATTCTAGAGACGCGATCATATTTTCTTACGTACGTCAACACAGCCAATGAAAAAAGTTGCCTAATATCATTAGCTCCTGCTTCAGCGTACAACGATTCAGACGGGTAAGTGTAGCACTTATTATAAATTAGTTTCAGGAACCAACGTTGAATTATATCCAACCTTTTTATGTGACAACTCAACGCAGCACCCCAAACAACAATCCCGTATGTAAGAAGGGGTTCAACCAATGCCGAATAGACCATTCTAAGACACCCCGTTGTCAGAAAGGTTTTTAGGTATTTAAACTTATACAAAATGTTCCTCAACTTTTTAACAACCATACCAACATGCTCATCCCAACGCAGATGTTGATCTATGATGATCCCCAAATACCTAACTTTTGGTGCCGCCTCAATTTGGATACATTGGTTGTTACAAACCATTTGCAGTGTATTAAATGACGGCAGGTGTGACCTATAGGAGGCAAATGCAACATACTTCGTCTTCTTTGTGTTAATAGTTAACCCACTGGCATCAAACCACCCCTTAATATTCACAAAATCTTCTTCAATTATGGTCTTTAGCCGTTGCCAAGAACAATCTTCATATAGAATTGCAGTATCATCTGCAAAACCAATGACTTTACCAGCTGTCTGCACATCAAATAAATCATTGATATACAAACTAAATAACAACGGACCCAGGACTGTACCCTGAGGAACGCCAAATTCAACCACCTCAAAATCGCTGCATCTGCCGTCAATCCTTGTGCACTGCCTTCTAGACCGCAAATAATCCCCAATCAAAAGCAGCGGAACACCCCTAAAACCGATACCCCCCAATTTTCTGAGAAGAATCCTGTGATCAACAGCGTCGAAGGCCTTTTCGACGTCTAGAAAGATGTAAATACTTTGTCTTTGCTTATCAAGGGCAGAATAAATTCCTGTAGTTAGGGTATTTAACGCATTCTGTGTTGACAGACCCTCTCTGAAGCCAAACTGCGATTCTGATAAAATGTTATGCTTCTTTAAATAGCTTGTTATTTTCTGACAAATAATTTTTTCGAAAACCTTGGCCACATTCGATAATAAGGATATCGGCCTATAATTTGGCATTTCGTCCCTGTTTCCTCCTTTAAACAATGGTTTTATTACTGTCTTCTTTAGAATGTCTGGGAAGATCCCAAGTTCTATGCATCTGTTGATCAGGATAGTCAGCGGGACTGCAACAACATATACGAGTTCCTTCAAGTTCTCCACAGTGATCGAGTCCAACCCAGGAGCTTTTTTTACCTTCATACCCATTATGCAATCAATAACTTCGGACTCACATGTAGGTGTTAGAAAAATGCTGTATGGCTTCATATCTACCTTAAGACTGGCCCCCGAAGACGGTATTTTTTGTGCCAGTGCTCTCCCAACGGATGAAAAATATTTATTGAATGCGTTGGCTATTTCCCCCGGGTTGGAGTTATTTAATGAGTTATCACCCCCTAGTTGAATGCTTCCTGCAGGATCCTTTCTCTCTTCCTTAGTTAGCCGATTTACCGCCTCCCAAAGCTTTTTAGGTGAATTGGGGTGGAGGCATATTTGTTTTTTGACAAAGTTTGCTTTTGCGCACTTGATTATTTCATTTAGCCTATTTCTATATCGCGCAAACTGCAGTCTCTTATCCTCATCACCAGGGCTCTGCATCATTGTTCGGTATAATCGATTTTTTGTGTTTATCGACTTAATTATACCCTCTGTTATCCATGATTTCCTGGGTCTATTCTTGTTCTTTATTTTAACCCTAACAGTACACCTTCCCAGCACTGACTTAAGATACTCCACAAAGTTTTCCGCAGCAATGTTCAAACTTTCAGAGCCACAAATGTTATCCCAATCTGTACGCTCTAGTTCCCTGCGTGCCCTATCATAATTTATGTAACATTTTACCCCTAACTTATTGACTTTAATTTCCCTCTCAGAGTTCACTGGGAGATCCAATAGTACAGAAAAATGGTCAGTGATAGAAGTGTGGTAGACCGCGCCCAAAAAATCGCACTGCAACTTGGAACTCACAAAGAGGTGGTCAATGCAAGAGGCAGTGTTGTTCTGTACTCTCGTGTGTGTGTCTACGGCATTAACAAACCCGTGCTCAGCAAGTATATTAAGGTATTCCTGACTGCTGGACTCGTTTTCAGAGAGGATATCAATATTTAAGTCTCCAACCATGATGTGATGGTCTTTACTAACCCTTCGACTTTCAGCCAGATAAATCTCTAAACCTTGATTAAAGGAGGCTAAACACATGGCTGGCGATCTATAGATAGCAGTAATAGTAACGTGTCCACTACCCATTTGAAGTGATATTTCAACAGCTCGACACTCTGCTAAAGAAATTATATTATGCGAATATTTAATTGTACTTTTTATGTATACCAAGACACCATCACACCTATTGTACACCCCTCCGCTATATAGAATGTCATATCCCTCCATCTTGAAGATGCTTGCACAATCGACCTGCCAAGTCTCAGTCAGAACGATCACATCAAAACTAACAGACATTTGAGACAACACTACCTGCAATTCCTCAACATTTTTACAAATGCTTCTTATGTTATTATGGAACAATTTTAAGCTGTTTGCTCTAAAGAAATATTTGCATTGAACATGGTCGTAAAACAGCCTAGTATTGCAAACCGGAAGCTGAAAATCGCGAATATACTGGTCCATTTCCAAATAAATATACACACGTACAAATGAAAACTGTAAATCCTAAAAACAAGCGAATTAAACGCAGATTAAAAACTTTGCATAAATAAAATATAAAACGAAAAACTCAAAGGAGTACATACACATATGCAAACATATACACACATACATGTACTTACACATATACAAAATATGTATGATTTTAGCACAATTCAGTCTATTTATTTCTAGCCTTATTTCTCAGGTTGCGATCCTCGCCACTGCTCGATGGGATCCTTTTCTGCCTGGTCAATTTTTCTGCGTCTATCCTGGGCTGCGTGTCGTATTTGACCCCCCTGTTGACAGGGGTCACAGATGTTCCCACTTTGTGTTGACCTGCATCCGTCTTCTTGGACCATATAATGGCTTCTACTTGACTTTCTTCTACACTCTTATCTTCTACTGTTAATCCCAAGTCTTCAAGTAGGGTTGGTCTAATCGGTGTATTCGGTTCACTACTTGCTCTTATCGCAATTTCATCCTTACCTATTGTTACGGAGTCTAGGTCAGTTTCACAATCTCCACCTTCAAGTTGTTTGGCCGTGTGGGCGCAGCCTCCAATCCAGAGCTTGTTTCCCCTTATATAGGCCTGTTGATTTTTATTACGGGCGTCTTTTAGGCTATTGTAAAGAATTTTGCGCTCTCTCCGGTCTTCCGGACACAAATCATGTGCTATGCCAATGCTTGTCCCTTTCAATTTTTTTAAGCTTGAAAAAATTTCCTGTTTTTTCATATACGAGATCAATTCCACCACAATTATGTCCCTATTTTTGAGCCTGTAAATGTTATCTATGTGTCCCTCTTTTACCTCTATTTCCAACAGTTGTTGTAATCTTTCAGTAACAGTTGCAACCAAAGGTTGATTTTCTGACACGTTAAGACCAAAAATAACAAAGTTATTTTTACGTAGTTTTCTCTCAAGTGAAGTTACTCGATTTCTTAATTCAGTGTAGGAAGTATTCTGTTTATCTACAACACTCTTTAATGTAGCAATTTCACTCCTCAGTTCATTGGTTTTAGCATTGATTAAAGCAGACAGTTTTCGATACAATTCTTCATTTGATAAGCTTTTTTCTGTTGATGATAATTGACTTGGGTTCATTTCTCATATACTTTATAATTTTTATTATCCGTAGGATTTTTCTTTAATGTTCTTTTTCTATTTTATAGAGAACAATTTATGTATAGAAGGTATCAGATCACACTCACCCTAATCAATCGTGTCTGTAAGGTTTATATATGTTATTTTCTGTTGTGCGGAGACCATAGTAATTTCGACTTTTTGATGGACACGAATCAACACACATCTACTTTCAATAACGTTCACTATAAATGTCAAATACAAGATAATTTGGAAAATACCGCGAACTATAGTTCCTTGTTTAAAAAAAAGTAAATTGCTGTAAGATATAAAATTAAATAGAATAAACAAAGATGGATATATTAAATAGTGCTGCAGATTGAATCATAACTTCCACATAGCTATGATAATCTACTCTCATGAAATGAATTTAGGTTCCATGACTTGGCAAGAAAAAGTATTCGTTTTCCTGAACCCATAAATTTCTGAAACGTTATATTACTCGAGTTTTAACATTTTCACCTAATCACCCCTCATTTAGCCGCTACCCCCTGAAGCGATCTTAACCAAAAAGAATTAGAAGCGTTCCTTTGTCGGGTGCTAACCGGATACCCGATATTTGAAGATGATATATCAATTCGCCCACTAACAGACGTACAGACAAAAAATTTGTTCCAAAATCAAGTTTTCTATACGTTTTAAGACTTTTTACCCCATTTTAGCAAAAAAAATATCGAAATTTCTGTCACAGATATTCCAACCCCACACATTCAACCCCTAATTTAATTTCAGCACAGAATACCAGATGTTTAATGAAAATAAAAGTTTTCAAGTAACAAACCCTATTATTTTAGTGAAGACGATATCTTAATTCGTTCTAAACTCCTAAAGTTATCGTGGCTAAAAACAGACAAACAGACCTACAGACCGATAGAACGACAGACCGACAGACCGACAGACCAAGAGACCGAGAGACCGAGAGACCGACAGACTGACAGAGCGATAGGCCGTCAGACCGACAGACCGACAGCCCGACAGACCGACAGCCCGACAGCCCGGCAGACCGACAGACCGAGAAACCGAGGGACCGAGAGACCGAGAGTCCGACAGACCGACAGGCTGAAAGACACACAAAAAATCGTTTCCAAATTATGCTTTCTATATGTTGACACTTTTTAGAACGTTTTGACGTAACAATTTTTGTGAAAACATGCCATTATTTACTTAAAAAAGGAAACGTAAGTTCAATGGAAAAAATTATTGAACCAAGAAAAGCAAACAAAACTTAACTAAAACGCTCAAATTGTATTCCACCTACCATTTGTCGTTGACCGATATGAGTGTAAACACTGCGCTCCAAATGGCAGGAAACACTTTGTACACTGCGCTCCAAATGGCAGGAATAATTTTTTCCACTTCGGGGTGAATTCTTTGCTGTAGCTGCTCTAAATTATTTGGTTTGTTGAAATAAACTTTCGATTTCAAATAACCGCACAGAAGAAAATCAAAGGGAGTCAAGTCTGGGGAACGCGGTGACCACTCATTTGCTCCTTGGCACCCTATTCATTTTCAGGAAATGTGGCATCTAGATATTGACGGATGTTTACGCCAAAGTAAAGAGGCGGCCTGCCCCGTCTTGCTGAAGCCAATTTTTTTGATGGGGCACATCTGCCTCGTGATTATTTGCAAAAACTACTGCCCGATCTGGCACCAAATCTAATCGCAGGAAATTTAGGTATGGTGCTGCTGTAAGATTTTCTTGAAAAAAGTAAGGCCCTATGAAACGCCGTTCGATTTTCCTCATCCAAAGATTCGCTTTGCCATCACGTTGATTATGGGAGTCCAATGAGGATTTTCCCGTGGCCAATACCTTGAGTTGTGACGATTTACTGACCCATTCAGGCAATATTTGGCTTCATTAGAAAAGATAATGTTATTAAGGAAATTGGGATCTTTATCGCAGCGTCACATTAATTGTTCACAAAACTGTAAACGGCGGTCTAAATCGTCATCGTTTAACTTGCGTATCAATTGCACCTTGTAAGGATGATACTTCTTATCTTCTTTGAATAATTTTACCACTAAAGATTGGTCCACGTTGTTATTTAGCGGTAGTTGCCTTGTGAAATGGTAAAGATTTTCTCCCAATATCCAACCTGACTTCTTTACTTACTCGAGGTTGACCTTGTCGAGGCAAATTTTTATGAATCCCGTTTCTGAGAATCGGGCAGCCAATTTACTTTATTATTATGTTGTTGGTTAAATAACTCACATGCTTCCTGATGACTTCTAAGCCTGTCGCCATATCCAGTCATTAATATCTCTATTCTATCACTTTCGGTTAAATCTTAATTCGAATTAGAATTCATTACTTTTAGCACATTGACACTTTCGCCACTAATACTAATAATTAATTTAAAGGGCAGGTAATAATTGAAATTAATGTACGATTTAATATTACTGTCAATATTCATTGAATTCCAAATCCATACTACGATAAAATTCCGTTAACTAAATACTTATAACAGCAAATAATCATTAAATTATCAAAACGAGTGTTGTTAAAAAGTGATTTTGACTTTACTTTTTGTTCCACCTGTACAATATTTACATGAAAACGTAACAAAAATCACAAAATCAGGTATTCATTTCTTTATAAAAGCGAAGGAATACCTCCTCATTCTAAAAAAAACGCGTCCTAAATAAAAAGGGCCAGAAATATTTCTTATTCCGTATTAAATTTACGTTTCCATTTTTTAAACTAAACAATGCAATTTTTCAACAACAAAAGCAAATGTTATGTCAGGTACCAATTTATTTTCATCATCATTTAAGTGGTAAGCAGGTGTATGGAAAAAACAGCAAAAAATATGGTTGTTATTTAAACAACCTTACGATGACGTCACCATTCAGAAATAGATGACGTTATAAATGTGATTTTAACGTCATAAGTTGGCAATTGAAAAGATAAAATTAACCCCTGTAAGCGTTTTTCTTGAAAAAATTCAAAAACGCATTTATAAGTTGTGTTCCAAACTTTAACCTCACACTGTACGTTATTTTTGATTAGTATGACATTTACAACAGTGACGCATTTAATGTGTAAAGAGACAAAACCGTACATCACAAAGGTACATACCATACTGGAATCACCGTAGCTAATATACTTCAACGAATTTCATGTCACATAAACTTTTATCCTGCACATTCCTCACATTGCTTATCAAGAAATCTCAGCCCTTCGTTTCGACTTTCAACTTCACCTCTTTACACCGTCACATATACACAATAAAAATTAAAACATGTCTTTTCTTTTAGCTTATCGCGTCAGCTCGTTGATACAGAAGAATAAGTTCTTCGGTGTCACTGTGCCTGTGATGTATTCAGACAACAGCTGAGCCTTCATAAAATAATATAACCCTACACAGAAATCGTGTCTAAACGCAGCTGGCTATGGAATTTCGTATAGATGTGATAATTAGTTGAGTAAGCCGGTCGCCCCTTTCGGCAAATGGTTTGTGTTTTCTTATATTACACATGCGACACTATGTATATAGATGACCGTTTACCTTGTGAAAGGTCAAAGCTAACACGACGTGAAAAAATTAAGCATGAGATTCTGCCCACGTTCTTTAAAGGCAAGGTTTTTAAAACCTGAAACTTCAGGTACTCGTAGTTTCAAAATATTAAATATAATTTGATTTCAAATAAATTTCAGTTTTGTAGTTGTTTATAATGTTATCATTAGTATTAGATTTTAGATTGGTTAATAGTTAATATTTGATTTCATTGCCATACTTACTGAAAGTTTATATTTTAGAATCCCCTTCCAAATTGAAGCTAAAATGTAGTGACTTTCAAAAAAATCTGATCACCCAGCAAAAGTTGATCAATTTTAATAAAATTTACCAACACAAAAAATGTGTTTAATCAAACTTAAAAAAATATCACATTGAATTAAATATTAAAAAATAACAAAGCTATTTAATAGTGAGTTGGCCCGCCGCGGTTTTTTATGCATTCAATAATTCTTGGTTGCTTGAAATTAAATAATGTATGGTCTTCTGAGGAATGTCATCTCAGGCTTCTTGATTTCGGCGACGAAGGTCAACTAGGTTGTTTGGTGGTTGGGGTATATCACTCAGTCGATTGCCAATCATATCCCACACATGCTCGAATGGTGACTTCTCTGTGAAGCGAGAAGGCCATGGAAACATAGTCACAAATTTCTATCAATAAAAACTGGAGGTGACCTGCTACCCATACCATCACCCCCCGTGTGGGTCGTATGCCATTCCAGAGCAACTTCTAAATTTATGCGTTCTCCACGTCTTACTTTTCTGCTACCATTGTGGACTCAAAAACAGAATCGGGACTCGTCAGAGAACACAACACGATTCTATTTATGTCGATCTGTCAGTGGGAGCCATAATCTATACGAACGAAGCCCAAAAGCGCATATTCTGCGATGTATCGGTGCCATAGAGACTCTTTGTCGTTAAACTCCCAACTAAGCATTTCCAACAGACAGTGTTGTGGAAATTCCTTCTTGTAAAGCCGCAATCTTCAAATGACGACATTGCCGTGCAGAAGTTGCTCGAGGTCGTACGGATCCATAACGACAGTTATAGATTCCTTCTTCAGGCCACCTGGACCAACACTGAAATACTGTAACACTGCGTCCTATCATAAATTTGTCTAATTGAAAAACCGCATACCAACAATGCACCCCGTTTCGAATTCACTTAAATAATTGTAATTGTTCTGTAAACGACGCCTAGGCATAATAACCTGATGACTTAATAAACTGACCAAAAATCGTTACGAAATATTGCTTCAAACTGAAAAAATCGCAAATTAAAAGAGATAATTTTGTTATACAAAAATTTAAAAAGTGTACAACTTATAAACATTTTTGTCCATCATTTCGAAAATTTCGTTGCAATTGGTCGATTCTTACTAAATTTTTTTGAAAGTCAGTACAAAAACGAGCCTACAGCAAAGATTCCCCATATGTACCGCTATATTTCCCAATGTAATTATAGAAGATACAATAAATGCATATACCTGCACATATACAGTTACACAGTAATTTTATACAAACATTTACACATATTAATAGTAAACGTATTACTTTGTTGTGTTGTTTTTTAGCTTTTTGCCTACATATTGTTTTTTCTATACCAGGTGACCAACTAAGAATGGCTGTGGGCCGTATCTCTGGAATGCATCATCGTGAAGCTTGGGGAAAAATTATCACAAGAAGAGCCGTTCTGAAAAATTGTTGCAAAAGAGATTCGAGCTTCTAAAATGACCGCCAGGGGGAGTGGTGCTAGGGAGACGTCAAACAGTTTGTTCTTGAAATCTCGATGGCTCTGGTAAGCCTACGTGGAATTCAATAAGTCTCATCTCACTAGAAAGGGTTTTCTTTGTCCTATCGACGCTGATTTGAATTATTTAAATATTGTTGTTAACGTTGCAGCTAGAGAGGTAATAAATTTCCCGTGATATTTATTTTCACACGATAAATTAGAGAATTAAATGCTTTGGATGCAAGCGAAAACAGTAACTCGATACATTTTGCCTAGCGGTAGATAAGCAAGCAAATTTAACATTATGGAATATAATATCTTTGAAACTACATTTTGTAGTGACAGTTGAAAAGAAAAAGTAGATCATGGGTATAAAACAATGCAGTCATTTGTCAAATTTATTCAATTTCTCATTATGGCTTTTGTGCATTTTAGTGAATTTTCTTAAAAAAAATTGACTACGGGGGAGATCTGTGTTTATATATATATATATATATATATATATATATATATATATATATATATATATATATATATATATATATATATATATATATATATCGTACCGATAACTCAAAAAAAAATTATGGACCGATTTTGATAAAATATATATCCGTCATTGACTTTCATTTCACTAAAATGTTTCCAGAAAATCCGTTTCAAATAGACCCTTTCTCTGATACTTTAGCAGTAGTTTTAGTTGAGTATAAAGTGTATGGTTTAATCCTCTATAATTTTTAGAAAATTCTCGTCTGGAGGAGACCTCGACTTTTGAATTTTAAAAAGATTTTTTCAATGGAGCACCAATTAGGTCCCCTAGAACCCATATTCTGGGTTAGTTTCAGTTTTTATCTGTTTACATATATACAGGCTGACGCATTTCAACGGTAAAGCTCAATATTACTGTTATTCTATAAGATACAAGAAACAATTGCATGCGTTAATTATAAGGTGTTTTGAACTACATCTTAAAATATTATTTTTACAATCACAGGGTGGAGCATAAGTCGTTGGTCATACACACTTTCTTTTTTTTTTATCGAAAACGCCTTATATTATTGCATTTTCCATCGAAATATAATGCATGTTTTAAAGAATGGAAATTCGGGAAGCAGCAAGTGCGTTATAGTATTTTTATTAAATGCTTCAAATTTGAATACCTGCAATTTGAGCGGCATCTTATAAAAAAGATTTCGACATTCACAGGCGGCCCATAAGTCGTTGGCGATACAACTGTTCCCTTTTTAATTCGAACACCCCTTATATTATTACATTTTTGGATTTTCCATCGAAATGTAATAATGCATATTTATTTTCGAGTTATTTCAATTCGTTTGGAAGTTTTCAGATTTTTGGCACAAATAAAAAATTGTGATACGGCGTCCTTACTCGGAGTCTAATACAAATGACGCATTTAGAGAGGTTTTCGTTTATATTTCATCAAAAAATTGAGATGGCATACACCGGGCGCTATCAAATAGTGACTTAATTAAAAAATAATCAAACTCTCGTAACTCTATTGTTTTAAATATAATAGTCTGTATTTTGTGTTTCAGAAGTGAAGGCAATAATAATAAATGTTTAATAAGTTATTTAAAAAAATGTTTACGGATTTTCGTAAAAAAATTGTTTGTAAAGTTTTATGCAAAATCTTTTTGGGAGTTTTGTCAAAAAGCTTATTTGATAAAATGTGGTTCATTGTTTCTACTATATAGGTTATACTGGTAACCAAATTTAATGCCTGCTTTCCTTAAAAAAAAAGACATATTTGCTATTAAAAACATTTCTATGAAAATTTACTACCATAACGCACTTGCTGTGTCCAGACTTTCTATTCTGTATCCGGTTCTCTGCTTGATAACATCATCAGGCGTTCAATTTTCTTCTGTCTGGTGATACTGTCAAGCAGCGAAACCGGTTACAGCAAAGAAAACCAATATTTGTAAAGCCAGAGAAATAATCTCCACGCCTGAATTTAGTATGGAATGGTTTCACCAAGTAAGGCCAACAACAATTAGTTAATATTATTTAGTATTGCCAACTCAAAAAGAATGAATCTAGTTGATCGACATTAGCACGCTTTTGCGTCAGGGCTCTTTTTATATAAAGCCTTATATCTAACAATCTAAAAATACTTGATAGTGGTTAAATCCTCTAAATAGTTAATCTAAACATAAACTAAGAAATAAACTGCTTCTTTACAGCTGTGGCGTTCTATAAATTGCAGATACCATTTACCTTGTATAAATGTTTACAAATTAGCATAATAATGTAAATAGCTTTAAATTAACATCTGTGACTGAAATTGCGTTAGTTAAGCTGTCATGTCATAAACATGCGTTATTATACAAGGTAAGCAGAAAAACTCTTCTTGTTTTAATCGTTAGAATTTAAATTTAATAGTTTAATGTTATATCGCTCAACATTTAGTTGCTTTTAGTGAATTTTCTTTAAAAAAAATAACTATGGAGGAGATTCCGACTTTAGAATTTTGAAAAAATTTCTTCAAATGAGCGCGAACTAGAGCACCCAAATCCAGGGTCAGTTTCATAAATATATATATATATATATATATATATATATATATATATATATATATATATATATATATATATATATGTATGTATATGTATATGTATATGTATATGTATATGTATATGTATATGTATATGTATATGTATATGTATATGTATATGTATATGTATATGTATATGTATCACACCGATAACTCAAAAAATAAGGGGCGGATTGATTTTTGATCAAATTTGGTACGTAAGTTTTGCAAGTGGCTTGGACAAGTTCGTTAGCCAGGCAAATCGGTCCAGGTTTTTCCGAAAACTTTTGTGTTTTCTTTCGGAAAAAAATTATATCTCCGGAAATAACAAAGTAAGGGCAACCAAATTTCGTACGCTGGATTCTCTCATTAAGATTATTATACGTAAAAATTCAAATTTCCAAGTTAAAAGACAAAAGAGTTATAGGTAGGCCTCTTATTGAAAAAAGTTAAAACGTCAAAATTGATAATTATGGTAGTCGTATTAATGTGAGTGAAAAATACGACACGGAATGTCTAACAAGCTCTTAGATTTGAGTCTAAGTCGTTATTTTCCTTCATTTAGTGAAAATATGAGCAAAAAATCCATTGTAAATTAAAATTCTTTAGTAAATAATAATGACGTTAGAAAACTAACATACTAAATTATATACCTGCTAGTACACACATATGTCATGTCGATGGTGGTCCAGTGGTCTAAGCAGTTGCATTATTTTTTGAAAAAATTGCATTATTTATACTTTAGAAAATGGAAACGTAAATTTAATAAGAAATATTTCTCACGGTTTCTATTAAGAACGGGTGTTCTCTAGAATAATGAGGCTTTCCTTCACTTTTCCAAAGCAATGAAAACTTGATTTTGTTATTTTTTGATACGTTGTCATGTAGCCATTTGACAGAAGCTTCGATAGTGCTGGGGGATCCATCACTGGCTCATAGCCATTTGACAGATGGAATAAAAAGTAAAGTGAAAATCAATTTTTAACTCAATAGATGCCACATTTCAACTTTCCTGAAAGATGGATGGGGCGTCGAGGAGCAATTGAGGGGGCACCTCGTTCCCTAGACTTGTTTCCTCTGTTTATTTTTCTGTAGGGTTATTTGAAATCGAAAGTTTATTTCAACAGACCAAATAATTTAGAGGAGCTACATCAACGAACTCATGCTAAAGTGGATCAAATTATTCCTGACATTTTTCAACGCAGTGTACAAAGTGTTTACACTCGTATCAGTCAATTCCAAATGGTAGGTAAAGAACAATTTGAACATCATAAATAAATATGGTAGTTAATTTTCTTTAAAATGTTTTTACTAGTAAATATGTCTTTCCTTTTAAAGAAAACAGGCATGAAATGTGGTTACCAGCATAACATATATACTAGAAACAATGTACGATATTTCCTCGAAATAACTTTTGTTTGAAAATGTAAAAACATAATTCGAAAACAAACTCAAAATGTTCCTGAAAAAACTGGTTCCTAGCCAACAAATGAGTTAATAGCAAATTGAGCTATTGAAATTTGAAACATATAATGGAAATTCGCTACCATAACGCACTTTCTGCGTCCTGAGTTTCTTTTCTTACAAACATTATATTTTGATTGAAAACACAAAAATGTAATAATATAAGGTGTGTTCGATTAAAAACAAAAAATAAAATTTGAATCACCAACAACTTATGAGTCACCTATGATTGTAACACTAATTTTATGGGATGCACCTAAGACAGCCTATAATTAACGAATACAATGTTTTCTAGTATCTTTTATAATGTATGTATCACACGGATAACTAAAAAAATTAGGGGGCGATTGATCTTGATGAAATTTGGTACGTAAGTTTTGCAAGTGGCTTGGACAAGTTCGTTAGCCAGGAAAATCGGTCCAGGTTTTACCGAAAACTTTGGTGTTTTCTTTCGGAAAAAATTATATCTCCGGATATAACAAAGTAAAGGCACCCAAATTTTGTACGCTGGGTTCTCTCATAAAAAATATTATACGTACCAAAATTCAAATCTCTAAGTTAAAAGACAAAAGAGTTATAGGTAGGCCTCTTATTGAAAAAAGTTAAAACGTCAAAATTGATAATTATGGTAGTCGTATTAATGTGAGTGAAAAATACGACACGGAATGTCTAACAAGCTCTTAGATTTGAGTCGAAGTCGTTATTTACCTTCATTTCGTTAAAATATGAGCAAAAGATCCATTAAAATTAAAATTCTTTGGTAAATAATAAAGACGTTAGAAAACTAACATACTAACTTATATATCTGCTAGTATATACATCTGTCATGTCGATGGTGGTCCAGTGGTCTAAACGGTTGCATTATTTTTAGAAAAAATTGCATTATTTAGACTTTATAAAATGGAAACGTAAATTTAATAAGAAATATTTCTCATCGTTTTTATTTAGAACGAGTGTTCTCTAGAATAATGAGGCTTTCCTTCACTTTTCTAAAGCAATTACTGGCAACAATGGACCTATAAACTGGCCTGTGCGGTCACCGAATATCACTCATATGGACTTCTCCATATGGGGTTTTATTAAAGATAACGCTTATAAAACAACACCTCTGACTTGGACGATTTAATTTTGAAAATACGAGAGGCATGTAACAAAATTAATCCAACAATGTGTCAGTATATTCAAAGAAAAGTAATAAGAAATGCGTGTGAATTAGTAAGAAATGTTGGTTATTAATTTTAACACTCCTCTAAGATTATTTTGAATTGGCTTCCTCGTGTTCTGCTAAGTCAATTGTCTGTATTATTTAGTTATTGTTTATACCAAATTATAAATCAATAAAACATCAAATTCACTTCTTTTTAATTGTAGACCTAGTAAAACGCAAATTTAAAGTCTTCCTACACTACGAAACTAATGATACAGGATCGTATAAAGATCCCAATTCAAAAAAAAAAAAAAATGTAATGATGGATTGCTCTGTACCGAAGCGTCGAAAAACATCTATCTGTGATACATGGTTTAAATTATATTTTAACTGTCTTTCACATCGTGATCTAAAAAATTCAGGTACGGATTAAAAAAAAGGAGTTGACATCGATATTTCAAACGTCAAACGTCACTCGGAGAAAGTGATTAGCGTATGTTGTAGAGAATAAAAAGTGGACTTTTTTATCTGATTGATAGTTTTTGAAATAATATCTATTGAACATTCGAGACATTTTCACATTTTCCTTAAAATATTGCAAAGTTAAACCAATTTGGCAACGCTGTAAGCTTCATATGAAAAGGCTTAAAGAACGACAACACATATGGTACTTGGACTACCCTGTATATATATATATATATATATATATATATATATATATATATATATATATATATATATATATATATATATATACAGGGTGGCACATTGAAAACGAAACAGGCCGATTTGCGTCCAGAGAATTTTTTTTTTAGGAAACGCTGAAAGACGTCAATTTTGACATTGAGGGGGACATATTTTGACATAAAACTCAACTTTGTCATATCAACCCCTTAAGGGTGGTGATAACAACCCTTATATTTTAAATAGGGAACATGGGTCGAGTGTTACATCATTTGAAAGCTCTTTCTTTTCTGAATTCAGCACACAAATTTTTTAGGAAGTTTTATCAACTCGTTTAAAAATTATTTACAGTTGGAGTTGCAGGAAAGTATTTCATTCATTGTGATAAGACATGCACTAATTAGTCAATTTTTCGTTAAAAAAAAGCTAAAAAACAAAAACAAACGTTCAAAAATGTTCATTCAGTTAAGCAAGTGTTAAAATTGTTGACCACCAGCTTCCTTACAAAAGTACAAATTTTGTTCAAAACGAGCTCTGTCATTCTGGAGCATTTGTGGAGTTATTAGACGGCATTCTTCAACAATGCGTCGTCGTAGTTCTTCTAGAGACTCCGGTTCTGTTGCGTAAATTCTACTCTTTAAACGGTTCCATAGAAAGAAGTCTAAAGGAGTTAAATCCGGTGATCTAGGGGGCCACTCAATAGCACCTCTACGCCCAATCCATTGTCCTGGAAACTCTCTGTTCAAAAACTACCTAACACGGTGTGAAAAATATGGAGGAGCTCCATCTTGTTGAAACACTTATTGATTTTCTTGATAGCGATCATCATCTTCAACAACGTCAATTAGTAGAGGGTAAACAATATCTTCTAGTAACTCCAAATACGTTTCGTCACTCAAATTTCCATCAAGAAAAATTGGTCCGACTAAACGGTCTCCAAAAATGCCAGTCCAGACATTAAATTTCTGTGGAGTTTGAGTGTGGACTTCGTGAAAATTTCTTGGATTATTATCTGCCCAATAACAACAATTATGACGATTGACTGTAGAGTTTAATAAAAACGTACACTCTTCTGAAAAACAGATATTGAACAGAAAGTTCCCGTTATCAGCTATTTGTGCAGTCATAAGTTCACAAAACTCCAGCCGCCGATCAAAATCATCTTCATTCAGTTGTTGTACAAGATGAATTTTATACTGGTGAAATTTATGATACTTCAATATTCGCTGATAAGTTCTTCTTTTGATGTTTGAAACAGTGGCCAATTTTCTCGTGCTCAAAGTTGGGTCTGCAGAAATTTGTCCTAAAACTGCAATCTCAGTAGTCTGATTTCTAACCGGAAATTCACGTTCAGGATCCCGTTTTTTGTTGACTACTGAACCACTTTGTCGAAACTTTGCAACTATTTCCAAAATGTCTTTTCTGTTAACATGTCTGTTCGAATGTCGTTCATTAAACAAATTTGCGGTACGGTTGGCACAGTCATCGTTTTTGAAATAAAGAGTAATTATTTCAACTCTTTCTTCTACAGAATACAC
Organism: Tillus elongatus; assembly: GCA_964006375.1. Taxonomy (NCBI): domain Eukaryota; kingdom Metazoa; phylum Arthropoda; class Insecta; order Coleoptera; family Cleridae; genus Tillus; species Tillus elongatus. Next base: position 234,727,901 of record OZ023262.1, read on the forward strand.
CACTGTGAAATTAATTTTCGGTAGTACTATCAAGTATCAAACCGACCGATAAACTGAAATAATAAACCGCATTTCTCTCATTCCGATAAGAAATGTTCTGATAGTCAATTTTTTGTTTACAAACCAACAAAACATTGACTATGGGCACATTTCTTATCGGAATGAGTGAAATGCGTTTTTGCATTTTCAACTGTGAATAATTTTTAAACTAGTTAATAAAACTTCCAAAAAAATTTGTGTGCTGAATTCAGAAAAGAAAGAGCTTTCAAATGATGTAACACTCGGCCCATGTTGCCTATTTAAAATATAAGGGTTGTTATCACCACCCTGAAGGGGTTGATGTGACAAAGTTGAGTTTTATGTCAATACATGTACCCCTCAATATTAAAATTGACGTGTTTTAGCGTTTCTTAAAAAAAAAATCTCTAGACGCAAATTGGTCTGTTTCGTTTTCAATGTGCATATATATATATATATATATATATATATATATATATATATATATATATATATATATATATATATATATAATATAAACATATAAAAAATACTGACTCTGGGTATGTGTTTTAAGCGGCCTAGTTCGCACTCATTTTGAGAAATAATTTTTCACAATTCAAAAGTCGAGATTCCCTCATTGATTTTTTAAAAGAAAATTCACTAAAAGTAATGGACTCAATTAATGCTATTAAAACAATTTGTATATTTATTTATAGAAAATAAGTGAGAAATCTTCGTCACAAAAGATTTTAAAGACGCTGGTTTTCATTATTTTCATAATTAAAGCTACATATTTACTGCCATCTAATAGAGATGTCAACATATATCTAGCTTCTATAAATTAAAATTTTAGTGTGGCAATCAAAAGTTTTAAAACTCAAGAGACATAAAGATAACAAAAGGATAACTGACCAAAGACCATAAATTATTCGTAAAGAGTGCAATAATAGTAAAGTCTGCAGGTATAAGGAATTTAATCTTTCCGGTGGCGGGTCTAAGGGGTACATTTAATAATTCTAATTCTTGATGAAAATGTTATTTTGTTTAATGTATAGTAATATTTTTAATTATACGATTGTTAGGAAATAAATATGGACCCAGCAAATGCGTTATGGAGGCGAATTATCATATCTTTTTTTAAAATTAAAAAAATCAAATTTGGTAGATAGTATAACATTTACAGTAGAGACCATGTTGCACATTTTATCAAGATAACTTATTTTTTTGAAAAAGTAAAAAAGTACAACAATTTTTCGGAAAAACTGGTACGATTATCCTGACCAGCGAATCTATCCAAGCAGTTTTGTGTAGATTACCGCCAGTCATGTCGACTGTCAATAACCTAGCGATTCGAAAAGTCACGGCCCAAGAAGATGTCGTTGTGAGAGCCCAGAGTGAAAGTATTGTCGCAGTGAAGATAGTTGGAGACATTTTGGGACAAGTGGTGGGTATTATAGAACCAGAAGACAACGATCTTTTTGAGAAAGCTCTACTAGTCTGTAAAACTCTTATTCAAGCAAAAGAGCTGGCAGCTGTCAGAATAGCCAACCTTAAGAGCTTTGATCAGAAAATTTCCAAAGGGTCCGAAATCGGAACATTCTCGCCAGTAACCATCATACGGCGTTGCCACAACCAAGAAGACCCAGTCTCGTCCATCCCGGATGAACCATTTCCAGAACATCTACACGATGTCTTAGCCGAAGCTAGTGGAAATGTTTCTCCACAACAAAAGCATGCAGTGGCTAAACTGCTGTCCAAATATCGCAACGTTTCCGTATCCGACAAGAACGATTTTGGAAGAACAGACCTAGTACGCCATCGCATTGAAACTGGGACATCTGTACCAATCAAGCAACCACCGCGAAGGGTACCATTGGCAAAACAGCACGAAGTTGACACCATGCTAAGGGAGATGGAGCAGGCACGAGTTAAAGAACCATCGCAAAGCCCTTGGGCCTCTCCAGTAGTTTTGGTTAAAAAGAAAGATGGCTCCACAAGGTTTTGTGTAGATTACCGCCGGTTAAATGATGTCACTAAGAAAGACAGCTATCCACTTCCCAGAATTGATGATACACTGGGAGGTGCAAGATGGTTTTTGACATTGGACTTGAAAAGTGGCTACTGGCAAGTCAAGATTGAGCCCAAAGACAAAGAAAAGATTGCGTTTACCACTAGTAGTGGACTGTGGAAGTTCAACGTCATGCCATTTGGGTTTTGTAATGCTCCAGCCACTTTTAAGCGTCTAATAGAGACAGTTTTGAGAGGTCTACACTGGAAAACATGCCTAGTTTACCTAGATGACGTCATTATCTTAGGAAAGTCGTTCGAAGATCACATGAAGAATGTCGAACAAGTGTTTCAGAAACGAAAGGGAGCCAATCTGAAATTAAAGCCGAAGAAATGCTGCCCCTTTCAAAAAACAGTCAAGTACTTAGGCCATATTATCACCCCACATGGAGTGAAAACGGACCCAGAGAAGACAGACTGTATTATGAACTGAGACATTCCAACCAATGTACATCAGCTGCGAAGCTTTCTGAGCCTCTGCACATATTACCGTCGTTTTGTAAAGAGGTTTGCTGACATCGCGAAACCTTTGCATAAACTGACGGAAGAAAAGACGCCCTTCATTTGGACCAATGCTTGTAAAAAAGAATTCAAGACACTAAAACGGGCTCTCTGTTCATCCCCGATTCTGACATACCCCCAGCCTGGTCACAGGTTTATTGTGGACACGGACGCGGGCAATGTTGGTATTGGAGGTGTTCTTTCGCAGGAACAGGGAGGCCAAGAGAAGGTTGTAGGGTATTTCAGCAAAGCCCTGTCTAAAGCAGAAAAGAACTATTGCGTAACGAGGAAATAACTTTTAGCCATTATCAAGACGTTGGAGCATTTTCACAAATATCTATATGATCAAGAATTTCTCTTGAGAACCGACCACGCTTCCCTACGCTGGCTTCTTCAATTTAAAAATCCAGAGGGGCAGATGGCGAGGTGACTTGAACGCCTTCAAGAGTACCATTTTACCATCGAACACCGCCCTGGACGACAGCACGGTAATTCCGACGCCCTATCTAGGAGACCTTGCCCACCAAAATGCAAGCATTGCATCTCTGCCGAAAACAAAGAAGGATTAACTCTCGAAGTATGTAGGAGGACAACGGTGCAACCCGTTAACCGATGGGACCCGCAGAGATTAATGGATGACCAAAAAGAAGACCCTGATATCCAACCAATCTAGAGATGGAAGGAGACTTGCCACGAAAGACCCACTTGGTCCGAAGTTAGTGATAAAAGCGCTGCCACCAAAACTGACTGGGTGGGACTCCATTGAAATCGAAGGTAATCTTCTGGTCAGGAATTGAGAGTCAGAGGATATTGAAGCAAATAATCCTTCCGCGGCCAAGAGTTAGTGAGGTAATCGAGAAGATCCATGGCGGGGCAGGTGGAGGTCATTTAGGGGTAAAGAAAACTTTGGAAAATGTCAGAGAACGTTTTTATTGACTAATATGTAGAGATGATGTGGAAGGATAGTGCAAAACCTGCCAAGAGTGTGCATCCAGTAAGGGGCCTAAATCAAAAACCAGGGGGCGACAGAAGCAGCACAACGTAGGAGCCCATTTCGGAAGAATTGTAATCGACATAGCTGGTCCTTTCCCTAGAACAGACGCAGAAAATAGCTATATGCTTGTAGCCATGGATTATTTTAGCAAGTGGCCAGAAGTGTTTGCGGTCCCGAATCAATGATTGAGTTTTTCTGCAGATTTGGCGCACCATTAGAGCTCCATTCTGACCAAGGACGCAATTTCGAGTCGGCTGTATTTCAGAAGGTTTGTAAGCTTATGGGAATCAGGAAAACAAGAACTACAACCATGCACCCTCAATCTGGCGGAATGGTGGAAAGATTCAAAGCTACTTTGGAGTCTCACTTAAGAATATTTGTCAATGAACACCAAACGGATTGGGACCGGTACATTCCACTAATTCTCCCGGAATACCGCTCGGCTGTACATGTGAATACCGGACATACACCAGCCAGCGTAGTTTTTGGGCGAGAGTTAAGACTTACTCCTGATCTCATATTTGGAAAACCCACAGATGCTCCACGGTCAACTGATGAATACGTAAAAGATTTGGTAAGAAGAATACAAGCCATCCACTCTGCTGTCAGAATGCATATATGAGTAGAAAGCGACCGCATGAAAACCCGTTATGACGTGCGAGCTAATTCAGCTGGTTTTAAAGAAGGGGATCGTGTGTGGTTATACAATCCAGTACGACGCAAGGGACGGTCACCGAAACTAAAGAAATTATGGGAATGTCCTTATAAGGTGGTCAAAAGGGTCAATGACGTTGTCTATAGAATTCAGAGGAGCCCGAAGAGCAAGATGAAGGTGGTCCATATGCACAGACTTACTCCATTCTAAGAAATCGAATATAAGAGGGGGGCAGTGTCGCATTTGTCTATGAGAATTACGTTTATGGACTTTGTTATTCTGTGGTCAGATGTCGGCTATAAAATGTGTTTGTAAGAGCGAACACTCTGGAATTATATTTCTATAATGGAGCAGACGTGACTGGTGTAGAATAGTGTAGAAAGTCTAGAATCTCTATGGACAGTATAAATAGACGAGCGGTGCGCAGAGTAAGTTAGTTCAGTATTGACTTAGCGTGGTTAAGAAGTGATCATAGAGTATTAAGCGATGGTGTTTAAGAAGCGATCATAGAAGGCGAATAGTGGAATATAGTTCTATGGACATTTAATAATAGAGAGAAATCGTTTAGTCGATACTGGTGTTGGAAAATAGTTGCTAATAATAAATTAATAGTTTGGAAAGCTGTGTTTTGTTAGTCAACGAATCCAGAACGTAACTATATATATATATATATATATATATATATATATATATATATATATATATATATATATATATATAGACAGACTTTGAAGATCGACTTTGGAGGTCCTAGTATGCGCACATTTTAAGATCTCTATATTATCAAAAAATCTCACGTTCTAACTCCTTTTGAGAAAAATGCCCAAAACTCAATTTAATATGAAGCTATACATATTTGAAGCTATACAATTAAATTTTGCTATATCCATAGACAGTGTAAGTCTCTTTAAAAGAAACTTGTATTACAAATTTCAGTAAAGTTACAAAAGCTTTCCAGAAGGAAACTTAATTCATATTTTGAAATGTAAAGTATCTGCCAAATTATAAACGTAGCAGTTATTTTTGCTTATTAGTCTCCTAAATGATTTCGTTTTAGTCAACCTAATCAAACTAGTTTTTTCAATATCAACAATAATAAAATTATAATTTCAAAGGTGACAAAGTTATTCAGGCGTTTTAAACAAAAATAAGATCTTGTTCGAAACATATAAAGTCTGTACACTATTGTTTTTCCAAATGTTAAAATAAAAAAAATATATATTCATCGAGCGGGAATCGAACACGCAACCTTTTGCGTAGAATACAAGCACGCTACCACTGAGCTATCTAAAGATACGTTATCTAACTTTTGTTTGTTTGATATATTATATTACATTAAAAGTATACGTAACAATTAATTACAGAATTAGTAATTTTTAAACAACTAAGGATACCTACTTAGATCATGCATCAGAACAATTTTGAGTATATTTTCTCTACTCTCTGCTTTTGATGTTTAAAAATTGAATTACATTATTATTCCGCTTCTTCAAAAAAAAAAACACGTTCACAAAGATCTACATAAGAAAGGCGGCAAATACGCATTTAAAATAAATAAAGGGTCATTTTTATTTGGTACTCACAGTGATTTATATGCAATAGGGCTGACAGTTAACTAAGCTCTCATGTATTCCTTTCCTGTAACATCTAAATTCTATTTCGCTATAAATTTCTACATTGTTACACTTTGCATTCTCAAACTACCCTTCTAATAACAGCAATAAAATAAATCTATGTAAATATTTTAAATCAGCAACACAGAATGAAGTGAGCGTGGTCTAATTTTTATTTCGGATGACGTATGAACCATTGAATGGTATATTTATAGTGATTTATAATGAAATGCGTTCACGATCAAGATGCTTAATGATGTGCTAAAATATAAAATAAGACATATAGTAGAAGCATGTATATGCTTTCATCGTTTATGCTCCCATCTTGAAGGGCTGTGCTTGTTCTCGAGTATAATGTAGTTTTTGAAAGGAACCAGCTAGCGTTGCCTGAGCAGCGAGACCAGCTGTCTCATAACTTATGCGGCCCCTCCCGCGTTGCTATGGCAGAGCTAGCAGAGTCCCAATTAAATGTCAGCCTCTCTGCTTCACAAACCAAGACATTCCACTCCATAAGGCTAGAAGACGACGATGCTGGTATGGGAAGGTTTTCTGCATTCCAAATCACTCACATAAATATACATGACTTTCAAGAATATCCATAAATAATGTATGAAGTTTCCCGGTTATGAGATTTTTACCCACAGTGAAGATATAATAGAGAACCATATTTGGAATTATGTAGATGACTTCTTATTTTTTATGGCGAACACAAAATAAACGTTATGCCGAAAAGAAATAAAAGAGCATCCCTGTGTTTTTAGTATATTTAAAGGCTTTATTCAAAACTTCCGTATATTAATTAATTTCTAAACGTCAGTACGTCTGGGTTTGACATGAATGAATGAATAAGAACAAAAACTAAAGGATTTTCTTTCAGACAGTATTTTATTTTTAAGAAACTTTACGCGTTTCGGCTCTTAACGAACCATCCTCGAGGGTTAATATCTAGAATATAAAAACATGGTTGTCATAAATTATGTAATGCTAGATGTATTCCCTCCATAATTAGAACCGCAGACCGGTTTCGCTCCAATTATAGCTCGTCTGTACGGTATACTAATTACAGCGAGAACACACCTATAAATTAATACGGCTATGGTAGCCGGCTGGCGTACATCTCACAATGTTCTAGGAGGCTTCCTAGAACATTTATGAGATGTACGACAGGGTCGCCATCTCGGTGCGGAACCAGGTAGTATGTTGTCACGACCGCTCCAAATAACACGAAATGTTATAAAATAGAGACAGTGTACAAACAACGAACAATTTTGTGAATTGTCAGCCCTGCCCCAGTTCCTCCCTAATATAGGGACAATGCATATAAAGCTAGATGTATTCTCACCAGGCACACAGTCTCTATTTTATAACATTTTGTGTTATTTGGACAACATATTACCTGGTTCTGCACCGAGATGGCGACCCTGTCGTACATCTCACAATATTCTAGGAAGGTGGTTACCATAGCTGTATTACTTTATAGCTGTGTTCTCGTGTAATTAGTATACCGTACTGACGAGCTCCAATTAGAGCAAAACCAGTCTGCGGTTCTAATTATGGTGAGAATACATCTATCCTTACATACAATGTCCCTATATTAGGGTAGAAATGGGCCAGGGCCGACAATTTAAAAGTTTCTGGTTGGTAGTAGTAGTAGTATCAGTGGTGGGGAGGCCAACGCCAAGCAAGTAGGCCACAATGGGCTCTTTTTGCCAACCCCAGCAACCATGCTCTACTCCTCCTCGGTTCCGTCGCCAAACCGCCTCGACCACGAGATGAAGGCCGTAGCGGTCTTCAATTGAACGATACTTACCTAATTCCTCTGCAGAGTCCTCGATCCGAACAATTCTGCTCGAAGACTCCCAGAAGCTTCGCATTCACACAGGTAGTGGTAAGACGTTTCTTCATCCTCGCCGCATTCCTGGTAAATGGGAGCCCTCTCTACGCCTATCAATGTGAGGTGTTTCCTAAGGGCGCAGTGGCCTGTCCGCACCCCAAGGATGCGGCGAAGCATATGTCGACTCCTTCCGAGTAGCCAGACAGCTTTATCTCTGTCCGGCCCCTCCACGAAGTCCCTCGCCCGCCTGCAGACACCAACCGACACCCAGTGCCTCTCCATTGCTTCCTCGGTCCACCTGTCTAAGGCGACAGAGACTGTCTTCCTACGTATGCCTATCGCAGGCTCCGGGCCACAGAACGGCCGCCGGGAACCGAGTCTTGCGAGATTATTCGCCACTACATTCCCCGCTACGCCACAGTGTCCCGGAACCCACACCAGTTGCACCTCCTTCGTCCTGGCTAGTTGTCTGAGGGCGTCAGCGCACTCCTGACCAGTGTCGACCTGATTCTGGCCGCGGAGACTGCCCGGAGGACTGCCTGGCTATTCGAGCAGATGTACACACATTTTTCGGGACTCCTCTTCACATCCTGTCTATTGGCCACAGATAGGATAGCATACACCTCTGTTTCGAATGCCAAGGTATATGCGCCAAGAGCATAGCTCTCGCGCACCCCCATGTCCTCGATGTATATTCCTGCCCCGGGGGATTGTTGGTCCTCCAGCCGCGATCCGTCGGTGAAACAGACCAGGCTTGCGGGCTGGAATGCAACCTCATTTTCCCTACACTGATCCCTACTGGATATCCTGAGGGTGTATGGCTCAGTTAACCTAATATCGTCCTCGGCATCCCGCACCTTTATGGCGGAAATCGGAATTTCCTTTTCCACCTCCTTGGCGACTCTTGCATGCCCTATTACTGCTCCCCCTCTGCACCAGTTTCCAGAGTCCCGCATTCTAAGATGCGACGCCATAGCCTCCCTTCTGATACAGATGGGAAGCGGTGGCAGCATCAACAGGACCTCTAGCGCGGCTGAGGGTGTCGTCCTCATAGTTGCTGGTTGGTTGTACACAGTGTTTTATAACATTTTGTGTTATTTAAAGCTTTACTGACAACATACTACCTGGTTCCACACCGAGATGGCGACCCTGTCGTACATCTGACAATGTCTTAAATTATATTTCTGGTAGGTCTAGCACCTGAGCATTACACAAGCAAACAAAAGCAGCTAATAGGTACAGAAAAAGCAAAGGTTTACAAAGCTATTGTCAAAGATTAAAACTAAAAGCACAAACATGCATGCAAATTGAGTCGATGACAGTCAGAAGCCTAACATGGCACTTTTCACGATAAAACAGGACTTATTAAGTTAAGAATTAATTAACTAAAATCAAAGAGACTAACACAATACAAAAAGCTAAGCAGGCTGCACAGCTGAGCAGAACTTTCAGAAAATATTTTAATAAACAGACTTTAAAAATCAATGAAAAAACGTCTGGACGCAGCAAGTGCGTTATAGTAGAGAATTTTCATAAAAATGTTTTTAATGGCAAATATGTCTTTTTTAATGAAAGCAGACATCAAATTTTGTTACCACTATAACCTATATAGTAGAAACCATGTACCAGATTTCCTCAAAATAAGTTTATTGTGTACAGAAAAAACTATTTAAACATTTATCATTAATTAACAACATTTTACAAAAAATGTGCGTCATTTTCATGAGACTCTGCTATCTATTGGTAAAAACGCCGTATCATAATTTTTGGTATGCGCCAACAAATGTGAAAAGTAGCAAAACAATTGAAATAAATGAAAAACAAGAACACTATATTTTTTTCCTGACAAACATCCAGTACACTTCGATGGAAAATGCAAAAATGCAATAAAATACAATATTGAGCTTTACCGTATAAATACATTACGCTGTATATATATATATATATATATATATATATATATATATATATATATATATATATATATATATATATATATCTATATATATATATATATATATATATATATATATATATATATATATATATATATATATATATAACAGATAAAAACTAACTGAAACTAACACTGCCTATGGGTTCTAGTCCTATTTCGCGCGCATTTGGAGAAATCTTTTTAAAATCCAAAAGTCGCTGCCCAATCAATATGACATCTAATGGGTAAAAAATTGTGTTATACACAAGGGTAGTCATAACGCAGAAAACGTTATTATTGATTCTTATTTAGAAAATACTTAACAAAATGTTTTCAAAACTGGAGAATGTTCTGAGCATAAAAAGACCTTCAAAATGAGGTATCACTCGACCCCCATTTCTATTTAAAAAAATATTCCAAAAGCGCGCGCAGCTGTCACCTTGACATCTAAAGCTGTCATTTATATGTCAAAAAATGCAGATCTTGCTCATATATTATTATTCCAAATTCCATCACAATGTACTGGACGGTTCAGAAATTAGAGGGGGGGGGGGACTTTAGGTCCTCGCTTTATATAAATATATATGTATTAAAATAAAATTTAAAAAAATAAAATTTTATATAGCTAGTTTTAGAGCCGAAATATTTTATATGGTGGTTTTAAAATAAAATGCATTTTTAACATTTATTACAAATTTATTTTAAACAACTACATATACTATAATAACTTCACACAGAATATATACAGCTGAAATAATTCATATAGTAGTTTTACAGTAAAATGCATTTTTAACATTTCTTACATATTTATTTTAAACAACTACATATACTATAATAAATTCACACAGAATATATACAGCTGAAATAATTCATATAGTAGTTTTACAGTAAAATGCATTTTTAACATTTCTTACTTATTTATTTTAAACAACTACATATATTATAATAGATACACACAGAATATATACAGCTGCCATAATTGATCTGGTAGTTTTAAAATAAAATGCATTTTTAACATTTCTTACATATTTATTTTAAACAACTACATATATTATAATAGATACACACAGAATATATACAGCTGCCATAATTGATCTGGTAGTTTTAAAATAAAATGCATTTTTAACATTTCTTACATATTTATTTTAAACAACTACATATATTATAATAGATACACACAGAATATATACAGCTGCCATAATTGATCTGATAGTTTTAAAATAAAATGTATTTCTAAAATTTCTTGAATATATATTTTAAACAACTACATATACTATAATAAATACACACAGAATATATACAGCTGAAATAATTGATATTGTAGTTTTACAGTAAAATACATTTTCAACATTTCTTACATATTTACTTTAAACAACCACATATATTATAATAGATACACACAGAATATATATATATATATATATATATATATATATATATATATATATATATATATATATATACCTTTAGTCAAAATAGTAATTATCTAGTTATATACAACTTGATTAACTAACCAGTATAATAAAACACTAATCCTAGATCCTAGTAGACTCCATAGAGGATCCTGAGGGCAGTTGGTTCGCCAAGGCACCCAAAACTTCCATCAGAAGTTGCGGATTAGATTCCACCATTTGGAAACCTGCTGTGTTGATTACCTCCATAAAATTGCTCGTAATAAATTGTAAGGCTCTATTCCTCAACTTAATAACATTGTGAAGATCAGCACATATTAGGATTTCAGCAGCGTTTTCCGCCGAGAGGTTCCTATCCAGGGCTTCTTCACACAATGATTTTAATTTAATAAGTGCATACTTATCCGCAGCAGGTAATAGTTCGGCAGCCATTTCCACCAGATATGGTGCTTTACCTGTGTAGATGAATGTTAACATCTCACAGAGTACCTCATAGTTTATGTCCTTTATCACTATCCTGTTGTTTCTCTGTTCACACATATTGTGGGTAAACATAGCTCTAAAAACTTCACTTCGAGCAACTAGAATAGCCTTGTGAGCCTGGATCTCCAAACCATTAACCGAAAATACCACGTCAGTGAACTCTTGGTTTTCGAAGAGCTGCCCGAAGTCATTGGAGAGTTTTCGCTCAAGGAATCCATCTTCAAAATGATCTACTATTGTATTTGTTAAAAGCGTTACTTCGCAAAGTATTGAGAGGTTACCTCCAGTTAATAAACGGCTACCTTCGTTTCGAAGCACATTTCTGCCAATAAACCTCCTGAAGCCCCAGTCTTTCCCTGGGAGGAAAGTGTAGGCTTTAGGGCTGGCTGAACTTCTTGATTTCGCTCCATGTGCGTCTATCACACTAAATTTGAAGTAAGCCTTTGCGGGTTTTTGACTACAGGGCAACATGTGTAGATATACAGACACAAAATTGGAATCCTTCTGATTGCGGCCCTTGAGATAAAGTTTGAAGCACCACTTTAAATTATCATTGGTCTCAGAAGAGAATATATGTGATTCAATGGCCTCTTCAGTCTCTAAACGATGGAAGTCAAAAACTCTAATCTTTTCCAAGTAGGAAAATTTGATAACTCCTTGTTGTGTTTGTCCCATCTTGTGATTTTATAAATGTACTGTATTTCTAATTCGAGACAGCGCTAAACACTTCACACTCTTCACTTCGCAAAAATTCAACACTTTCTGCTCGGAGTTACGTTAACAAATTGTCGTTTGGCCTTCATAGTACACAGATTTTATATGATCGTAGAAGAGATAAGATATCTGCAGGTAGTTACTACTTTTAAATTAGTCATAAGGTATTCAAATTGACCTGGACAGATATTTAAGATCTTTAAGTAATTGTGAGATAATAGCATTCAGGTAGAAAATTTGAATAGAGATTACTTATACAATCCACCTCATAGATGATTAAACCATAAACCACGTACAAATACCAGCAAAAGATAAGCAAAAAATAAATATTTAAATTACACTCGCTTACCCCTTACAAAGGAATTTTGTCTTCTTAGAAAAACTACTTCAGGAATTGCGAAAATACGGTTATTCAGAAATAAAATTATCTATTATTGTAAACTTTTAAAGCGCCTAATTACCCAAACCATCACAAATATGTTGGAAGGAGCTGTAAACTACAAATACCAATAAGAGGTAAGAAATTTCCAAATGCTTAATTACATCCTAAAAGATAATGCTGTCCTCATATTCAGTTTAGTCCATTAACCATGTAGAATTTGAATTAGTGAATTTTCTTAGAAAAAAATCAGTACATGGGAGATCCCGACTTTTTGTAAATGAGCGCGAACTAGGACACCTCTCAATTTTTTCAATTTTTCTCAAAGTTTATAAATATATATTTATTATATATATATATATATATATATATATATATATATATATATATATATATATATATATATATTATTTATTTATTTATACGTGTGTGTGTGTGTGTGTGTGTATTACACCGATAACTCAAAAAATAATCGGCCGATTTTGATGAACTTTAGCAAGTACCTTCCTTTTGTAGATAGTTTGGATAAATTTGTTAGCCATGAAAACTTAACTAGGTTTTCCGGAAAAATTTTGGGTTTTCCTTCAGAAAAATGTTTATCTTAAAAAATAACAAAGCTATTAAATATCAAAGTAATCAAATTTGGTACGTAGGTTTACATTATAAATAGTAAACTATATAGCAAGATTTAGATGTCTATCTGACAAGAAAAAAAGTTATAAGCATTTTGTTGAAAAGAAATTTGGTGCCAGCTCATTTCTATGAAAATTCACTACCATAACGCATTTGCTGCGTCCAAACTTTTAGTTATTCTTGTCTTGACGCATTTTTGTATTGATACTAGTAATACATGCTCATTATATAATTCAACTTAACCTTATGTACATTAAACTTTTTTTCTTTGGCTTGAACTTGTAGGTAGCTGCATTTTTTGTCTTTATATATATTTTTCCTTATCTTTCTAATGTTTTAGTGAATTTTTATTTAAAAAAAATCACTAATAGAAAGGTATCGATGGTGAGACTTTGCAAAAAAAATTTCAAATGAGCGCAAACTAGGACCCCTAGAACCCATATCCGGGGTAAGTTTCAATTTTTATATGTTTATATATATATATATATATATATATATATATATATATATATATATATATATATATATATATAACTCAAAATTTTTCCGGAAATCTTGTCGGATTCTCCTCATTAACGAACTTGTCTAAGCCATTTACAAAAGGAAGGTACATGTCGAATTTTATTAAAATCGACTCATTATTTTTTGAGATAAAAAATTTTTTCGAATGAAAACTCAACATTTTCCCGGAAAACCTCGTCCGATTTTCCTGATTAATAAACTCGTCCAAGACATTTACAAAAGGAAAGTATATGCCAAATTTTATCAAAATCGGCTCATTATTTTTTGAGATAAAAATTTTTTTCGCATGTAAACTTAAAATTATATATATATATATATATATATATATATATATATATATATATATATATATATATACATATATATATATATATATATATATATATATATATATATATATATATATATATATATATATATATATATATAAACATATATATATATATATAAACATATAAAAATTGAAACTGACCCCGGATATGGGTTCTAGGAGCCCTAGTTCGCGCTCATTTGCAAAATTTTTTTCAAAATTCAAAAGTCGGGATCTCCCCATTAGTGAATTTTTTCTACGAACATTCACTAATTAAATCCAATAAACGCCTACCTCTGTAGTATTAGATTTTCGTCAAATTCTCCTACCATACTTGTTTTTGGGTTTTCCAAATGAACCATATTCTTATAGATTACGACCTAGTACATTAAAATAAGAAGTGTGGTTGCCGCCTTTCTGGATATTCATTTAAATAGTTTTCCCTAATAACTTTTGGTAATATATTTTTATTATCTCTCTTTTTTCTTTATTTGTAAAACTCATGATTTTCGAATAAGTGCTACAGAGACGATGTACATATATACTATAACCATCAAAGTTCGGCTAAACTGTCAACATTTAGATCGTTAAACAATTTTTTTTTTTTTTTTATTGGCGTCCGTTCCAAAGCACTCTATGCAGGAAGGATTTTTGCAAATTTTGATAACGTATTGTGGGACATATCATTGTAATCAGAAAAAAAAAATCTTTTTAAAAATCCAAAAATCCAATAGGGCGCCCATAAGAAAAATTATAGTTCTCTCTTGCATCAAGAACGCCTTGGAAAATATGATGACAGATTTAGATGCCCCATAAGAAAGCGTACCAACAATGTCATAGTTAAAAAAGTCCAGTTCTTTCGGTATTCGTTTGAAAACAAAAAAATTCTGTACGCAGCAAACAAACCAACAAAACCGAAAATAAAACACCAGAAACAAACACAAAATACACATTCACTTATAACCACATCAATAAAATAACACAAACACTCAAACAATATGACTTAAAAATGAGCTACAAAACCAATAATAAAATAATAAACAAAATAAATAAAAAACAAGAACACAACCCACATTAATTAAACGAAATATATCAAATAGAATGTAACACATGCAATAAAAAATATATAGGAATGACAAAAAAATCAATAGAAACAAGATTCAAGGAACATATAACAGCATTAGATAAAATCCACATACCTAGCTACAAATCAAACGTAGCTACACACATTTACGACAAAAAACACCAAAAACCAGACATCACCCAATTACAACTAATGAAACATGTTAAAGACCACAAAAAAATGGAAATCTGGGAACAATACTACATTCAACAAGCAAACAATAAGAAACAATTAATGCCAGAACAAATCCAAGTACAAACATTGAAACAAAACTTAATAAAGGCCATACAAATAGAGAAATTATCAAACCACAGTGATCAAGACAGGAGACCGATACACACGACACAGTCCGAGATCCTCTCTATTAGCGAATTTTTCTTCATGAAAATTCGCTAAAAACAGGAGTCTTTCTTAAAAAAATGTCTATGACGTCAGATTTGAATACATAAAATTGACCACGAATATATATATATATATATATATATATATATATATATATATATATATATATATATATATATATATATAGGTTCTAGGGGGCCTACTTTGTGCTCATTTGTTAAAAAAATTTTTACAAAATCATTAACTGCGAACAGAATTTTTTTCGGCGAAAATTTGCTGTATATATCATATCATTATTGTTTAATTGCCATACGTCGCACTGTAAAACGTGTTTTCAGACTATTTCTGATATAACTTTAGTCACTATGGAATGTGAATTAATCTACGAAGAATGCAAACACTATGAACAAACGAACAAGTGTGAGAATCTTAATTGCATGGCCGTAAAAGAGAAAAGGCCATTATTTGTTCGTCCAAGATGAATCAGCAGAAAGGGCGTTTACTGAGGGCGAAAACTGCAGTACTGATGGAACCCTCTATATATACTCGACTGTTCAAATAGGCGTGCTTGCCATCGTTTCAGTTAATTACAGTATTCATTGCAAATTGCTGAACAAGGTTTCCCCTTATATTTATGTTTTAATAGGTAAATATTAATATGTAAAACTATGTGTAAATATGATTATCACAGCAACACTTAATTAAAATAATCGACAGACGGATACTACAAGACAAGAAATGGGTTTTGGTACGAATTGTCGTAAACATTTGGTTCTCCCTAAGGATAAATTTACTTCTAACCATTTTTTATTTAAATAATTTATAGGTTTACGGCTATTTTAAACTTTCTTCAGTTGATTTTAGATATATTTTAGCGTCATTTCATGCTGCACATTTAATTAAGGAAATTTGGATTAAAAGAGATTAAATCCATTAATTATTGTTATGTTGCGCCGAGTTGGTGATACCGTTCTTTACTAACTACACGTGTGGAGACTACTTCTCCGGCCTCACAAGTGCTTGCTTTCATCTCTGCAACGAGTTTAGCCTTTTACAAAATCGTCTGGAATAGACCAGAGGTGACAGGTGTAGAATAGTTAAGAATAGTGTGGAACGTCTAGAATCTCTATAGACAAGTATAAATAGACGAGCAGTGCTCAGAATAAGTTAGTTCAGTATTGAATAAGGTGGTGTGAAAGTGATCATAGAGTATAAAGAGAGTTAACAGTAAGTGTTGGTCTATAGGAAGTGATCATAGAAGGCGATAGTGGAATATAGTTCTATGGACATTTAATAATAGAGAAGAGATATATTTTAGTTGACACTGGTGTGAAAATAAATTGGTAATAATAAATTAGTAGTTTGGAAAGCTGCGTTTTGTTAGTAAACAAATCCAGAACCCCGTAAAACATAACAACTGGTGTCAGAAGCGAGATTTTCAAGCTGCTAGCGTAAATATTTTCCAGAATATTCGTGGAACAACGTAGAAACTTCTAGAATCTCTGGAAGATGAGTGCCAGCAGTGATTGATAACTGGGTGTGTTCTTGAAACAGAATAAACTGTGTACCAGCTTTAAGTACGTCTATGCCTAAGACGCGTAGTGCAACAGCCAATATGGACGCCAGCTATTGGAATTAATTAAAAAATGAAAGAAGAGGTCAGAAGAAGAGACGAAGAAGCTAAAGAGGAGGCCATAAAAAGATATGAAGAAGCCAGAAAAAGAGATAAGAGGCTAAAGAAGAGCTGAGAAAAAGAGACGAAGAAGCGAAAGAAGAAATGAGAAAAAGAGATGAAGAAACCGAAGAAGAAATGAGAAAAAGAGATAAAGAGGTCAGAAAAAGAGACGAAGAGATAAGAGAGGAATTGAGAAAAAGGGACGAGGAAGCAAAGGAAGAAATGAGGAGAAGAGATAAAGAAACAAAGAAAATTCTGCAAGAACTAGCCAGCAGAATTGAGAATATTACTTCGTGTGTGGACGAACGTATGAAGCAGTTAAAGACGACATCTTTCAACAAGTAGAAAGGCGAGTAAGGGGTATCAGCAACGATGTACATGACAAGCCGACGAGTGTGTAGGAAGTAAAAGCGGTGGTACAGGAGAAAATGCAATCACTAGAAAAGAAGTATGATACCCTAGTCAAGGAAAACATCAGACTCGAAGATAGCCAGGTAAACATTAAGGTTACCACATTTGATGGCTCAGTCCTATGGGGTATTTATCTACGCCAGTTCGAAGCCGCTGCTACAGCAAATGGTTGGGGCGAGAGAGAGAAAGCGACCTTGTTAATAGTATCTCGCAGAGGAGATGCCCTCGACGTGCTTCAAGGAATTCCCAGGGAAGAACAGGACAGTTTTGACAGCATTCGATATTACCTAGAAATGAGATTTGGAGACCAGCATTTACAACAGCTGTACCAAACTCAGTTGAAAAGTCGCTGCCAGAAATCGGGCGAAACTCTGCAATAATTTGAAGTCGACGTTGCCAGACTAACGCGATCAGCTTATCCCACAGCTCCGGTGGAATTTTTGTACCAGCTGTCGCTGCAAATATTCATGGACGGCATCAGGGATACCGACACTCAACAGGCGCTAAGGATGACGAGACATAAAAACTTAAACGATGCTTTGGCACATTCATTAGAATTTGAAGCTGCCAAGCAAGCCTCTAAAGACAATGTGAGGGTTCGCAGTCTCCAAGTCCCAGAAGAGGAAAATAAAACAAATTTATCCGTTGTGCAGCGATTGGAGAAACTGGAAGAACAGATGAAGCACACGACTCATAAGAAGCCAAGGGAAGCTCATCGTGCAAGTGCCATACGCTGTTGGAACTGCGGCAAGGTGGGACACATAAGAATTGATGCCGGGCCCCAAGATCATCTTCAATCAACACACAGGAAAACTAAATGCAGCTAGCTTTAGGGGGCGAGAGCTGGCTACCCACCACAAGGCCCCGGAGTTGACAACTATTTCACTGGTCAACGATTCTTGCAACACGTTCATCGTAGACGGATACATCGGCGACGAGAAGGCTCAAATGGTTGTAGACACTGGCGCATCCAGAACGATTATCCGTCGTGATATAGTACCAAGATGGCGGGTAAGAGAGGCAGAAAGATTCTACAAAGTGACCGCAGCTGGTGGCGAAAATATTCGTGTGAGACTGAGTTCAAGCTATAAATTGGAGCTTGGAAAACCAAACAGCGAGTTATTGTTGCCGCCATATCAGACCCCATTATACGTGGACTAGATATTCTACAAGGTCACGGTGTCAAGATCTCGAAAACAATGTTTTAAATATCGGTGATGACTGTGAATAACCTTGCGATTCGAAAAGTCACGGCCAAAGAAGATGTCGTTGTGAGAGCCCGGAGTGAAAGTATTGTCCCAGTGAAGATAGTTGGAGACATTTTGGGACAAGTGTTGGGTATTATAGAACCAGAAGACAACGATCTTTTTAAGAAAGCTCTACTAGTCGGTAAAATTCTTATTCAAGCGAAAGAGCTGGCAGCTGTCAGAATAGCCAACCTTAAGAGTTTTGATCAGAAGAGTTCCAAAGGTTCCAAAATCGGAACATTCTCGCCAGTAACCATTATACGGCGTTGCCACGACCAAGAAGACCCAGCCTCGTTCAACCAGGATGAACCACTTCCAGAACATCTACGCGATGTCTTAGCAGAAGCTAGTGGAAATGTTTCTCCGCAACAGAAGCAAGCAGTGGCTAAATTGCTGTCCAAATATCGCAACGTTTTTGTAACCGACAAGAACGATTTTAGAAGAACAGACCTAGTACGCCATCGCATTGAGACTGGGACATCTGTACCAATCAAGCAACCACCGCGAAGGGTACCATTGGCAAAACAGCACGAAGTTGACACCATGCTAAGGGAGATGGAGCAGGCACGAGTTATAGAATCATCGCAAAGCCCTTGGGCCTCTCCAGTAGTGTTAGTTACAAAGAAAGATGGCTCCACAAGGTTTTGTGTAGATTACTGCCGGTTAAACGATGTCACTAAGAAAGCGATCCACTTCCCAGAATTGATGATACACTTGATACACTGGCAGGTGCAAGATGGTTTTCGACATTGGACTTGAAAAGTGGCTACTGGCAAGTCGAGATTGAGCCCAAAGACAAAGAAGAGACTGCGTTTACCACTGGTAGTGCACTGTGGCAGTTCAACGTCTTCCCATTTGGGTTGTTTAATGCTCCAGCCACTTTTGACTGTCTAATGGAGACAGTTTTAAGAGGTCTACACTGTAAAACATGCCTCGTGTACCTATATGACGTCATTATCTTAGGAAAGTCGTTCGAAGATCACATGAAGAATGTCGAACAAGTGTTTCAGAAACTAAAGGGAGCCAATTTAAAATTAAATCCGAAGAAATGCTCTCTCTTTCAAAAAGCAGTCAAGTACTTAGGCCACATTATCACCCCAGATGGAGTCAAAACCGACCCAGAGATTATGAACTGAAACATTCCAACTAATGTACATCAGCTGCGAAGCTTTCTGGGCCTCTGCACATATTATCGCCGTTTTGTAAAGGGGTTTGCTGACACCGCGAAACCTTTGCATAAACTGACGGAAGAAAAGACACTCTGCATTTGGACCAATGATTGTGAAAAAGCATTCGAGACACTAACACTGGCTCTCTGTTCATCTCCTATTCTGACATATCCTCAGCCTGGTCAGAGGTTTATTGTGGACACGGACGCGAGCAATGTTGGTATTGGAAGTGTTCTTTCGCAGAAACATGGAGGCCAAGAGAAGGTTGTAGGGTATTTCAGCAAAGCCCTTTCCAAAGCAGAAAAGAACTATTGCGTGACGAGGATAGAACTTCCGCCCATTATCAAGACGTTGGAGCATTTTCACAAATATCTATATGGTCAAGAGTTTCTCCTGAGAACCGACCACGCTTCCCTACGCGGCTTCTTCAATTTAAAAATTCAGAGCGGCAGATGGCGAGGTGGCTTGAACGCCTTCAAGAGTACAATTTTACCATCGAACACCGCCCTGGACGACAACAGGGTAATGCCGACGCCCTATCTAGGAGACCTTGCCCACCAAAATGCAAACATTGCATCACTGCCGAAAACAAAGAATGATTGAAGTGTGTAGGAGGACAACGGTGCAACCCGTTAACCGATAGGACCCGCAGAGGTTAATGGAGGACCAAAAAGAAGACCCTAATATCCAACCAACCTACAGATGGAAGGAGACTTGCCACGAAAGACCCACTTGGTCAGAAGTTAGTGATAAAAGCGTTGCCACAAAAAGTTACTGGGTCCAGTGGGGCTCTATTGCAGTCGAAGATAATCTTCTGGTCAGGAATTGGGAGTCAGAAGATGGTACCCGCATATTGAAGTAAATAATCCTTCCGCGGCCAAGAGTTAGGGGAGTAATCGAGGAGATCCATGGCGGGGCAGGTGGAGGCTATTTAGGCGTAAAGAAAACTTTGGAAAAGGTCAGAGAACGTTTTTATTGGTTACGATGTAGAACTGCTGTGGAATAATGGTGCAAAACCTGCCAAGCGTGTGCATTCAGTGAGAGGCCTAAATAAAAAAAACAGGGGGCGAATGAAGCAGTACAACGTGGGATCCCCTTTCGAAAGAATTGCAATCGACATAGCTGGTCCTTTCCCTAGAACAGACGCAGGAATCGCTATATGCTTGTAGCCATGGATTATTTTAGCAAGTGGCCAGAAGTATTTGCAGTCCCGAATCAATAGGCCACCACCGTCGCAGAAGTATTGGTGAATGAGTTTTTCTGTATGTTTGGCGCACCACTAGAGCTCCATTCCGACCAAGGACGCAACTTCGAGTCGGCTGTATTCCAGAAGGTTTGTGAGCTTATGGGAATCAGGAAAACGAGAACTACACCCATGCACCCTCAATCTGACGGAATGGTGGAAAGATTCAATGCTACTTTGGAGTCTCACTTAAGAATATTTGTCAATGAACACCAAACGGATGGGGGCTGGCACATTCCACTCTTTCTACTGGCATACCGCTCGGCTCTACATGAGACTACCGGACATACACCAGCCAGCGTGGTTTTTGGGCGAGAGTTAAGACTTCCTCCTGATCTCGTATTTGGAAAACCCACAGATGCTCCACGGTCAACTGATGAATGCATAAAAGATTTGGAAAGAAGAATAGAAACCATCCCCTCTGCTGAAGACCCGTTATGACGTGCGAGCTAATTCAGCTGGTTTTAAAGAAGGAGATCGTGTGTGGTTCTACAATCCAGTACGACGCAAGGGACGGTCACCGAAACTAAAGAAATTATGGGAAGGTCCTTATAAGGTGGTCAAAAGGATCAATGACGTTGTCTATAGAATTCAGAAGACCCCGAAGAGCAAGATGAAGGTGGTCCATATGCACAGACTTACGCCGTACCAAGAAATGTCAGAATTCTACCGGGACGGTAGAATGTAATAGGGGGGCACTCTCTGGAATGACATTTCTGGAATAGACCAGAGGTGACAGGTGTAGAATAGTTTAGAATAGTGTGGAACGTCTAGAATCTCTATAGACAAGTATAAATAGACGAGCGGTGCACAGAATAAGTTACTTCAGTATTAAATAAGGTGGTGTGAAAGTGATCATAGAGTATAAAGCGAGTAAACAGTAAGCGTTGGTCTATAGGAAGCGATCATAGAAGGCGATAGTGGAATATAGTTTTATGGACATTTAATAATAGAGAAGAGATATATTTTAGTTGACATTGGTGTTGGAAAATAGTTGGTAATAATAAATTAATAGTTTGGAAAGCTGTGTTTTGTTAGTAAACAAATCCAGAACCCCGTAGAACGTAAGAATATTATATAATAGTGACAAAATGAAATGTACATAGGTTGTAACATTAATTTAAATGAATCATTATTCAACTTTTTAAGATTACTGAAACAGTGCCTTAACTTTTTGAAACAGAAGGGTAAAACATATTATATAATAGTGACAAACGTCCAAAAATATAATATGAGTAAGCTGTGCCATTGGTTTAATTCTTTTCTGTGTTCTGACCTCGAGGTGTACTCATTCAGCCATTTTTTATTTTACTAGCCAACTATTTAATATTCCTGAAGCTTTGATTTGACTGTTTGGTTAATTTAAATTACTTATCCAATTATTTAAGATTACTGAAGCAGTGCGTTAGCTTTTTAAAACAAGAGAGTGTAGCATAATATATAATGGCGACAAATATCTTAATATGTAGCTAGGCTGTAAAGTAATTAAAACTAATTATTTGTTACTTGTTTAAGATTACTGGACCACTGGGTTACCTTTTTAGAGTAGCATAGTGTAGAATATTATATAATAGTGACAAACATCTGAAAATGCAATATAATATTTATGTCCGGTATATCCGGCGTATGGCTGTTAAATGTTATTATCGGTAGGTATACCCGTTGACCATACACGTCAGCTCTACGTGCGTATGTATATACACGTGTATACGTGTTTGTGTAGGTACTATAGGTAATTCAGCAAGGTAACATTGCTACATTGTGACCAATTATGTTAGCAAGTAACATGAGAACCATCACATTGTCGATGATCTATAAGCCATAAAGTGGACTTGTTTACTGGCGTCACCCCTACTTTTATAATTAAACTTGCAATAATTCCTAAGTGCCTTTGCCTCGTAAACCTTGGTCTTACCGTGGTTAAATGCTTCAGCCTGTCGATTTAAATTTATTGGTTGTGATGAATGTTTCGTTATTTTTTCTTGTCTGCAAATGCAAAACGTGCACGATGTTGGCATAGGTTATTGACTATATTACAAGTTTTGCTGAAAAAAACTCTCTAATAATAGTGTGGAGGATATAATATGTAGTTACACCGCTTCTTAATTATTTCTTCTATAAAAGTTCTCACGTAGCAGGTGGTTTTTGGAAAATTTTCATAAAACTTTGGTTTTCTTCCAGATATAGTGTTTTTGCTAAATACATATGTAGAGACTTTCTTTCTGGCTTCACAAGTGCTTATTTTCTTCTCGGCAAACGGTTTCATCTTTTACGGCATCCTTGTGCAGGAGAAAATTGAATTTATTTATATGCATCATGACAACTTAAGAATTAAGTTAAATAATTATTGCAATGATTACCACAACAAAAACATAATAAAAAATTGCTGAATAACTGAATAACAATAACAACAACAGAGAAGATTTCATATAATGAAAATACTGGCATATGTCAACTTATTACATTATTAATACCATTAGATAAATTCTGTTTGCTTTAATTAATTGAAAAGAGTTTTGCAAAACATATTATGGATACTCATCATTGACCCACAGCAAACAACCGCATGGAGCCAGTACATTTTTGTAATAACAAGCGGAAATTTGACTTTTTAAAAGCTTTAGAGAAAAAAGGCACATTCGCGGCAACAACTGCCTGTGTTTAAAAAGTCTGGACGCAACATGTCCGTTATGGTAGTGGATTTTCATAGAAATGGTAAGGCACCAAACATTTTTTTATTAAATGCTTATAAGTTGTTTTTCTTTTAACGTATAAATCTAAGTTTTGGCACGTAGCTTACCTTTTACATACACCATAGCTTTTTATTTTCGGATATATAAATTCTTTCCGAAAGAAAACCCCAAATTTTCCCAGAAAACCTAGTTCGATTTTACTGGCTAACGCACTTATCCAAGCCATTAACAAAAGGAAGGTACCTGCAAAATTTTAATATATATATATATATATATATATATATATATATATATATATATATATATATATATATATATATATATATATATATATATATATATACTTTATTTGTTTGCTGTACTTTTTGTGATTTTTTTATTGGTTTACGTGGACTGCAGTTTCGAACCGTCATGGTTCATCATCAGCACGCTAGTGACTATGATCGTTCCTGTGTGGTCTATGTCTAAGTTTGTACGTGGAGCCTGCGTGTTGAGCTTCTATTATTCGGTTTACTATTCCCTGATTGGTTGTGTTTTTGGACTGTCGTGTGTATCGCTCTTCTGTCTTGATCACTGTGGTTTGATAATTTGTCTATATGTATGAATTTTATTAAGTTTTGTTTAAATGTTTGTACTTAGATTTGTTCTGGCATTAATTGTTTCTTATTGTTTGTTTGTTGAATGTAGTATTGTCCCAGATTTCTATTTTTTATGATCTTAATATGTTTCATGAGTTGTAATTGGTTGATATCTCGTTTTTGGTGTTTTCTGTTGTGAATGTTTGTAGCTACGTTGATTTGTAGCTAGGTATGTGGATTTTATCTAATGCTGTTATATGTTCCTTGAATCTTGTTTCTATTGATTTTTTGTCATTCGTATATATTGTTTATTACATGTGTTACATTCTATTTGATATATTCCGTTTAATTCATGTGGGTTGTGTTCTTGTTTTTTATTTATTTTGTTTTTTATTTTGTTATTGGTTTTGTAGCTAATTTTTAAGTCATATTGTTTGAGTGTTTGTGTTATTTTATTGATGTGGTGGGTATAAGTGAATGTGTATTTTGTGTTTGTTTCTGGTGTTTTGTTTATTTGTTTCTTTTTGATTTGTTGTACTAGCTTTTCTATTGTTTTCTTGTTGCATCCATTTCTGTGTGCTATTTGTAATATGATGTTGTGTTCCTTTTTTCGTTCGTCAAATCAACAAAACCGAAAACAAAACACCAGAAACAAACACAAAATACACAACATTCACTTATAACCACCACATCCAATTCCCGAGAAATTCTTAATATTTGAGTTGAGTCTCACCAGTGTCCATTACAAGATAAAAATGTTGTTAAAGGCTTGCGTAGGTAATAAAACTCTGGACGCAGCAAGTGGTAGTGAATTTTCATTTAAAAAAATTTAATAGCTAATATGTGTGTTTTTTTAAGAAAGCAGGCATCAAAAACTCGTTTCTTGATCAACCTTATAGGTTAATAGCAAATTGAAATTAATATTCAAATATGAAGCATTTGATCAAAATTGGCTACCATAACGCACTTACTGCGTCCAGAATTTATTTCCTAACAAACATGTATTATATTTCGATGGAAAATGCAATAACATAAGGCGTGTTTGATTAAAAAAAAAGAAAATTTGTATCACCAACGACTTATGGGTCACGCTGTGATTGTAGAAATAATTTTTTAAGATGTAGCTCAAGACACCCTATAATTAATATATACATTTTTTTTCATATGTTGTACAATAACAGATGTATTGAGCTTTATTGATTTTTTACGAAAATTCTACAAAAATTATATACCATTAAACGATAAACTCTATAGCTAAGGCTACTGCCAAGCATCAGAAAAAGGGTCTATTTGAAATGAATTTTCTGGAAATATTTTATTAAAATGAAGGACAATGACGGTTGAAACTAAGACTTCATGGTTTGTAAAATATTCTTCTTGAGACATTTTATTTCCATAGCCCGTATTAGATTCAAGTTATTTGCCTAAATGTTGCCAATTTTGACATTTTAAATCGCAACTTTGACGTTTTGAGGAAAACCCCAATTTTTTTTTTTTTAAATGCCTATAACTTTTTTGTCTTTTGACCTACAGAGCTTAATTTTGGTAGGTAACTTACCTATAAGGATGTAAACCTGCGTACTAAATTGCCCTTACTTTGTCAATTTCGGAGATATAATTTTTTTTCGAAAGAAAATACAAAATTTCCAAGAAAACCTGGGCCCATTTTCCTGGCTAACGAACTTATCCAAGTTATTTGCAAAATCAAGGTATTCACCAAATTTAATTAAAATCGGCGTCTTATTTTTTGAGTTATCGGTGTGATACATACATATATATATATATATATATATATATATATATATATATATATATATATATATATATATATATATATATATATATATATATATAAACATATAAAAATTGAAACTGACCCCGGATATGTGTTCTGGGGGCCTAATTAGCGCTCATTTAAAGAAATTTTTTCAAAATTAAAAAGTCGGGATCTCCTCATTAGTGAATTTTTTTTAAAGAAAATTCACTAAAAAGTCATTTAGATTAAGTTGATCCAAAAAGACCTCAGGAAAATATGTCTTGTGATAACGCAAATATACGTTCCATATCCATGTCTTCTAAACGAAGACGAATTTCAAAAATAGAAAAGCAATGTATAGGGAATTAAAAGCTGTTTCAACGAGCTATCACCTAACCCCTATTCCCCGCTTAGGAGGGTAAAGTGTGGGTTTTACTTTTTGCGTTAAAAGTTGTCCCTTCCAAAAGCAAACTTGCGTATTTCACTTCTTTTTCGACAAAATATTTTCCTGGTCGTTATCACTGCCAGCTCGTTTTCAATGGGCCAGCCTATATATATATATATATATATATATATATATATATATATATATATATATATATATATATATATATATATATATATACATACAAAAATTCAAATGGACTTTGGATATGGGTTCTAGAGGCCCTAATTGGCGCTCATTATAAAAGATTTCCGAATGTATCACCATCGTTACCTCTCTATTAGTGAATTTTTTCTTAACGAAAATTCACTAAAATGACATACAGCAACGTGAAAACGTCACCCCCACATTTAACCCCCTTCGACTGTTAGTTGCAGCCCCCAAATGTTCAAATAGGAAGTAGGGGTTTGTGATACTTCATTTGAAAGTTCTCTGCATTCTCTATTGAAAAAAATGGCTTTTGTTTGAAATGTGGTGCGAAGATTAAGCGAAAGAAAAGAAATTTATCTGATTGACGTTACAACACACTAAAAAATTAATAACTAATCGCGTTTCATTTTTGATAAGAAGAAAGCATTAAAAACAATTACAGTGTCCTTTTTGGACGGTATCAATTAAAAACAAGACATAGAAAGTTATCAACAGTCTTCATAGTTGGCAATGTTAGTTTTCGGATATTAAAAGAAAATAAAATGCATCTCTATATATTGATACATATTGAGGAGCTCATGGAAGACGATTTTGATAGAAGAACTTCTTTGTGTGAACAAATGATCGGAATGTTAGATAACAATTTTGTCCAACTAGAACATGTTTTCATTTCTGATGAGTGCAATTTTTCACGGCCATGCTAACCTTGGTATACGAGTGATTTTCATTTTATTTGTCCATTAGGTTATTGTTACCTGTGCAGTTATTCAACAAAATGAAAATAAGTAATGTGCTAATAGAACAGCAGAATTATTTTGTAACGGTTTATACATTCCTATTTTTCTTTATATTATTCTATTTCCATCACAGACATAACTGTCGCCTATGACGTTATTGCCTCTGTCCATCGAGTAACTGCTTACTCTCTGGGTTGATACAGAAAACTGACATCTCAAAGCGAACCTGAAATTTGCATATAATTTGTTTTAGAAGGCTAAAAGTACGAAATCATTTGCTGAAAGTTTCTCCTTTGATTCAATTAAACATCTGATATGCACATCGAACAAAATGATTGTGTAGGCCAAAAAAGAAAAAAAAACTTTAAAAAAGTTCTCACAAAAAAAAAAGATACACAATCACAAAATAAACAAAACAAAAAAGGTTCCAACAAAAAAAAACAGACTGGTCAGAGTCAGGGTGACCTAAATAGTACAGCAACTTGACGCTACGCGGGATTTGGCATAAATCGGTGTAATATTAGAGTGTCGGTGCTTGGGCTTAAGAACAGCAAGTCCGCACTCAAAAAAATATACATAGATAGATAGATGGTGTAGGCCGGATATATTCCATTCAGGTATGAAATACTTTAATTTTACAATATATAAATTTTGCTTAACCTAAAATATATTTTCTATTTATTTGAGCAATTTAGATGTGTCTTCAATCTGCTAGCTTGTTTTTTAGTGAATTTTCTTTTTAAAAAATCACTAATGGGGAGATCCCGACTTTTGAATTTTGAAAAAAATTCTTCAAATAACCTCAAAAAAGGACCTCTTGAACTGAGCATTGTATGAGAGTATGTATCACACCGAAAACTCCAAAAATAATGGTCCAGGAAAATTTTGGGTTTTCTTTCGGGAAAAAAAATTATCTCAAAAAAAAGTAAAGCCATTTACGAAATAAAAGGAAACTATATACTCAAATTTATATTTCTCTGTTAAATGAAAAAAAAGTTATACAAAATACTTAGTGCGAGATGATTTCTATAAAATTCACTACCATAACGCACTTTCTGCGTAAAGATTTTTATTTTTATGTGTAGCTGCTTCATTTTTGAAATGTATTTCATCAGGTGATGCTTTATGGCAGGCGTTTTCTAAATTTTTCACGTTACTTTCTGAAAAAGCGTTTAAGTAACTGTGATCATTTAGTTGCAAATTGACCTATGCTTTACTTGATTCAATAAACGGGCACGTCTACCGCAAAGCATCATAATATAACGATAAACATCATATTTTGACCAAAAAACCTCTTTTTTTATAGACATCCCGTTCACAAGGGAGCTTAACACGTTGATAAGGAAGCTTAACACGCCCATAAGGAAGCTTAACACGTTCATAAGGGAGCCTAATCGTTCAAGGAGCTAACATGTTCATCCAAGCGGCTAACATCACTACGCCAAAAGCAAATACCACTTGACGGGGGTTCATGAAGCTGAAGAATACATTCCGTTCAAGGGGGAAATGCTTAGCTACGCCCATATTTTCCTAAGAAGTTTCACTAGCTCTAGATGGGCGTTTATCCGGAAAACGAGGCCCTGCAGCAACACCGCCATGGCCGAAACGACCGCTAAGTAAAATTATCTTCATTCGGTCGAGTTTCTTGAATTTATATTTTAAATTAAGTACATGTCAATTTATATTTCAATTTTAAAAATAATAGTTTTAAACTCTTGAAATTTGTCATCAAATATCATTGTATTACTAAGTGAGATGTAAGACACGGAGCACGTGCCGCCATCTTGTTGCGGAAACAAGTAGTATATTGTCACGGAAGCTAAGGTTAAAAATTAAACGACAGCAGGCATTTTGAACCTTTTGAACACCCTTGTCCACCGAACCAAGACAAGGTGAGTAGACAATAGCACAGTAGTGGACAGACAGGACAAGTGATTCACATAATTGCTTTCTCAAGCTAACATTTAAAATGTGACGACTGGAATATAACATTTTCAAACTAACAAAAGACTTTTTTCTTATTCCTGTGACATGTCACTAAAACGAAGACTCGAATCAATTGTCAAACCAAGACTTCTAGCAGACTCCACAAAACCTAGCCTTGTTCTGTCTATATCTATATTGAGCTGTAAACTCAAAAAATTATAGTTATTTTTATTAGCAAACAGTATGATTTGTGACTTGCTAGGAGTTAATTTTAAATTATGTTGCCGAGATATATCATCAATTAACTGCAATCCATCGTTTAGTATATTGTTTACATTTAAATAGTCACTACTATTAAAATTATAATAGATCTGGGTATCGTCAGCATAAATCTGTGATTTGCAGTGTTGTAGCGATGACAGCAAGTCTGATGTGTATATAATGAAGAAAATGCGGCTCAAAACCGAGCCCTGTGGAACGCCAGAAAGAATCTGCAGGCTGTCAGAACACTTATTGGCAATTGAAATGGACTGAGTTCTGTCAGTAAAGTAGGATATTATTAGACTAAGCGAACCGTAATCAAAACCAAAGTATTTCAGTTTGGCATATAGCAAGTCATGATTTACAGTGTCGAAAGCTTTAGAGTAATCTAAAAGAACAAGAACACTGGCATGGCATCTGTCACTATCCCCAAAGATATCCGAAGTCAAATTCGCAAGAGCCGTGGCTGCAGAGAAACCCCTCCTGAAGCCACACTGATTATCAGGAATAATTCCGTTGTTAATTACATAATCATAAATCTGAGTGTAAAGTATTTTTTCAAACACCTTTGAGATAATAGGCAGAATACTAAGAACCCTGCGATCTGAAAAACCTTTAGGTTCATTAATCTTAGCAAGAGGGATACCAATGGCATGTTTCCACTGCAAATGGAGGTAACTAGCCTCAATACAAGAGTTAATTATATGAACTAGGGACATATCAATGAAAGGACTTGCATAAGCCAAAATTTTGTGTGTGTTTTGTTTCTTTAACGTCGGCCTATTTTCGCGACTATGGCCAACCACCGACGCCAGGGAGCAGTTTCATCTCACTATCTTGGAAATCGTGCCGAACCCCTATATTTCTGTAAGGAGGGTAGGGATCTTGAACGTGCCCAACATCGCATGGACACGGGACCGACGTCTTTACACCCCCTCCAAAGGGCGGAAGGTGCAGACATTCAACTTGCTCAAATACAATGCCAGAACCTCGGTTGATGTAAATGTTACAGTTTGTACTGAAAAAGTGAAAGGAGAAGGCTGGGATCGAACCCAGTACCCTTCGGTTCAGAGGCACACGTTCTTACCCCTGGACCACGGAGGCTCTTGAAGCTAACATTTTAAGGATACGTTATCCGATCCATTAATATTCTTTCTCAGTCCAGTCAGCACTCTGCCCACCTCATCAATATCAGTCATTTTCAATGTAAATTAATTATTGAAAGAGTTATTATTGTAAAATTTTACTTTTTTGTAACAGCTACTATTTGTTTGTTGAAAAAATCTTGAAAAGTACGTATTTATACTCTCTGGATCAGACAAATGAGAAGGATGTTCTTTTTGCTTAGAGTTGGAATGAACATGTAAATCACGTAATGGTGACAACATTGAGCGGGAGTGATTTGTTTGACAGTTGTTTTGTAAATAACGTTTTTTCTCAAGTCGCGTCAAAGCAACAGTCATATTTCTTAATTGTTTGCAATAATCAAAGCCCGTACTGGATTTATACTTTTGCAATGCATTATCCTTCTCCCTGATAACAGACATCAACGTAGGTGTCATCTACTCATCCCTACGCTTTCTTATTCTACGTGTAACAAAAGGAGCATGCTTGTCAAAACAAGATATCAAGATATATATATATATATATATATATATATATATATATATATATATATATATATATATATATATATATATATATATATAATTAAAAAAATAGTGTGCCGATATTGATTAAATTTGGTGAATACCTTATTTTTTCAAGTGGCTTAACCAACTTCGTTAGCCAGGAAAATCGGTTCAGGTTTTCTCAGAAAATTTTGTTTTTTCTTTCTAAAAATATAATATCTCCGGAAATAACAAAGCAAGGGCAACCAAACTTGCTGCGCGGGTTTCTATCACTATAGGTAAGCATGTACCAAAATTTAAGCTAAAAGGCAAAAAAAGTTATAGGCAATTAAACAAAAATCAATTGGGGTTTTCCTCAAAACGTCAAAGTCACAATTTAAAACGTCAAAATTGGCAACATTTAGGAAAAGAATCTGGAACTAATAGGGGCTATGGAGTTTCAACCGTCATTCTCCTTCATTCTACTAAAACTGAAAATTGTTTCAAATATACCCTTTCTCTGATGCTTTGATAGTAGCCTTACTTATAGAGTTTATCGTTTAATGGTATATAATTTTTGTCGGAGTTTCGTAAAAAATCAGTAAAGCTCAATATATCTGTTATTATACAAGGTACGAAAAAAATTGTATGCATTAATTATATGGTGTTTTGAGCTACATCTTAAAAAATTATTTCTACAAACACCCATAAGTCGTTGGTGATACAGATGTTCTTTTTTTTTAATCCAACACGCCCTATGTTATTGCATTTTTGTATTTTCCATCGAAATATAATGCATGTTTGTAAGAAAAGAAATTCAGGACGCAGCAAGTCCGTTATGGTAGCGAATTTTTATTAATGCTACAAATTTGTTGGCTCAATTTGCTATTAACCTATAAGGTTGACCAAGAAACGGATTTTTTCGGTTACATTTTAAGTTTACTTTCGGAAATTTCTGTACGTTTTCAAACAATAAAGTTATTTTGATGAAACATGGCACATTGTTTCTACTATATAGGTTACACTGGTAACCAAATTTGATGCCTGCTTTCTTAAGAAAACACACATATTTGGTATTAAAAACTATTTTATGAAAATTCACTACCATGCGAAGTTTTAATTTGCACACCCTGTATACCTACTTTTCCACCACGAACTTTTATTGCCATTCCTTCCACTGTTTGTTAATTATACAACTAACCGTGTTTTGGTGGATACCTATTCTTATATAAATTTGCTGTCATAACGCATTTGTCGCGTCTGAACTTTTTAAGTAAATATATTAAATTGAATAATTATTTTTAAGAGAAATTGAAAGTTTTACAAAATTTTATTTAACTTATAATTCACCAGCGGTGTCAAACTTATTTACTTTAATTCATTAAATGTTGTTGTCCTTACTTGGTAAAACCGTTCTACGCCTGTATTTAGTATTTATTTACTTTAAAAAGCTTTGCTGAGGCCGCAGAAAATTTTAATTATAATATTTAAACAAACGGAACCAACCTAAACCGAATACACTGGAAAGTGGTGAAACTTTGAATAGAGATTTCTCCGTATATTTGCAAACACGTCTAAAGAAACAAACAAAAAATGTGACGAATGCGTATTCTGAGAAGCCGCACAGTAGTAGAAATCTTTTGCGGTGTGCAACCCTTTATTTTATGTTCGGCAATCTAGTTGAATTTATTTTTACAACTTTCTGGATTCTGTTCCCGTTGCATATAGAGCCAGCAGGCTATATGGATGGTCGTTTAAGTTAAAGATGCCAACTTTCGTTTTCGTTTCGTCCCTATTTTTTGTTGACATTTTTTCCTTCATTTTACAGCGCTACTACTTCCTTATTTATTGTTGTTTGCTACTTTATTGACAATAAAAGGCCGACGGCTTTTACAGAAATATTGCGAAGCTTGTAAACAGATTTATATAAAAGGGGATTTCTTTTCGTTCTATTTTGATGCATATTTATTTACGAAATCCAATCTAGCTATCAAAAATCCGTACGCTACAACTGCCCTTTGGCGGTGACTTTACGTAATTTTTTCCCGAATGCTAATAACTTTTGACGAATTTTCGTAGCAAAATTCCGTATTGAGGAGGTCGCGACTTTTGAATTTTGAAAGAATTTCTTCAAATTGCCGCAGAGTAGGACGCTAGAACCCATATCCTAGGTAGGTTTGAGATTTAGTGAATTTTCTTTAAAAAATTCACTAATGAGGAGATCTCGACTTTTGAAATAATTTTATCGAATTAGCGCGAACTAGGCCTCCTAAAACACATATCTGGGGTCAATTTCAATTGTTATATGTTTATGTATATATATATATATATATATATATATATATATATATATATATATATATATATATATATATATATATATATATATATATATATATATATATATATATATATGTGTGTGTGTGTGTGTGTGTGTGTGTGGGTGGGTGTGTGGCGTATATATCACACCAATAAATCGAAAAATAATGGGCTGATTTTTATTAAATTTGGTGGGTACGTTTATTTTGTAAGTGGCTTGAATAAGTTCATCAGCCAGAAAAATCGAACTAGTTTTCCCTGAAAAATTTAGGTTTTCAAAAAAAAATCGTATCTCCGGAAATAACAAAGCTAATGCAACCAAGTTTGGTACGCAGGTTTATATTATAAAAGGTTTACTATATGCGACAATTTAGATCTCTGGGTTAAAAGAAAAAAAGGTATGGTAATTTACAGAATAAAAATTTGGGTGCCACTAGTAACCGGAGAAACACATAAAATCAAAATATTTTGTGTGGAGTAACAAAATTTATTGCTTATTACAGACCAAGATTAAGTATTTTGGCGCAAAAAGGTCAAGAAATACCATAACAACAATTTTGAACATTTTATAGTTTTTCTTCCTAAAACGGCAACGACGGGATTTAAGACGCCAAATTGGCAACATTTAGGCAAAGAAACTGAAACGAATACCGGGTTATGTAGAGAAAATATCGCAAGAAACGTGTTTTACAAACCCTTAAGTTTCAGCCTCAACCGTTATTGTCCTTCATTTTACTAAAATATTTGCAGAAACCTAATTTCAAATAGACCCTTTCTCTGATACTTTGGCAGTAGTTTTAGTTATAAAGCGTATAATCTAATTTTAATTGTCTCTAATTTTTAGTTAATCTTCGTAGAAAAAATACGCTATGGAGGAGACTTTTGAATTGTGAGAAGATTTCTTCAAATGAGTGGGAACATGGCCTCCTAGAACCCACATATACAGGGTGACGTATTTCTAATATATATATATATATATATATATATATATATATATATATATATATATATATATATATATATATATATATATATATATATATACACACTTCATTTGTTTGCTGTACTTTTTGTTTTTCTTCGATGAACGATCACAGTCAGTAGCGTGCTGATGATGAAGCAAGACGGTTCGAAACTGCAGTCCACGTAAATAAATAAAAAATTGCAAAAAGCACAGCAAACCAATGAAGTGTATATTTAAAAGTGATTACAGTGTAATGCAACGTTCCAAAAGAGATAGATATATATATATATATATATATATATATATATATATATATATATATATATATATATATATATATATATATATATACATAAAACGAGAAAAAATTGTATACGATAATAATTATAGGGTGTCTGGAGCTGCATCTTACAAAATTATTTTAGTAATCACAGGTTTCCCATAAGTCGTTGGTGATCCAAATTTAATTTTTTAAATCGAAGAGCTTTTATTTATTTTCCATCGAATTATAATGCATGCTTGTAAGAAAAAAGTGATAATATTTATCGTTTTTGACTTATTTTCAATGTTTTGCAACTTTGTACATTTTTGGCGCATATCAAAAATTATCACACGGCGTTTTTACCCATAGATAGCAGATCCTATGAAAACGGCGCCTTCGGAGATGCTTTCGTATATATTATTTGTTAATATTTGTAATTTTTCAAGCAATAAAGTTATTCTGTATTAATGTGGTTCATTATTGCTACTATATAGGTTTAAGTTTCAAAATTTATAATTATAATTTAGACTTATTTGGGTTAATATCAAATGATTGAAATTAAATATAGAATGAATAACTGGTAGAGTAAATGTTAATGTTAATGTATCAAAATTCAAGCTGTCAGTGTCAGAATATGTTTTGGAGATAATAATGTTTGGAACCTACTTTAGACCAAATGGCAGTAGAGGCAATCACAAGTTTAGAACTTATTGTTTTTTATTTTAGAGAAAGAAAATTATGTCTCAACTACTAAGGCCATTGACACATATAAATTATATAGAAAAACAAGGTACAATGTGGGTGCATTTATAATATATGTGTTCCTAAACCAGTAAATTATACAATACAACGGTTACAGTTATATGTGTTTATGTAGTTTATATATTATGTGTGTTTAGATTTTAGGAGATTTATTATGTTTTCTGGTGCTGCTGTGTCTAGGGTTACCATAGATATATTTTCGCCTAAAAACAACCTTCTTTGGAGTCTGTGTTTAGTGCACTCTGTCACAATATGACTTGCTAAAAGGCTTACATTGCAGGTATTACAAACTGGTGGAATTTGTTGTTCCAGTAGGTACTTGTGTGTGAGTGATGTGTGTCCTATTCGGAGTCTTCTCAGGACTCGTATAGGTGGTTGGAATGCCCCAATGGTTGGTGCTAGTTCGTGCAGCTTGGTAGTTCGAGTATTCCAGTATATTTGCCATTTGTTGTAAATTACTGCTTTAACGTGTGGTCTTAATAGTTTGTGGTATTGGCTTCTTACTGTCGTACCTTCCGTGATCGCTCTTTTAGCAGCAGTATCTGCCAGCTCATTGCCTATAATGCCAGAGGGTGAGGGTACCTAAACGAATATAATGTGTATGAATTGGCGTTCAAGATCGTGAGCAGTATTTTATATTTCCATTGCTATATGGTTCTTGGTATATAAGCTACTTATTTCATTTAATGCCAATTTAGAGTTTGTGCAGATGACTATTTTCGTTGGACAGTTGGAACTGTCTTTTATACACTTTAAGGCTTGCAGAATTGTAAATAAAAAGTTCAGCTGTGCCAATACTGATGTCCACCCGCAATTTAATAAGCTGCTTAGAGGAGGGCAATGTCACTATCGCCCTCCCACCCCATGTGGTGACTTAGAGGGATCGGTGTACATTACCAGTTCGGGATTATATTCCCTTAGTGTTTCTGTAAATATTGTCTGCATCGCTGCACTTGGTGTTTTGGCTTGTCTAGGTGACATTAATGATGTGTTGTACTCTAGTTTTAATTGAAGCCATGGTGGTGTATTTTATTTCGGATTTTTAGTGGTTCCTGGGAGATCGATTTGGTAGATGTCCTTTATTATTTCTGATATAAAACGTGGTTTTTTGGTGGAGTTGGGCCGCTGATGACTGTGGCATTGGGTGTCAGTTAGGACTGAATGAACAGGATTATTTGCTGAGCGAGAAATGTTCAAAGCGTGTGTCAAAATTAGCAATTGTCGGCTTAAAAAAAGTGGCAGCTCATTTGACTCTTTGCATACTTGTTGTAGGGCTTGTTCTAAAGGCACCGAGATATAGTCTCATAGCTGTATTCTGTATGGTATTTAGTGGTTTAAGTGTGGTTTTGTTTGCGTTTGCATAAACGATTGCGCCATAATCCATTTTAGATTGTATTAGTGATTTGTAGTGCCCCCCAGTCGTAGTGAGCTACGGCTTTCAGAATGTTCATTCTGCTAGCACATTCCGTTCTGATATGGTTTATTTGATGCTTCCGTGACAGTTTTGTACCGAACATAACACCCAGGAATTTGTGATGGTCAACTCTGGAAAGCGTTGCACTATTTAGTATAAGGTTTGGTACAGTTTCGTGGTTGTGCTAGTTTAGAACTTACTTATCATATTTTACAATTAACTTGAAGAAATAAAATGATTGTATACAACGAGGAGTGGATATTTTTGTGTTGTTTACATTACCAATCCTCTAAATCAGAATTTAAAGAATTTTGAATAGTTTTCAATCCTAACTACTTAATTTTACATTTTACACGGTTGCTCGAATTTTATCGAAGTATGGTAATCACCTTAACAGAAAAATAAACATAACCGCAGTGGTTTTTTCCTTTATACAGTGCGAATAACCTTTTATCATTGATCCACATATTTAAAGTATGCTCTTTGATCATTCAACATGTCATTTTTTAACAAAGATAGACATACCTAGTTGTTAACATCTAGGCTATTTGTTTATACATACATAACCACACATCCTACAGAATAATGTCACATGCGTAGTTCGTTGTTAAGAACGTCAAGGCACTCGGAGCCTAGATGTAAAATTCAAGTAAAGTGTCCCACGTATTTACCAATAAATTACGTGTATTGGCCCAATGTAGAATAAAAATGCCCTAAATATAACTAAACTGCTGGACCTACTATCGACATCCATATTACTTTAAGTTTATTCCCCACATCGGTAATATACCCTTACATTTTCTCCGACTTATTTTTAGGGCGATTTTGCGTCGATTTGACTTTAAATGTTGCTTGGGTATTAAAGTAGTAGAAAAAATGTAGATGCTTTGGTGTGAAGTGCTTATAAACATTAGCTGCGCGCGCGCGCGTGTGTATGTGTGTGTGTGCGCGTGCACGCGGAGAAAGGGGTGTTATTGGAAGGCTATCCATCATTCACGGGCTAAGTTTTAAATAAACAAATTTAAGCAGGTCCAGTGATATGCTTAGCAGATAAAGTTAGTTATCTGTTATGAAACTTATAAAAAGTCGTTACCATAACGGAATTGCTGCGTCACGACTTTTTCATTTAATTTTTACTCATGTGTACCGTAACAAATAGAAATTAGACTAAAATGCAACACCTTTTCATAAATAACATTTTTAATTAAAAGTTTCTCATTAACATTACCCTAAAAAGCCTTTCAGAAATGATCTACATAAAAAGTACACCCTCTGTGTTTGCTAATCAATATTTGGAATGGTGGTGAAATGGTAGAAAGCCATTTTAGTAAGCGGTTTATCTTGTTCGCAGCCCGGCTTGCGTATTTCTGTTCACATTTAAAGACCCTCTTTATGGATATTAGCTTCTGAGTCTGAGTAAACCCAGTGAAGGAGATTAGATTAATTAAATCAAGTAAGCTCCCTTGAGTAATGGCGGTACGGGCCTGGGGGAAACTCTATTCGGTAAATTGAAATTTCTCGTATGTCTGTTAAGATTTCTGTTTTTTATTGCCTTATGACATAGATAAAACTGAACACCATTTATATTATGATGATTTCTGTACTAATCTAATGATGGTTCTGTTTTGTTTGTGTACACTTAAAGTTAATGTAATGTGGAATTAGATTTGATCAGTAAATGTCAGCATTAATCATAATAGTAATTAGTCACTATTAACCAAAGTAATTTACTTAATTACAGTACAAGCTATTTATCATTTTGAAGGAAATAGAAGCGAACAAATCGACACAAAAGAACATTGAAACCTCCTAACCGAAGGGTACTGAGTTTGATCCCCTTTCACTTTTAGTGAATTTTTATTTTAAAAAATTCACTAATAGAGAGGTATCGATGGTGAGAGCAAAAATTTTTTCAAATGAGCGCGAACTAGGACCCCTAGAACCCATATCCGGGGTCAGTTTTTATATGTTTATATATATATATATATATATATATATATATATATATATATATATATATATATATATATATATATATATATATATATATATATATATATATATATATATATATATATATATATATATATATATATTTGTGTGTGTGTGTGTATCCGTCTGATAACTAAAAAAATAATTAACCGATTTCAATGAAACTCGGCAAGTGCCTTTCTTTTATTAATGGCTTGGATAAGTTCGTTAGCCAGGAAAATTGGACGGGGTTTTCCGAAAAAATTTTGAGTTTTCTTTCAAAAAAAAATTTTTTGTCCGAAAATAACAAAGCTGTTTTAATGTCATTTACTATATATGTTGCCTTAGGAGATACCTTAGTAAGTTCCAAAATTTAACTTTCTAAGTTTATAGAAAATTGAGTTATTCAAATTTTAAATTTTCTTTCGAAAAAAAAATTTTTCTCCAAAAATTACAAAGTTATTTTAATGAAATTTGGGGGATATCTTGCCCTAGGAAAGACCTTACTATATACCAAAATTAAACTTTCTAAGTTTATATAAAACTGAGTTATTCAAATTTGAAGCATTTAATAAAAATTCACTACCATAACGCACTTGCTGCGTCCAGAGTTTTTTCAGTATACATACTGTAAATTTAACATCAACCGAGATTGTGGCATTGTATTTGAGCGAGTTGGATGTCTGCACGTTCCTCCCTTCGTCGGTTCCGTGTTCATGCGGCTGTTGGGCACGTTAAAGAACCCTACCCTCATTACATAAAGGCAGGGGTTCGGCAAAATTGCCAGGCTAGTAAGGTGAAACTGCTCCCTGGCGTTGGTGATTGGCCGTAGCCACGGGAATAGACATTAAAGTCCAAAAAAAAAAGAACATTAATGAGTCTCGACGCAGCAAGTGCGTTATGGTAGCGAATTTTTATAGAAATGTTCTAATGTTACATTTTTTAGTGAATTTTCTTACAAAAAATTCACTAATGAGGAGATCCCGACTTTTGAATTTTGAAAAAATTTCTTCAAATGAGCGCTAATTAGGCCCCCCAGAATACATATCCGGGGTCAGTTTCAATGTTTATATGTTTATATATATATATATATATATATATATATATATATATATATATATATATATATATATATATATATATATATATATATATATATATATATATATATATATATATATATATATATATATATATATATATATATATATATATATATATATATATATATATATATATATATCACACCGATAACTCAAAAAATAATGGGCCGATTTTAATTAAATTTGGTGAATAAATTCCTTTTGCAAATGGCTTAGATAAGTTAGTTAGCCAGGAAAATCTGCCCAGGTTTTCCCGGAAAATTTTGTGTTTTCTTTCGAAAAAAAATTATATCTCCGTAATTAACAAAGTAAGGGCAACCAAATTTGGTACACCGGTTTATGTCCTTATAGGTAAGTTACCTACCAAATAGCTATGTAGGTCAAAAGACAAAAAAGTTATAGGCATTTAAAGAAAAATAAATTGGGGTTTTCCTCAAAAAGTCGAAGTTGCGATTTGAAACGTCAAAATCGGCAAAATTTAGTCAAATAACTCGAATCTCATACGGGCTATGGAAATCAAATGTCTCAAGAAGGATGTTTTACAAACCCTGAAGTCTTAGTTTCAACCGTCATTGTCCTTCATTTTACTAAAATGTTTCCAGAAAACTCATTTCAAATAGACCCTTTCTCTGATGCTTAGCAGTAGTCTTACCTATAGAGTTTATCGTTTAATGGTATATAATTTTTGTCGAATTTTCGTAAAAAATCATTAAAGCTCAATATATCCGTTATTATACAAGATATGAAAAAAATTTGTATATATTAATTATAGGGTGTCTTGAGATACAACTTAACAAAAATATTTCTACAATCACAGGGTGGCCCATAGGTCGTTGGTGATACAAATTTTCTTTTTTTTTAATCAAACACGCCTTATGTTATTGCATTTTTGCATTTTCCATCGAAATATAATGCATGTTTGTAAGAAAAGAAATTCTGGACGCAGTAAGTGCGTTATGGTAGCGAATTTTAATCAAATGCTTCATATTTGAATAGCTCAATTTGCTATTAACCTATAAGGTTGACCAAGAAACGAGTTTTTTCGGGAACACCTTAAGTTTACTTTCGGAAATTTTTGTGCATTTTCAAACAATAAAGTTATTTTGATAAAATATGGCACATTGTTTTTACTATATAGGTTATACTGGTAACCGAATTTGATGCCTGCTTTCTTAAAAAAAAACACACATATTTGCTATTAAAAAATATTTGTATGAAAATTCACTACCATAGCGCACTTGCTGCGTACAGAGTTTTTTTTTTTTTAATGAAGTACATTAAATTTAGTAGAAAGTATAGATAACCCTATTAGTAGTAGAAAAAATGTACCATATTTCATCAAAATAACTTTATTGTTTAAAAAATGACAAACACTTCCCGAACACAAACTTATAATGTTCCAGAAAAAATTGGTTGGACTCTCCTAGCCAACGAACATATCCGAGCAATTAACACAAAAACTACACCTGCCAAGATATAATTGTTCGCGACAGACTCTTTCACAGAGACAAAAATAAAGGTGTAAAATTAGCCATTTTTTACAAAGATCGGCTAAGTAATCTAATACAAAAAAAATATATTTTTTTTAATTTTTTTTTTAGGAAAATTTAAAAGAAGTTCTTTTTGCAACTTGCTAAACAAGTCTTTTTCACGAAAATTCAAAAACAATTTTTTCACGGAAAATTCGCGACATTGTTTACAATAACTTATTAACATTCATTATTAATTACCATTGACAAAAAATGATTTCTGCCAAAACCCAACAAAAAATTCTGAGAAAACTGGCCTACTATTCTTTATAAGAAAATTTGCTGAAAGTAATAAACAAAACTCAAATTATATACCTAATCTGCAATTAAAATGAAAAAAAAAGGAAAAAGTTCTTTTTTTAACTTTTCACGAAGATTTGAACCAGCGAAAGTAAAAAAAATGTTGGCGAAAAAATACTATATTTTCATGTTATAAGCTGCCAGTAATACGAACGTTATTTCAGTCTGTCAATTTGAAGTTTCTTTTGCATTTGCAGTAACATATTATCAACTACTTACCTGTATATTATAAAAGTGTAAACATAATCTAATCAAATTAGTCATTTCGTATCTTTTTTTGTATAGAAGTTAAATTAACTCTTTTAGTTTCTTATATAAAGTCTGCTAAATCATCTCATAGTCCAATCGGTTAGTAGAATTCAATAAAAAGCTGAAAAAAATATTTAAACTGATTCATGAATCATGGTACCTATGCGATTATAAATGTAAATATTTTTTAAACTAAAGTCTTTGGGTATAGGGAGTTTTATAAAAAAGTTGAAGCAGAATATATACCATTGGCTTCTGAAACATAATATACAGGCTGTTTCATTTGAGAAATTTGTAACTTTCTTGAAGGTTGGGGAACGGTTGACTTAACATCAACTTTATATTAACGTGATTATAACAGAATATGGCCTAAAATCAGTTGTACGTACCCTAATAAAGTTAAAAAATGTGGTATATTTCGTTTTT
Source organism: Tillus elongatus (assembly GCA_964006375.1). Lineage (NCBI taxonomy): Eukaryota > Metazoa > Arthropoda > Insecta > Coleoptera > Cleridae > Tillus > Tillus elongatus. The sequence continues at coordinate 234,770,619 of OZ023262.1, forward strand.
AACAACCTTTCGATGATAAAAGCAATTAAAACGTTTTAATTTGCAACAAAAACGTATATTTTGCACCTGAGGTTATGGCTGTTGTTTGGTTGACATATTTGATGTAGATAGGCGGTGTTGTCAGGTCCAGAAGGTCAGGTCTATAGGCTTGTGTCTAAAAAGCATTTTAGAGCTTTTATTTTGTTAAAACGGGGATTAAATATTAAATGTGGCAACGCTGCTGAAAATTGACAGAACAGTGCAAATCGTGTGTTTTTGAGAACTTCATTTCTCAATCAATCTGTTATGGATTCTCCGTAAAAAAAAATTCAGATTATTACTTTGCGTACATACGTTTTCTTTTGGTGTGCGCCGTTTTGGTAATTTCCCATTGATGTTAAGTCGACCGTCCCCTAGAGGTTGTTTCCAAGAAATTTGTATGTGCCTTAGCGAACTCCTCCCCTCAACCCTGCCCCGCAGTCAAAAACACGGCGGAGTGTAATCTGAGAAATATTTAGTGATAGGTAGTGATAAGCAGGGCAAGGAGTGTACCTGGAAAGAAGCATGTAACATAGCAAGCGAAAAAATACAGAACTTGCGGGAAAAAAAATCATTTTTAACTTACCGCACCAGGCCACCGAAGAAGTTTAAATGTAAAAAGCTCAACAAAGATAAGGAAGCAAAAGGTAAAAATATTGTCAGTGTGCATGTAAGGTGCCAAACTTTATCTATCAGCAGTCTATCTAAAACTGCCCGTGACGTAAACTGCAGGGTTACCATTTATCTTGTCAGTGTGTCCTTAACCTAAAAATATACATAAATATATACGAAATTAATTCAAGGAATATATACTTGCCACGTTTAGCTCACACATTAGCAAAATATGACGATATTATACGGTATCAAACCAACTAATTAAAAATATAAAATAACATTTTCCTTCAAATTATTATCCACAATAAACCGTTGACATTTGCCGATTGGATACTGACATTGACAGATTGACACACCTTAGCGCACAGCTACTACAAACGGTACAGAGGTGGCAGACGGTATATAGAATTTAATGTTATTTTAAAATATTGGTAAGTCAAAATTTATGGGTACTAGTATTAACCGCGGTTATTGGATGGATTTGATTTTTCAACGAACTTTTATTTGTTATTAATAATTGTTTAATTACGTTTTGTACTGATGTACCACATTTTATTTGTTTTTGTTTTTGGTTAACTCGAAGGACCTGATTATGTGTTGTTAAATTAAACTCTGATTTTAGTAACACTTAACGTTTAATAACAACTGTAAACTTATACAAAATTACTTATATTATGGTATGCTTTAGATTCCATAAGAACTCAACAAAATGAGTAGTGATTATGTTAGACAAGCTTGTTGCTTGTTTCTAGTCTATAGAAGAACTAACTAAAAATGCTATATAATTCTACCTGCCAGAGGTTAGCATACTCATGGTCAATTGTAAGCAAGAAATGACCCTTGTTGGGTTATTCCTAATCGCCCTTAAAATACAGATGCTAAATATTATAACAAAGAAGGCTCCTAAGAAATATGTAAATGTGAAAGATGTTATCCTCTAGACGAGACGCCTTAACAATAATTACGAATATGTGTTATGCCCGATGTTTTACATTCCAAGATTCAAATAATATTTCATTACATCTGACAACCTGGCTCATACATGTTTAATTGGTACATGACTGTTGTGACCTAGGTCGATTTTTAATTTCTCCGATTTAATTAAACTGTAAACTAAAAGACACGCATACCAACGTTAAATTTGCGAAATGCCTTATGGAATTTGAACTGATATCGTTGATTGTTCATTTTTTACCAAGTATTTATTTGGCAATAACTTATTTTCTCGTGGGCCATTTAATTTGCCTTGTAGGTTACTACTGTATTATGACGTCTTCTATATATGTGCAAATTTTCATTATATTCATTATAATACCTCTTTTTTTATTGTAGATCAAACTAGTTCAGCAACATGTATGCTATTCATGGTTGTTTTATCTGCCATGAGCTATTATTGCCTAATATAAGAAACAATAAAAAATTATAACGATAAGATGCTATAGTTAGAAACATCAATCAAAAATAGTTTGGTCGTACCCATACATACTTAAATAATATTTTAACTCTGATCATGGACCATTAAACACATCTTGTGAAAGTCTTTTTCTTAGTCTTCTTTGTTGTAGTCTTGCACCAAAATTGTAATGTACTGCTCCAGGACATTCAGTTAAGTTGTTCAGGAAGTTGATTGCACTTGTTTTTATGAAGTCACTGATCACTGGTATGTCTAATTCGCGATGTATTTGCGTGTTCCTAATGAACCACGGTGCATCGGTGATGATTCATAGCACTTTGTTCTGGAAGGTTTGTACCATATTTATTGTTGAATTTGACGCTGTTCCCCATATTCGACAGCCATATGTGAGAACTGGTCTAAGAATACTTTTGTAGATGAGAGTTCCCCATTCAATCTTCAGTGATAATTATCTGTTTATAATGGGGTACAGCATTTTTAGACGTCCATAAGCTTGCTGAGTTCTGTTTTTGATATGATGCCTCCAGGTTAAGGTACGATCGTAATGTAGGCCTAAATATTTGACGGATTCGTGTTTGTGATTCCAAGGGATTGCTTTGTTATCTATTTGTAACGGTGGCGGATTTGGTCCTCTTAAGAGCGTAAAGATTTTAGCTTGACTCTTTGATGGGGTTTCTAGTGATTCCCCAGCTCTTGCACCAATTTGTAACTTGGTTTAAGGAATTTTGTAAAAGGTACCTGGATTCGATTATGCTTTTGTCTTGTGTTGCTATGGATGCATCGTCCGTATACATCGCTAATAAGGAGCCTTGTTCGCATGGTATGTCGCTTACATAAAAATTATATAGTGTAGGTCCCAATATGGAACCTTGAGGTATTCCTGCGGGAATTCCTTTAGTTGTGGAAAATTCAGCGTTTATTCTTACTGCAAATGTTCTCTTTTGTGTGAAGCTGGCAATGATTTTGAGTATATAGGAGGGTAAGTCTTGGATTTTAGCTAATTTGAAGAGGAGGGATACCTCAAAAAAAAATTGCGTTTATAATTTCCTTTTACTTCTTTTAAAGAAAACTTAGAACCACACTGCTCATCTACGGACTGATTCACGTCATTAACACAATTGAGGTAATTTAATTATCTTTTGAGTTATCGGTTGAATATGTATATATATATATATATATATATATATATATATATATATAATTATATATATATATATATATATATATATATATATATATATATATATATATATATATATATATATATATATATATATATATATATATATATAATTATATATAAACGTATAAAAATTTACATGAACCTTGGATATGAGCCCTAGGAACCCCAATTCGCGCACATTTTATAGAGATTTAACGAAAGTCTTACCATCCATAGCTACTATTAGTGAATTTTCTTAATGAAAATTCACCAAAAGTCGCAAATTGAGAATCTGAAAACATTTGTAGTTTCTAAATTTTGGAATCCTAGTCTTCTAACCTTATGCAAACATCTAAGGAATTATCACCGTAGTGTATCTGTGTAGATTCAACAACTACTGATATAGGTAGTGCCTTATCTGCCTCAAAATATTTGTATGTTAGCTACTCGAATATAATGAGTTCACGGGAAAAATCATAAAATTATAACGAACAGGCAAAACGTGTTCCCTATTGATTAAAATAAATTAAACGTGAAGTTAATCTGTCTACTAAATGTCAAGGACTGAGAAAAACATCAGTTAACATAATAATGTTTATAAAATACACCGGCACGTATAAAAAATAAATTCTGGAAAGTCTGATAAACTTTATAATTTATGTAGCAGATCCCCTTGGCGTATGGTGGATAGGAATAATTTATATCGTAGATATATCAACCTATCCCGGGTCGAATGCGATGGTTGGAAGACTCGGGTAAAGGACATACGAAGGCGTTTTTCGACAGGCTATTATATAAGGTGATAGTTTTACATCTTGACATCTCGCCTTTCAGAACAAGTGACTGGGTCGTAAATATAGTGGCACATTTACATATAAGTATGGAGTCTTGAAGGAATTACGTGTATGCGAGTACGAGAGCAATGTTTTATAGCATGTCGTAAATAATTGAATTACATACTTGGACCGTTCATAACTAATTGACTCAATTTTTAGTGCTCCGAGATTTCAGGCACGGTAATTTACTGTTCGATACGCCTATAATTATGCCAATACAAGCTAACATTAAATTAATTCTCGCTTTTTAAGTTATTCTTTCATAAAAGCTTTTTAGGTTGGCGGTAATTTGCCTTATTTTTTCAAGTGTTGTACTTATAATTTGATGGTCAACTATTAATTAGTAAAACCGCTTTTAAAAAATGGTTATATTAATTGCTATGATGGATTTTAATAGCACTAACATAGCAAGGGCGAGAGAAGAAAACTATCCGACTCTAAATTTTACCTACCATATGCATTTCGTTTTTCTAAGGCAAAACACATACAGGGTGTGCCAATTCAAACTCCCCATCTGGACAATATCGGAATTAACAAAAATAAAAAACCAGCTGCATATATATATATATATATATATATATATATATATATATATATATATATATATATATATATATATATATATATATATATATATATATGTGTGTGTGTGTGTGTGTGTGTGTGGTTGTGTGTGGACAAAAAAATATATTACTCTAAAAAATAAAACATTTAAAAACATTAAAAAGAAAACAATTTAAAAAGTCTAGACGCAGCAAGTACGTTATGGTAGTGAATTTTCATAATAATTGTACACTATTAGTAAGATATGTTATTAAAACTAATTCTTTAAATTTAAATGGACCTTGGAGATCGGTCCCAGTTAGTGATTATTTGAAAATATATATATATATATATATATATATATATATATATATATATATATATATATATATATATATATATATATATATATATATATATATATATATGGAGCTACTAAATTAAAATTTGGTCTTAGATATAATATGTAAGTACTGCAAGTGCCTTTAAAAAAATTGTGTTACAAATTTCATTAAAGTTACAAACGTTTTCATAAAAAATAAATAATTTACAAAGGCAATGTACCTGTCGAATTATAAAAATATGTAAGTACTGCAAGTGCATTAAAAAATTATTACAAATTTCATTAAAGTTACAAACGTTTTTCAGAAAAAAATAATTATTTACAAAGGGAATGTACCTGTCGAATTATAAATATGGCAGGTATTTTCCTTATTAATTGCTTGGATTGTTTTGTTTTAGTCAACCCATCCAGTTTTTGCAAACAATAAACAACAAAAAAGGTAGAACATTTTCGTAAAAATATTTCAAATCCGATAGCTCAATAAATGTCCCATTAAGCCAGAATTTTCAATCTAGAACCTTAGTAACACCTATGTAAACGCACGTGGGTAATAAATTAAAGAAAAATAACCTATTGAGCTTCGCGGATAACTACAAATTTGTTTTTAAAAACCTTTTTTGTTGTTTATTGTTTGCATAAACTAGATGGGTTGACTAAAACAAAACCATCCAAACAATTAATCAGGAAAAATACCTGTCATATTTATAATTTGACAGGTACATTCCCTTTGTAAATAATTAATTGTTTTCTGAAAAACTTTTGTAACTCTAATGAAATTTGTAAAACAATTTTTTTAAAGACACTTGCAGTATTTACATATTATATCTAAGACCAAATTTGAATTTAGTAGCTCCATATAAAACACAAATTTTATCAAATAATCGCTAACTAGGACTCCAAAACTGATCTCAAAGGTTTGATCGAGCATCTTTCTTCTTTGTATCTTTTATCGCTTTTATAAAACGGGTGCATTGCATTTTTCCAAAACAGCACTAACTTAAATATAAGAAGATTATCACTATATAATATACAGTCTCAACTTTGAGTTTATAACATAACCTATAAGCAAATAACAAAAACAAATACCTTGGTTAGTTATTAGTTAACAGTATTTGCTATATACACGAAAGTTATTTAAGTAATATTTTACTTACCATTTATAACATATAATTATTTTAACGTCCCACATTATCTATTTAAATAATAATAAAAATGTAAAATAAGATTTCTGTTTTAATAAGAATATAAATAAGGTGTCCATGTTGATGTTGATTATTAACGTTAACGAGTGTCTCGACGCAGCTCGCAGCTGTGCTGTTATCGTATGCAACGATGTCATATTGTGCAAATTAGATTGTAATTATTTTTTGAAAATAAGACGAGGAATTGGTCACTCAACATTTATGAATATTAAACGACATTTGATGGATGGATTAATTTATTGTGAACTTTCATTTGTCATCAATAAGTACAAATATGTGTTATGACCATATGTTTTCCACTTTAAGATTCAAATGAAATTTTATTATATCTGGCAACCCGGCTTATTTATATTTAATTGTCAGGTCACTTGGTCGATTTTGAATTATCTACTCAGAATAGCACATTCACAGTCTAACCATTTGGCTTCAGAAATGCAATGGGAACAAGATAAGCCTTGTTTGCCTTTAATGTGTTAACTCAAAGATGCATGGACATCAATCAACCGTTATATGTCTGTTTTCTTGACTACAACAAAGCAGTTGATATAGTCCGCCACAACCACCTTATTCAATTGCTTAGAAGAAAAAATATAGACATGAAAGATATTAGAATAATAAATAATTTATACTACAGCCAGACGGCCAATATCAAAGTGGATAATGAACCCTCAGAAGAAGTAAAAATAAAACGTGGTGTAAGGCAAGGATGTGTACTATCGCCGCCATTATTTAATCTTTACTCGGAAGAAATCATTCAGAGAGCGCTGGAGGAAACAACAATAGGAGTAAAGGTTAATGGAATACCCATTAACAATATCCGGTATGCAGACGACACCATACTCATTGCCGAAAAAATAGAAGATTCACAGAGCTTAGTAAAGCAAGTAGTGACGAGTAGCAAGGAGAGCGGACTTACCTTAAATATCAAAAAGACCAAATTTATGACCATTACAAAATCAGTTCAACAACGGGAAAACCTATGGATCAACGGAGAACTAGTAGAGAAAGTCAACTGTCAATGAAAATGATGAGTACACTGAAGAAATTAAATCAAGAATTGGACAAGCCAGAACCATATTTAACAGAATGAGAAGCGTGTTATGCAGCAGAGATCTTAAATTACAACTCAGAGTCAGAATATTGAGGTGCTACGTTTTTCTCGGTGCTGCTGTGTGGGATGGAATCCTGGACGTTAAAGAAAGATATAAGTGATCGACTGGAAGCATTTGAGATGTAGTCATATAGAAGGATCTTAAGGATAATTTGGGTAGACATGGTAACAAATAAGGAGGTACTGCGAAGAATGAGAAAAGAAAAGGAAATATTGAACACAATTAAAATATGGAAGCTGCAATATCTGGGCCACGTGATGAGATGAGAGAAATATGTATTCTTGCAGAATATTATACAGGGAAAGATACAGAGAAAAGAAGCAGAGGACGAAGACGCATTTCCTGGTTTAATAACCTGAGAAAATGGTACAACTGTAGTTCCATTGAGTTGTTCAGAGCTGCAGCCTCAAAAGTGAGAATAGCCATGATGATAGCCAACCTTCTAAGAGGAGATGGCACTTGAAGAAGAAGTCTAAACATGCCTGAAAACATTCACCGTGTGAAATGTCTCATGTAATTCGAAGTTATGTCTTAGACTGTTTATTATTTTAACATCTTTATTTTCGAATAACTCCTTTTCTCGTAGGTCATTTAATTTGAATTTTGGTTAACAGGTATATTATCACGTCTCCTATATATGTGCATATTTTTATTCGAATCACTCCAATATTTCATAAAAATATTGTGTTTTCAAATTTTTCTTTACATTTTTTTCAAAGAAAAATTAGACGCACGGTTCCCATCTACGAACTCATCCAAGCCATTAGCAAATCAAGGTAATTCTTCCCAAATTTGGTCCAAATCGGTCAAGTATTTTTTGAGTTATCAGATAGATACATACATACATACATATATATATATATATATATATATATATATATATATATATATATATATATATATATATATATATATATATATATATATATATAAACATATAGAAATCAAAACCGACCTTGGCTATGGGTTCTAAAGGCCCAAATTCGCGCTCATTTGAAGAAATTTTCCAAAAGTCTTACCATCGATACCTCTCTATTAGTGAATTTTCTTAATGAAAATTCACTAAAAGAAAAATGTAAAAAAAAAACAGAAATAAAAAAATGCTCAAAAAAGAAAGAAGATTATGAAATAAGATAGATGGAACATGGCAAAATATGTATTTTTAGAATGACCAAATTCCGAAACTAGCTTACTGACTGACTGAACTGAATAGTATATACCTCTTAGTAGTTTCTAGCAAGTAGGCTTGCAATGTTTATAGGGAATTGTATACCTTTGTCTCCAGAAAACCTTAATAGGTCTTGTTGTAGATGATTTAATTGACAAGAGAAAAGTATATGTCCTTTCAAACGTGATTTATTAAATTTGGACGATCTTTATGAAAGTTCACTAACATAAGGCACTGGCCTACGTCCGAACTTATTAACGTTAATTTGTTACGCTTCGTAACAGTATAGTTTTTTACCCGCATATAGATGGCGTTGCTTTAAAGTATATTTATAAACAAGGTGTGCTTTACCGGCACAACCGTAAGAACATAAAAGTGGGTTATGAGTACTTGAATACATTGTGGGATAATTTATGTCTATTGTGGTGGTACAACTATAATAATTTTATGTCATTTTAATGTTACGGTTTTGTACTTAAGTATATTTCTTCTTTTGTTTCTTACGTGATGGTTGGTTCATTGAGACAAGCTGTTTTATTAGTCGATGATGCGCGTCAACAATGGTTTTAAAATATTGCTTGTTGATTTCATACTCGTAAGCATTTGTTGGTGTAATCTAATTCTGAATAACAAAACTTAATTATTTTATACATTACTACTATTTATTTATTTATTTATTTATTTATTTATTTATTTATTTATTTATTTATTTATTTATTTATTTATTTATTTATTTATTTATTTATTTATTTATTTATTTATTTATTTATTTATTTATTTATTTATTTATTTATTTATTTATTTATTTATTTATTTATTTATTTATTTATTTATTTATTTATTTATTTATATGTATTTAAAATTATACATCAAACCTTACAAATAAGCTATGCTTGTGGATGTATTGATACAATTTTCGCATAAACGGGTAGGCACAGGTACACCACAAAGCCCATGTTATTGTCACATCAGTCTCTATGAGAGTTAAGTTTATAAACTCTATTACCTGTATGGTCACAGGCAGGTTGTAGAATTTGTTGGTAACAGCGAATACCCTAGAATTATATTTCCAGAATAAAGGAGCGCCAGATATAGAACAATGTAGAAATGTCTAGATCTACTCTATAGACGGTATAAACAAACGAGCCGCAAATAGAACAGTCCCAGTGTTAAGTGATTCAGTGACATTTGGTAATGGAGAAATATTTTAGTTGATATGTTTATTGTTCGAAAATAGTCAGTTATAGTAAATTAGTGGTCTGAAAAGCTGTGTTTTGTTAATCACCAAATCCAGAACAGCGAAAAACGTAACAACTGGTGTCAGAAGTAGGATTTTAAAGCTGCTAACGAAGATATTTTCCAGAATATTTATTGAGCAACGTGGAAATTTCTGGAATATCTTGACGAACGGTGTCGGAAGTAACTTATAACTGGTTGTATTTTCGAGACAGAATAAACTGTGTACCAGCTTTAAGCACGTCCATGCATAAGACACGTAGCGCAACAGCTAATATGGACACCCAGCTATTAGGAATGATTAAAAAATGAACAAAGAAGCAAAATTAGTACAGGGGAAAGCTAGAAGAAGATGTGAAGAAGCAAAGAGAAGACACAAAGAATCAAAGAGAAGACACAAAGAATCAAAGAGAAGAGACGACGAATCAAAAGAAGAAAAGAGGAAAGGGGACGAAGAAGCCAGAAAAAGATATGACGAAGCAAAAGAGGGAATGAGAAAGAGAGATGAAGAAGCAAAGAAAATTCTAGGAGAACAGGCCAGCAGAATTGAAAATATTACTTTATGTGTCGACGAACATATGAAGCAGGTAAAAGACGACAACTTCCAGCAAATAGACACCCGAGTAGGGGGTATCAGAGAAGATGTACATGATAAGCTGACGAGTATACAAATGGAAGTACAGTAAAAACTGCAATCTATAGAAAATAAGTGTGATACCATAGAAAAGGGAAACATCAAACTCGAAGATAGCCTGGCCGTAAAAATTAAGGTCCCCACATTTGATGGAGTATTTATCCACATCAGTTCTAAACCGCTGCTACAGCGACATTGTTCTTAGATGGCGATTAAGAGAACTGGCCTCGAGCTGCAAATTGGGACATGGAAGGCAATGCATAGAGCTCTAGTCGCCGCCATATCAGATCCGATTAAAATTGGATTGAACATTCTCCAAGGTTAGTGCGTTAAACCAGATCTTGGCACTAACATCCTGACTATCAGAGGTGAAGAAATAGTAATATAGTGTGGCAGTAAGCTGGTAGTGCGGAAAATCACCATAAAAAATGGTACCGCCATTTCAGTGTAGAGAGCTGAGAGAGGAAAAGATGACCCACATAAATACACGGTAGTCCATGTAGGTGTGAAGCGAACCCATCAAAAGACCAATAAACACATGTATCGGTACAAAGCTGATGTAGGCGAGAAAAATGGGGACTGCGGAGGTTTTTGTTCAAGTATAAACACCAGCACAAGAACAATTGAGCGGAAGAACCAGCGCAGCGTAAGAACTTCACTTTAAAAGAGCTCGGAGATAATAAAGATAAATAAGATCCCCAGATCTTACACCCCTGGATTATTTTTATGAGTTTATTTAAGAATCAAAGTCTACATCAGTAGACCACAAAGTTTAGCTGAATTGCAAAATCGCATTACAGATGAAAAGTGCAGAATTATCCCAAAAACTATTCAAAATGTACAGGAAAAATATATAGACAGACTTGCGTTTTGTCAAGAATTGGGGAAACAGGCGATATAATTTAATGCCCGTCGTGGTGTTAGCCAAGGTACAGCTTCTTTCTTGCCGTACTGTGTGTACGTAGAAGCTGCTGTGGAAGCCTAGAATCGTCACAAAAGTAGAGATGGGGTTTCGCGCTATTATCCACTGCATTAGATGGCAGTGCCTGCATTAAGGCCGACTTGTTGAAGTGCAAGTATGACATACTGAAGAGTCGAGTCCAAAAAAAGTTGAAACCGATCTGTGTCTCCTGCTCTCCTGTTATACATCTTACCGCAGGTCTCGGTAGGACAGAAGTGATGGTGGCTAGTGTGTGATATAAAGCAATGCCCGTCGTGGTATTACTGAGTGGAGAAGTTGTTTTCGCTCGCTAGGTTTCTTCCCATAGCTTTCTTCTTTGCTGCTGTGTGTACGTGGAAACTGCTGCGGAAGTCTAGAACCGTCACAATATATATATATATATATATATATATATATATATATATATATATATATATATATATATATATATATATATATATATATATATATATTCAGTGTCCCGTAAATAGTGCGCCAACTCCCGGGTGCTGATTGGTTCATGACCTATCAGAAATGAATAAATAATGAATGAAATATAATGAAACGTATGTTTAGAAAAGGTGTTACGGTTTTCGAGTCATACGGGCTTTTCTGAAATTGCATACAGTGTCTAACTTGCAACAATGTTTTTGCTGTCATTTATACAAATTAGAAATTTTTTAATTCATCTTTTTTTGAGAGTACTCTAGATTAGTTGCCCAATCGAATACTTTAAACACATTTTTCAAAATAGTAAAACCACTCCCAGGAATAATGCATTTTTTCAAATTTTTTACCAAACTGAAATTTAATCAGTCAATTTTGAAGTTCACTGTTGGAAAAAATGTCTCGTACCTATTTGGTAAACCCGATGGAAAACTTGCTTGTTTTATGAAGACTTTAAAATCGTGAAACACTACCTATTTTTTTAAGGAAACGTAAAATTTTTCATATATATATATATATATATATATATATATATATATATATATATATATATATATATATATATAAATTTGAACAAAAATGTTTCGATGAATAGAGTAGGTCCGGTTCTATGTAGTCCATTGTTGGAACTGTTATCTTAATAACCAGCGGTGTCCTTCCTAGAAGGTATATTTGATAACGACGCATATTATTATAAAGGCAGGTATGCAGTTTTAATTACAGGGATTTAAGACTCTGGGGGTATGTCTGTGTACCTTCCTAGAAGACGTTGTTCGCAACTTCTTGGCAACTAACAAATAAATAGTAGTTCTACTCTTTATTCACTTAGTTTATTCAGCCCTCTGATGACGCTAACTTTGTTAGCGATACGATCGTCAGGTCTAAAAACTGTATTGTGATGAATTGGGTTCTCCAAATTGTACTTATCGGTTTAGAGGTCCTATTTCGCGTTCATTTGTATTCATGTAAATATATATAGTCCGAAACTGACTTGGGGCCTGCGATATGTGTTTTAGGGGCTATATTCGCGTTGATAAAAAAAATTCGAATGTTCGAAGGTCGTTACTTTTTTTATAAAAATTCGCTTAAAAAGCGGAATTTACAAGATAAAATAAGAAATCGCAAAATTTACTTTTCTAGGAATAAGTACAGGACAGCAAAACAAACATCTCTCTAACTCTGATAATAAGGGAATAATTGTAAGTATTCGGCTAATAAAAATTGACACCTTTATAAAATATGTGTAATAATAATAATAGTAATGTAGTTGATTAATTGTTCATAGTAACATGAAAATACATTAAAAACGTCTGGACGCAGCAAGAGCATTATGGTAGTGATTTTTCGTAAAAGTGTTTTTAATAGCAAATATATCTTCTTTTTTGAAGAAAGATGGCATTTTATTTGGTTACCAGTATAACCTCTATAGAAGAAATAATGTACCATATTTCATCAAAACACCATTATTGTTTGAAAAGCTACAAAAATCTTCTGAAAATAAACTTAAAATAGTCCCGAAAAAACTGGTTTCCTGGCTAACCAACCTTAGGTTAATAGCAAATTAAGCTATCGAAAAACACATTTTATGAAAAATCGCTACCATAACGCACTTGCTTAGTCTCGAATTTATTTTCTTTCAAACATGCATTATATTTCGATGGAAAATGGAAAAGTGCAATAATATAAGGCGTGTTCGATTAAAAAATAATAATGTATCACCAGCGACTTATGGGCCATGCTGTGATTGTAAAAATAATTTTATAAGATGCAGCTCCAGACACCGTATAATTAACATATATAATTTTTCTCGTACATTGTATAATAATGGATATATTAAGCTTTACTGTAGAATTGCGTCACCCTGAAAACAGATAAAAACTGAAACTAACCCGGATATGGGTTCTATGGGCCCTAGTTCGCGCTTATTTGTAGAAATCTTTTCAAAATTCAAAAGTCACTAACATTATATCCAAGTCTATGTGTAAAATTGTGATGGTCAAAAATAAAGATGAATGTAAGAAGAAGAACATGCCTATATTTGTATTACACATGTCAGAAAAAAATATATTTACTTACATGTCACTTTGAAAGTGGATCCGACATTTGTCAAAATAATTGTCACTTGAATATGCCATGGACTGTTATGTTATAAGAATCTTGTTTTTTTTGGAGTACGAAGCTTGTTTTACTGTTTTAATATTTTTCGAACCCTTAACCTGAAATTTTTTTCTATAATATTACATCAATTGTGTTTATCATACAAAAATATTTCTTCTTGTGTCCTCATTTGGCCTCCAGAGTAATCAAATTTTTTTGCATTAAATGCCTATAACTTTTAAGTACACTTGGAGAACCCAAATCACCACAACACATTTTAAAAGACCTGACGATCGTTTCACTAACCAAGTTAGCGTCATCATAGGATGAAACATTCTCAGAATGGTTGGTTAGTGAAACGATCGTCAGGTCTTTTAAAATGTGTTGTGGTGATTTGGGTTCTCCAAGTGTACTTATCAGTGCTCATCACAGGTTCCAATCTTCACTTAGCCTATAACTTTTTTTATTTCAACTTAGAAATATAGATTTCAGTGCATAGTTTAGTTTTTATGATATAAACCCGCGTACCAAATTTTAATGCTATAGCTTTGTTACTTCCAGAGATATAAAAATTTTCTGGTAAAAACTGGTCCGATTTTCTTGGCTAACGAACTTGTCCACGCTATTTGCAAAAGGTACCCACCAAATTTTATCAAAATCGGTCTATTATTTTTTAAATTACCGGTGTGACATATATATATATATATATATATATATATATATATATATATATATATATATATATATATATATATATATATATATATGAAAAATTGAAACTTACCCCGGATATGTGTTCTAGGGGCTTAGTTCGCTCTCATTTGAAGATATTTTTTCAAATTCGAAAGTTACGATCTCCCAATAAGTGAATTTTTTTTTAAGAAAATTACAAGAATTTAACTTATTATAACTAGGTATAGGTTTTTTTAACTAAGATAATTTAAGTAATTAATGTGATAACATCACGGACTCGCTAAAGCAAAACTGGTCAATTTTTACAATATACAGTAATATATTATCAAATGAAGTAAGAACGTCCAAGGAACATATATGTTAATAATTTCTCTTATAATGATGATAAGATATGAGAGTGTTCTATTGTCTTGTGAGCGTATTCTTGGTCTAAGTTTAATAACCAAGTGTTTAATTCATTGATTGTTGTTGCCCTTACTTGGTGAAACTTGTCCATATTACATACAGACTTGGAGACTACTTATCTGGCTTCACTCTTGGGTTTCGTTTCTGTACGTGAAGGAGGTAGCCATCGCGTAAATAATTGGAGCAAGTGGCCCTTCTGAATTCTAGGATGTTCCTCAACGTTTCTGTAACCGGTTTCGCACCCTCAAGCACATAAAAATTAAATGAATACGAAACCATGACAACTTCAAATTAAGATATGTTGCTATGTTGTGTTTTGATCAAAAAATTCTTTAAAATTGAAAATAAAATGAAACACAAATGAAGGATAAGGTCTTCAAAATGTCTACGTCCTGTATGTTGATGTTTAACATAAAGATAGAACTAACCTATAACAGTAACGACTATAATAACGGTTACAACAGGAATAAAGCAGACTCTATGCAACGAAATATCGACATACATCAATTCACGATCTTATTATAACTATTTCTGAAAAAATAGTTAGATATATTTTGTTTGATTTATTTAATTAGGGAAAAGAATATCCAAGAAAGAGGAATTAATTACATCAGTTTGTTTATTTAAAACAAGGTATATATGGTGGTGTGTCGGCTTTTTGACTTTTAACCCTTTAAAAAGGTCTAGTTTACGCTTGTCATTACAAAAATGTTGTGGTTTTATGCGGTTATTTACGATAGGTGTATGTTGGGTATCAATAATATGTTTTTCAAATGTAGAGTTGTCAGCGTAGTTATTTCTAAATGCAGAAATATGTTCTTTGTATGGGGTGTTAAAATTTATACAAGTTTGACCGATGTAGATTGCGTTACAATGTGTACAAGCTAATTTATAAACTCCAGCCTTTGCCAAGAAACAAGATTTTTCTTTCGCGTTAAATAACAAATCATCGTGTTGTAAGATTTAAAAACTATCTTTGTATTTGTACAGGTATTTAAAATTTTTGAAATGTTTTCTGAAATGGTTTCAAAATAAGTTAGCAAACACACCTTTTGCCTTTTTTGTCTTTAATATTTGGATAAATTAAATTAGTCGCTAATTTGTATTATTTTCTCTCTATCATTTTATCTATTCTTTTAACAGGTATTATCAAATTCTATTTGGTTAATTATTGAAAATTGTTTTTTCAAAATTGTGTTGTGACATAGATAGGTATTGAAAATGCACGATGTATCATATAATAATAGGCTGACAGCTTTTGTGAAAAAGGGTGACATGAATCGTATAGTATGGTTGTGTGTCAGTGTAAGTTGGTTTCCTATATATTGAAAAGTCAAATGAATTATTTTCTAACTTTCTAATCGTTAAGCCTAAAAAATGTATACAACTATTGGCCTCTGCTTCTAAAGGAAACGTAATATTTGTGTAAAGGTTATTAATAAAACAAAAATTCATTTAATTCTGTATGGCTACCTTGAAAACATGCTAAAATATCATCTACGTATATGTATCAAAAGACAATATTATGCGAAAGGTCTGATGTTAAAATTTGGTTTTCTAAGTTTTCCATAAATATGTTGGCTAATAAAGAAGGTAACGGACTACCCAGAGGTAGGCCTTCATTTTGCATAAAAATTTTATCATTAAATTTAAAATAGTTTTGTTTTATACATTTGTTAAAAAGATTCATTATTACTTGTCTTTTTATGAATTTTCATTTCATTCAACTTTTTCCTGGCACGTTTAGTTTCATAGATTTCTTTCTCCTTTGCTCATGTGTTGCAGTTGTGTTGCGGTTGCGAAAGGTTGTTCTCGTTTTTGTGTTGGAAAATTAGTAATCTTTGCAAATATATTTGTCGTATGTCTAATGTTTTTGTCTCGCCGTGGTTATAGTAAAGCAGTGTCGTGGGTAGGAGCTTTTTCGTGTATGATTATGATTTTTAGTAATCTCTTTTGAAATACTTCTGTTGGCTTATAGTAACTTTTACATAATGCGCCTCAGCCTACTATACCAATATATCACCATTTATATATATATATATATATATATATATATATATATATATATATATATATATATATATATAAATGAATGTGCTAATTGTTTCACTGTAAGTATTGTTGATAGAGTTTTGAATATGGGTAGGAATCTTCGGGTTCCTTTAATTAGATTTTCAGCATGCATATATGTGATCCCATAGCAACAACAAATTTTAATTTTCTGTTAAATAAAGCAGAACCAATTTTTTATAAATGTCTGCAGTAGTGTGTTAAATAAATTGTGTATGTGTCTTATTTCTGTAGGATGTCTACACTGAGCTGAGGAAATATTTGTCGAAAAACCTGTTTTTACTTTACCGCCACCTATCAACTACTAGTGTAAGCTCTTTCAACTTCCCGCTAGAGTTCCTGTAAGGGTCGCTATTTAAATGTAGTAGACATCTGTTCTATATTAGTCACTGGATTTATGAAGTAAAGGAACAGGCAAAACTATTCTACAAACCAAAGACGTTGTAGAACACTTCTCTAACATGTGTTTATTATTGGACAACAAAATCAGTTACCCAGTGTATTCTTCATTATTTTTATAATTATAATAGCTTCCAGTGCCAAAAATATTATTGTGAAATAAGTTTAGATGATTAGGTAGAGAAGTTCAGCGAAATGTGTGACTGTGGAAACTAATCATTTGGCTAGAATTTACTAAACAATTCATTGCAAAAACAATAGATAGAGCTCCCTCTTTTAAACGGCAGTTTTGTGACAGGTTAGAGGCGTGCTATAACTTGTATCAAGGGGTAGAGGTACTGTAGGTATCTACCTAAATATCACTACAGCATTGCACTGTAATTATATTTCAATACTTAACTTTTGTTTAACTAGAATTAATAAGCCCCAACGAACTATATCTTAATTTGAGCGAAATTTCGTAGAAAGAAAAAAACATTTTCAGGAGATAGCAAACGTTAAGGGTTTGCAAAAGTTCTTTAAATGAGCACGAATTATAACCCTTACAACCCTTACAACTTACAATTACTGGGTTATATTCACTAAGTGAAGATTAGAACCTGTGAAGAGCACTGATCAATACACTTGGAGAGCCCAAATCACCACAAAAAATTCATAGAATTTTTCATCCTCTTGTGACGCGAGCATTGTTAGTGAAACGATCGTCAGGTCTTTAAAATTTTGTGATGTGGTGATTTGGGTTTTCCAAGTGTACTTACTAGGTTAAAGTTTAATTTAACACTTACTGAACTCACCACAAAACGCGGTTGAAGTTTTTAACGTAATTGTCCGTTTTCGCAACCAATATTTGGGTCTCTTGGTGAACTTTCGTAGAAAAAATGATGATATCGCGAATTTTTCATTTGAAAAAATTTCTTCAAGTGAGCGCAAACTAGGCTCCCCAGAACCCACATCCGGTGTCACTTGCAATTTTTATATGCGTATATATATATATATATATATATATATATATATATATATATATATATATATATATATATATATTTGTGTGTGTTTTTTTTACAACAACACACCACGGGGGCTTACAGCCTAAATACTATCGTACCGTGGGTGTCGACAAGGAGGAAAGAGGCAACTTGTTAATTCTGGACTTGAAGGTTTGGAGGGTCGGGGGAGAAGGAAAACATGTGCCGGCAAGGAATTCCACAACTTGGAAATCCTCGGGACAAAAGAGCGAGCATAACAAGATGTTATATGTCTGGTGACCTGGACATTAAAAGGGTGCATTCGTTCTGTTCCCCTGGTAGATCTGTTGGGGGCAGC
Organism: Tillus elongatus; assembly: GCA_964006375.1. Lineage (NCBI taxonomy): Eukaryota > Metazoa > Arthropoda > Insecta > Coleoptera > Cleridae > Tillus > Tillus elongatus. The sequence continues at coordinate 234,789,276 of OZ023262.1, forward strand.
AGGTGGAGGAACTATGGAAGAAAGCTCCTCTGAGCAGTACCCGTGCAGATATCTATAAAAGAAAGAGAGAGGTCACCAATGGCACGTCGGTGGGCAAGCGATGGCCGCCTTTGGGTGCGGGTAGGGTCAACGATAAGATGTATAGCTCTCTACTGAATGGAGTCCAGAATAGCGAGTGTAGAAGCGGCAGCAGCACCCCAGATGTGGGAGCAGTATTCGAGGTTTGGTCTTATTTGTGAAGTGTATAAGGTATAGAGATTAGCTGGTGAAAAGTATTTGCGAGCCCGGAAGAGGAAACTTAATTTCTTAGGAGCCGCTTCTGCAATTGATGTGTCATGTTGGTGCCAATTGAGATTTCGATCAACAGAAATGCCAATAAGTGAAAATGACTCATTACTTTGAATAACATGGTTGTTTATTGTAATGGGTCTAGGGCTGGTGTCTCTCTTATGAGAAAGAAAGCAAGGCTGAGATTTGGTGGGGTTGAATTGTACAAGATTTCTACTTCCCCAGTCTAATATTTTTTGGAGATCCACGGAGATAGAACCATCCATGAGTCTGCGATCCTCATCGAATTGGGCTAAAGAGAATAGAATATTGCATATTTGAGTGGAGGGTGATGTCGTCCGCGTAACTGTGAACTGGGTTGGATGTGCTAGAGAGGAGGTCATTTATGTGGAGAAGAAACAAAGTAGGGGCTAAAGCTAAAACTTGAGGAACTCCTCCATTAAATGAATTTAGAGGAATGGCCATCCACGACAACAGAAATGCTCCGGTTGGAGAGGAATTTTGCTGTCCACGTACAGAGTTTTCGTGGCAGGCCATAGGCCGGTAGTTTATTAAGCAGCGGTGCGTGCCAGACCTGGTCGAATGCTTTGGATCTGTCTAGAGCGACAATCTGGGATTCACCGTGTAGTTCCATAGACTTGTTCCAAGAATGGGTGACTAAGAAAAGGAGGTCGGCAGTTGATCTGCGCTGACGGAATCCATACTGCCTGTCGTCGATTAGACTGTGTTTTTTCAGTAATTTTAGTAATTCGGTGTTTATATACTTTTCCATCACTTTGGAGACGACTGAAAGGAGATAAATAGGCCTGTAGTTGCTAGGAAGCGCTTTGGATCCTTTCTTGGAGACGGGTTGTACTCGAGCAGCTTTCCAGTTACTAGGGAATATGCCTCTATTGTAAGATGTCTGAAACAGACGAGTCAGGACAGGAGCAAGTTCTGGTGTGCATTTTTTGAGAACAATTGCTGGGATCTTGTCAAGACCAGAGGCTTTCCTGGTTGAAGAGAAAAGAGCATATTTCGTACCTTTTTAGTTTAGAAAATAATATCCGTCATTTTATGCGCGACATTGGGGCCTGTTGGTGGTTGAACATTTGGAGGTGGGTTGAGAGTAGAATTGCCGGCGAACAACGAGGCAAAATGTTCAGCCTTGCCCAGGGCGGTAGAAACAATTTCAGCCCCTGAGACAAGAGGTGGGAACGTGCTCTTGCAGAAATTATTCCCAATAGATTTAGCAAGAGTCCAGAAGGGTTTTCTGCCGCTGGAGCTTAAGAGGACTTTGTTTTTGATGTGGTTATTAAACGAGTTTTTTGCCTTAGAAAGAATGCGCACATAGCGGTTTCTTGCGTTGTTAAATGTTTCACGGTTTTCTTGACTGGGATTGTGTAGAAGCTTTTTGTGAGCTTTGACCTTTTCAAGTCTGGCCTTGTCACAGGATTTAGAGAACCAGGGCTTTTGAGTGGCTGCAGAGGTTTTCTGTGTACGTGGAATAAATAATTTCATGCCATCTTGGATAATTTCGGTGGCGTTTTGTGAGATATCAGAGGGGTCAGGATGAGAGAAGCAGATAGACGTCCATGGAAATGAGGAAAAGTAATCTCGCATTTCGTCCCAGTTCGCAAAGTTGTAGTGCCAAACGATACGTAGGTGTGATGACTGTGTGACCTCGGGTTGCACTGCGCAGGAAGCAGTGACCATGCCGTCGTCTGAGCGACCCAGGGGGCGGTAACTGATATCTTATAGCAGTCAGGATTTGTAGTAAGAACGAGATCAAGGGATTTGAGCTGTTTGTTGGGATGCGAGGAAAGTAAACCTACTTACTTTCCTCGCCACATTGGTTAAAGAATTGCCGCTGCTCTTCCTCGTAGATCGGTTTTTGAAGATGCTAGCCATTCGTTATTATGGACATTGAAGTCACCAAGAATAGTCACCTCGGGGGAAGGATATTCAGAAATCAGATGGTCGGTTTTTTTTAGAAAGGTAGTGAAAGATCTGGACAGACTTGTTGTCAGAAAGTGACCGGTAAATGCAACAGATGAATTTAGTTGCATCCCTGAGAGAGAGAGAGAGTCAGAGAGTTTTATCCATAGTATGTATTTTCTTCCAGCTTCTAAATTGGGGAGTCTGGTGCAGGGTAGATTGCTACAGACGTACACGCACACGCCTCCATGCAATGTAAAGGAACTAAGGAGCTCATACCCCGGGAAATTAAGGTGATTAGTGGCTGTTTTGGCACTGATTTGAGTTTCGGTGAGGAAGAGGAGTTGGGGCCTATTAGCCTGGAGGAAATGGTGGACGGAGTTCAGGTTAGAATTAAGGATTTATATATTCGAGAAGGATATGTTAAATCTTGATGCTGGCGCCCCCTGTACACCACTCTCCGAATGGAGGGGTATTTTACCTCCGGAATCTTTTGTAGAAGGAGGAGCCATCATAATTTTTGCTTATAAGGGAAACCGACTAATACACCAGAACCGGAAACGTCCGTTGGGACTTCACCGGCCTCTTGGTGTGTGTGTCACACCGATAACTCAAAAAATAATAGGCTGATTTTGACCAAATCTGGTGAGTTCCGTCTTTTTGCAAGTGGCTTGGATAAGTTCGTGAGACAGGAAAATCGACACAAATTTTCCAGAAAATATATGTGTTTTATTTTGAATTTTTTTTATAACTCTTAACAAAGTTAAGGCAACCAAATTTGATACACGGGTTTATATCATCAAAATAAGTTATGTACCAAAATTTTAGGTAGGTATTGTAGGTCGAAAGAAAAAAGTTATAGGTATTTAAAGAAAAATTTTTGGGGGTTTTCATCTTAAATTGGCAACATTTAGGCAAAAATCTTAAACGAATACCGGTTATGTAGAGAAAATGTCGCAAGAAGGGTGTTTTAAGTTTCAGCTTCAACCATCATTGTCCTCAGTTTTACAAAAATATTTCCAGAAAATAATTTCAAATAGACCCTTTCTCTGATGGTTTGGCAGTAAATTTAGTTATAAAGTTTATGTTTTAATAATCTATAAATTTTATCAGATTTCGTAGAAAAAAAATCGCTCTTGAGGAGACCGCGACTTTTGCATCTTAAAAAGATTTCTTTAAATGATTGTTAGAACCTATATCCGAGGTTACGTTCAGTTTTTATCTGATTACATATTATACAGTACGGCGTATTTCTACGGTAAACCTCAATATATCCGTTATTATGTAACATACGAAAAAAATTGTATACGTTAATAATTATAATGTATCTTGAGCCGCATCTTATAAAATTATTTTGAGAAGCTCAGGCTGACCCATAAGTCGTTGGTGTTCGAAAAAAAGAAGAAAAAGTGTATCACCAACGACTCGGGTCACCTGAGCTTCTCAAAATAATTTTATAAGTTGCGGCTCAAGATACATTATAATTATTAACGTATACAATTTTTTTCGTATGTTAAATAATATATATAGTATTGCATTGCATTTTTTGCAATTTTCATCGAATTATAATGCACGTTTGTAGAAAAAAAATATAGCGTTCATCGTTTTCGAGGTATTTCAATTGTTTTATAACTTTTCACATTTTTAGCCAATATCAAAAATACGGCGCTTATCAATTTATAAGCATTAGAGAGGGTTATCGTTTATATATTACATTTATATATTACTCGTCAAAAAAATCGAGATGCCGTATACAGGCCACTCAGAAATAGTGTTTGAAAGAGTTTGAAAAAATTCAAACTGTCGTAACCCAATTTTACTGCCTGTATTTTGTGTTTCGCAAGTGAAGGGCATGCTCTTTGTTTCAAGTTTTGTATAACACTTCCTATACCTACAGACTCTACTTTTGGAAATATTTACATTTACAATCGCATACCATAATTCGATTAGATTATGGGATTATTTAGCGAATTTTCGGAAAAAAAATAAAGTATTTAAATTAACTTTGGTACAAAAAGGTGTGTCACAATTAAATTAATAGGATTTTCTACGTTTACATTTTTATAATATATAAGTAATTGAAAAATTGTTTTCACAAGGTTTCACAGCAGGTGGAGGAACTATGGAAGAAAGCTCCTCTGAGCAATACCCGTGCAGATATCTATAAAAGAGAGAAAGAGGTCGCCAACGGCACGTGGTGGGCAAGGGCTGTCAGCCTTTGGGTGAGGGTAGGGTCACCGATGAGACGTATAGCTCTCTTCTGAATGGAGTCCAGGATAGCGAGTGTAGAAGCGGCAGCAGCACCCCAGATGTGGGAGCAGTATTCGAGGTTTCGTCTTATTTGTGAAGTATATAAAGTATAGAGATTAGCTGGTGAAAGTATTTGCGAGTCCGGAAGATGAAACCTAATTTCTTAGCAGCCGCTTCTGCAATTGATGTGACATGTTGGTGCCAATTGAGATTTCGAACCACAGAGATGCCAACAAGTGAAAATGACTCATTACTTTGAATAACTTGGTTGTTTCTTGTGATGGGTCTAGGGCTGGTGTATCTCTTATGAGAAAGAAAGCAAGACTGAGATTTGGTAGAGTTGAATTGTACAAGATTTCTACTTCCCCAGTCTAATATTTTTTGGAGATCCACGGAGATAGAACCCTCCATGAGTCTGCGATCCTCATGTAGTTGGGCTAAAGAGACAGGCTTACAGTATTGTAAGTATTGTATATTGGAGTGGAGGGTGCTGTCGTCCGCGTAACTGTGAACTGGGTTGGATGTGCTAGAGAGGAGGTCATTGATGTGGAGAAGAAACAAAGTAGGGGCTAAAGCTGAACCTTGAGGAACTCCTGCATTAATTGGATACAGTTTAGAGGAATGGCCATCCACGACAACAGAAATGCTCCGGTTGGAGAGGAAATTTGCTGTCCAGATACAGTGTTTTGGTGGTAGGCCATAGGCCGGTAGTTTATTACGCAGCGCTGCGTGCCAGACCTGATCGAATGCTTTGGATATGTCTAGAGCGACAATCTGGGATTCACCGTGTTGTTCCATAGACTTGTTCCAAGAATGGGTGACAAAGGAAAGGAGGTCGGCAGTTGATCTGCGCTGACGGAATCCATACTGCCTGTCGTGAATTAGACTGTGTTTTTCAAGAAATTTTAGTAATTCGGTGTTGATATACTTTTCCATCACTTTAGAGATGACTGAAAGGAGAGAAATAGGCCTGTAGTTTCTAGGAAGAGCTTTCGATTCTTTTTTGGGGACGGGTTGTACTCGAGCAGTTTTCCAGGTACTAGGGAATATGCCTATATTGTAAGATGTCTGAAACAGACGAGTCAGGACAGGAACAAGTTCTGGTGCGCATTTTTTGAGAACAATTGCTGGGATCTCGTCAAGGCCAGAGGCTTTCCTGGTATTAAGAGAAAAGAGCATCTTTCGTACCTTTCTAGTTTTGAAAATGATATCCGTCATTTTATGCGCGACATTGGGGACTGTTGGTGGGTGAACATTTGGAGGTGGGTTGAGAGTAAATTGCCGGCGAACAACGAGGCAAAAAGTTCAGCTTTACCCAGAGCGGTAAAAACAATTTCATCCCCTGAGACAAGAGGTGGGAACGTGCTCTTGCAGAAATTATTTCCAATAGATTTAGCAAGAATCCAGAAGGGTTTGCTGCCGCTGGAGCTTAAGAGTACTTTGTTTTTGATGTGGTTATTAAACGAGTTGTTTGCCTCAGAAAGAATGCGGACGTATAAATTATAGACAAATAATAAAACTGCATTCGCCACACTACTGTTTACAGTATGATTACCCACTGAATTGTCATTTTGGCAGCTGATTTTGTTTCAGTTTTGACCATGGCACACTTTTTCCTGTAAATCTGCACCTGCCTACTTTTTATCTTGATAATGTGATTGAAGAAATTTGCTTCGAATTCACAATAAATGGTACACCCCATAGGCATTCATTAGGCCAAGAGTGATTTTATATTTGTCACTTAATTACTTCCACATCGTGAATACGTGTAGAAATATGGCATCGACGACAAAAATTACAAAAATTTTTGTTCGCTTAAACGTCGTAAAAAGTGTTGAAACATATAGAAAACATAATTTGGCAATGAACACGTTTTTTATGTCTGTCGATCTGTCGGTATGTTGCTCTGTCGGTCTGACGGTCTCTCGGTCTGTCGGTGTGTCGGTCGGTCGGTATGTCGGTCTGTCGGTCTGTCAGTCGGTCTGTCTGTCTGTATGTCTGTCTGTCAGTCTGTCAGTTGGTCTGTCGGTCGGTCTATGGGTCTGTATGTTTGTAGCAACGGTTCGGATTGTTTTTGGGTAAAATTGTTCCAAGCGGTAGGGGATAAATGGGGGATGATTTACATTTTTTCGTTAAAAGTCGAGTAATATAACGTTTTAGGGTTTGTTAATTAGAAAAGTTTCAATTTCATCAAACATGTGGTACTCTGTGCTAAACTTAAATTAGGAGTTAAATGTGTGTGGGTCGAATATCGGTGACAGAAACTTCGAATATTTTAGTTACTAAAACGACGTAATGAGTCTCAAAACATATACAAAACTCGATTCTGGAACGAACTTTTTTGTCTGTCGGGCGGTCTGTCTGTCGGCCTGTGCGTCTTTCTGTTAGTAGGCACAATAACTTTCAAACGAACTGAGATATTATCTCCAAATTTGGTATCCAGTTAGCACGCAACAAAGCAACGCTTCGAATTGTTTTTGGGTAAGGACGCTTCAGGCGGTAGGCGATAACCGAGGGGTAATTTGGTGAAAATTTACATTTTATCGTTAAAAATCGAGTTATATAACATTTCATAACTTTACGTGTACAGGAATATGAATATTTTCTTTGTGGTCAAGTCATGGACCCTAAATTCATTTCATGCGAATGCCGTTCTGAGAAGAGTAGATTATCACAGCTATGTGGAAGTGACAATTTAATTTGTAGCACTATTTTTATATCACACATATGACACATTGTTTACCAGAAATATTCTGGAGTTAGCAACTAATCAGCTCTTCTACCTCTCAGTGCTGCGATCACAATGGGTATTTTCTGCATGACCCTTTTTTATAATAGTTGCCCAAAAAGTTCAGAATTTACATGTTGTCAACTATCTTTTTGGTGGCTATTTTTCCTATTTCCTGGGGTGTTATAGTCACCCCTCCAAGCTATTTGAGCCTTTTGCAGACCCAAGGCATGCAGTCGCATAGCACGGTTCTGTTGTTTCTGCTGATTCAGTGCAGTTTCTACAGTTTTCACTATCCACCTTACCCATCTTTACAAGGTTATACCTTACTGGGGAGTGCTCTGTGAAGAGTTGTGTGATCATTCTCAAGTCTCTCCTGTTTAGTTTAAGAAACAGTTCAGACATCTCTGTTGATATGGCGATAAACCGTTTTTCCTGCCTTAGCCCTGGCGTTTTTTTCTCCAGTGTGACAGCATTTAGTTGCTCTCCCAAGTATCAAGGTCATGGCTTTTTGATAACCCGTGATAGGGCTCTGGACTATATAATAGTATTGATACTGCCCTTTTTGCAAGGCTTCTGCTTCTGCTTTTGATTCCTCACTTCCTTCAATACTTTGATGCACTGGTACCCACACCAACGTTACTTTTGCTAATATCCAATTGCATGAAGGATTGTTTGCAGTCACAGGTCAGTTTAGACTCGCTTAGAAAAGATTTCAGAGCCTTTTGTATTACCTGACTGTCTGAGAGGATGTAGATCTCTCTGTTTTTGGATCTTTTTTGAATGCAGCCGTGTACACAGAGATTTGTAGCAAGTATTTCTGCTTGAAAGATGGTGACAGTTTTTTCTAGGGGGTTAGCAAGTCTGAAGTTGGGTGCTCTTATTGCGGTCTTGTTCCCTCCGTTTGTTTAGATCCGACTGTATACCATACAGATAAGTTGTTTATCAAATATTTTTAAGTACACTTGGAGAAATCCAAATCACCGCGACATCTTTTTCTGAATTTGTATCCTCTAAGGATGCTCATTTTGTTAGTGAAACGATCGTAAGGTCTTTAAAAAGATGTGTTTTGGTGATTTGGGTTTCACCAAGTGTAGTTATCAGTGTTCATCGTAGGTTACAATCTTCAGTTAGTGTTTGTCAGCTCTTCGTTGTCTCTCTGCCATGTTTGGCTGTCACTAATGACCACGTCAAATGGGACTATGAAGCCCAGTTTAGCTGGTATTTAATCTGTTGGTTTGGGGAATGATTCCAATGGAATCTAAACTAAAATGTGCTGGAGCACCGTCGTATATACAGCACATTTGTTGTCATACCCAAATAGGAACTTCTTCAAGCATTGTTCGTAAATCTTCTTCAATAAATCTGCGATAAATTTGTCCAGTGTGCTAGGTAGAAAGAATGGGCCAATCAGAAAGTCTCCAACAATTCCCACCCATACATTAACAGAAAACTGGTGTTGATGACGACTTTCTGTCATCGCATATGGGTTCTTATCTGTCCATATGTAGTTCTTATCAAAATTGCTCAATACATCCTTCGAAAAGTTAGCCTCGTCGGTAGAGAGAATTTTTGTTGAGAATTGAAGATTTTGCTGAATACTTTCTTGCATCCATGGACGAAAAGCCACTCTTCTGCGAATATCACCGGGTAAGAGTGCCTGCACGGTCTCAATATGATAGGGGCAAAAAAGCTGTTTGTTTAGAATTCTCTAAACTTTTGACTCGCTAATATATAATGTACTTACTAACAATCTTTCTGGTGCTTGTTGTAGCGTCATTCTCGATTTAATTAAGCATATGTTCTTCAATTTGAAGAGTAACAGTTTGAGGGTGCCCGACTCCAGCAATATGTTTTTCAAAACTATCACTTTCACTCTAACGTTGATGTAAATAATTAAACATAGTACAAATGCGGAATAACGCGATCAGGATAACGTTCTTGATAAAGGTTCCTGGTTGCAAATGCGTTACCGTTAGAAAGGCCATAAACGAAGTGCACATTTCACTATTTGTGTAGTTATACATTTCAAAGACAGTATAAGTTGTACACGACAATACCCGTGTCAATTGGCTTTACCGATACAGAGTGAATATGCATGAAAGGATTATCAGATAAAATTCTTGATAAGGTATTATCTTTTAAAAAATTAATGTTGCTAAGAAGACAGTGAAAACTAATTTGACACTGACACTTGTTATTAGTTTGTTCATTCCATGACATGTATTTTATTTTTTTGCTCAAAAACAGTACATTTCGCGAAAAAATGCAGCAGACTAAAATGGTTTGGAGTGAGTCAGGCTGTAAAAGGGCATTTTTCAAATTGCAATTTTGAAACTCCACAAAAATGTACAATGAAAAACTCATTAAAGGTTGCAATGACCAACCTCTTTCTGAGGCTGAAAGGCGAATAAGAATACTGCAGTAGGAAAGGCTTTGATAAGGTAGAGTTATATGAAATGTCTTCAAATCTGAAAAAATAAATAAAAACCTCATTTTATCCTATACTTTTGAAGGGGTGCAACTCTCAATCGAGACGTTTTGGAACTAATTTTATACAAAGAATCCCTTTTAGTTTTTGACAACGAACCGCTTCTTGAAATTTTTCCAAATATTAAAGAATAAACCTGTATATGGTAGAAAAATCAGTTGACACCAATTTTATCAAAAGACTACAATTCTGTGAACTTATTTTGATAAAATGCCAGGAGATTGATCGTTAAAGAGACAGATGAGTTGAAATTATAAATTCACAGATCACCCAGTAATGCAATGTTCAAGATATTATGTTTATTGTGCAATTAGAAATAATGAAGTGGTCGCTTTAGAATTTTATCAAGAATTGAATGATCAGTAAAAATATGTTATAATTATTCTGTAGCCCTAAAGGCCCCTTGATGCTTCTTTGTTCGTGAATTTTTATTTTAAAAAAATCACTAGTAGAGAGGTATCGATGGTGAGACTTTGCAAAAATTTTTTCAAATGAGCGCTAACTAGGACCCCTAGAACCCATATCAGTTCAATTTCAGTTCAATATCAGTTTCAATTTTTATATGTTTATATATATATATATATATATATATATATATATATATATATATATATATATATATATATATATATATATATATATATATATATATATAATATATATATAATATATATATATATATATATATATATATATATATATATATATATATATATATATATAAATATCCGTCTGATAACTCAAAAAATAATTAACCGATTTCAATGAAACTCAGCAAGTGCCTTTCTTTTATTAATGGCTTGGATGAGTTCGTTAGCCAGGAAAATCGGACGAGGTTTTCAGAAAAAATTTTGAGTTTTCTTTCAAAAAAAAATTTTTTCTACGAAAATAACAAAACTGCTTTAATGAAATTAACTATATATTGTTACAAAGCACTTCAATAGACGTAGGTGCGGTGTTGCCACATCTCCAGAATTTCCCCAACATCTGGGAATTTTTGCACAATCTGGCAACACCGCCTCCCCACCCCCCTGGGGGTGCCTGGGGTGACCCCCCTCAGGCGAAGTCTCAACCCTCTAGGACCAGAAATAACGAAGTTACCAACTTGTACCCCGTCGGAACGGATAACTGAGGTCTGCACATTCCGAACACCCTGTATATACACCCTGTATACGTAGACAACCCTTACACCCTGTATACGCAGAGAGATCTTATAGTTCGAGAAACACCTCTTGTGTGACATAGGAGTGGTGACCACATTTGGATCACCTGTATATACATCCCCCTGTATACACACGGGACCGATCTGTATTCACAGAACCTTCTAGTAAAAGAAGGTCCTGGAAGGTTCTGGAATGGAATGCTCTAGAAAGGAGGGGAAGGTACGGCGAGTATATAAAAGCGGAAGCAAGCCAGCCCGAGTTAGTTCAGTTCAGTAAGAGAATGTGGTAGTGACTTGAAGAAGCAGTGTAAAGTGTTAAGAGAGTAGTGACTGTAGTACCAGATTAGTGACTTTTGTTGAGAGTAGTAATTGTAAGGCCAGTAAATGAAGTGTTTTGTGAGAGAGACATTCTAGAAATTTTATTGTATCCATATTTAGAGTGTAAATAAAGTTGTTTTGTTAAAATTTAAAGTCTCACTTATCCAGAACCCGGAGTAAACGCAACAATTTGGTGTCAGAAGTGTGGGATAAGTGAGTGAAGAAGTGAACAAGCAAGCTAGCTGTAAATGGTAAACACCAGATCGACTGACTACGACAAGATGGCTGAAATCAAAGAGTTGATGGACTTACTAAAAAAGCAACGCGAAGAAGACGAACAACGACAACAAGAAGAAGAAAGAAGACGGCGCGAAGAAGACGAACGACGGCGGCAAGAAGATAAAGAAGACCTCAAGAGGCAACGCGAAGAAGACGAACAACGGCGACAAGAAGATGAAAGAAGACGACGCAAAGAAGACGAACAACGACGACAAGAAGAAGAAAGAAGACGGCGCGAAGAAGAGGAACGACGGCGGCAAGAAGATAAAGAAGACCTCAAGAGGCAACGCGAAGAAGACGAACAACGGCGACAAGAAGATGAAAGAAGACGGCGCGAAGAAGACGAGAGAAGACGACAAGAGGAGGAACAGAGGCGTCTTGAAGATAAAGAAGAACTCAAGAAGCAACGCGAAGAAGACGAAAAACGACGACTAGAAGACAAAGAAGACCTCCGAAGTATGTTTCACAATATGAGAGTCGATGTAAAAGAGGAAATTGAACTGATCAACGAACAAATAGAAAATGTGAACAGTAAAGTAGAAAATGTAACAGAAAATGTAAAGGATTGGAACAAACGATGGGAAGAAGTGGAGGGGTTGAAAGAACAAATGAAGATGATGATGAAAGGCACAGAAGTCAGACATAGAGAACTGACAGAGCAGGTGATGGGCCAGACTGACAGAACTCAACCAAGAGGAGTTACTGGAATGTCCCCAGTTCAAAATCGTCCGGAAGAAGGTATACCAATCGTGCAGCAGCCTCATGGAACCTTGAAGCCGCCGACTTTTGACGGAGAAACATCGTGGCCCATGTACAGGAGGCAGTTTGAGGCGGCAGCTCTCAGCAATGGGTGGAGCGAACAACAGGCAGCAACTGCTCTAATTCTCTCGCTTCGAGGTAAAGCCCTAGAAATCCTCCAGAACATCCCGGAGTCGAAACAGCAAAACTACTTAACAGTGATACAGGCCCTAGACTTGAGATATGGTAACAAGTACATGAGCCAGGTCTACCAGACACAACTAAAGACAAGGGTCCAGAAGCCAAATGAGACTCTGCAAGAGTTCAGTGCCGAAGTGGAGAAACTTGTGCGACTGGCATATCCCCAAGCCCCAGAAGAATTTGTCAACCAGATCACCGTCCAGACCTTCATCGATGGGGTACTTGACAACGAGATGCAACAAGCTTTAAGGCTCGGAAGATTCAAAACACTTACAGACTGCGTTATCTATGGCTTGCAATTTGAAGCAGCGAAGAATGCATCTCAACCTCGCCGCAACAGGCTGCGCGAAGTGAAGGAGATAGAGGACCATGCAGACACGACAGAGGAACTAAGGCGAGAAATCAAGTTGATGAAGGAAGCCATAAGCAAGCTCACTGCAACGGTTGGAGCACGTAAGACGAAAGCAGATTGGTCCCACATAGAATGCTACAAGTGTGGTAGGAAAGGGCACATAAGTAGGCAGTGCTCACAAACCCAACAGGTGGCATGCAGAAGACAAGAATACACCAACAGGGAGCGCCATCAGGGAAAACGACCTGACGCCAGTGTAGGTGGGCGACACGTGGCATGCGAGACCCAAGGCCTCAAGGTCAGGGTCTCCACTATCCGACGCTACCGCGAGAGCCTCGTTATACCTGGCAGTATAGACGGAAGACAATGCAGTTTCACCATCGATACTGGTGCTACTAGATCCGTTGTACGTCCAGACATGTTGCCAAACAGGTCGGCACTCACGACCAACAAACAGCCTGTGTTGGAGACGGCAAAAGGAGATAGGATACCTGTGCATGGAGAGGCCACTGTTTTCATTAGGCTGGGCAGTACTGAGCTACAGGTAAGGGCTGTCGTCGCAGAAATCGTCGACGAATTTATTCTGGGCCTGGATTTAATGGAAGATTTCGATGTCCTGTCAGTAGACTTCCAGAATAAGATCTTGAAAATCGGTAACGAAGAGTTGTATTTATCTCCAACAGCAGGCGAAGCTAATCCCAGGGTGAGACTTATTGTCGACGAGGATACACGGATTCCTGGTAACAGTGAGAAGATTGTCAGAGCCAGACTAGAGAAGAAACTTGATGGTATGTCTGCTCTCATAGCGGAGCCCCTAAAAGATAGACATGATGGTGCCCTCGTCGCACGATGCTTAGTAGACCCGAAGAGGACAATACCCATAAGAGTGGCTAACGTGCAAACTAACAGGGTCACATTGAAGAAAGGTGAGGTTATCGCCATTTGCGAGCCCATTGACCGAGTGACGTTGTCAAGAAAGGTGACACCCACGGCATTAGACAGAAGACTGCCAGTAGAAATGGTAGAGCGGTTCAAGAATTCTTGGGGCCAATTGAACGACATGGAGATGGAAATGGCCCTGAAGTTCGTATTGGAGGAGGCCGATATTTTCGCTCAAGATAAAATCACAGGTCGTACGAGTCTAGTGCAACACAGAATTAATACTGGCGACGCAAGACCAATTAGACAGCCGCCGAGAAGACTGCCTTTTGCCAAGCAATCAGAAATCAAGGCGATGGTTAACGAAATGCTGGAAGATGGTGTGATCGAGGAGTCTAATAGTCCTTGGTCGTCCCCAGTAGTTTTGGTCACCAAGAAAGACGGCACTATGAGATTTTGCGTGGACTATAGGAAGCTGAATGATGTCACCAAGAAAGACAGTTATCCCCTGCCCCGGATCGACGACACTTTGAACACTTTGGCCGGATCAAAGTGGTTCTCTACATTAGACCTGAAAAGTGGCTACTGGCAAGTAGAACTCCATAAAGACGATAAGGAGAAGACTGCTTTTTCAACCGGGAATGGGTTGTACCAATTCAAGGTCATGCCATTCGGCTTATGTAATGCTCCTGCCACCTTCGAGCGACTAATGGAGTTAGTGCTGAGAGGACTTACATGGGAAACATGCCTGGTGTATCTCGACGATGTCATGGTGATTGGAAGGACTTTCGATGAACACCTGTCGAATCTGAAGCAGGTTTTCTCCAGGCTGAGAGGTGCCAATCTGCAACTCAATCCCAAGAAATGCGTCCTCTTCCAGAAGAAAGTGAATTTCCTCGGACATGTCGTTTCTGAGAAAGGGATAGAAACTGATCCAGAGAAAATAAAGGCAGTAAGAGACTGGCCTGTGCCGAAGAACAAACATGAGGTCAGAAGTTTTCTGGGACTTTGCAGCTACTACCGACGCTTTGTGAAGTACTTCAGCAGCATTGCGAAACCTCTGCATAGCCTGACTGAAAATAAGGTTGAGTTCATCTGGTCACCAGATTGCCAAGAGTCTTTTAGAGAACTCAAACATCGTCTTCTCACTGCTCCTATACTGGCTTATCCTCAGGACGAAGGACTGTTCATACTGGACACTGATGCTTCCCAGTATGGCATTGGGGCAGTACTCTCGCAGCTCCAAGCCGGAGAAGAAGTTGTGATAGGCTACTTCAGCAAAACGTTCGGAAAAGCAGAAAAAAATTACTGTGTAACCCGGAAAGAACTGCTGGCAGTTGTAAGATCCATCGAACATTTCCACAGCTTCCTGTACGGAAGAACATTCCGCGTGAGGTCAGATCACTCTGCTCTGCAATGGCTTCTGAACTTTAGAAATCCTGAAGGACAGATAGCACGATGGATAGAGAAACTGCAGAGCTACGACTTCCGGATTGAACATCGAAGAGGAAGAAGTCACGCCAATGCAGACAGCCTGTCGAGAAGACCATGTTCAGTGCATGAATGTAAATTTTGCGAGCGACAAGAGAACAAAGAGATCGACAAAGTAACTCATCAGATCAAACAACTGGTGGCAGGACAGAAGAATAACACCGATCTAGACGTAAATCTTGAATACATCAGAGACGCACAGAAGACAGATCCAGACTTGAAAAATATTAGAGAATGGCTACAAAAGGGGAAAAGACCTGAGTGGCACGATGTGTCCCGGTTTGGGGCGGAGGTTAAAGGATACTGGCTACAATGGGACTCATTGTGTCTAAAGAATGACATGATCACTCGAAAATGGGAAACTGCCGATGGTAGAGACTGTATATACCAGACCGTTGTGCCAAGTGAGTGCATAAGCAGTGTTCTTCAAGAGTTACACAATAGTAGAAGTGGAGGCCACTTTGGGGTCAACAGGACTCTTGCCAGAGTGAGAGACCGCTTCTATTGGATAAACTGCCGAAGAAGCGTGGAAGAATGGTGCAAAAGGTGTGACCAATGTGCTTCAAAGAAAGGACCAAAGACCCGATCCAGAGGAAAAATGATGCAGTACATCTCAGGTACACCGTGGGAGAGAGTTGCCGTAGACATCGCAGGACCTTTTCCCATCACAGAGTCTGGGAACAGATACATAATGGTGGCGATGGACTACTTCTCGAAATGGCCTGAAGTTGCGCCGATCCCCAACCAAGAGGCAACGACCGTAGCAGAAGCCCTGATGGAAAATGTCATATCACGGCATGGCGTACCCTTGGAGATTCACACCGACCAGGGCCGGAATTTCGAATCAGAGGTCTGGAAGAGCCTAATGGACTTGCTAGGCATAAAGAAAACGAGAACAACGCCACTCCACCCTCAATCAGACGGCATGGTAGAACGGCATAACAGGACCATCAATCAGTATCTTGCTATGTTTGTCGACGAGAATCACAGAACCTGGGACAAGTTGATACCTCTGTTCCTCCTAGCTTACAGAAGCTCTCAGCATGAATCTACCGGCTACACTCCATCCATGATGTTGACCGGCAGAGAGATGCGGTTACCAATCGACATGACGAGACCACCACCGAACGAGGACATAGCGGACCTAGCTACGTTACCTGAGTATGTCGCCGACCTAGAAGGAAAACTGCGCACTATACACAGATGTGTCAGAGATAGGCTCCTCTTAAGCAGTGACCGGATGAAGATGCGCTTGGATCGCAGAGCAACACCCCATACATTCAAGGAAGGTGATGCAGTGTGGCTGTACCAACCAACAAGGAGAAAGGGCCTCAGTCCCAAACTTCAGAAACCATGGGAAGGGCCATACTTGGTGACTAAGAAAATTAACGACCTAGTCTACAGAATCCAGCTGTCTCCAAGAACTAAACCCAAAGTTGTTCACATAGAGAGGTTGAGTCCCTATCGGGGCAACGAACCCCCAAGTTGGCGGCCGGTAAATACTGTTCGGGACGAACAGTCTTAAGGAGGGGGGCAGTGTTACAAAGCACCTCAATAGACGTAGGTGCGGTGTTGCCACATATCCAGAATTTCCCCAACATCTGGGAATTTTTGCACAATCTGGCAACACCGCCTCCCCACCCCCCTGGGGGTGCCTGGGGTGACCCCCCTCAGGCGAAGTCTCAACCCTCTAGGACCAGAAATAACGAAGTTACCAACTTGTACCCCGTCGGAACGGATAACTGAGGTCTGCACATTCCGAACACCCTGTATATACACCCTGTATACGTAGACAACCCTTACACCCTGTATACGCAGAGAGATCTTATAGTTCGAGAAACACCTCTTGTGTGACATAGGAGTGGTGACCACATTTGGATCACCTGTATATACATCCCCCTGTATACACACGGGACCGATCTGTATTCACAGAACCTTCTAGTAAAAGAAGGTCCTGGAAGGTTCTGGAATGGAATGCTCTAGAAAGGAGGGGAAGGTACGGCGAGTATATAAAAGCGGAAGCAAGCCAGCCCGAGTTAGTTCAGTTCAGTAAGAGAATGTGGTAGTGACTTGAAGAAGCAGTGTAAAGTGTTAAGAGAGTAGTGACTGTAGTACCAGATTAGTGACTTTTGTTGAGAGTAGTAATTGTAAGGCCAGTAAATGAAGTGTTTTGTGAGAGAGACATTCTAGAAATTTTATTGTATCCATATTTAGAGTGTAAATAAAGTTGTTTTGTTAAAATTTAAAGTCTCACTTATCCAGAACCCGGAGTAAACGCAACAATATGTTGTCTTGGGAGAGGCCTTACTACATACCAAAATTCAACTTTCTAAGTTTATAAAAAATTGAGTTATTCAAATTTTAAATTTTCTTTTGAAAAAAATTTTTTTTCTCCGAAAATGACAAAGTTATTTTAATGAAATTTTTCCCTAGGAAAGGCCTTACTACGTACCAAAATTAAACTTTCTAAGTTTATAGAAAATTGAGTTATTTAAATTTGAACCATTTAATAAAAATTCACTACCATAACGCACTTGCTGCGTCTCGAGTTTTTTAATTATTACAACCATATAATAGGTGTTATTAGCATTTATGAGCAGTTTGATTTATGTGAGAGATATCATTTTGTAAATTTAAGTGTCACTTACACAATTTACCCCTTGCGTGATACAAAAAGATCTTAGGCAGAATACAAAAAAGGGAAATATATAGAGCGTTCCTTATGAAATAAGCAAGTTGGTGTCTACATACCGTATAGCCGAAGGTGCCAGAAAGGTGAATAATGTAGGCATTACTGTGTAAGCAGGGAATGTGTCAGAATCACCTGTACAAACTTTTCATAAAGCAATCACCGTCGTTCCCAGTGGGACACCTGTATAGTTGGGAAAACCCTCTGACCTTATGTTTTATTCTATTTTTACAGTTGTAAATACATTCCTCTTATTTTAAAACCTTACGGACCCTGTTCTTTTTCGTTTACAGGAAAAATGATCCTGATGTATCTGTAACCTTGTACACAGATTAGACAACCCTTAATGAGGTGCAATAAAAATAGTTTTAGAATTCTCGCAGAACCGTAACTTTTATAGATATAGGATGTAGTTAAAACGATACAATAAAAGCGTTGTATTTGGTTACTTTTTGTACTTAGTTCCGATTTTATGACAGATTTTATATGTTAACTCTTTTTTAAATCTTTAAACTGACGATGTAGTTTAGTTTGCAAAGTCTCGTTGACAATTGCATACGTCGTTTCATGTTCAGCGAGTTTTCTGGTTAATAGTTTTAATTATCGCGAAAGGTGAAAAATTACAAATAATAATATCTAAGAATCATATATTACTTTTATGAAGTGAATTTCGCATCCTAAGCTAAAAGTTCCTGTTGGTATGTAAAAACCGGAAATGTCTATTTTTGTGAAACAATCTGTGTCAGCAAATAAATGTGCTTATAAAGTTATGAAAGTGCCATTTTGATTAAAATTTACTTTTTGCAACGATTCAAGGAATCTAGGCAAGTATTTTATATTACTAAATGATCATAAAAAGATATATAATAGGGTATTCACCACTGCATATTAGTTTGAGTTAATAAGCGGAGTAAAATATAGGAGACAAAATTTTTAAGCAAACTAAAGAGCCACAACTACTTAATTTTACATCTAAGTTGCGAAATAAAGTGGTATATTTAGTTTACAATGAAGAAAGCAAACTCTATGTTATCAAATAAGTGCCTACATTCACAACAAAGAAAAACAAACTAGACATTATGTATGTATGCATGTTAGAAAAAATGTTATATACACACAAAGGTAGGCACACAAAAAAAAAATTACTATAAAGTTCGGGACGCAGCTAGTGCGTTAGCTAAAGTTGGTGGTGCAGAAAACACATTCGTTTTTCTAACTAAATATCCTCCAAATATTCAAAATAAAAATGTTTTTAATAGCAAATATGCGTTTTTAAAGAAAACAGGCATCAAATTTGGTTACCAGTATGACCTATATAGTAGAAAAAATGTCCCATATATCATCAAAATAACTTTGTGTTTGAAGATGTACAAAAAGGTTTCGAAAATAAACTTAAAATTTTCCCGAAAAAACTAATTTTCTGGCCAACAAACCTTATAGGTTAATAGCAAATTGAGCTATTCAAATTTGAAGCATTTAATAAAAATTCGCTACCATAACGCACTTGTTGCGTCCCGAACTTATTTTCTTACAAATATGCATTAACATTACGTGGCCAAAATTCGATACATTAAAGGTCAGCTCAGAACTTGCACGGACCCGGGAATCCGACTATCTAATTAAAACAAAGCATTGTTTAATCCATTTGGACTGGGCAGATTTTCCTGGCTAACGAACTTGTCCAATCCACTTGCAAAAGGAAGATATTCACTAAATTTGATCGTCTTCGGCGCATTAGTTTTTGAGTTATCGGTGTGACACAAAAACATATATATATATATATATATATATATATATATATATATATATATATATATATATATATATATATATTTCTTAAAAAAAAAACATATTTGCTGTTAAAAACATTTTTTAAAATATTGACCAGTTTGTTTTTGGTGAATTTTTTTAAAAAAATTCAGTAATGAGGAGATCGCGACTTTTGAATTTTAAAAAAATTCTACAAATGAGCGCTATTTTCAGACTTTTTATGTATATATATATATATATATATATATATATATATATATATATATATATATATATATATATATATATATATATATAAAAAGTCTGAAAATAGCGCTCATTTGTAGAATTTTTTTAAAATTCAAAAGTCGCGATCTCCTCATTACTGAATTTTTTTAAAAAATTCACCAAAAACAAACTGGTCAATATTTTAAAAAATGTTTTTAACAGCAAATATGTTTTTTTTTAAGAAAGCAGGCATCAAATTTTGTTACCAGTATAACCTATATAGTAGAAACAATGTGCCATGTTTCATCAAACTAATTTTATTGTTTGAAAATGTACAAAAATTTGCGCAAGTAAACTTAAAGTGTTCCCGAAAAAACTGGTTTCTTGGTCAACCTTATAGGTTAATAGCCAATTGAGCTATTCAAACTTGAAGCATTTAATGAAAATTCGCACCCATAATGCACTTGCTGCGTCCCGAATTTCTTTTCTTACAAAGATGTATTATATTTCGATGGAAAATGCAAAAATGCAATAACATAGGGTGTGTTCGATTAAAAAAAAAAAGAAAATTTGAATTACCAACGACTTATGGGCCACTCTGTAATTGTAGAAATATTTTTTAAGATGTAGCTCAAGACACCCTATAATTAATGTATACAATTTTTTTCGTATCTTGCATAATAACGGATATATTGAGCTTTAAAGATTTTTTACGAAAATTCGACAAAAATGATAGACCATTAACCGATAAACTCTATAGCCAACACTACTGCCAAATCATCAGAGAAAGGGTCTATTTGAACTGAATTTTTTGGGAATATTTTAGTAAAATGAAGGACAATGACGATTGAAACTAAGACTTCAGGCTTTGTAAAACATTCTTCTTCAGACATTTTCCTTCCATAGCTCATATTAGTTTCAGGTTCATTGCCTAAATCTTACCAATTTTGACGTTTTAAATCGCGACTTTGACGTTTTGAGGAAAAGCCAAATTTATTTTTCTTTAAATGCCTGTAACTTTTTTGACCTTCAACCTACAGAGCTAAATTTTGGTAGGTAACTTACCTATAATGATATAAACCCGTGTAAGAAATTTGGTTGCCCTTGCGTTGTTAATTCCGAAAATATAATTTTTTTCCAAAAAAAAAACACAACATTTTCCGGAAAAACCTCGGCGGATTTTCCTGGCTAACGAACTTATCCAAGCCACTTGCGAAAGGAAGGTACTCACAAAGTTTTACCAAAATCGGTCAATTATTTTTTTAGTTATAGGTGTGACACGTAAATATACACATATATATATATATATATATATATATATATATATATATATATATATATATATATATATATAAAGTCAACATCGGATTTGGGTTCCAGGCGTCCTAAATAGCGCTCATTTGAAAAAAAAATTTCAAAATTCAAAAGTCGGAATCTCCTCATTAGTGAATTTTTTTAAAGAAAATTCACTAAAAACTATGACTAGACCAGAATATCCCTTCTGCCCTTATGGGGATAGGTAGAGCTGTGTATTATGAAGTAAAGGAAGAAATGGGAAAATCATAACGCCGGTAGAAAACTTACTAGTTGAATAAATCAGTAAATATTGGTATGAAAGATAACAGCGTTTGTTTACTTAATTTATGCGAGAAAAATTTTAGGTGACAGTGTGAAATATTTTTTTGGTTTTTATTGGATATAAAAAATTGAACCCCTCACATGCACAAGCAATGCTTTTATGTGTGATGCATCGTATGATTTCATTTGTAAAATAAAGGTTATTATAATGAATTAGGAAACAATATGATAATGTTGTTGGTAAAATAATTATTGATTGATTTAACTGGTTCAGGCTATGAGGAGAATACGAGGGCGAGTCAATAAGTCTGTCATTTTTTTAAATTTCCCGCCTCTTCACAGGAAGGGCAACACTGCTCCTGTCAACAAGCATCTGTCAGTTGACTGCTGTCAAATTTTGAACAAGCTGCGTCATTTAGTTTGTGTTAGATAGCCATTGACAACCTCTTAAGTTATAATGAAAGTGGAAAAAGTGAATTTCGTGTGCTCATCAAACATTATTTTTTGCGGAAAAAACATCACTCAAACCAAGGATAAGCTTGGTAAATACTATGGGGAGTCTGCACCGTCAATTTGCATGGTAAAAAAGTGGTTTACTGAATTTCGTTGCGGCCGTACAAACACAAATGGCGCCGAAGGTTCTGGACGCCCAGCTGAGGTCGCTACACCCGAAACAATTGAAAAAATTCACGATATGGTGTGAGCCGATCGGAGATTGAAAGTACGGGAGATTGTGGAAGCCATAGGCATATCACATGGCTCAGTGGTTTCGATTTTGCATGATCATTTGGGTATGAGAAAGGTATCCGCAAGATGGGTGCCGCGTTTGCTCACAATTGACCACGAACGCAATCCTGTGACAACTTCGAAGGAACGTTTGGCGTTGTCCAACCGCAATAGGAACGAGCTTTTGCGCCGTTTCGTAACCGTGGACGAAACGTGGATTCACCACAACACACCAGAGACCAAGCAGCAGTCAAAACAGTGGGTTTCTCCGTGCGAATCGGCGCCGAAGAAGGCCGAGGTGGGTTTGTCAGCCAATAAAGTCATGGCGACTGTTTTTGGGATGCACGCAGTATAATCCACATTGATTACCTTGAAAAGGAAAGGACAATCAATGGCGAATATTATACCAACTTACTGGACCGATTCAATGACGATTTGGAGGAAAAACGACCAAAGTTGGGCAAGAAAAAAGTTACTTTCCACCAAAACAATGCAAGGGTGCAGACATGTGTAGTCTCCATGGCGAAATTGCTTAAATTGGGCTACGAATTGCTCCCTCATCCGCCATATTCTCCGTATTTAGCCTCGAGTGACTATTTCTTGTTTCCAAACTTATAGAAATGGCTCGGCGGAAAGAAGATTTAACTCCAATCATAAAATCATCTCACGAACAAATACCAATTTTGAGGACCTCGACAATTCTTTTTTTTTTTTGGAAGGGATAGAAAACTTTGAGAAACGTTGGACGAAGTGTATAGAGCTCAAAGGAGGCTATGTTGAGAAATAAAATGATTTTTTATCAAAAAACCTGTGACTCATTCAAAAAGTCACGGACTTATTGACCCGCCCTCGTATTTGTTAGAATAAAAAGTCAAGAAGAGATACAAAACAAAATAAAAGCTGAAAACAGTTTCAAATTTGATTTCTCTGGCCATAACCCATTTGAAAATAACCATAAAAATGACGCTTTTGTCATTAATTGTAAGGGGACGAGAAATTGTGCTGTAAATTGAATCATAACTTTCACATAGCTGAGATGATCTCCTCTCCTCAGAAAGACATTCATGAAATCAATTTAGGGTCCATGACTTGACCACCAAGAAAATATTCGTATTCCTGTACTCATAAACTTCTGAAACGTGAAATTACTCGAGTTTTAACGAAAAAATGGCAACTTTCACCAAATCACCACTCTTTTATCTCCTACCCCCTAAATCGATCTTACCCAAAAACAATTCGAAGCATTCCCTTGTCGGGTGCTAACTGAATACCAAATTTGAAGATTATATCTCAATTCGTTTGAAAGTTATTGCGCCTACTAACAGACAGACCTACAGGCCGATAAACCAACCAACCGACAGACAAAAAAATCGTTTTAGAATCAAGTTTTCTATATGCTGTGAGACCTTTAACGCCGTTTTAGCAAAAAAAAATCTGTCACCGATATTCCACCTCCACACATTCAACTTCTAATTTGATTTTACCAGAGAATACTAGCTGTTTGATGAAACTGAAAATTTGATAACAAACAAACCCTTTTTATTTTTTCTTATATTATATTACTCGAGTTTTATCGAAAGAATATCAATTTTCAGCAAATCATCCCCCATTAATCCCATACCCGCTAGAGCGATTTTACACAAAAACAATCCGAACCGTTGGCTTGTCGGATGCTAACTGTATACCAAATTTGAAGACGATATCTCAATTCATTCTTAAGTTATCGTGGCTACAAACAGACAGACATGCATACAGACCGACAGACCGACAGACCTACAGACCGACAAACCGACAGACCGACAGAACGACAGCCAGACAGAACGACGGCCAGGCAGACAAAAAAAACTCGTTCCCAAATCTTATTTGCTATATGATTTGAGACTTTTTACGACGTTTGAGCAAAAAAAAAAAATTGAAATCTTTGTCGCCAATGGCGATACTTCCACACGTAATGGCGATGTGGACTTTCCTGGCCAACGAACCTACCCACATAATTTACACAAAAACTACACCAACCAAGATATAATTATTCACACAAAGATTTTTCACAGAAATTAAAATAATGTTTAGATGAAGATTTGCAAACAATTTGTTTTATGAAAAAACGCAATTTTTTTAAAGATTGGCTAGGTAATCTTACACAAAAAATACATAACATTTACTTTACGAAAATAAAAGAAAATTACACAAAAATTTGCTAAACAAAGATTTTTTACGTGAATTCGCAAAAAAAAATATCCATAACTGGGTAACTGGTATAACCTATATAATAGAAACAATGTACTATATTTCACCAAAATAACTTTATTGTTTGAAAATGTAAACAATTTTTCGAAAATAAACTCAAAATGTTCCCGAAAAAACTGGTTCCTAGTCAACGAACGTTAGGTTAATAACAAATTGAGCTATTGAAATTTGAAACATATTGAAAATTCGCTACCATAACTCACTTGCTGCGTCCTTCTTACAAAAATGCATTATATATTGGTGGAAAATGAAAAAAATGTAATAACATAAGGTGTGTTCGATTAAAAAAATCTTTTTAATAGCAAATCTGTCTTTCTTTAATGAAAGCAGGCATCAAAGTTGATTACCCATATAGTAGAAACAATGTACCATATTTCATTAAAATAACTTTATTGTTTGAAAAAGTACACAATTTTTCCGAAAATGAACTTAAAATCTTTTCGACAAAAACTGGTCCGATTTTTCTGGCCAACGAACATCTTTAAGTTATTTACCTACCTACCAAAATATAATTATTGAAAAAAACATTTTCGACGAAACTTTTTATGAAATTTCATGAAAATTCGCAAACAATATTTTGAAGAAAATCTGAAAACATTTTTTTCTAATAACTTAAACATTTATTATTAATTACCAACATCTCACAAAGAAAATCTTACGAAAACATAAAATTTTGCCAAAAGAATACATAAAATTCAAATTATACACCTAATCTGTAATTAATATTGAAAATAAAATTATTTGTTTGCACGAAAAGCCATTTAAACGTTATTTTTGACGATTTTCGTTTAAAAAATGTTCAATCAATTGAATAGTTTTTCATAAAAAAATTCTCAACAAATGTTTCTTCAAAGAAAATACATTAAAATTATTTATAAGAAAATTTGCTATTAAAACAACATTTTGCACAAGAAAATTCGCTAATAAAAATAAATTTAATAAATTTTTAAAAATCTGGTCCGCTTTTCCTGGCCAACGAACCATTTCAAGTTATTTACCAACCTACCAAAATATAATTTTGCCCAAAAACTTTTCCGACGAGACAACAAACATTTCATGAAAATTGTAAATCAATAGTTGCAAGAAATCCGTAAATATTTTTTTATAATAACTTATTAAACATTTATCATTAATTACCACTGCGAAAACTGGCTAAATATTTTTTATCCAAAATTTTGCTAAAAGAATACATGAATTTCAAATTATATACTAAATCTGTAATTAAAATTGGGAATAAAATAATTTGTTTGCAAGAAAATTCATTAAACTTATTTAGAAGAAAATTCGCTATTAAAACAACATTTTGTACAAAAAATCTGCTAATAAAAATAAATTAAATAAATTAAAAAAAAGTGGTGCGCTTTTCCAAGTCATTTACCCACCCACCAAAACATAATTTTTCCAAAAACTATTTCGACGAGACAACAAAAATTTCATGAAAATTGCAAACAATTGTTGCAAGAAAATCCCTAAACATCTTTTTTATAATAACTTAATAAACATTTATCATTAATTACCAAAATTTCACAAAAACATCTTACAAAAATGATTTCTACGGAAGCACAAAAAAATGCTGAGAAAACTGGCTAATTACTTTTTATCCAAAATTTTGCTAAAAGAATACGTGAAATTCAAATTATATACCGAATCTGTAATTAAAATTGAGAATAGAATAATTTGTTTGCACGAAAATCCATTGAAACCTTATTTTCGACGATTTTCGTTTAAAAAATGTCGATTAAATAATTTTTCATACAAAAATTCGCAACAAATGTTTCTACAAAAAAAAATTCCTAAAATATATTTATAAGAAAATTCGCTATTAAAAGCACATTTCATACAAGAAAATTAGCTAACAGAAAAAAATTTAAAAATATTCAAAATCTGATCTGAATACAGAACTAGATACTTAATCTGTGGCTTCACATAGAAAATTCTTTTACCCATAGATGCTGTAAAAATTGAGTCTGGTTGTAGAGAACAAAACAACCTCTTCTGATGTCACGAATCTCTACGTCTATGTTAACTGTGGAGGGGTTTTACCAACTAAGAACAACAACAGCTGCTATTAAACTAGAATTAAAAGTCTTAAAAGTGCTTATCTTGCATTACTGATTTTTTCAAAAATTCGCTAAGAAAATATTGGAAATACACAATCTGATTAGATAACTTTAAAATTGAATCAAAGACGAAAAAAGTTAAAAAGTTCGGGATGCAGCAAGTGCGTTACGGTAGTGAATGTTTATTAAATGCTTCAAACTTGGATAACTCAATTTTCGATAAACTTAAAAAGTTGAATTTTGGTACGTAGTAAGGTCTTTCCCAAGGCAATATATCTGCCAAATGTCATTAAAATAACTTTGTAATTTTCGGAGAAATAACTTTTTTCAAAAGAAAACTCAAAATTTGATGTTATATATATATATATATATATATATATATATATATATATATATATATATATATATATATATATATATAAACATATAAAATTGAAACAGACCCCGGATATGGATTCTAGGAGTCCTAGTTCGCGCTCATTTGAACAATATTTTGCAGTCTTACCATCGTTACCTCTCTATAAGTGAATTTTTTTAAAATAAAAATTCACTAAAAAAGCTGAAACAGAAATTCTGTCAACGGTGAGATTTAAACCCGCGTCCCTTTGCTTATCACCCAGCCATCTACACATTCGACCACCGTAACCCGTAGTGGTCTTCAGTTATTTATTTGTAATATGTAAGGTCTTTAGAGGCATATTTTGCATCTATTTGAACAAATGAGAAGTGTAGCATAAATCTAGAACATACTAGTGAACATTTTATGCAATATTGACCATTCCTAAACCACAATAGTTATACTAATATTCACGTTTCAAATCTCCAGTTTGACATTTACAGGCGAAAAATCATAAAATTCTCAAATTTTTCCGGTACTTCTTGAAGTTTTTGCACCATGAAAAGATACTCGTTGTCTGTAATATTTAATATATTTTGTACACATCCAACATTTTAGTATTGCGTCTTCTCTGGTTTTAAGTGGCGCTAAAATTTTGCTTCACTAAGTGCCTATAACTTTTTTTTTCACCTTAGAGACCGAAATTTTGGTGCAGAGTTTGGTTTTTACAATGTAAACCAACATGTCGAATTTGCATACAGACTTGGAGAATACTTCTCTGGCTTCACAGTGAAGCCAGAGAAGTATTTTCCAGGTCTGTATTCAGTATGGACAAGTTTCACCAAGTAAGGGCAACAACAATCAATGAATGTCGAATTTGGTTGCCATATGTTTCTTACTTCCGGAGATATGAATTTTTTCCAAAAGAAAACCCCAAAACTTCCCGGAAAACCAAGTTCAATTTTCCTGGATAACAAATTTATGCAAGCCATTAATAAAAGGAAGATACCTGCAAAATTTTATCAAAATCGGTTAATTAAATTTTGAGTTATTAACCTCAAAGTCGCGATTTGAAACGTCAAAATTGGAAACACTTAGGCAAAGAACCTGAAACAAATACGGATTACGTAAAGAAAATGTCGCAATAAGGGTGTTCTGCAAACCCTTAAGTTTCAGCTTCAACTGTCATTGTCCTTTATTTTACGAAAATATTTACAGAAAATTCATTCCAAATAGAACCTTACTCTGATACTTTGGTGATAGTTTTAGTTAAGTTTATGGTTTAACGGTCTACAATTTTTAGCTAATTTTCGTAGAAAAAAATTCGTTAATGTGGAAACCGCGACTTTTGAATTTTAAAAAAATTTCTTCAAATGAGCGCAAACTAGGGCCCCCCTAGAATCCATATCCAGGTTTACTTTCAATATTTATTTGTTTACATATATACAGGGTGACGCATTTCTACGGAAAAGTCAATATAATTGTTATTATACAAGATACGAGAAAAAATTGTATACGTTAATTATAGGGTGTCTTAAGCTGCATCTTATAAAAATATTTTGACAATCACAGACTAGCCCATAAGTCTTTGGTGAGCCCTAAAATTGTTTTTTTTCGAATACTCTTATACTATTGTATTTTTATATTTTTTACCGAAATGTGATGCATGTTTGTAAAAAAAAAATCAAGACGCAGTAAGTGCCTTTTGGTAGCGAATTTTCATTAAATCCTTCAAATTTCAATAACTCAATTTGCTATTTTGTTTACATTTCCACTATATTATGCTACACTTTCAGTCTAAAACTGCAATTGTGGCCATTCATCTAGCTACACATATAGTGTTTTTTAAAAATTGATTGAATCCCCTAGTTAAAAACAAAACAGACATCATTTGGCAAATTTTTAATTTCATGTCGTTTGTCATTTGGTATATTTGTGGTCGAGATTTCACGATTGTTGGTTTGGGTATTATGTTTTATGCCTGTTATTTATATTGTTTGGTTACAGTTAATGCATGGTGTAGGCCTGTTTTATGAATCAACTTACGCATGGCAGTAACTACACTATCTGTCAGTCATTGGACTTTAACCACTAAGTCGTTTCAATGCACGTCTTTCAGATTTGTGTTTTAATTGGGTAAAAACGAACCAAATTACTTAAAATTCATAGCATAGGTTTATATACCTGATTTCTAGCCACATATTAAGTGTCACTACAGTTACTCTAATACTTTAAAAAGTATAGTGTTTTCAAAAATATTTTTCTAATGAAAATGTGAAGACTGTTCCCAGTGATACCTACATTATTGTCAAAACTCATAATCTAAATTCGTGATGTTATTTCTGTATAATGTTGTAGAATTGAGGTAATATGATCTTTTCATATTGAGATAAAATCATCCCGGGATAATATTACCCATATTCAACCACATAAAAGTGAATTGTAGCCACTCAAAATTTTACAGATAATTTAATGAGATGAATGGTGCGAAGCTACGTTCGAACAAGTGGCAAATTAGCCTGGTCTAAAGTGGCAATGGCGACAGCTATAAAAACCATGCCAGATGTTGCAAAATTAAGCCTTGAGCGAAAGTATTTCCTATTCCTCAAAATTCTGCAACAACGATGAAAAAATTCGCTACTACGTCTACTTGCCACGACGATTTGTAACGCTACTACGAATGCTTCGATATGTTTCCCATATCCAATTCTTCCCATATGAAATTGATTAAAAACCAAAGTTAGTGCCAATCTCTTCCTTAATACTTTGGGCATCTAACCATTAAGAACCAGATAACAGTGTAATACTCCTACTTGACTTAGACCTGACATAAATGATTGCCTACAGAATAATACCAGATACAGGCGCTAAAATAATTTACCAGACACTAGGACATAATCCATCAACCACAAGGATAATCTACCTGTTACACGAACCCTGCAACAAATACTACAAAACTAACACGAATATAGATGGCTAAAAAACTCCATGGCTTGTATGATTCCTTAGTCCTGTAGTGGGCTGACGCAGTGTTATACGACACCTGTATCGACAAGCGAGTTCTAGTAAGGTCAACAACTTTTCCATTCTTCAACCTTCAACGTGGTTATGGCTTACAAATGATGTCTATTCTCGATATAGCTGATGCTTGCATTCCTGTATACTTCTACCTTGTCTGTACACCTTTACAATTAGGTAACAGCTTCACTTGATACTTGCAAAGCTTATTTAGATGCCGAATAATTCCCTAAGCACACTGGGGTAGAATTTACACACCATTCTATATTTCTGGCACTAAATATTCAACCAAATACTTGCCGAACCTTATTCTAAAACTCTCTGCAGATGGCACTCTTTTTCAATAATAATCGATAGTGGGAAATAAAGATGATAATTATGCTCAATTTACTCTACGGCGATTTTTACACGTAACACATTGTCTCTTCTGTTTCTGAACCCTCTAATGTTGACCTTCTGAAGAAACCGCTACCAGATATTCCCGCAAATGATTATCGTATCATTTTTGCCCCCGGCCCCTTTAGTTATAACATAAAGACTCAGGAACCAATACAAGAAGAATCTTCTGTTTCACGACGCTCCAATTTAAAGAGATGTAGGCCGACAACCTCTCGAAACTAGTTGATTAGGAACCCAGTGGCTATTCGTCTGAATAGAGTCAACGGACTCTGACGAAAAAGAAAAGGAAACACCTCTAAGGATGAAGATATTAGTATATTTGTATATTTGCTATTACATAATTTACAATGTGTTTCACAAATAAGCTTAGTGCTTACGCGTGCAATAAACACAATTTTGATTTCTGACTTGCCTAAAGGGAACTGCCAAATCTCGCCTTTGTCAAATTTTTTATTTTGTTAAATATTCAATAACTTTGAATTTCCTTTCTGGAAGATGGTTAGCCCTTACGACATTGCTCCCTGGCCAAAACAAGACATTTCAAAAATAGGAAAAAATAGTTATTTCCTCATTTTAACATCCACTCTAAACTACGAAGTATTAAAAGGAAAACAAAAAGGGTTTGACAAGCCTGTGTCTAGAAGGCTAAAATTTAATAATTCAAAACCTGAATTGAGGAAGAATCCAGCTCAAAAAAGTAATGCAAAGCAAGATGAAGAAAAAAAAAGTACATTTTGTATTCTATGTCAATAAAATATGTACTTTTCGAAGGTGCGAGAAAGTTGGAGACAGTGCCCGAAATGTAAAAAGTGGGTACATGAATTATGTACTGGTATAAATAGGATTATCAGTGATTATGTTTACGATTTATGCTGAATTCTGAGCTTCGTAAATTTATAAACATTCTTTGTGGTGAAATTATGCCTATGAAACCATGTTACCCGTCGTCTGTAGTAAAATGGTTCGTTGATTAGTTACTTAAAAAGCTGAATAGAAAATATTGCGTTTGACCACTAACAGCTTAATAATGCCAGCGGTTTCAAAAGAATGTCGTCAATAATGTGTAGGAGACAGACATTTTCCCGCTGTCCCCTCCACACACTGGGTTTAAATGTAGTTGTAAACAAAACGAAAAAAACCGTCAAACAGTATGAGCTGTTTGTTTTGACTGACATTGAATGCTGTTTAATTAATTATTTTTTCCATAATCAAACGCGCAAACAAACATTTACAACCGTCTTTGTTATTTATAAATATCCAGTGCATTCTTTAGGAAAGATATAACACAAAACGCAAATGCACGGGATTCAAATTCGCCGCCTTAAGACACCAAACGCGGCGTTTTGTGCTCTAAATTATTGATACGGTTATACAAAGGTGGCTATGATGTAGTTTGAAGTGTGTCACTTAATGTTAAAGTTTGGCATTGTTATGTGTTCTGATAACTTGTGAAATATCGTCTGTAAGGAGAGAGTATGTCCTGGTGAATTTAAGGACTGGAAACTACGTTCAGTGTAAATATTGGTCGTTCCTAAGTGCAAGATCCTCGGCTCTTCATCAGTGAACAGTTGATCGCCGCTCTTGGAGATCTTCGTGACCACCTTCTGTTTTTCCACCCAGCAACAGGATGCGATACCGCTTCTTCTGCCTTCAGTAGAAGTAAAACGGGTTCCTTCTAGAAGCTCCAAAACGACGCTTGTTTATGAGATAAAATGTCTATCTTCATTCAACCAAAAGCTACACACCAAGTAATCGCAGAATCGGGAGAATATTTTCTTCTCCCTCTGTAGAGCTGTGATGTTAAAAATAATTTTAACAGCGTCATGTATTGGCTGTGTCGGAGGACAGTTGCTGAGAAGTCTGCCAAAGCAGCATTAAACTTAACTGCACTTCCACCTACATCAGCAGCTGCTAAACAACATTCGTACCGAGTTTACCGCCAGGTAAGAGCCAGTGGAGATTTCTCCTAGTGACCTAGGTGTGCGCCGCACACCCGAAAATATAATCAAAATGTGCACAGTTAAATATGTTTTATTTGTTTTTCCATTAGTCTTAATACACTACATATTTTGTGAAAATCGATTTAATTTACTTATTTGACTTCATGAATAATCAGTTAATAGTGACTTGGAATGAAGTAGGTACCGCGTCTTCTAACATATTCAGAGAATATGAGTAGGTCAATAGCAACGGGGAATGAATTCGGGTTAGGTGTACAATGTAGTCCCTCACCCACGTGTTTAAAATAGTGAGGAAAATACCATTGATTTTAATGTTGCGGGGAGCTGTAAAAATATCGCTCAAGACAAATGAAAGGAACGCCGGTCTAACCAACGCTGCGACAGCATTATTTACGAGCATTACGACTGCGCTTGCACAGACCACAGTATTATAGAATCACTGTCGTTTTGTCACTGTTTGTTTGATTGACAAAATACATTTTCACATGTATGTTTGCTAAAGAAAAGTTTTCAGTGTAATTCAAAATTGACATTCTGTATGCAAAAAAAAGTTGTATTCCTCGCAGTCACCACTAACCGCAACTCGTTAGCGCACACCCGAACTTTTTGGTCAGGAGACGCCATTGGTAAGAGCCAAATTTCGTCATTAAAATCTCTCAGTACGCGTATTCCGTATATTTAAGTATCTAGCAAAAATCAACGTGGAAAAAAATTAAGTAGGGGAAGCTCGGGCAAAAAGAACCATATAGGCAAAAGGAGTCACGCAAATTACGAACTAAATGTGATTAATTGCGACCTGGCAACAGTGTCAGACTATGCACCGTGTTCTGTTGAACGGATGGCGGCGTTAGATCTAGTGACTTCCACAGGTTTCCTAGTTTCTTTGTGAAATTTAGTTCAAGGTAAGTTTGAATACTTAGTTTTACAAAAGTTACATAAGTGTTAATGAGGTCTGGTAACCAATATGTGCTTATAATTTTAATGGGACACAATAAGGCATTCACTGCGTAGTCATAACCTATAAATTGCATGCGTTGTGTACAGTGTTTTGTGTGGCATTCGAAGCACTAAGTACATGTGTGTTAGGGCAAAAGGAAGCGGGCAAAAGGAATCAGTGGCTCCTCTTGCCCGAGCTGTGATTCTTTTTACCCTTTTATGTAAATGTGAAGCACGTAGCTAAAAAGGCTTCTGAATATATATTTTTTTATTTCCAGATGGTTTTCAAATATAACAGAAAAAGTGATAGGGGCTTAGGCTGGTCCGAGGCTACAATGGCATTAGCTATAAATCAAGTAACTGAATCAAATTTTTCAATAAGGAAAGCAGCTTTAATGCATGGAATTCCATATCCTACCCTACGCAAGCATATAAAATCGGGTGTACCAACAAAATCTTTAGGTCGTTTTAAACCAGTGTTCACTAGTGATGAGGAGCAACAGTTTGTTGATTTCATCAAAGAAGTAAACGGACGATTTTACGGCATCACCAAAAAAGATTTATGTGAACTAGTTTTCCAATTTGCTGAAAAAAATAAAATCAATCATCCTTTTCAAAATGGAATGGCGGGACAACAATGGTACAACAACTTTATGTCTCGGCATCCTGAACTGAGCTTACGGGTTCCCGAACCAACAAGTATAGCAAGAGCTAGGGGTTTCAATAGACCTCAGGTACAATTGTTTTTTGACAATCTTTCAGCTCCAAGAGAAAAATATAAGTTTTCGCTAAATAATATATATAATGCAGATGAAACAGGGATTCAAACATCAGCCAAGAGACCTCGTAAAGTCATAAGTCTAAGAGGCAAGAAGCAAGTAGGCAGTATTTCATCAGCTAAAAGGGGTCAATTGGTAACTGCTATGTTTTGTTGTTCTGCTTCAGGTAGATTTATACCGCCTTGTCTTATTTTCCCAAGAAAAAAGCGAAATCCAAGATTCCTGGCTGGTACTCCTCCTGGCTGTATAGATATTGTGATAGACAGTGGCTGGATGACAGCTGAAGCTTTTTTGGAATGGTTACAATTCTTTGTTAGGTGTGTCCGGCCAACAGATCAACACAAATGTTTATTAATCTTAGATAACCATTCTTCGCTCTAGACTATGCATCATCAAACAATCTTGTTATTTTAACAGTCGCTCCACACACTACACATAAATTGCAACCTTTAGACGTCAGTGTCTACTCTCCATTCAGTGGATACTTTCAGCGCGAGGTCGACAAATGGCAAAAGAATCACCCGTCACAAAGACTTAGGTTTTTCGACATTGCTGCAGTTTTTGGTGGCGCGTACCTTCAATCAACAACACCTCAGAATGCTATCAACGGATTTAAGAAAACTGGCATCGCAGAGTGTGACATAGACGTCTTTACAGATTTGGATCCTACCTGCCGACGTTACAGATAAAACATAGCCCAAATGACACTGATTATAAACAAAATGGCCGTATACTTGACAGAAATGACCAAGCTGAAAACAAAGATTTGAAAAATGGAAACACATCAAACACAATTGAGGAAAATGGTGACCAAAAAACTAATGTGACCTCAGAAATTATATCAGAAATCGAATCTTCTGATGAAGATACACCTTTATTAAAAATTCGGGACAAATTGAAAGATTTGAGAGACATTTGTGAAGCAGGTCCTTCCAACAAGCCTGATAGTCCCAATATCAGTTTATTAGACATAAGGCCATTGCCTAAACATAGTGCTGTTTCAACAATTAAGAAACGCAAGACCCAAAAATCAGAAATTCTGACATCTACTCCAGTAAAGCAAGAAATTCGTTCGAAAGTGAAGAATCCGTCAGAGAAAGGAAAAAGAAAGTTTAATGCCGAACCAGACAAAGAGTTTCTAATTTGCCTATCAAAGAAACCTAAAGAAAAAGAGGTTCCTGAGGAGTTCATTCCCTGTCTTGTCTGCGGTGATTGTTACGGAAATTCAATTCCAAGGGAGAAATGGATTGAGTGCAACATATGCAAGGGTTGGTCTCACCAGCTATGTAGTGACTATAACAATATAGGATTTTATATTTGTGACAATTGTAGAGATACAATACTCCAGTCAAGAAAATGAATTATTATTAGTTTTTTCATATTCCAACTAGATTTTTTTTATTACATTAGAATGTTGAATTTTTAGTTTTTTCCAAGTTTTCCGAGGATTTAAATTGTTTTTTGATACGGTTCTTTTTGCCCTTGCCAATTAATCCTTTTGCCCGTATGGTATGGGCAAAAGGAGCCAAAGTTAATTGTTAAAAAATCTGCTGATAAATAATATAATATTTTTACTAGTATCGCTTAGTATGTTTTTTCAGTAAATATAAAGTATACAACAAAGGAGAGTACAAAATTCTTTGAGGTATCTTATGAATTTTCACACTTACAGAATTTAAAAGTAAAGTGGTTCCGGCTGCCCGACCTTCCCCTAGCTGTTTCCAAGTTTGATTCCACGCTTTGGGGAAATGTACAGGCGCATCACATTAATGATTAATTTAATGTTAGTGGGAATAATAACAAATACATGAACGAACTTGTTCAATAATTCAGGTACACAAGTTTAATTTATTTTTATCTCTATCTTCTACTTATGGTAGGGCGCCGTGGGAATTTTTTAATTAAGAAAGGCGCGCGACTTGAAACAGTTTCGGAACTACTGCATTATGCTATACAATGCCGGCATTGATTACCGGTATACCTTTTTAATTGTATATCCATGGTTACTTACCTGTAAAACTCTGTCACTCGCCATGCATATAAATTCAAACAACCCATCTTATTTAGCATAGCCTGTATACACGAACAGTGTAAACCATCTGGGCATTATTGTGTAAAAAAAATATTAAAATTTTAAGTTTGGGAACTAGTATAAATCACATGGACAACTAGAAGAATAAATCAGACTCGGAGGTACCTACACATTGTCCGTCATAAAAAAATTATTTATTTGATATTATTTCTGTTAGATGAATTATACCTGACTTGCTAGGATAAGCTTAACAAACTGGAAGACTTGGGACATCCAATCAATAATGTCCCTTACACATTAGGGGGAATTCTGTATGTGAAAGCCAATAAAGAGAAAGGCCATTGCAGCATCTATAAATGTCTGATTGGACCACTGGGTGAAAACCATCATAAAAAGGGAGGAGCTTCCTTCTTAAATGCACCCTCAGAAAGTTGCCAATCTACCCCAACATATGACAACCCCAAAATAATAAGTTAAAAGTCAAGCATTCACATCTACACTCATCCAAACAATTTTTTTTTAACATTAAATAATAAATGATATTAGAATATTATTGCCCTAACTCGATTTTATTCCATTAGTGAAATTTCTTTTAAAAAAATCACTAATGAGGAGATCTCGACTTTTGAATTTTGAAAAAATTTCTTCAAATGAGCTCTAACTAATTAGGTCCCCTAGAAATCATATCCGGGGTCAGTTTCGATTTATATATATATATATATATATATATATATATATATATATATATATATATATATATATATATATATATATATATATATATATATATATATATATATATATATATATATATATATATATATATATGTATATATATATATATATATATATATATATATATATATATATATATATATATATATATATATATATGTATAACACCGATAATTCAAAAAATAATGGGCCGATTTGGACAAAATTTGATGAATACCTTCCTTTTGTAAGTGGCTTGGATAAGTTCGTTGGTCAGGATAATCTGCCGAGGTTTTCCCCGAAAATTTTGTGTTTTCTTTAGAAAAAAATTCATATCTCCGGAAATAACAAAGTAAGGGCAACTAAATTTGGTGCATCGTTTTATATCGCTATAGTAAATTATTTACCAAAATTTAGCGCTGTAGGTCAAAAGATAAAAAAGTTATGGGCATTTAAAGAAAAATAAATTGGGGTTTTCCTCAAAACGTCAAAGTGACAATTTAAAACGTCAAAATTCGCAACATTTAGGCCAAGAACTTGAATCTAATACGGGCTATGCAAAGAAAATATCTTAAGAAGAAGGTTTTACAAACCCTGAAGTCTTAGTTTCAACCGTCAGTGTCATTCATTTTACTTAATTGTTTCCAGAAAATTCATTTCAAATAGACCCTTTCTCTGATGTTTGGCAATAATTTTAGCCATAGAGTTTATCGTTTAATGGTATATAACTTTTGTCGAATTTTCGTAAAAAAACAATAAAGCCCAATATATCCGTTATTCTACAAGATATGAAAAAAAATTGTATACATTATTTATAGGGTGTCTTGAGCTACATCTTAAAAATATTTCTACAATCACAGGGTAGCCCATAAGTTGTTGGTGATACAAATATTTTTTTTTAGTCGAAAACGCCTTATGTTTTTGCATTTTCTATCGAAATATAATGCATGTTTGTAGGTAAAGAAATTCTGGACGCACCAAGTGCGTTATGGTAGCGAATTTTGATTAAATGCTTCATATTTGAAAAGCTCAATTTGCTATTAACCTATAAGGTTGACCAAGAAACGGATTTTTTCGGTTACACTTTAAGTTTACTTTCAGAAATTTTTGTACGTTTCAAACAATAAAGTTATTTTGATGAAACATAGTACATTGTTTTTACTATATATGTTATACTGGTAATCAAATTTGA
The DNA here is from genome assembly GCA_964006375.1 of Tillus elongatus. Lineage (NCBI taxonomy): Eukaryota > Metazoa > Arthropoda > Insecta > Coleoptera > Cleridae > Tillus > Tillus elongatus. The sequence goes on from OZ023262.1 coordinate 234,827,015, forward strand.
TGCCTGCTTTCTGAAAAAAAAACACATATTTGCTATTAAAAACATTTTTATGAAAATTCACTACCATAACGCACTTGCTGCGTCCCGAACTATTTACATATACGCTCATACGAATTATTTTTAAAAACATTAAATAATAAATAATATGAGAATATTATTGCCCTAACTCGATTTTATTCAGCTGCTCCATAAAACTTTACAAATCACAAATTGGTTTAAATATGGAAAAAGTCGGGAGGGAGCAAGTGCGTTATACCTAGTAGCGAAATTTCAAAAATTTTGTAATAAACAACCCTTCTTGTCTTCTAAGCATATCATTGGACTTGTTTATGTTAAATTTTGTCTGTGGCTGTTGGATAACCTTCCAATGTCCTTGTTTTCTCTGCACACACACCCGCGCACACACACGCACACACACACACACACGTGTTAAATTTAAGTAGCTGATTTTTAAAAACAATTTACTGGAAACCACCTACATTTTTTCTGTCACTTCAATCTGAATTTTTTTTCCTTACAAGCATGCATTATAGTTCGATGGTAAATGCAAAAATTCAAAGGCGTGTTCCATCCAAAAAGGAAAATTTGGATCACCAACAACTTATGGGCTTCCCTGTGATTGTCAAAATATTTTATAAGATGCAGTTCAAAACACCCTATATCTAATCTACTTACATAATTTTTCTCGTATATTGTATAATAACGGATATATTGAGCTTTACCGTAGAAATGCGCCACCCTGTAGATATGTTAATATGTAAAAACTAAAATGGACCCCAGATGTTTGTTTTGGGGGCTAGATTCGTGCTTATTTAAAGAAAAGATTTTCAAAAGTCCTGGTGTTCTCAATAACGATATTGTTCTAAGAAAATTTGGTAAAATTTAAGATCATTAAATCACAAGCTCTATAACTGAAACTACTGCCAAAGCATCAGAGAAAGTGTCTATTTAAAATGAATTTTCTGCAAATATTTTTATAAAATTTTGAACAATGACGGTTGTGTGTGTCATGTTGGTGCTTTGGCTGTGGTGTTTACACCATTCGCGCAGTTATCTTTTTTCTTATCCAATACTCCTCTGTGGCTCGTACAATAAACACATATTGTTGAGACGCTGGTAGAGGTTTAAAATATTGTCGATAAGACAAATTCTTTTGAACATACGAGGGCGAACAAAGATTAAAATGAATTTAAGACGTGAAAATAATATTTGTTTGGACTTCAGAATTGTTGGAAGACGACCACAATATTTACAGATACATCGATTTATCAGAGAAAATTTAAAGTTTACTGATGATCAGTTTTTATATATACAAAATGACCATGTTCCGGCAAAAGTCTTTATAAAACTCATTACCAAAGTGTTGGTTGAAAAAGTTATAAGGAAATTTGAGAACGAAGGCCTGTTTTGAAGAGGGCAGTAAACATGAAATTTTTGTAACAGAAAACAGTGAAGAGAAAAGAGTAAGGGTATATGATTTCCCTGTTGAAATGGACAATAAAAAATATACGACAAACTTTCCGAATACGGCAGAATTAAAAACATTCAAAACGAAAAATGGAAAGGGGACAATAATTACTACGCCTGTGAGAGTGGGTACGTGTTGTGGTCATGAATATGATTAAAATGGTGCCGTCGTATATAAAGATCCAAGGCTACACGTCACTTGTTACATATGCGGGACAAATAAAAACCTGCATGATATGTGAAGAACCAGATCATATCAGAAGAGACTGTCCCAAGAAACCAGCGAATCGAATCGCCCAGATAAGAATACCTCCGATGCCCGTAGTTGACCAACAACTGAATACAGAACAAATTACTGCTGTAAATTTGTCATATGCCAAAACGGTTTCACAAATAGTTCAAAACGAACAAGGTTGCAGTAGTCCAAGCACAGAAAAGCCGCTACTTGTTTCAACAGAAGAAGTCATATCTCAAGCTAACCAACTTCAGGTTATCACCAATGAGAGGAAAGAAAAGAGGAAAAAAGAAAACACATCAAGCTCCAGTGAAGAGGATAGAAGAAAGGTGCCGCCAATAAAAGTTAGTATAAAAGAGTCTAAAGTATTGAAAGAGCAGGAGAAGAAAACCAAAAGCATTAAAGAGAAAAACAGTGTTGGTTCAGATGTCAGATGACTCAGATCCAGGTAATGAATCGTAAAACACTTTATTATATTAAAAAAATTATTATTTTTAAAAACTATAGTTTCAATCAACATCAATTGTTTAAGCTCAAAAGTTAAACAAGCTCTTCTAATAGATTTTCTAGTAGATAATTCGATAGACATTGCATTTCTTTAAGAAGTAAATATCGACGCAATACAGTTAACGCAAGATTATGATTATATTTTTAACACCGATGATGGTTAAAGAGGAACCGGCATTATTTACAGAAAAGGACAAAATATACAGCAGATAAATTTTAGTCAATGTGGCAGAATATTTAGCGCAATGATAGACAACATAAATTTTGTTAATATTTACGCTCCGTCTGGTTCTAGCAATTATAGAGCTAGACAAGAATTTTTCGAGCAAACCATTGTGGATTTTTTGGACTTTTCCAGGCCATTTATGCTTCTAGGAGACTTTAACTGTGCAATCAAAAGAAAAGACAGCAGAAACCAGGTAAATGTATGCAAATCCCTACAAAATATCGTTTGCCGTCTAAATTTAAAAGATGTATGGGAATATCTCTTCGGCGATCTTGTAGAGTTTACCTATGTCAGAAATGATTCTGCGTCACGAATAGACAGGGCATATATGGCAGAAGAAGCTGTCGGGCTAGTCCACAACTATAAAGTTTTGCCAACTAGTTTTACGGACCACCATGCATTAATAATATATCTGAAAACAGAAAGAAAATTTTACCCTAAACATGGCTGGGGCTACTGGAAAGTAAAATCATACACCCTAGAAAACTGGAAAAATGAAATAGAAGAAACAATATTAGATCTTCAAACTAGACCACAGTAGAGAATTGATTTTTCAAAGTGGTGGTTTAAAATATTTAAACCCGGTATAGTGAAATTCCTTAAATTTACACAAATACAAGCCACATTTGATACTAAAAATAGGCTGAGTTTTTACTATAATGTTTTAAATGATATAAATGTAAGACGTAACAACGGTGAAAGAATTGTTGAGGAGTTTAAAGAGATAAAGCAAACTATTCAAAATATAAAAGAAAAACGTATTAATAATTTTTATAGGGATAAATCCAAAAAAGCAGGATATGATAAAACATAAAAACTCAACAATAACAACAATGAGAGACGATATAAGAAATAGAGATATTACGGATACTAAAGAAATATTTCATTATGTTAAAACCGCTATTACATCAAGCTCATCTGAAGTAACAAAGACAGTGAAAATGTGTGGCAGTGGTTTTTATGTGGAGTGTTTTATGCTAACTTCAAAGTAAAATTTAATCTGGAAAAAATGATAAATATGTATAGGAAAGACAGATATATTAAAACAAGGACTTTTCAAGCAAATCTGCTAATTAAATTATTATTTTGTTTTGAATTATTTGATTATTTTGTAAATATATTTCTGTAAATACGTTAGGTGAAAAGCATTACATACTTTATATTTTGATTTAAAAGTGGTAACATATGTACTTTGAATAAATGATGTACAGTATCCTGGATCCGCTCTATATGGCATGTATATTCTACTTTTGTCGTAATACAACAGACATGATTTACATATTGCTTTAACTACATGATGTAACTTCTGAACGTCACAACGTCTGGGTTAGACATATTTCCAGGGTAGAAAAGAACAGAACAAGGCTGTACTCCAGACTGAATTTTATTAGGTAAAAGCCCTACGCGTTTCGGCCCACAAATCTGGCCATCATCAGGGGCTTCCTGAAACATTAAGGTGGTTGTGTCAGAAACAAAGTTTCCGGTAGGTCGGCAAGTATCACACGATACCTGCTGTTACAGAATTCTAAACAGTCTTACAAGCAAAGTCTAAAAGCTAACTATAGTCTAAACCAACATTCTGCAAAACAGACTATACTAACAAATCAAAACTAAAAGCTAAAAGTAAAGAAGTTAAAACGTTAAAAACATCAAATGTCCAAAACTCAGCCGAGGCACACACAAGCAGCAATTCAGCAATGTACAAGCAGTGAAAGTCACAAAAACAGGCAGATACCCGTGTAAATTAAGATTTAAGTTGCAATGATACACTACAATGTAAGGTCTCTACACGACCAAAAAGCTGCCAAGGCAGGCTGCACAACCAGAGCTGAACCTTCAGAGAAATACTGAGTTAAACTTATGGTGCTCAATGAAAATAAAACAAAATGGCTAAAACACTTATGTTCTGTTTTTTACATATAACAGCAACTGGACTCTATAAGAAATCTAACATCGTGGCTACTTTCATCGACTGTCGCTTTTGTTTCCTAGCACTATGTGGGTGCAGTAGGGATTAGAAACATTAAAACCTCAAATTAGAGCAATGGACAAACTGCGATACAAATAAAATTTCCCATCTGAAATGGAGGACGGTTAAAAGCCGAATACACGAACAGAATAGGAAGGGGACGAAAATGCGCTACGACTTTCAGTTAAAAGTGACAGGTGACTGACAAGTGACAGTCGAAATGACATCTGACATATAACTCAGCCGTGCCGAGCAGCACAGAGCACGTAACACTTCCGGGCTCCTTGACTCCACAGAATACTTTTTGTTTTTCACTGTAGATGGCACTACTCAAGTATATTTCTATAAATTTGTGGAAAGTTAATTTCACTAGTATTGGAAGCATTTATAACAGTGTAGTTGGGGTTGTAGGTGTATCTGTAGATTTCCATCTCCTCAAGGACGAACTGTTCAGTACCAAATGTGGATGGGTGAAGGATTTTAACATTGTTTTCTTTGTCAAAGACATGACCAGTCTCTCTGAGGTGGCAACCAAAAGCTGAAGTGACATTATCAGCATTGTTTCTGCTCCTGAGATGTTCTGAAATTCTGGTGTTCAGGGCTCTCCCAGTCCTGCCAATGTATACAGTGCTGCAGTCAGGGTCTCCACAGCTAAGGCAATACACTCCTGACTTCTTCAAGAGGGGGATGTCGTCTTTATTGTGAACTAACATCTTGTTAAGGGTGTTTTTAGATTTGTAAGCAAACTTTAGATTTTCTCTCTTCAAGACCTTTGTGATGGCATTGGTAATGGGTCCACAATATGTCAGCGGAAAATAGTAAGTGTTGTCAGCACGAGATGTTGGAATGACTGAGCTGTCTTCTCTTAAAATTTGGCGACTTTTCTTCCTGATCAGTCTATCGACAATACTGATAGGATAATCGTTGTTAGTGGCTAGTTGTTTGATAATATTTAACTCATTATCAAACTTTGTATGTGACATGGGGATTCTAAAAAGTCTGTCTATCAAAAACCTCAAGGACGCCAGTTTATGAGAAACATGATGACATGATTTGAACGGAATTAAGTGGTCAGTTTGGGTTGGTTTTCTGTAAATTTCAAATTCAATGTTGTTGATTGTTCTAGTCAATTTTAGGTCCAGAAAGCTAATGGAACTGTTTTCTTCCAACTCCATAGTAAAGTTTATGTTGACATGTAAGCTGTTTAGCCAAGTCAAGAAATGATGTAGCTGCTCCGTGGGGCCAGACCAGACAACGAGTATGTCATCAACGTAACGTGTCCAGGATGAGATGAAGTCTCTAAACGGATTATAATCCTTGAAAATAAGATCCTTTTCGAAAAAGGTCATGAAGACCTCTGCACAGAGGGGGGACAAAGGGTTACCCATGGGAAGGCCATCCTTCTGTATGAATATTTGATTATTGAAGGAGAAGAAGTTCTGCTCGAGACAAACCTTGACCAAAGTATTCAAGGCCCTCTGCAAATCCAAACTAAGTGAAGAAGAAGCAATCAGATTTCTGAGTATGAGTAGTGTCTGCTTTACCGGAACACTGGTGATAAGATTGGAGACGTCGAACGAAACCAACACTGAAGTGTCATTTATTGGGACATCTCTAAGTCTATCGACTAGAGCAACTGAGTTCTTAATGGAAAATGGGGAGGTAACATTTACATGTGAAGTTAAAAAAGTTGTCAGGAAGCTTGACAACCTATGGGTTAGACAACCTACAAAGGAGACCACCGGGCGGATCGGACATCCTTCCTTATGAATTTTAGGGAGCCCATAAAGGCGAGGCAAAAAGTGGTTCATTGGGTAAAGAGACTTATAATTCTCAGTTAAGAGGGGTGCAAATCGATCGAAGACTTTCTTAAACTTCAATGTGAAAGATGGAAGTGGATTGAAATCAGCTGTAAGGATACCATTATCCCTCATGAATGTGAGGACCTTCGAGATATAATCCTGTCTGTCTAAAACAACCAAACAGTGTCCCTTATCAGCCTTTGAAAGGAAAAGGTCATTTTCCCTAATAATACTCCTGAGGGATTTAACAATTGCACTGTATGGATGAAAGCTATCAGACGTTGCCTTGAATTTGGCAATGATATTATGTGCTAGACCACGTAACATCTCCGAGTCATCGACCCTGAATCTTCTCAGGAAAACCTCCAAGTCCTTAATAGTGTCGAACACAAAAGACTTGACTCTTGGGGGGATGGCAAATTTAAGACCTTGTCTCAACAAATTAATGTGGGACTGATCGAATTGATTATAAGATGAAATATTTTTCAGTCTCTCATGGAATACATGATTACTATACTTTAAATTAACAGAATGTGAAGGGTCGTCGCTTAGACGCTGCAAATGAATGATTTTTCTGTGAAGAGAACGTTTTTTATAAAATTGGAAGGACAGTAAGTGTTCATAATTAAGTCTCATGAAAGTATTAAGCTCTACATTGCACAACCTACCTGTCAGTGCGTCGTGCACAATTTTCAGCTTCAAGTTCGTCTCGGCCCTCACTTCTCTCCTCAGTGAGTTTCTACCCTGGAAATATGTCTAACCCAGACGTTGTGACGTTCAGAAGTTACATCTCTTCGGCTAGGCTGCCAATAGTCACAAAAACTTATAAGAAACTTTCAAAGTCTTCACTCGCACTGTCACTGGGAATTTGGTTCCTAACAACCTGCATCAAGAAAGACTTGTGCCCCAAGTTCATCCAGAACATCGTTAGCAGGTCCATTCCAACCAGTCTAGCTACACTGATTCAAAGGTTCAAAGGGTCAGCACTGAGGAGAGAAGTGAGGGCGGCATACTCAAGGAGGGACGAGACGAACTTGAAGCTGAAAATTGTGCACGACGCACTGACAGGTAGGTTGTGCAATGTAGAGCTTGATACTTTCATGAGACTTAATTATGAACACTTACTGTCCTTCCAATTTTATAAAAAACGTTCTCTTCACAGAAAAATCATTCATTTGCAGCGTCTAAGCGACGACCCTTCACATTCTGTTAATTTAAAGTATAGTAATCATGTATTCCATGAGAGACTGAAAAATATTTCATCTTATAATCAATTCGATCAGTCCCACATTAATTTGTTGAGACAAGGTCTTAAATTTGCCATCCCCCCAAGAGTCAAGTCTTTTGTGTTCGACACTATTAAGGACTTGGAGGTTTTCCTGAGAAGATTCAGGGTCGATGACTCGGAGATGTTACGTGGTCTAGCACATAATATCATTGCCAAATTCAAGGCAACGTCTGATAGCTTTCATCCATACAGTTCAATTGTTAAATCCCTCAGGAGTATTATTAGGGAAAATGACCTTTTCCTTTCAAAGGCTGATAAGGGACACTGTTTGGTTGTTTTAGACAGACAGGATTATATCTCGAAGGTCCTCACATTCATGAGGGATAATGGTATCCTTACAGCTGATTTCAATCCACTTCCATCTTTCACATTGAAGTTTAAGAAAGTCTTCGATCGATTTGCACCCCTCTTAACTGAGAATTATAAGTCTCTTTACCCAATGAACCACTTTTTGCCTCGCCTTTATGGGCTCCCTAAAATTCATAAGGAAGGATGTCCGATCCGCCCGGTGGTCTCCTTTGTAGGTTGTCTAACCCATAGGTTGTCAAGCTTCCTGACAACTTTTTTAACTTCACATGTAAATGTTACCTCCCCATTTTCCATTAAGAACTCAGTTGCTCTAGTCGATAGACTTAGAGATGTCCCAATAAATGACACTTCAGTGTTGGTTTCGTTCGACGTCTCCAATCTTATCACCAGTGTTCCGGTAAAGCAGACACTACTCATACTCAGAAATCTGATTGCTTCTTCTTCACTTAGTTTGGATTTGCAGAGGGCCTTGAATACTTTGGTCAAGGTTTGTCTCGAGCAGAACTTCTTCTCCTTCAATAATCAAATATTCATACAGAAGGATGGCCTTCCCATGGGTAACCCTTTGTCCCCCCTCTGTGCAGAGGTCTTCATGACCTTTTTCGAAAAGGATCTTATTTTCAAGGATTATAATCCGTTTAGAGACTTCATCTCATCCTGGACACGTTACGTTGATGACATACTCGTTGTCTGGTCTGGCCCCACGGAGCAGCTACATCATTTCTTGACTTGGCTAAACAGCTTACATGTCAACATAAACTTTACTATGGAGTTCGAAGAAAACAGTTCCATTAGCTTTCTGGACCTAAAATTGACTAGAACAATCAACAACATTGAATTTGAAATTTACAGAAAACCAACCCAAACTGACCACTTAATTCCGTTCAAATCATGTCATCATGTTTCTCATAAACTGGCGTCCTTGAGGTTTTTGATAGACAGACTTTTTAGAATCCCCATGTCACATACAAAGTTTGATAATGAGTTAAATATTATCAAACAACTAGCCACTAACAACGATTATCCTATCAGTATTGTCGATAGACTGATCAGGAAGAAAAGTCGCCAAATTTTAAGAGAAGACAGCTCAGTCATTCCAACATCTCGTGCTGACAACACTTACTATTTTCCGCTGACATATTGTGGACCCATTACCAATGCCATCACAAAGGTCTTGAAGAGAGAAAATCTAAAGTTTGCTTACAAATCTAAGAACACCCTTAACAAGATGTTAGTTCACAATAAAGACGACATCCCCCTCTTGAAGAAGTCAGGAGTGTATTGCCTTAGCTGTGGAAACCCTGACTGCAGCACTGTATACATTGGCAGGACTGGGAGAGCCCTGAACACCAGAATTTCAGAACATCTCAGGAGCAGAAACAATGCTGATAATGTCACTTCAGCTTTTGGTTGCCACCTCAGAGAGACTGGTCATGTCTTTGACAAAGAAAACAATGTTAAAATCCTTCACCCATCCACATTTGGTACTGAACAGTTCGTCCTTGAGGAGATGGAAATCTACAGATACACCTACAACCCCAACTACACTGTTATAAATGCTTCCAATACTAGTGAAATTAACTTTCCACAAATTTATAGAAATATACTTGAGTAGTGCCATCTACAGTGAAAAACAAAAAGTATTCTGTGGAGTCAAGGAGCCCGGAAGTGTTACGTGCTCTGTGCTGCTCGGCACGGCTGAGTTATATGTCAGATGTCATTTCGACTGTCACTTGTCAGTCACCTGTCACTTTTAACTGAAAGTCGTAGCGCATTTTCGTCCCCTTCCTATTCTGTTCGTGTATTCGGCTTTTAACCGTCCTCCATTTCAGATGGGAAATTTTATTTGTATCGCAGTTTGTCCATTGCTCTAATTTGAGGTTTTAATGTTTCTAATCCCTACTGCACCCACATAGTGCTAGGAAACAAAAGCGACAGTCGATGAAAGTAGCCACGATGTTAGATTTCTTATAGAGTCCAGTTGCTGTTATATGTAAAAAACAGAACGTAAGTGTTTTAGCCATTTTGTTTTATTTTCATTGAGCACCATAAGTTTAACTCAGTATTTCTCTGAAGGTTCAGCTCTGGTTGTGCAGCCTGCCTTGGCAGCTTTTTGGTCGTGTAGAGACCTTACATTGTAGTGTATCATTGCAACTTAAATCTTAATTTACACGGGTATCTGCCTGTTTTTGTGACTTTCACTGCTTGTACATTGCTGAATTGCTGCTTGTGTGTGCCTCGGCTGAGTTTTGGACATTTGATGTTTTTAACGTTTTAACTTCTTTACTTTTAGCTTTTAGTTTTGATTTGTTAGTATAGTCTGTTTTGCAGAATGTTGGTTTAGACTATAGTTAGCTTTTAGACTTTGCTTGTAAGACTGTTTAGAATTCTGTAACAGCGGGTATCGTGTGATACTTGCCGACCTACCGGAAACTTTGTTTCTGACACAACCACCTTAATGTTTCAGGAAGCCCCTGATGATGGCCAGATTTGTGGGCCGAAACGCGTAGGGCTTTTACCTAATAAAATTCAGTCTGGAGTACAGCCTTGTTCTGTTCTTTTCTACCCTGGAAATATTTAACTACATGACAATGTTCTTCATGTTCATAAATGTTTGCTTTTGTATTTCGTATCTACACTTATATATTATTTTGTATCAATTTTTTTAATGCATTTTTTTTGTTTTATATGTTTTTTTTCTAAAATATTACGGACACGATCGGGCCGAGTAATCTGTCACGAATATGACAATTGAAACCGCCACTTACGGTTTTGTAAAACAGGCTTCTTACGACATTTCTTCCACTTTTTAAGACATTTCTTATACATAATCCGTATTTGTTTCAGGTTCTTTGTCTAAGAATTGCAAATTTTGACGTTTCAAAGCGCGGCTCTGGCGATTTAAGAATAAAAACGATAAAACCTCCAAAGTTATTTTTGTGGTATTTCTTGACCTTTTGCGTCACGAAAACTTAACCTTTCTGTGTAATATTCAATGAGTTGTGTTAATCAGACACAATATTTTGTTCTTGTGCGTTTCTTTGATCACCAGTGGCACCCAATTTTTTATTCTCTAATTGCTTATACATTTTTTTCACATTAAGCTAGGTTCATACACTCGCGAATTGCAACAAACAAATTGCGAAACTAATGCCTATTCGTCCATTTTGAATTATATTACGATCTTATTGAAAATAGCAATAACAGTTCACGAGTGTATGAACCGAGGTTATGAGATCTGAATTTCGGCATGTGTTAAGTTTGATACTCGAAACTGAAGTAAAAAATTTGGTTGCCATAGCCTTGTTGTTTTCGGAAATACAAACATTTTCCGAATGAAAACCCAAAATTTTCCCTGAAAAACTGGTTCAATTTTCCTGGCTGACTAACTTGTCCAAGTCAATTACAAAATGAAGGTACCTCAGTGGCGGCTCGTGACTTTGGGAGTGGGTGAAGCAGAATCGCGCGGCCCCAAAAGGGGGTCCAGGGAAACGAAGACTCCCACCCCCGTGCCGCTGACGAATTTTTTATTTTATTTTCAAGGTCACGCGTTCTCCTGGTACTTCAGTATTTAAATGAAAAATCCATCTGTACAAAAATATACACTTTCACAAGGAATCATTTTCGGAATAATGTCCAGGAATATTCGATGAGAGGACCCTGTACACATACTGTACACGCAGGCATACGGTAATATAATACGTCGCGTATTATCTATGAAAATCTGTTTATAGAGGGAAGAGCTACGAGCATATATTTTTTAAAATTCAAGGCTCTTCTCTTTTTTTACGACTTGAAATTTTATATCTAATATTTTATTATTTTGAATAATAAACAAATCAATTCCATTTACCAAAAAGAAACATGAAAAATCCAGCTTTTCAAAGTTTGTAAATGTGACACATACCAGGTTATTTAACGGCAACATAGTAAAAATAAAAATACGCCTCCGACGATCCGACTCAAACGACGGAAACTAAGCTTTGAAGCAGGCTCAGAAGGCTGCATCACTTTTGTGGCACTAATCAACACCAACCTACCAGTGCGCGTGCCGTTGCCATGGCAACCGTCTCATGCAAGCGTCCCGAAGCAGACGCAGCATTTGTATACGAACGAATATGACTCAGTCAGTCCGCAGTTGCGTGACGCTCTACATTAGTCTGTGGTCCGCAATGCGTGAGCTCTGCGCGTTGGGACATGTATACATTCAATTCGGTGATCAGGGGCGGACTTGCAAATTATATCGTACCATAAATTACTATAAAAATACATTATCAACTGCGGCGCGACGTAACAAGACATTTTTACTTGGTTGTACCAAATAAATTGGAGAGAATGAAAGAAATTAAAATTATGGTGGATTTTGAATAAAAAAGTTTAGCTTAACCGAAAAATATATGTGAAGCAGCGCTTCACCTGCGTCATCTGACGAGCCGCCACTGAAGAACCTACCAAATTTTATCAGAATCGGCCCATTATTTTTTAGTTATTGGTACGATATATACAGTGTGTCCCAGATTGGTGCTGGATGTGTTGCTATCTCGGTTATTATGAGAGCTACAAACTCGGTTAAATGGGTAATATTTCTCAGGATTATATTACCATTTGACAACTGCCATTACACTTTATCAATTGTTTTTGAAACAATCGCGAAAACTAAAATGGTGCATTTTCTACAAACCCCCATATCTCGGTTATCTCAAAACATACGGTATTTTGGTTTAGACATTTTCAAGGTCCTTGCAATAAAAATAAAACAAACAAATATCTTTTATCGTTTTTGATGTAATAGTTATCTCTGTTTTTTCTTACGGACGCTATATTGGATTTTTATTAAATTATATAGCATTTTTTGTCTGAAATAAACAAATATAAAAATTTGGTAATGATTTTGCTGACGTGTTCGATACGTTGTAGTAGGAGAGCCAACAATTGGTTTATCTTATAACTGTCAAATTAAGTTTAATTTGGACTGTCTTCCGTATTGTTTTCATTGCACCTCATTCATTCAACTTGAATTCGTTAATTGATTCTCTTTGGTTTAATATAATTTCCATTACATTGATATTATTTTAGAACACCCGATCATTAGACATAGCTCTTGATTATACTAATGAAGAAAAATTAGACACGTTAGAAACCTACTTCGTAGCCCACAGAAACTCTGCAGCGGCTGCCGAAATTTACGAAAATAAATTTCCTGACCGGCATCAACCAAACGCAAGACATATTCGGGATCTGGTACTAAGTTTGCTTAATTGTGGGAGTTTTTTAAGAGCCAGTAAATATGGTGTGGAAAATCAGGAGAAAATAGATGCTACGTTACGATATGCTGAAAATAACCCCACATCATCGATTAGAAAAATTGCTAATGAAACGGACACCCCTAAGTCATGCGCCTATCAAATACTGGACGTTAACAAGCCTAGAATAGTGCAAAGTTTATTGGCAAATAATTTTCCCCGAAGAGTAGGATTTTGAGAATCGTACACTCAAAATATGCGGTAAAATACCAATGTTTCCATGAAAGTGAGACAACTGAGTTTACCAATTGCGGAATTTTCACCAGGCAAAATTCGGCTATACAAAACCTACAGTTCACGTTTGGTGCGGTCTAATAGGTAACTATAAAATTCTATCTGAATTTAAGCATGAAATTAAAAACATTATTATCAGGTCCGACGTTATTGGACTTATTTCCTGATGGACACAATGCTGGTATGGTAAATCATAACTTGTGGTGTCAACAAGATGGTGCCCACGTTAACGTTCGACAATATCTGGATCAACAATTTCCCAACAGATGGACTGGCAGGCGTGGTGAAATCGAGTGGCCAGTAAGATCACCTGACCCAACTCCTTGATTTTTTCTGTGGAGTTATTTGAAGAATGTGGTATTCAAAAGTCAACCAGATACTATCGACTAATTAAAAACGAGAATTAGAGCTGAATTTGCCAACATTTCTCCAGAGATTATAAGTAGAGTCCAACAAAAATTTGTTGGCTGTTTGGGATATTGTCAGGCACAAGAAGGTGGGCTTTCGAAAATTTGATTAGATAGGACTGAAGTATGTATTTCTTTACAGGCATCACTTGTGTTAGGTGTTACTGATAAATAATGTTATTACTCACTTTATTTTATTCCTAAAAAAATGGTGTTGCTGAATGGATAATTATACCCGCCATCCAATTTCAAAATTTCGAAAGGGTAGCGACTCCATGAAGACATATAACGAAGGGGGTGCGTTTTTTATGGCAAAAGTTTGTTTTTTAAAGTAAAAATCGACCTGTTCTTTAATTTTTCTTAATAATGGTCACTCTCAATTTTATTGAATTTATGCGTTACTTTATAGACACAGTGTATGTATGTATGTAGGTCTGCAGGCATTAACTTTGAAAATAATTAAGCGTTTTCCTGCAAGTGTTCTAGAGAAGATCGTGAACCAGCCCAATCGGAGCAGTTTTCTGCAAAAAAAGTAAGTTTCTCTCCGAAAAAAAATATATCTCCGAAAATATTAAAGTTATTGTCATAATATTTTGCAGACGCGTGGCTTCAATAGAAGCATATTCAAATAACAAAACTTAAGCTTCTACGATGATTATAGAACATTAAAGTAATAAACTTGCTACCATAATGCATTTACTGCATTTGTAGTTTTTTATAAACAAGATTATAGAACATTAAGGTAATAAACTTGCTACCATAATGCATTTACTGCATTTGTAGTTTTTTATAAACAAGATTTTATAGAAGGTTAAAACGAAAATGAATTTAAATTCTCTCTGTAGTATAGTAATAGTAATAACAAATACTATATAATGACAATACGGGACACTCCTATGCTTTAGCATTGGTGATATTTGTGACAAGTACACTAGCGCCACCTCGCGTGAAGTACTGACAACTAAGCGGGTAATTTGAATTGTATATTTACCTGCATATTCTTAATTTAGACAATTGGTTTATTATAGATGAATATAAAAACTTGTACATGACAAAACAGTGAACATTTTCTGATTATATAATAGTTATAAATAGAATTTGTATCAACAATCAGCTTGAAACCTAAATGAATTCAGCATGAATAATTCTGCAAATTTCTCTTACCCATAATCTTATTTCATCATAATTTAAAGTACTGCCTTGAAACCGTCGTTAAACTACTATTTCAAGGGTAGGTATTGGAATATACTGAAAGCTGTTTCTGAGGATATTAAGTTACAATTTGTACTTACCTATTGTAGGATATAATATTTAAATTTAAATCTGCCGCCATGTAGTTGGTCATATTTGTTAAGAGTAAGTTGGCCATGCTGGCTCGAATGACGTCAGAAGGTAGAGAAGGTTAAGAAGGAAGAAGGTTGAATGTCGAGTGCCGAAAGTAGTGTTGTATTATTGAAGGAAGATTAAAAGTATTTAAATAACCGTTGCATTTTATTAGCCACCTTCACGGAATCCCGCATAAGCTCCCACAGTTATCAGGTGTGGGGTTGTTTCGTAAAGTGCGCTAATTACATCGAAATGAGTGTTAACGAGAATGGACCTGATCAGCAGGAAAATGGCGGATTCACGGCAGAAAGGCCTAGAAGTGAGAATGGTTTAGAAAGAGGACCTGTTGCTGCCGATATTTGCATCGAAAATGTTACCGTTGCAGACATTATTGAATGTGCTGTGAAAGCTGTGAGCACCAGTAATAATAAACATACATCGAACAGTGAGATATCTAATCTCATCCCCTACTTCAACGGAGAAGATGACGACGTTGATGCATGGTTTCAACGCATCCAAACAGTTAAAGAGACGTACGAGGTCGACGACAGAGTTTTAACTTTGGCGGTGATCAGCAAGTTAAAAGGTAGGGCATTAGAATGGTTCCACTCAAAACCCGAACATGCTTCAAGACAGTGGCGTGAATTGCAGATGCTTATGAAAGATATGTACGGCAGACGAGAAGATAAGTTGAAGCTAATGAGACGCTTTCTCTCCAGGAAATGGCGTAAGAGCGAGCTGTTTACATCGTATTTTCACGACAAAGTCCTAATGGCTAACAAGCTGATGTTGGAAGAAAGTGATATCATAAACTACGTCATTGATGGAATCGAGGATTATGTGCTGCAAACACAAGCCCGAATGAAGGAATTTTCCAGCCTGAATCATTTATTAACATTGATGAGTGAAGTGCACCAAAGCGGAAGTCAGCCATTGTCAGCTACGGCGAGACCGTTTCAATCTAGGCCCGCGAACTTTCGAATTCAAACGACCCAACCTACGAGCGCTACAACCGTAGCTCAACGCACGCCAGTGAATTGCTACAACTGTGGAGAGGCCAATCACATCTCACCGAATTGTCCAAGGCCAAGGCAACCAAAGGGCGCATGTTATCGTTGTGGACAGATGGATCACCAGTACTACGCATGTCCAGGAGTCAGTAGAACTACGGCACGTCAGCCGAATAGGAACGAAGCAGTAGGTCAAACGGATGGTAGTTCAAATCGCCAGATGCGTCAAAATTCGAACATGGCGATGTTGGTGGAGAATTATGCCGATGATACGATTTATCAACAAGAAGTGGTCGAGGATATGGAACCTTGTGTGACGGTAGAGCTAAGTGACAGGGTCAGTATGTTCCCATTTAAAATTATAAAAGGTATGTTAGACTCAGGAAGTCCAATCTCTATAGTAAAGGAACAATTTGTACCCCATCACCTAAGGCAACCTTACCTATCAAATAGTTGCTTCTCAGGTATAAACTCTTCTAAACTTAATGTGCTTTCTGTTTATCAGGGAACTGTTGTTGTTGAGAATATAGATGTTGTACTTATGTTACACATAGTACCTAATGATACGATGAAATATGATTGTGTTTTAGGCCGTAATTTTATCCTTAAGCCTGGCATCAGGGTAACTTTTGATGGAGGTGTTAAAGTAGCTAAAGTCGATGAGGGGAATACTAGTGTAATTGAAGAGGCCAACGAGTTTGAAAAACAGCTGTTACTGATAGATGATGTACAAACCAATTCATTAAATGTAAATGTTAACCCTAAGTTAAATGTAAGTGACAAATTTAAAGTTGAAAATTTGATAAAAGATTTCATTAACTTTGAAAGACCTGCTGAACCTTTGTTGCCATTTGAGATGCATATAAGGTTAGTTCCGAATTATGTTACTGTCAATATAAGACCACGACGACTTTCGTTTTCTGAGAAAATTGCATTAGATCTTATAATTAGCGACCTGCTGGAAAGAAATATTATACGAGAGAGCGATTCCCCCTTTTCTAGTCCCATAGTTTTGGTGAAAAAGAAATCAGGTGAATATAGAATGTGTGTCGATTTTAGAGAATTAAACAAGTACATTATTAGGGATAATTTTCCGTTACCTTTGATAGATGATCAGTTAGACCAATTAAGGAATAAACGCTATTTCACAAAAATAGATTTATGTAGTGCATTCTATCATGTCAAAGTTGCTGAGAACTCAACTAAGTATACATCTTTTGTAACCCCGATAGGAAAATATGAATTTTTGAAAATGCCTTTTGGGTTATCAATAAGTCCTTCTGTATTTATGAGGTATATCTCTTATGTTTTTAAAGAATTGTTAAGCCATAATAAGGTGCTAATTTACCTTGACGATATTCTTATAGCAACTAATACTTTTGCTGAACATGTGACCATTTTGTGGGAAGTATTTACAGTTCTGAATAATAATTGTTTGGAATTGCAAATGAGTAAATGTAAATTTGCAATGCATGAGATAATTTATCTAGGTTATATCATAAATTATGAGGGTATACGACCCAGCGAAGAAAATGTGTGTGCTGTTGTTAACTACCCAATACCGAAGTGTACTAAAGAGGTACATTCCTTTGTGTCCCTAGCTAGTTATTTCCGACGGTTTATACCAAATTTTAGCACCATAGCGAAGCCATTGTATGACTTATTGAAAAAAAATGTCAAATTTAGATTTGGAGCAGAGGAGTTAAAAACGTTTGAAATTTTACAACAAGCATTGTCTGCACATCCAGTCTTAGCAGTTTATTCGCCACAGGCAGAGACTGAACTCCATTGTGACGCTAGTTGCTCAGGGTTCGGATCAACGCTGTTGCAGAAGGCGGAAGATGGGAAACTTCACCCAGTATTTTATTTTAGCAAACGTACGTCTGATTCCGAAGCTAAATATCATAGTTATGAATTGGAATGCCTTTCTATTGTATATTCTTTGAAACGTTTCCATGTCTACTTGTATGGGATTAAATTTGTTATAGTTACTGATTGTGATAGTTTAAGATTGACGCTAAGCAAGCAAACTCTTAATCCGAGAATAGCTCGATGGGCTTTACTGTTACAGAATTATGATTACTCAATCGTACACAGACCTGGAACAAGAATGGGTCATGTAGATGCTCTGAGTAGGTGTCATAATATTCTAGTTTTGGAAGAAAATTCGTTCGAACAAAACCTTTCTTTGAAACAAATAAATGATCCTACTATTTCTAAACTAAGGGAACACTTGGAGAGAACTAACGATCGCTTTTATGAGTTAAGGAACGGGTTACTCTATAGAAAGATGGGAGGTCGGTTATTATTCTGCGTTCCACAAGATATGGAAAATCAGATAATGTACACTTACCATAATGAGATGGGGCATGTAGGTGTTGACAAGGTATACCATCTTATAACTCAGGTTTATTGGTTTCCGAGGTTGAGGGAGAAAATCAAGGGTTTTATATCAAGTTGTTTGAAATGTATCACCCATTCACCGGTTAGTGGTAAACAGGAAGGGTATTTAAATGTAATTCCGAAGGGAGATCGTCCGTTTACAACTTTGCATATAGATCATTATGGTCCGCTCGCAAGGACGCCTGCAGCCAATAAATATGTTTTCGAGATTATTGACGCCTTTTCCAAATTTGTCAGATTGTACCCTGTAAAGACAACAAAAACTAAAGAAGTAGTTAAGTGTTTGGAAGATTATTTTTGCAGCTATAGTAAGCCAGTACAGATCATTTCAGATAGAGGGTCTTGCTTTACCTCACACGAATTTTCACGATTCATGAATGTAACTGGTATAAAACACATCAAAGTAGCCACAGGATGTCCAAGGGCTAATGGACAAATTGAGAGAGTAAATAGATTCCTCACATCCATATTATCTAAAGTTGTTGTTGATGAGAATTGGGATAAAGCATTAAGTAAAGTAGAATTTACTATCAACAATACAGTGAGTAGAGCTGTAGGCAAAACCCCCAGTCAGTTGCTATTTGGGATAGATCAACGAGGTCAGTTAGGGGACGATTTTAGGATGTACCTTGAGAGTTGCCAAGACTCAGCTCGTGATCTTGAGGCTATCAGAGAATCTGCTGTTGTACAGATAAATAAAATACAAGATGAAAACAAAAGACAGTATGATAAGCGTCGGGTAGAAGCGAAGAAATATAAGGAGGGTGATCTGGTAGTGGTGGTTAACTCGGATGTTACTCCAGGGGTTTGCAAAAAGCTGATACCTAAGTTTAAAGGTCCTTATGTGGTCAAGAGGGTTCTGCCTCATGACAGGTACCTAATTGTGGATGTGGAGAGGTTTCAAGTAACACAAATTCCTTTTGAGGGTATTTTCGATGCCTCAAGGATAAGGTTGTGGTCTGAAGCGCCAAGCAGGTTAATTTAATAAGGTGTTTCTGTATTTTTTGTTACTTAAGAACATAGTGTTTGTTTATTCTAAAAATTTCATTGTAACTGTATGTAAATTCAAATTTCTTTCACTTTTGTCATTATTATTATTATTTTAAGAAGCTTTATTTTAATTGATTAGTAATTTGTATCCTCTAGCATGCCCAGCATATTTAAAAGAATGAATTTCTATTTAGTGTGTTACTTTGAATTAAAGTTGTAGAGTCCTGTAAGTAAGGTTGTATTTTGTATTTTCGATCGAGGTCGATCAAATGTCAGGTTGGTCGAACTGTAGGATATAATATTTAAATTTAAATCTGCCGCCATGTAGTTGGTCATATTTGTTAAGAGTAAGTTGGCCATGCTGGCTCGAATGACGTCAGAAGGTAGAGAAGGTTAAGAAGGAAGAAGGTTGAATGTCGAGTGCCGAAAGTAGTGTTGTATTATTGAAGGAAGATTAAAAGTATTTAAATAACCGTTGCATTTTATTAGCCACCTTCACGGAATCCCGCATAAGCTCCCACACTATAAATAATTGTTCTAGGTATAAATGGTAACACAGTACTCAATTTGCTATATCTCCACATGAAAACTGTCTTATTAATCTAATATTTTAAAATATCTAATATAATTAGTACATAATTAAGAAATTGTGCAGATGAAAGGTGAGACTAACTCTTACTTTCGTGAATAAATATATTATAGGGCTGAATCTGCTATTTCTACTTGTCTCTTTAAAAAGTTGTCTTGGGAAGATAATTAAAAGCCTTTACCATGTAAAATAATTTTAAATGTGAAAAAATGTGACAATTTATGCCATACCGAAATAAAAAAAAACGACACAGAAGAATTTAGAAAAACACTTTTCTTATACCATTTATTATTAATGCAAAACTTTTTTTGCCTTCATATTTCTTGTTTTTTTTTTTTGACAAGTTATGATTGAAGCCTTTCAACCACCAGCTTACAAAGTTTGTCTATAAATAGGTACATTATGGTAAATATTACACAATAAATTATCTTCTGAGAACTGTACATATTGGCATAAAAGTGATTCTGAATTTGTCTTCTGCTTCAAATCATATTCACGTTCGCCATCCTTTGCAAACCTATGAAATGTCTTTGATAGATTTAGCACGTTAAAATTCGAACAATTATAGATTTAACACACCCAACCACTAACATTCATTGTAAAAAACACAGCTCAAACTTAGTTATACACTGTTAAACACCAGCAATTGCTAATGTTATACGTTCTCGAACGACGTAATATCAGTACTATCCGCTAGGGGCGCTGATATTCTTGAAACACGAAATCAGCCGGAGTGTCCTGTATTGTCATTATATATTATTTGGTAATAGTCAGCGGGTCAGTAGGTCTTGACCAATCCCATGAGAAGAATCAAATATTTATTTTGTCACAATTGTCAATATTGACGACTTTTAAGCAAAGATTTAGAGTAGATCCAGCTAGTTAAGAACAAGTGTTGCATGATATGTGTTTATCAAATTCTTCATTCTGCTTCGATAGTTACTTTCCTTAATTTGATTAAAATCTTTGCATAAAATTTTTAAAATATACCCTTTCTGCCAATTTGGATATGTATAGTCTGTCTCAAACACAAAAACAGTTACGTCATATGCCACGTGACCCTCAACTAAATCAAAATTGAATTCAGTGGCGTCTATTCAAGTTGATCATAAGGGCAACCGTTCGATAATATCGGTTGAAAATAAAACGCATAAACAAGCCAAGACCATACTTACTGCTTATTGAAATATAGGATTTCGTATATTCGATGTTAGAAAATTGTAAACAACCGAAATTTTTTAATAACTTCACTCTAAATTCATTAAAAAACCAAGGTGTGGCGATTTGTTACAAGGGTAAATTTGCAGTTTCCGGGACCAGAAACTTTTCACAACATTTTTATAAAAATATGCTTATAACTCCCTCTAGATGCACAATCCACACGAAAAATTTGTTGCACAGCACCCTCAAGAAAGATACAGGACCAGGAGTGAATATGGGTGCTGAACGGGGAAGAGAATGAAAAGGAAATATGAGCAGAAAATGCTAAAAATCGGCTAAGCTGGACCTGTGTATACTGCCTTTTTTATAAAGCGGGATGAAAGGAAAAATCCGCAGTTATCTGAGAAAACTACCTTGTATTGTTGTGAAGACCATTTTAAGGTAAGTACCTTCTCATTTTCACAATGTATATTAGTGATATAAGGTTAAAATTCTTATCATATGTTATTAGGTTAGGTTGTAATTTCCATGTGGTCAATGTATGTTTATCTGTACATATTAAGTACTAACTTTACATATTACTCTTCGTATTAACAACCTGCAAAAATTATGGTTATTAATTAACGAAATTATTGGGTTGGCTTCCATTAATTATCTGTAATTAATTCAGACAACATTGTTCTATCAAGAACATATGGTAGATTTGAGGTTATCTTATTGTCGTGTCATGTTCACATTCATAGCAAAATATATTACAAATGACATGAATAAGTACATTATATACTTGGCTAAATGGAACCTCGGTGGTTCAGGGGTAAGAACGTAGGTCTCTGAACCGAAGGGTGCTGGATTCGATCCCAGGGTACTTCTTTCACTTTTTCAGTACAAACTGCAAAATTAACATCAACCGAGGTTCTGGCAATGTATTTGAGCAAGTTGAATGTCTGTCTTCGGAGAGGGCGTAAAGCTGTCGGTCCCGTGTCCATGCGATGTTGGGCACGTTGAAGATCCCTACCCTACTTACAGAAAGGCAGGGGTTCGGCAAAATTTCCAGGATAGTGATGTGAAACTGCTCCCTGGTGTCGGTGATTGGCCATAGTCACGGAAATAGGCCGACGTTAAAGAAACAAAACACACACACACATACTTGGCTAAATGTGTTCAACTACAATTGACTTATTTACACATACGTTCCAGCTTTTGCCCATTTTGATTTCAGCAGTGATGGAGTCTGCATTTTCAGCAAATAATAATGTCATCATAAATGAGTCAATTCTTGGCAAATTATCTGATTGCGTCTGTTGAAAACCTTTGTCTCCCATCTTATTACGCACACTTTAAACTATTCAACAAGAAGAAACACAATAAACGAATAAAATTCACTACCATGTTGAGAAACAAGCGACCATACTTATCATACCAAAAGGCAAATGTGAACACGATATTTATTTACTATCCAACTAAGTCTCGACCAATAGCAGAGCGTTTGCGGTCACATGACAATAATTCGATTTTTTTTTCTTTTAAGTTTTTTCTGACCACCACATATGTTCTTCGGTACTTTCATGCACGTAATAATACTCTTAGGTATGAGAAACTATTAGGTAAATGTTAAATTCATGTAATAGAAAATCCATAAAAATTGTCTACCGAGAGTGGTTCAAACAAACAAACTTTCAGTGCTTGTTTACCGGAAATTCCCTGTACCCGAATTCGGTTTATGGATTTTTGGGAGACAATTACTTTATGGGGACTTTTGGATTTGTAATTTGTAACCATCTTCTTATAAGCCTTTTGCTATAAGGTTGTGAGAACTCTTTAAACTAATGTTACAAAGCACTTCAATAGACGTAGGTGCAGTGTCGCCACATCTCCAGAACTTCCCCAACATCTGGGAATTTTTGCACAATCTGGCAACACCGCCTCCCCCCACCCCCTGGGGGTGCTTGGGGTGACCCCCCTCAGGCGAAGTCTCAACCCTCTAGGACCAGAAATAACGAAGTTACCAACTTGTACCCCGTCGGAACGGATAACTGAGGTCTGCACATTCCGAACACCCTGTATACACACCCTGTATGCGCAGAGAACCCTTACACCCTGTATACGGAGAGAGATCTTATATTACGAGAAACACCTCTTGTGTAACATAGGAGTGATGACTACATTTGGATCATCCTGTATATGCATCCCCCTGTATACACACGGGACCGATCTGTATTCACAGAACCTTCTAGTAAAAGAAGGTCCTGGAAAATTCTGGAATGGAACTCTCCAGAAAGTGGTGGAAGGTACGGCGAGTATATAAACGCGAAAGCAAGCCAGGGCAGTTCAGTTGAGTTCAGTAAGAGAATGTTGGAGTGACTAGAAGAAGCAGTAACTAGTGTGAAGTAGAGACCGTAGTTTCAGTATAGTGACTTGTGTGCAGATTAGTAACCAGTGTAAGGCCAGATAAACTAAGTGTTTTGTGAGAGAGACATTCTAGAACTTTTATTGTATCCATATTTATATAATAAATAAAGTTGTTTTGTTAAAATTTAAAGTCTCACTTATCCAGGACCCGGAGAAAACGTAACAATTTGGTGTCAGAAGTGGGATAAGTGAGTGAAGAAGTGGACAACTAAGCTAGCTGTAAATGGTAAACACTAGATCGACTGACTACGACAAGATGGCTGAAATCAAAGAGTTGATGGACTTACTGAAAAGACAACGCGAAGAAGACGAGAGAAGACGACAAGAGGAAGAACAGAGGCGCCTTGAAGATAAAGAAGAACTCAAGAAGCAACGTGAAAAAGACGAACAACGGCAGCAAGAAGATAAAGAAGACCTCAAGAGGCAACGCGAAGAAGACGAACAACGGCGACAAGAAGATGAAAGAAGACGGCGCGAAGAAGACGAGAGAAGACGGCAAGATGAGGAACAGAGGCGACAAGAAGATAAAGAAGAGCTCCGAAGTATGTTCCACAATATAAGAGTCGATGTAAAAGAAGAAATTAAACAGATCAACGAACAAATAGAAAATGTGGACAAGAAAGTAGAAAATGTGGACAAGAAAGTAGAAAATGTAACAGAGGATTTGAATAAACGATGGGAAGAAGTGGAAGGGTTGAAAGAACAAATGAAGATGATCATGAAAGGAACAGAATGCACACATAAAGAACTGACCGAACAGTTGATTGTCCAGACTGATAGAACTGAACCAAGAGGAGTTACTGGAATGGCCCCAGTTCAAAATCGGCCGGAGGCGGATGTACCAGCCGTGCAGCAGCCTCATGGAACCTTGAAGCCGCCGACTTTTGACGGAGAAACATCGTGGCCCATGTACAGGAGGCAGTTTGAGGCGGCAGCTCTCAGCAATGGGTGGAGCGAACAACAGGCAGCAACTGCTCTAATTCTCTCGCTTCGAGGTAAAGCCCTAGAAATCCTCCAGAACATCCCGGAGTCGAAACAGCAAAACTACTTAACAGTGATACAGGCCCTAGATTTGAGATATGGTAACAAGTACATGAGCCAAGTCTACCAGATACAACTAAAGACAAGGGTCCAGAAGCCAAATGAGACTCTGCAAGAATTCAGTGCCGAAGTGGAGAAACTTGTGCGACTGGCATATCCCCAAGCCCCAGAAGAATTTGTCAACCAGATTACAGTCCAGACCTTCATAGATGGGGTACTTGACAATGAAATGCAACAAGCTTTAAGGCTCGGAAGATTCAAAACACTTACAGACTGCGTCATTTACGGCTTGGAATTTGAAGCAG
The DNA here is from genome assembly GCA_964006375.1 of Tillus elongatus. NCBI lineage: Eukaryota > Metazoa > Arthropoda > Insecta > Coleoptera > Cleridae > Tillus > Tillus elongatus. The sequence continues at coordinate 234,851,996 of OZ023262.1, forward strand.
CGAAGAATGCATCTCAACCTCGCCGCAACAGGCTGCGCGAAGTGAAGGAGAAAGAGGACCTTTCAGACACGTCTGGGGAACTAAGGCAAAAAATAAAGTTTATAAAGGAAGCCATAAGCAAGCTCACTGCAACGGTCGGAGCACGTAAAACGAAAGCAGATTGGTCAGACATAAAATGCTACAAGTGTGGTAGGAAAGGACACATTAGTAGACAGTGCTCACAAATCCAACAGGTGGCTTACGGAAGACAAGAGTACACCAACACGGAGCACCGTCAGGGAAACGACCTGACGCCAGTGTAAGGGGGCGACAGCTGGCGTGCGAGTCCCAAGGCCCCAAAGTCAAGGTCTCCACTATCCAACGCTACCGCGAGAGCCTCGTTATATCTGGCAGCATAGACGGGAAACAATGCAGTTTCACCATCGATACTGGCGCCACTAGATCCGTTGAACGCCCAGACATGTTGCCAAACAAGTCGGCACTCACTACCAACAAACAGCCTGTGTTGCAGACGGCAAAAGGGGATAGAATACCCGTGCATGGAGAGGCCACTGTTTACATTTGGCTGGGCAGTACTGAGCTACAGGTAAGGGCTGTCGTCGCAGAAATCGTCGACGAATTTATTCTGGGCCTGGATTTAATGGAAGATTTCGATTTCCTATCAGTAGACTTCCAGAATAAGATCTTGAAAATCGGTAACGAAGAGTTGTATTTATCTCCAACAGCAGGCGAAGCTAATCCCAGGGTGAGGCTTATTGTCGACGAGGATACACGGATTCCTGGTAACAGTGAGAAGATTGTCAGAGCCAGACTAGAGAAGAAACTTGATTGTATGTCTGCTCTCATAGCGGAGCTCCTAAAAGATAGACGTGATGGTGCCCTCGTCGCACGATGCTTAGTAGACCCGAAGAAGACAATACCCATAAGAGTTGCTAACGTACAAACTAACAGGGTCACACTGAAGAAAGGTGAGGTTATCGCCACTTGCGAACCCATTGACCGAGTGACGTTGTCCAAAAACGTGACAGTCACTGCATTAGACAGAAGACTGCCAGTAGAGATAGTAGAACGGTTCAAGAATTCATGGGGCCAATTGAACGACATGGAGATTGAAATGGCCCTGAAGTTCATATTGGAGGAGGCCGATATTTTCGCTCAAGATAAAATCACAGGTCGTACGAGTCTAGTGCAACACAGAATTAATACTGGCGACACAAGACCAATTAGACAGCCGCCGAGAAGACTGCCTTTTGCCAAGCAATCAGAAATCAAGGCGATGGTTAACGAAATGCTGGAAGATGGTGTGATCGAGGAGTCTAATAGTCCTTGGTCGTCCCCAGTAGTTTTGGTCACCAAGAAAGACGGCACTATGAGATTTTGCGTGGACTATAGGAAGCTGAATGATGTCACCAAGAAGGACAGTTATCCCCTGCCCCAGATCGACGACACTTTGAACACTTTGGCAGGATCAAAGTGGTTCTCTACATTAGACCTGAAAAGTGGCTACTGGCAAGTAGAACTCCATAAAGACGATAAGGAGAAGACTGCTTTTTCAACCGGGAATGGGTTGTTCCAATTCAAGGTCATGCCATTCGGCTTATGTAATGCTCCTGCCACCTTCGAGCGACTAATGGAGTTAGTGCTGAGAGGACTGACATGGAAAACATGCCTGGTGTATCTCGACGATATCATGGTGATTGGAAGGACTTTCGATGAACACCTGTCGAATCTGAAGCAAGTTTTCTTCAGGCTGAGAGGTGCCAATCTGCAACTCAATCCCAAGAAATGCGTCCTCTTCCAGAAGAAAGTGAGTTTCCTCGGACATGTCGTTTCTGAGAAAGGGATAGAAACTGATCCAGAGAAAATAAAGGCAGTAAGAGACTGGCCTGTGCCGAAGAACAAACATGAGGTCAGAAGTTTTCTGGGACTTTGCAGCTACTACCGACGCTTTGTGAAGTACTTCAGCAGCATTGCGAAACCTCTGCATAGCCTGACTGAAAATAAGGTCGAGTTCATCTGGTCACCAGATTGCCAAGAGTATTTTAGAGAACTCAAACATCGTCTTCTCACTGCTCCTATACTGGCTTATCCTCAGGACGAAGGACTGTTCATACTGGACACTGATGCTTCCCAGTATGGCATTGGGGCAGTACTCTCGCAGCTCCAAGCCGGAGAAGAAGTTGTGATAGGCTACTTCAGCAAAACGTTCGGAAAAGCAGAAAGAAATTACTGTGTAACCCGGAAAGAACTGCTGGCAGTTGTAAGATCCATCGAACATTTCCACAGCTTCCTGTACGGAAGAACATTCCGTGTGAGGTCAGATCACTCTGCTCTGCAATGGCTTCTGAACTTTAGAAATCCTGAAGGACAGATAGCACGATGGATAGAGAAACTGCAGAGCTACGACTTCCGGATTGAACATCGAAGAGGAAGAAGTCACGTCAATGCAGACAGCCTGTCAAGAAGACCATGTTCAGTGCATGAATGTAAATTTTGCGAGCGACAAGAGAACAAAGAGATCGACAAAGTAACTCATCAGATCAAACAACTGGTGACGGAAAAGGAGAATAATACCAATCTAGACGTAAATCTTGAATACATCAGAGACGCACAGAAGACAGATCCAGACTTGAAAAATATTAGAGAATGGGTACAGAAAGGGAAAAGACCTGAGTGGCATGATGTGTCCCGGTTTGGGGCGGAGGTTAAAGGCTACTGGCTACAATGGGACTCATTGTGTCTAAAGAATGACATGATCACTCGAAAATGGGAAACTGCCGATGGTAGAGACTGTATATACCAGACCGTTGTGCCAAGTGAGTGCACAGACAGTGTTCTTCAAGAGTTACACAATAGTAGAAGTGGAGGCCACTTTGGGGTCAACAGGACTCTCGCCAGAGTCAGAGACCGCTTCTATTGGATAAACTGCCGAAGAAGCGTGGAAGAATGGTGCAAAAGGTGTGACCGATGTGCTTCAAAGAAAGGACCAAAGACCCGATCCAGAGGAAAAATGATGCAGTACATCTCAGGTACACCGTGGGAGAGAGTTGCCGTAGACATCGCAGGACCTTTTCCCATCACAGAGTCTGGGAACAGATACATAATGGTGGCGATGGACTACTTCTCGAAATGGCCTGAAGTTGCGCCGATCCCCAACCAAGAGGCAACGACCGTAGCAGAAGCCCTGATGGAAAATGTCATATCACGGCATGGCGTACCCTTGGATATTCACACCGACCAGGGCCGGAATTTCGAATCAGAGGTCTGGAAGAGCCTAATGGACTTGCTAGGCATAAAGAAAACAAGAACAACGCCACTCCACCCTCAATCAGACGGCATGGTAGAACGGCATAACAGGACCATCAATCAGTATCTTGCTATGTTTGTCGACGAGAATCAGAGAACCTGGGACAAGCTGATACCTCTGTTCCTCCTAGCTTACAGAAGCTCTCAGCATGAATCTACCGGCTACACCCCATCCATGATGTTGACCGGCAGAGAGATGCGGTTACCAATCGACATGACGAGACCACCACCGAACGAGGACATAGCGGACCTAGCTACGTTACCTGAGTTATGTCGCCGACCTAGAAGGAAAACTGCGCACTATACACAGATGTGTCAGAGATAGGCTCCTCTTAAGCAGTGACCGGATGAAGATGCGCTTGGATCGCAGAGCAACACCCCATACATTCAAGGAAGGTGATGCACTGTGGCTGTACCAACCAACAAGGAGAAAGGGCCTCAGTCCCAAACTTCAGAAACCATGGGAAGGGCCATACTTGGTGACTAAGAAAATTAACGACCTAGTCTACAGAATCCAGCTGTCTCCAAGAACTAAACCCAAAGTTGTTCACATAGAGAGGTTGAGTCCCTATCGGGGCAACGAACCCCCAAGTTGGCGGCCGGTAAATACTGTTCGGGACGAACAGTCTTAAGGAGGGGGGCAGTGTTACAAAGCACTTCAATAGACGTAGGTGCAGTGTTGCCACATCTCCAGAACTTCCCCAACATCTGGGAATTTTTGCACAATCTGGCAACACCGCCTCCCCCACACCCCCCCCCACCCCTGGGGGTGCTTGGGGTGACCCCCCTCAGGCGAAGTCTCAACCCTCTAGGACCAGAAATAACGAAGTTACCAACTTGTACCCCGTCGGAACGGATAACTGAGGTCTGCACATTCCGAACACCCTGTATACACACCCTGTATGCGCAGAGAACCCTTACACCCTGTATACGGAGAGAGATCTTATATTACGAGAAACACCTCTTGTGTAACATAGGAGTGATGACCACATTTGGATCATCCTGTATATGCATCCCCCTGTATACACACGGGACCGATCTGTATTCACAGAACCTTCTAGTAAAAGAAGGTCCTGGAAAATTCTGGAATGGAACTCTCCAGAAAGTGGTGGAAGGTACGGCGAGTATATAAACGCGAAAGCAAGCCAGGGCAGTTCAGTTGAGTTCAGTAAGAGAATGTTGGAGTGACTAGAAGAAGCAGTAACTAGTGTGAAGTAGAGACCGTAGTTTCAGTATAGTGACTTGTGTGCAGATTAGTAACCAGTGTAAGGCCAGATAAAGTAAGTGTTTTGTGAGAGAGACATTCTAGAACTTTTATTGTATCCATATTTATATAATAAATAAAGTTGTTTTGTTAAAATTTAAAGTCTCACTTATCCAGAACCCGGAGAAAACGTAACACTAACTATTTTTAACACCAGAAATCATTTTTGGTAGAGGATTAATATTTAGTTTTGTATACGGTCAATATCTAATACTTATAGATAGGTCTTGCGTTGCTCTAAATAGTTGGGATAATAATTGCCACGTCGATAAAGAGAACCTTAAATTAATCAAAAATGTTAGACAATCAGGACAGCTGAACGCTGTCGAAAGTATATATATATATATATATATATATATATATATATATATATATATATATATATATATATATATATATATATATATATATATATATATACATATATATATCTAAATATAATAATAATAAAAAGATTTCTTCAAATGAGTGCAAACTAGCCCCCCTAGAATCCATATCCAAGTTTTCTTTCAGTTTTTATCTGTTTACATATATACAGGTTGACGTATTTCTACGGTAAAGCTCAATCTAATTGTTAATATAGTTAAACTGCGCTAATGGCTAGCTGCCTCCGCCAAAACAGATAGACAGACAGACAATTGTTAATAAACAAGATACAAGAAAAAATTGTATACGTTAATTATGGGGTGTCCTAAACAGCATCTTATAAAATTATTTTGACAATCACAGGTTGGCCCAAAGGTCGTTGGTGATACCTATAATATTTTTTTCGAACACCCTTATATTATTGCATTTTTGCTTTTGTTATCGAAATATGATGCATGTTTGTAAGAAAAAAATCAAGACGCAGTAAGTGCATTTTGGTACGGAATTTTCATTAAATGTTTCAAATTTCAATAACTCAATTTGCTATTAACCTAAGGTTTGTTGGCTAGGAAACCAGTTTTCTCGGAAACATTTTAAGTTTATTTTTGGAAAAATTGTTATACCGGTAAAGAGACATATTTGCTATTAAAAACATTTTTATGAAAATTCAATTAAATAAAGATCTGTGTTTCATTTTATTTTCAATTTGATAAATTTTTTGATTAAAACATCATATCATAACATAGCAACAGATCTTTATTTGTAGTTGTCATGATTTCGTACTAATTCAATTTGTATCTGTCTGAGAATGCTGTCAAGCAGCGAAACTAGTCACAGAAACGTTGAATAACATCCTAAAAACGTCCAGAATTCATAGGGGCCACTTGCTTCAGTTAGCTTACGCGCTAGCTACGTCCTTCACCTACGAAAACGAAAACCAACAGTGAAGCCAGAGAAGTAGTCTTCAAGTCTGTATGTAATATATAATACTAGTTTAGAAGTGTACTTATACCGCCGTCTAAAAACCATATACAGACGGTTCGTAATGAATGGGTCATAGAGTAACTGTAGATTCTAGACTTGAAAATCATACAATTCCGCCAAATATGCCTTACTAAAATGTTGCTCATTTAAGAGATACAGGGTGTTAAATATTGTTTTTAAGTTTAAAATTTATTCCATGATTTGGACGGTTTTCAAGAAAACTCAAAATAGGTGGTTCTGGGTGGTGAGAAATCCGAATCTATACATAATTTTTTGTGGTTGTAGGCGGTGTTAGTTACACACTGTCAAATACAAATTGTTTATCATAACTTTTTGATGCAGAACTATATCATGATTTTTAATGAAAATGCAGATGAACTGATTATTTTTAAAGAACACAGGTATACTTGTTTGATGTCCATAAAACACGCGGGTGTCGAGATATTTGCATAATAATTTCATGCACGTGAACTTTCTGATCACTGCCAATATTATTTCCTCACTAGTCCAAGTATGCTTTGACTTAAATAACAGACGCTAACGTGAATTAATTAAACAGTGTGGATTTTCTTGACAACTAACTGAACAGTTGCAGAAAACATTATTACTTCCACATCGTCAATATGTGTAGAAGTATGGCATCGGCGACAAAAATTTCCATTTTTTTTTTGCTTAAACGTCGTAAAAAGTGTCAAAACATAAAAAACATGTCTGTCGCTCTGTCGGTCTGTTTGTAGCCGCTATACGCGAATTGAGATATGGTCTTCAAATTTGGTATACAGTTAGCACCCTACAAACGACCGTTTCGGATGGTTTTGGGTAAAATCGCTGTAGGGGGTAGGGGATGAACGGGGTTATTTGGTGAAAATTGACATTTTTCGTAAAACTCCAGTAGTATACTGTTTTAAGGTTGGTCTATTCGAAAACTTTCTTATCAAACATATGATATTATGCGCTGAAATTAAATTAGGGGTTGAATGTGTAGGGGTGAAATATCGGAGACACAAATTTCAATTTTTTTTTGCTAAGACGGAGTAAAAAGTCTCAAAACATACAGAAAACTTGATTCTGGAACGAAAATTTTCTTGTCTGTCGGTCGGCTGGTCTGTCGACCTGTGCGTCTGTCTGTTAGTAGGCGCAATAACTTTTGAATGAATTGAGATATCAACTGAGATTCAAATTTGGTAGTCAGTTAGCACCCGACAAACGAACACTTCGAATTGTTTTTGAGTAAGATCGTTTCAGTGGGTAAGAGATAAATGAGGGGTAATTTGGAGAAAATTTAAATTTTTTCGTTAAAACTCGAGTAATATAACGGTTCAGTAGTTTATGGGCACAGGAATATGAATATTTTCTTTGTGGTCAAGTCATGGACCCTAAATTTATTTCATGAGAATATCTTTCGGGGGAGAGTAAATTATCACTGATATGTGGAAGTTATGATTCAATTTGCAGTACCATTTTTTAGTTGCTTTTACGTTATAAAAGTCGTAAAACTCTGGAGGAATAACGCATTTACAAATTTTGAAATGCGAGATATGCCTTGCGTATAATATGCTGAAGTCAGTCATAACAGTCGTTCCGCAGCGCGAAGATATTTCGAAGTGTACCCGAACCGCAGGCAGTCAGATCTAAAAAAAAAAAATCAAAAACGTTTAATCGATTACGGGGAAACGGGTGAATTTCATCCTAAGCATACAATTGGTCCTCCAAAGTTGGTAACTGTTAAGCAGGAAGAAGACTTTCTATTGCGTGTAGCGGAAGGTCCAAAAATAAGCACCTGGCGCTTAGGTGGAGCAACAGGGGTTAATAAAACTACAATCCTCAAAATTCTTCATGGTCAAGGGCTTTATCCGTACTATTTTATCACAGTGCATAGTTTGCTGCCTAATGAGCTACCTGCGAGATTGAACTTTTGGAACTTTTTAGTGGAAAAACAAGCTGAAGCTGCCTTTCCAAGTTCTGTGTACGAACGAGACCACATTTACTAGACGTGGTGTTTTCAAATAACTCACTTTGCTATTAACCTAACGTTTGTTGGCGAGGAAACCAGTTTTCTCGGAAACATTTAAGTTTATTTTCAAAAAATTTTTGTACATTTTCAAACAATCAGTTATTTTGATAAAATATGGTACATTATTTCTACTTTATACCGGAAACTAAATTGATGTCTGCTTGCATTAAAAAACATATTTGCTATTAAAAATATTTTTATGAAAATTCGCTTCCATAACGCACTTGCTATGTGCAGACTTTTTTTAATGTGCTGTGGTGATTTGGGTTCTTCAGCTGTGCTCATTAGTGCTCAGCACAGGTTGCAGTCTTCACTTAGTGCATGGTATTAAGCTTTAAAAATACAAGTTTAAATGAAATGGGTGAAGATTGGAACCTCTGATGAGCACTGATAAGTACAATTTGGAGAACCCAGTTCATCATAATACAGTTTTTAGACCTGACGATCGTTTCGCTAACAAAGTTTTACCAAGGTTTACCAGTTTATTCATTCCTCTGATGACGCTAACTTTGTTAGCAATACGATCGCCAGGACTAAAAACTGTATTGTGATGAATTGGGTTATTCAAATTGTACTTATCAGGTACAAGTTTGTTTAGAAACACTGTTTTGTGGAAAACCATATTGATTGGGTTGGCTGAAACGAAGCCATCGAAGCAATTAACAAGGAAAAGTACCTAATACGTTTGTAATTTGGCAGGTACTTTCCTTTTGTAACTTTAGTGACATTTGTAACACAAGTTTTCTTTAAAAGGTACCTACATATACCAAAATTTAATTTTCTAGCCTTATAGGAATTGCCTTTTGCGCATTTAAAGTTTTTTCTCAAAAGAAAATCAGGATATTAAAAAAAATGTATGATAAAACCAGTTATTTCTACTTCATTGACAAAAGAAAGGCTATTCCGGGTTAAGGTATTGCAATATTGAACTTTTTGAACTTTTTACTGGAAAAACTAGGTAATGAAGCTGCGTTTCCAAGTTATGTGTACAAACGAGGCCACTTTTACGAGACGTGGTGTTTTCAATTGGAGAAACAATCACACTTGGGAACAAGAAAAACCGCTCTTAATTATAGAAAGTCCATAGTGAGATGTAAGACAGGAACCGCCATCTCGTTGCGGAACCAAGTAGTATGTTGTCACGACAGCTCCAAATAACACAAAATGTTATAAAATAGATATTGTGTACAACTAACTAACAATTTTGTAAATTGTCAGCCCTGGCCCATTTCTTCCTTAATATAGGGACAATATATGTAAGGCTAGATGCATTCTCACCACAATTAGAATCGTAGGCCGGTTTCGCTCTAATTAGAGCTCGTCAGTATGGCATACCAATTTCAGCGAGAAAACACCTATAAAGTAATACGGCTATGGTAACCAACACCACAGCACATAGTGAGATGTAAGGCAGGTGTCGCCATCTCGTTGTCGAACCAAGTAGTATATATGGAGCTGACAACATACTACTTGGTTCCACAACGAGATGGAGACTCCTGTCTTAGAGCTCACTATGTGCTCCCAACTAACAAAAATGTTCTATAATTTTTAAATAATAGTGCAAATCTGTTGTGTAACTGTTATGTTAATGCTCTTCGAAAGCAGTTTTGTTCTATTAAGACTGTCAAGGTGGGTATTTAGCTTCTCGCAGCAAAATGCTTCTTTAAATTTATTGTTAGAATGTTCTTAGAACAGAATTATAAAACATTTTAGAGATTTCGTTTTTCGTTGTTTTGTAAACGTCTATACAACAATCGTTATATAATATATTAGCTTACAGAACAAAATTGTTCTGTAATTGCTTTATAACAACGATCTTCCAAACATATCTGTCAACTTGGAAACATTTATAAAGCTTTTCTTTAAGTGACTATGTGAGCAATTATAAAACAGTTTTGTAAACATTTTCTATGATACAATATAGCTGAAAATAGCATAGTCTACTTGAACGCAGGTGTTAAAAAACTATTTTATTGTTGGATGGAACGCGACTGTAATATAACACTTATAGTACAAAATTATTCATTTGCATAAAAGTGCGTTCGCTGGGATCTTTATAAAACATATTATAGCTTTTGTAAGAAGCACCGTTATATACTTTTTATTTCGTGGCAAGTTGTGTATTCTGTAGCGTGTACTTTCTAAACATGTCCAATTTGCGATTAATAAATAAATGGAAACAGGTAAAAAAAGCGGTGCTTTTAGAAAAAATAAAAATATTTTAGAAAGTAGCAAATTTGTTAATAAACATGTTAGTAGTGTTTTACATAGTAAGCAGCACAACAAACAATTTGGGTTTGAGGTTAAGTCACATTACATTTATGTCGCATAAATATCGCAGCTAACGCGAGTTTAGCACTATACTGATGTGTAAGTGTTGCCGAAAATGCTGTTATAGAACAATTAAATACACAATATGTGTTATAGAGCTACGCGCAGGTCTTTCTCAGTGCAGCAATGGGAAACGTATTATTTTAAAGCTCTATAAGCACTGTTTGTATAACAATCTGCTTACTGCGCCATCTGAAGCAACACTGTCAATATGATAATCAGTTTGCCAAAATGTTAGGGCACAGGACCGTACTTAGCCATAAATAGTTGTTCATGGTTAGTTACCCATGATCATGATACAACAAGTAGAGATATTACACCTATGAATTATATGGTTTTCGTAGAATCACGTACATGAAGTCATGTGGAGTTTTTAATGGAGTTTGACAGTTGAACGTATCGTCTCTTGTCTTCTTTTAAACATGCGACTAACGTGTTAACGGGATTAAGAAACCGTTGTTTATTAGATTTAGAAATGTATTTTAATAATTTTTGTGTGTACACACGCAAAGTATTTTTTATTTTTTTTTGTAACGGCGTCAAAGGTCTCAAAACATATGGAAAACTTGATTCTGGAACGAATTTTTTTTGTCTGTCGGTCTCTCGTTCGGTCGGTCTCTCTGTTAATAGGTACAATAACTTTCGAACGAAGTGATGTATCATATTCAAATCTGATACCCAGTTAGCACCCGACAAAGAACGCTTCGAATTGTTTTTAGGCAAGATCACTTCAGGGGGTAGGGGATAAATAGGGGGTGATTTGGTGGAAATTGTCATTTTTTCAATAAAACTCGGGTAATACAACGTTTCAAAAGTTTATGGGTAGAGGAATACAAAAATTTCTTTGTGGTCAACTCATGTGCCCTAAATTCATTCCATGAGAATGTCTTTCTAAAGAGAATAAATTATCACAGCTATCTGGAAGTCATGATTCAATTTGTAGCACTATGTAACTTATACCAAAAAATGAACTTATTAGCTCAAACCTTTCGAACGTTATTGTGTTTCCAAGATCATTCTGCGCACATACACATCCTCACACACGCACGTGCACGCATTTTAGATCCGAAATTATTTTCTGACTTAAAATTAATTAAAGCGAACAAATTGGCTTTGTTATTATTAACTGCAGGGGATTATAGTAAAATGAAAATATCAAAATCCTAAAACTTTTTGATCCCTTGTAGGAATGGGGAGAAAAAATGTAGTAATAATGTAAAGCATACATAGAGACTTGACAAATATCGGTGGCGCTAGTCTACTTTTACTGTAAAAGCCAAACTTTAAAATTGACAATAAAAGGCAATGCCAAGCCTACTTTATTTTTGTTTAAATACGTCTCTGTTCATATTACAGGTTTTAATATATAGTCTGTTTTGTAGCAGTGTCTTCAAAGATAGAATAGTTATGTAATGGTTGCAGTCGTGATAAAAGTGATTTATAAAGCAGACGCCATGTTTTTATGCAATTCCTGTATTTGTTTGGTAGCCATCTTGAACGAAAAAAAAAATCAATTAATAAATATAGAAATATTTGTGACCTGGCAATTTTCACAATATATTATGAATATAAAACATGCGAAATGTGTAACAGAATGGGTTTAGGTCAATAAAATGAAAAAAAAACGAAAAATTTAATTTCGAGTTGATTTTTACAAATTAAAGTAATATTCATTATTTCGATGGCCCTTCAAAATATATGGTATATGTAGCATATTTTACACAAAAATTTTTTCTTCGCAGGTGAAATCTATCTTGCTGGTAGCCAAAAGGTGACTTTTTGAGTTTAATTTTCACACCGTACTAACATTATTTCTTACGCCATCATATTTTAGTACTTATATTACTTTCATAATATTAGAGAACAATTTTAGGATAAAATAGTTCTAACAAAAACATTTAAAAGACATATCACTCTTATAGGTATTGCAGTATGCAACAAAAAGTTGCAAAGTAAACTATAAAGAAATTCTAATAAAACATATTTTATAGTAACTCTATTAAGGCTTTATAACTGGCACCGTGGTAAATGATTTTTAGTTTCATTATTGTTCCTTATAAAACTGTTTTATAAGTATCGTATATCATATTCTTTTACAGCTCGGTAAACATTTCTAAAACTATTCTATAACATCTTACACATCCCTTATAAAATAAACTAAAGAACTCAAGTGTTGTATAAACCTGCGCCAATTTTGCGTTTATAAGCGTTGTATAAACGTTACCAAAACGTTTATAGGAACAGTCATGTTTTATAAAAACTTTTACAAACGTTCTTGTGACTACAATAAAACATCAAATTGCTAGCTGGGCTGTGAGTTTGGCTACCATAGCCGTGTTACTTTATAGGTGTTTCCCGCTGCAATTGGTATGTTGTACTGACGAGCTCTAATTAGATCAAAATCGGTCTACGGTTCTAATTGTGGTGAGAATGCATCTAGCCTTCCATATATTGTCCCTATATTAGGGAAGAAATGGGCGAGGGCTGACAATTTACAAAATTGTTAATTGATTGTACACAGTTTCTATTTTGTAACATTTTGTGTTATTTGGAGCTGTCGTGACAACTTACTACTTGGCTAAGCAAGAAGATGGCGAGTCCTGTCTTACATATTACTATGTGCCTTGAGGTTAGCTACCATAGCCGTATTACTACGATGGGTGTTTTCTCTCTGCAATTGGTATGCCGCTGACGAGCTCTAATTAGAACAAAACCGGTCTGCGGTTCTAATTGTGATGAGAATGCATCTAACCTTACATAGAGATAATCATTTTCAGAATGCATTTTTCATAAATATTGGGTGTGGCATTATCGATAATTTTATAGTTGGCCCAAATGAGCTGCCGGCGTGACTTGCAAGTGAAGATTATTTGCAGTTTTTCCAAAACAATTTGTCAGATGAGTTAGATGAAGTTCCACTAGATGTTAGGCAAAACATTTGGTAGGTGCATGATGGCGCACCAGCACATTACACTCTAGTAGTTCTAAAATTCTTGAATTAAAGTTTTTCACACAGATGGTTAAGTGTAGCAGCGAATTTTCTAGGCCAGCTCGTAGCCGCTACCTTAATCCCTTACCTTTTTACTTTTGTGGTAATTTGAAGGATTTTGCTTATAAGGAAGAAATTATATCTTGTATCTTCTACAAAATATCCATGAAGGAGTTAGTGCTCTTCGTAACAGGGAAGGTGTTTTATTTAAAGTAAGACGTTCTCTAAATAGGGCAATAAGAAAATGTATTAAGGTTAATGCTGGACATTTCTTACATCTATTAAAATAGTTGTTATTGACAATATTATTCTATTGTTGCAAATTTCTTGTTCGTTAATTGAAATTTGTGTGTAATAATATTGCTTTTAGTGAATTTTCTTTTTAAAAAATTCACTAATGAGGGGATCCCGACTTTCGAATTTTGAAAAAAAATTCTTCAAAAGAGCGCTAATTAGGACCCTTGAAACCCAAATCCGATGGACCGATTTTGATAAAACTTGGTGAGTACCTTCCTTTCGCAAGTGGATTGGATAAGTTTGTTAGCCAGGAAAATCCGACGAGGTTTTCCCGAAAAGTTTTGCGTTTTCTTTCGAAAGAAAAAACGAACAAAATTTATTTCTCCGGAATTAACAAAGTAAGGGCAACCGAATTTCATACGCTGGTTTATATCATTATAGGTAAGCTACCTACCAAAATTTAGCTCTGTAGGTTAAAGGACAAAAAAGTTACAGGCATTTAAAGAACAATAAATTTGGGTTTTCCTCAAAACGTCAAAGTCGCAATTTAAAACGTCAAAATTCATAATATTTAGGCAATGAACCTGAAAATAATATGAGCTATTGAAGGAAAATGTCTCAAGAATAATGTTTTACAAAGCCTGAAGTCTTAGTTTCAATCGTCATTGTCCTTCATTTTACTAAAATATTCCTAGAAAATTCATTTCAAATAGACCCTTTCTCTGATGCTTTGGTAATAGCGTTGACTATAGAGTTTATCGGTTAATGGTAGATCATTTTTGTCGAATTTTCGTAAAAAATCTTTAAAGGCCAATATATCTGTTATTATGCAAGATACGAAAAAAATTATATACATTAATTATAGGGTTCCTTGAGCTACATCTTAAAAAATATTTCTACAATTACAGGTGGCCCATAAGTTGTTGGTGATTCTAATTTGCTTTTTTAGTGAATTTACTTTAAAAAATTCACTAATGGGGAGATCCGTGTTTATATATATATATATATATATATATATATATATATATATATATATATATATATATATATATATATATATATATATATATCGTACCGATAACTTAAAAGATAATAGTCCGATCTTGATCAAATTTGGCCAGTACCTTCCTTTTGCAAGTGGCTTGGATAAGATCATTATCCAGGAAAATCGGACCAGGTTTTCCTGAAAAATTTTGTGTTTTCTTTCTAAAAAAAATTCATATCGCGTATTTGTATTATAAAGGGCGAAACATGTACTAAAATTTAGGTCTCTAAGTTTAAGGACAAAAAAGTTACGGGCAGCTAAAGAAACAAATTTTGGAGTTTTCCTCGAAACGTCAAACTCGCAAATTAAAATGTCAAAATTGGCACTGTTTAGGCAAAGAACGTGAAACAAATACGGATTGTAAAAAGAAAATGTTGCAAGAAGAGTGTTCTGCGAACCCTTAGGTTTCAGATTCAACCGTCATTGCCCTTCATTTTACTAAAATATTTACATAAAAGTCATTTCAAATAGACCCTTTCTCTGATGCTTTGGCTGTCGGTTTAGTTAAGTTGATGCTTTCGCTGTAGGTTTAGTGAAGCTTATGGTTTAACGGTTTATAATTTTTAGCTAATTTTCGTAGAACAAATTCGTTACTGCATTTTAGCATTTTTTATCGAAATATGATGCATGTTTGTAAGAAAAAAATCTGGACGCAGTAAGTGCGTTTTGGTAGAAAATTTTCATTAAATCCTTCAAATTTCAATAACTCAGTTTGCTATTAACGTAAGTTTTGTTGGTTAGGAAACCAACATTTAACTTTATTTTCGGAAAATTTTTGTTTGAACGCAGCAAGGGCGTTTTGGTTGCGAATTTTCATTAAATGTTTTAAATTTCATTAACTCAATTTGCTATTAACCTCAGGTTCATTGGCTAGGAGACCAGTTTTCTCGGAAACATTTAAAGTTTATTTTCGGAAAATTTTTGTACATTTTCAAATAATTATTTTAATAAAATATGTTACATTGTTCCTACTATATAGGTTATACCGGTAACCAAATTGATCCCTGTTCGCATTAGAGTGATATATTTGTAATTAAAAACATTTTTATGAAAATTCACTTCCATAACGCACTTGCTGCGCCCAGAGTTTTTTTAAATGGTCAACGTCTTTTTTGGTGAATAAGGAAATAATTTTTGCAGTGATCAGAAAATTCACGTGCATTGAATTATTAAAGTGCGAATATCTCGACAGCGGCGTGTTTTATCGATATCAAGCAAGTATTTTTCCTTAAAAATAATCAGTTTATTTGCATTTTCATTCGAAATCGTGATAGAGTTTTGCATAAAAAGTTATTACAAACAATTTGTATTCGACAGGGTGTAACCGGCGCCATCTACAACCAACCCATGAACTAAGTTTAGATTCAGATTTTCCACCATCCGGAACCCCTATTCCAAGTTTTCACGAAACTTCCCGAAGAACTCACCCAATCATGGAATCATCTCAAACTTAAAATCCATATTAAACAGCCTGTATCTCTTAAATGAGCAATATATTACTAAGGCATATGTGGCGAAATCGTATTATTTTCGAGTCTAGCATCTACAGTTACTCTATGGTCCATTCATTACGGACCAGCCTGTATATGGTTTTTAAAGGGAGATATAAATAAATTTCCAAGCTAGTATTATTTATATTTAACAGAGCCAGAGAACTCCAACAAACTAAAATCTTCTTTGTCACAACTCAAAGCTGATTTTATTACCAAAACAAAATTTACGACTATCGCCCTTAACCACCAACAGAGGGTCACTCACAGTTATCTTATTGATGATCTTCCCTTGAAATTATTTTTATTAGCAAGTCACCAATTGTTCTTTTTGTGTTATTTTTATAGTGTCCATCCCTTAGGTGCTATAGGCTACTTTACGGTTTTCTGCTGATTTTTATTCATTTGTAATGTTTAGAAACAAAATTTTCATGCAGTGTTATACAAAACCGGGCAAGGTTTAGCAATTTATAACATTTAAATGTGTCACGTTTCACGACGACATAAAATAATCGTAAAATGTGACAAAGTAGAATCAACCCTTCTTAAATACCTTAAATACAAACGACAGACGCGTTGAGACCAAGATATTATGTTCGTAACGGCCTTCATGTTGTACAAGAAATGGGAGATGTTAAATTTATTGCTCCACTTGCAAAAATAAAAAACTCTAGACGCAGCAAGTACGTTATGGTAGGAATTTTCATAAGAATTGTACACTATTAGTAAGATATATTATTAAAACTAATTCTTTAAATTTAAATGGACCTTGGAGATCGGTTTTAGAGTCCCAGTTAGCGATTATTTGAAAATATTTATATTTTATAAAATTGATCTTAGATATAATATGTAAGTACTGCAAGTGCCTTTAAAAAAATTGTGTTACAAATTTCATTAAAGTTACAAACGTTTTTCAGAAAAAAAATTATATACAGAGGGAATGTACCTGTTGAATTATAAATATGACAGGTATTTTTCCATATTAATTGCCTGGGTGGTTTTGTTTTAGTCAACCCAACAACAAAAAAGGTTTTTTTCTGTTATGCTAGAAAATTTTCGTAAAAATATTTCAAATCCGAAAGCTCAATAAATTTCCCATTAACCCAGAATCTTCAATCTTGAACCTTAGTAACACCTATGTAAACGCACGTGGGTAATAAATTAAAGAAAAATAACATATTGAGCTTCGTTTTATTTCAAAAAACCTTTTTTGTTGTTTACTGTTTGCAAAAACTGGATGGGTTGACTAAAAAAAAAACCATCCAAACAATTAATAAGGAAAAATACCTGTCATATTTATAATTTGACAGGTACATTCACTTTGTAAATAATTAATTGTTTTCTGAAAAACGTTTGTAACTTTAATGAAATTTGTAACACAATTTTTTTAAAGACACTTGTAGTATTTACATATTATATCTAAGACCAAATATTAATTTAGTAGCTCCATATGAAATATAATTTTTTTCAAATAATCGCTAACTGAGACTCTAAAACCGATCTCCAAGGTCCATTTAAATTTAAAGAATTAGTTTTATTAATATATCTTACCAATAGTGTACAATTCTTATGAAAATTCACTACCATAATGTACTTGCTGCGTCTAGAGTTTTTTATAACTCGACAGGTACATTCCCTTTATAACTCATTTATTTTTTCTGAAAAACGTTTGTAACTTTAATGAAATTTGTCACACAATTTTTTTAAAGGCACTTGCAGTACTTACATGTTATATCCAAGACCAAATTTTAATTTAGTAGCTCCATATAAAATATAAATTTTTTCAAATAATCGCTAACTGGGACTCTAAAACCGATCTCCAAGGTCCATTTAAATTTAAAGAATTAGTTTTAATAATATATCTTATTAATAGTGTACAATTCTTATGAAAATTCACTACCATAACGTACTTGCTGCGCCTAGAGTTTTTTGTGATACTGGAACCAATAAGTATAAGTTAGTATTTGTTTCACTTGCCAGGTTATTAAAAATATTGATGAACACAAATAACGATAAGCATGTACTACTTATATTTGATCAACAATTATTGTGTCAGAAACTTTAGGACCAAATCAAAAGAACACTTTTTAATAACAACTCTATCATAACATGTAGAGATATAATAATAAAGAGCTTTATAACAACAAACGTGGCTAGTGGCTAGTACTTCATGTAAGGATGCCTTGCAAAATAAAACCATAAACAATAATAACGAATCTTCGAATGTTTTGAGGTTAGATTGATATTGAAGATTAAATATATTTCTGGATTATAGTGCTACTGGCGCTGAAGCATTGGAAATTAGTACTGAGCTTATAGTTTTAAACCATTTCATTGAACTGACTTCTATTTGGTATATTTTGTAATATAACAAAACATTTCAGTTTTAATAAATGTAAATAACACGTCAAGTGTCTAACGTTTCGGCGTCGGCAGTTGGCGACTCTCGTTTCGCGATGACAGTTGGCTTACCATGCAGCGGTGTCAGATTGAGTAAATTAGAATTTATGATAAATCAAATGAGAAATTATTGGTAACTCAACATTTATTAATATTAAGCCACATTTATTAGATGGATTAATTTTTTGACGAACTTTTATTTGTCATTAATAAGTACAAATACGTTATATTATCATATGTTTTACATTTTAAGATTTAAATGAAATTTTATTAAATTTGACAACCCGGCTCCTTTATATTTAATTGTCTCTATTTGAATAATCTCTTCAAAATTACGCATTCACAGTCTAATCATCCGTATCAACATTGAACCTGTGAAATGCTGTATGAAATTTGAACTGATATCTTAGACTGTTCATTTATTTATTATTTTGATTTTTTAATAACTCCTGTCCTCTTATGCCATTTAATTTGAAATTTGGTTAGCAGTTATATTGTAACGTCTCCTATATATCTGCAAATTTTCTTTCGAAACACTTCAATATTTCAAAAAATATTGCGTTTTCAAAATTTTCTTTACATTTTTTTTTCTAAGAAAAATTAGACGCACGGTGCCTATCTACGAACTCATCCAAGCCATTAACAAAATCAAGGTAATTCCCAAATTTGGTCGAAATCGGTCAAGTATTTTTTGAGTTAGCGGTTGGACACATACATACATATATATATATATATATATATATATATATATATATATATATATATATATATATATATATATATATATATATATATATATGTATATATATATATATATATATATATATATATATATATATATATATATATATATATATATGGGTTCTAGAGGCTCTAATTCGCGCTCATTTGAAAAAAATTTCCAAAAGTCTTACCATCATTGTATTTTCCTAATGAAAATTAATTAAAAGTTCATATATAAACAACTGCAATAAATTCCTTTAAAATGTCTTAGTGTTTAGGTAAAAGGTACCGGGTGGCTTAACATAATTTTACTCCTCTCAAGGTTTCATAGAAAAAATTCACCAACGTAAAGATCACGACATTTGAATTTTGAAAAGAATTCTTCAAATCAGCAAGAACTAGGTCCCTTAAATCCCACATCCAACGTTAGTTTCAGTTTTTATCTGTTCACATATATACCGGGTGACGCATTTTTACGGTAGATCACATATCCGGAGTCAGTTTTAAATTGTATATATTTTACTTATTATTTTACATTATGTTACAGGGGGCGTCACATGAGCCATCCCTGATATTGAAATTGAGTCATACCGTTTTTGACGAAACTTTTTCCGATTATAAAACATTATAAATAAACATAATTTGTATGTAAAATTGTTATACTTTCCAAGCTTGATAATTTCATTCGTTTTCGAGAATAACGCAATTAAACATTTTAGACCCTCAGAAAGGAATTTCAAAGAGTATTTCATTTACGAATAGTGTGCCTTGGGCTGTCACATAATTGTTGTTAGTTAATGTCATCTATTGTGAGTGAATTATTTTTGTTCCGTCAGTTTATTGAATTGTTGTATTTTTAAACAGTAATTAACAAGTTATCGTTACATTTTCTATTGAAATGCCACGGATCATCAATTTACCAATGAAGAAATGCGCGATACGTATACACAAATCATTGTGTATAAGTACAATAAAATGTTTGCTCCCGATCAGCAGCCAGAAGGTATGGATTGTCACATGCAAACAGAAGGCAACAAAATCATAAAAATTTTGCAAACCTATATCGTCGTTGTGGCTAAACAGGGTCATTCCGCAATAAAAATCATGGAGGACGTCCGAAATAAATAACACATAATCAAGAAGATGAAATTTTGTTCGAGTAGAAGAGGATAATAAAATAAGTTCACGTCCCCTGTCCGAGGTAACAGGAGTTAGTCAGTCATATATTTATTAGAATTCCAAGAAAAGATAACTTCTATCCTTATCACTTTACTCCAAAATTTACTTGCAAGAGATATTCCACGACTATTACAGTTCTGTCAACTTATTTCGAACAAGCATAACACTGACAAAAAGTTTATGTAGAATATTTTGTTCATTGATGAATCAACTTTTACCAGACGAGGGGTTTTCAATTGGAGAAACAGTCATTACTGGGAAGTATAAAATCCACATGCTATTAAAGAAATCCATTTTCAGCATGAAATCAAATGTAATATTTCGCCTGGCATTATAGGCGACCGACTACTCGGACCATATGTTTTTTTATCTAAACTTAAATAGAGAATCATATCTATTTTTCTTACAAAATACTCTTGCTGACATTTTCGATGATCTCTCACTAAATCTAAGAAGAATAATGTGGTTTATGCAAGACAGAGCACCAATTTATTACCCAGTAGTGGTTATAAATCAGCTTAATGAGACATTTCCTCAATGATGTATTGGCAGAGGAAGTGACTTTCCATGGCCACCAAGAAGTCCTGATTACAACCCAATGGATTTCTATTTTTGGGCACATATGAGGTCCTTAGTTTATGCCCATGAAATTCCTTCACGAAATGAACTCTGGGAAAAATACAAAATTTGGCTAATTTTATTAGGGGACAGATTAATATTTTTTTAATGTCAGAAAGTCCTTCATCAAACGAATTAGAAAAGGCGTAGAAGTAGGAGGAGGCTACGTAGAACAGATATTTTGAGTTTGTTATTTTTATTAAACTATTTTGTTTATTATTCCGAAGTACAAATTTTTCTGCTGTATCTTACTTACGTTTCCGATGTTCTGAAATTTTCAATCTAGTTTTTCTCGCAAACGATTTAATTTATCAAGTTGGAACAAGTTTAACAATTTTACGTAAAAATGATTTTTATATAAGCTGTTTTATAAGCATAATTGCTAAAAAGTTTCGTCAAAAAATGCATGACCCAATTTCATCATCAGGGACGGCTCATGTGTCGCCTGCTGTAACAACATTTAAAATAAGAAGTAAAATAATATTTCTTGCCTAAAGTTATACTCTGTGCCAATTTTGATAACGACCTATGGATATCGAAAAAAATATGTCGCCTTTAATACCCTGTATCTTTGCCACAGAAACATTTTATTAAGGCATGTTTGATCCAATCCTCACATTTTGTTCCAAATGGCCTGCGCTTACTTTATGTCCCAATCGTTATGACTCACCCTGTATATACATATACAATGTGATGATAAAGTTTAAAACATAATTCATAAATGCGTTATTTAATTTTTTTCAAGAAAAACGCTCGGACAGGTTAATTTTATCTTTTCAATTTCGAACTTATGACGTAAAAATTACATTTATGATGTCACCTGTTTCTGAATGATGACGTCATCATAGGTCTTTTAAATGACAACCATATTTTTTGCTGGTTTTCCATAGACCTGACTACTTAAATAATGATGAAAAAAATTGGTAACTGACATAATTTTTTTTTTAATTGCATTACTTTAAAAATGGAAACGTAAGTTTAAGAAGAAATAAGAGATATTTTTCCCGTCTTTATTTAGCACGAGTTTTCTTTAGAATAATGACGTTTTCCTTCACTTTTCTAAAGTAATGAACACTTGATTTTGTGATTTTTGATACGTTTGCCATGTAAATATTTGACATGTAGAGTGTGTGTGTGTGTGTTGTTGTTGTTTCTTTAACGTCGACCTATTTCCGCGACTATGACCAATCACTGACGCCAGGGAGCAGTTTCACCTCTCTATCCTGGAAATGATACTCTACAGTTCAGAGCCACACATGCTTACGGCTGAACCACCGAGGCTCTTTGACATGTGGAACCAAAAATACAGTCAAAATCAATTTTTAAAAACACTCTTTGTTGTGGTTATTGTGATAATTTATTGATTCTTTGCTGTTATCAGTATTTGGTTATGGGACTTTTATCGCAGTATAGATTTGTAATTCAGTGAATAAAGGCAATAACGTTAAATCGTGAATTAATTTCAATTATTACCTGCCATTGAAATTAATTAATAGTCTTAGTGATGGAAATGTAAAAGTGCTAAAAGTAAACAGTTCTAATTATAATTTAACAAAAAGGGCACGTTTAACCGAAAGGAAGGAATATACATATTAATGATGATTGGATATGGCGATAGGCTTAGGCGTCATCAGAAAGCATGCTAGTTATTTAACCAACAACATCTTAAAAGACTAAATAAGTAAGTAAGTTGGTTGCCAAATTCACAGAAACGGGATCCGTAAAATATTTTCTTTGACAAGGACGACCTCGAGTAAGTGGAGAGGTCAGATTAGATATATTGCTTGAATCTTAAGAAAATCCTCACCATTCTACAAGGCAACTAGCACTAGATAACAACATGGACCAATCTTTAGTGGTAAAATTATCCAAAAAAGAGAAGTATCATCCTTAGAAAGTGCAGTTGATACACAAGTTAAACGATGATGATTTAGACCACCGCTTACAGTTTTGTGAAGAATTAATATTACGCTGCGATGAAGATCCCAGTTTTCTTAATAACCTTCTCTTTTCTGATGACGCCACTTTCTGATTAAATTGGACAGTAAATAGTCACAACTAAGGATATTGGTCACGGGAAAATCCTTATTGGACTCAAGACTTCCACAGTCAACGTCTTGGCAAAGTGAATGTGTGGATGGGAGGGCGCTTCATAGGGCATTATTTTTTCAAGGAAATCTTAGAGTAGCACGTTACCTAAATTTCTTGCGATTGGATTTAGTGCCAGCTCTGACAGTAATTTTTCCAAATAATCACGGGGCAGATGTGCTCCTTAAAGATATTTAGTTTGAGTCTCCTCACTTTGATGTAGACGTCCGTCAATATCCAGATGCTACATTTCCTGAAAGGTGGATGGGTCGTCGAGGAGCAATTGTAAATTATGTTCCAAACTTTATCATCACTATATATATATATATATATATATATATATATATATATATATATATATATATATATATATATATATATATATATATATATATATATGGCTAACTTTGAAAACATGCTAAAATATAGCTATATTTCTCTATCAAAAGATAACTTTATGCTAAACTTCTGAAGTTAAAATTTCTTTTCTAAGCTTTGCAGATATATGTTGGCTAATAAAGTAGGCAACACACTACCCACAAGAACTTTAAAATTGACCCAGAATTACAATTTAGGCACAAAAATTTGCTTTATTCGAGACAAGAAAGTGGACATCCACTTATAACTAGAGAGGGTGTAATTTAGTTTAATGCTAAAAATAGAACACGTGATTTTGTGGTTTATTTTATGATTAAAATCTCCTATAAACGTGTATCCTAAGTTGCGTTGTTCTTGAGATACGGGGGTGTTAAAACCTTTTTTTGTTACTCTTTAATTTATTTCTCAGAGAGTTTTCGAGACAACTCAATAAACTTGCCACGTATAATACATTTAATATTTCCTACAAACCAGCCTAATTAAATTATGTAACTTTCTACAGGGAGTTACTTTTTTCAGGTTACGGCCCTTTTCGTCTATCTAATTTTTGTTGTTTGATGGCACTCACCATTTTCAGTAAAATATTAATAATTGCCATATATTTTTAAACACTTTTTGTCTTTTAAAGTTTTCTCATATTTTACAAGGTTTAACAGCTATTTGAAAAAAGCAAACACCATATTTCAAATGTAGTTGCTTGAAAATTTTAAACTGTTCGTTGCGTTTGTCATTTTGTTTAAAATCGATGGGGTTGGACTCATAGATATTAGACGTAGTTTTGTATTCCAAAAGAAAATGGTAGGTTTTACTACAGCTTAACCAGTAGAGATGCATTTTTGATACGACGTTGCTGATGGAAACGTACTGATGGCAAGCAGGCTTTATCAAGAGATATACCCAAATGGCACACTACCTGATATCAGAAGCTTTTCTGGGACTCACAGAAAGCTTCGTGAAAATCAATCACAGTTCTAAAGAAGTCCACTGTAGGATAAGAACACCTCAGATGAGAATATTTTATGTTTTAAACATTGTCAGAGAACAATCAGAAACAAGTACTAGAAAAATTTTGAGAGTTCATGCATTAATTTTACGTCACTTTCCATTACATTTGTACCTACTTCTACCAGTGGTTTGTGCGTAAAACTAAACAAAAGCCTTTTTTGCCAGCCAAATATAATTTACTGACAAAGCTAGTTTGTCCCTTAACTTAATTTGAAATTTTTATAATAACCATTAATGGACAGAAAATAATCTAAATGCCATTTTACAGAGACTCATTTTCATGAGCAGTTTTCGGTGAATGTGTGGGCCGGAATCGGTGGTGATTTCCTTATATGCAGGTTCATTCTTTTTACAGGAAGATTAGATGAACTACATTGTAGGCTGTAGATTGCAATGAGACGAATAGGACTTTGGCCTTTCAGCGTTGTGTATCCAATGGTTCTTGTGTGCAATACTCTTTTTTATAATAGTTTCTCAAAAAGGTCAGACTTTTTATGGAGTCCATTATCTTTTTGGGAGCCATTTTACCTATTTACCAGGGTACTAAGGTCATCCCTCCAAGGTATTTGAGCCTTTTACATAATTGAGCCACGCAGTCGCATAACAAATGTTCTGTTGATTCTACTGCTTTAGTGCAGTATCTGCATTTTTACTGTCCGCCGTACCCATTTTCATAAGGTGATACCTTTTTTTTCCTCCCTTAGTGCTCGTCCACGTCTTTGCCTCCCAAGTATCAAGTTCGTTCCTTACATGACAGTTTGTTAGTCCAGAAGATGACTCTGGGCCATATAATGATGTTGTTGCTGCCCTTTTTGCAACGTTATCTGCTTTTTTCATTTCCTTTAGTACCTTGGTGCCCTGGTACCCACAAAAGTTACTGTGTTGTTCGTATCCAGTTGCTTCAAGAATTTTTTGCTGTGCCAAGTCAGTTTAGACTCGGTTTTGAAAGATTTCAGAGTTTTCAGGACTGCTTGACTGTCTGCACTCCCGTACACAAAGATTCATAGCAAGCATTTTTGCTTGGAAGATGGTGAAACTTTTTCCTATCGACCCAGCGAGTCTAAAGTTAGGTCCTCTTATTCCCAGTCCTGCTTCCTCTTTGTGTTTAGACCAATCTGCATACCGTACGGATTAGTTGTTTGTCAGCCTTTCACCTTTGTGCTCTACCTGGCGGTCACTTATGACTACGTCAAATAGGACCATTAACTCGAGTTTATCTCTCATTTGATTTATTGGTTTGGCGAGTGTTTCCAATGGAATAATTTCCAGGAACTTTGAGTGACCAACCAAGTCTCTTGGTTTAAATTTGTCTGCTTGAAATAGTCTTATTGCTGTTTCCCTATTCACGCATATCTGCTGCGGAGTAAGGTTTAGCACCATACTATATATGTATTTATGACCATGGGTTTAACCACAGTTTGGTATATCCAACAAACCATCCTGGGATTAAGCCTCTATGTCTTTCATACGAGTCTAGGGCTAGCACAGACTGCCAGTGTGGCTCTCAAAGGGATTTTTCCAAGTGTGTGTTCAAGTTCAGTTTCTGGTCTAAGAAGATCCCTAAATATTTAACTTTATTGAAAAATTATATCTGTCTTCCATTCATAGTGGGAGCTTTTAAATGTATTTTCCATCTGTTTGTGAATGGGACCAGAACTGTCTTGTGAAAATTGTCATTAACCCCCCTGCCTCACACCAGTTTGTTACTATATTTAGGGTTGTTTGCATTACTGTAATACCCGTGATTCCTCATTATTGATATGGCAATATCATCTGCATATGCTTGGACTATAAAGTCTGCTCCGCTGAATGTAGTCATAAGTTTATCAACAACAAGCGACCGCAGCAGGGGCAATAACACTGCTTCCTGAGGATAACATTACGCCGTCATCACTCTTGCGTTGGTTTCATTTGTAGTAGCTATGTTAACAAGGCTTTTAGTGTATTTTCGTTGAAAAAATTCACTAACGGGGAGATCCCGACTTTTGAATTTTGAAAAACTTTTTGCAAATGAACACGAACTAGGACCCCTGAACCCATATCCTGGGTCAGTTATATGTATATATATATATATATATATATATATATATATATATATATATATATATATATATATATATATATATATATATATATATATATATATATATATATATATATATATATAGTTACGTTCTACGGGGTTCTGGAATCGTTGACTAACAAAACACAGCTTTTCAAACTACTAATTTATTATAAGCAACTATTTTCCAACACCAGTATCAACTAAAATATTTCTCCCTATTCTACTATTCGCCTTCTATGATTGCTTCTTAAACACCAACACTTACTGCTAACTCGCTTAATACTCTATGATCACTATTCTGCACTGCACCGACTTAATACTGAACTAACTTACTCTGCGCACCGCTCGTCTATTTATACTGTCCATAGAGATTCTAGACCTTCTACACTATTCTATACCTGTCACTTCTGGTCCATTCTAGAAATATAATTCCAGGGTGTTTGCTCTTACCAACACACTTTATAGCCGACATCTAACCACAGAATAACCGTAATTCTCATAGACAAATGTGACTATATATATATATATATATATATATATATATATATATATATATATATATATATATATATATATATATATATATATATATATATATATATATATATATACATATATATATATATATATATATATATATATATATATATATATATATATATATATATATATATATATATACATATATAGGGAAGAGGCGGGGCAGCTTAGAATAAATGAATTTATAAATCACTACTTTATGCTACATTGGTAGAAATCGTGATTTATAATGAAAACATTGATGCGCATAGCTGTCACTTGTCATTTAAATTATTTGACAGCTGAATAACAGGTAGAAGCGTTTGTTTGTTTTCGCCGGTCAGTTGTGTACATTTTTTATTTTACTTCTAAGGCATTCCTGGACGTAATTTAATGAAACGGTGAGTGTTTTTTTCTCTATTTGATACTTTATATAGTTTTAATAAAGATTTAATGTAAATTTACAAAATAGAAGTGTGTTCAATTCTTTAATTTATGCTATTCTTTGGGGCAGGTTTGAACAAAGTAGTTGGGACATATTTGAAATTGTTTAAAAGGTGCACCATCATAATTAATGTTGCTTTTTTTAAAATTTAAGTTCGTTTAATTACTGCATATTTTTTTCTAGGTCAGTATGGTTAGAAATTCTAAAAATAAAAGAGAAAGTGAAGTAAACGAAGAGGATATGAAGAGTACTATTATTCAAGTAATAAGAGGGCATATGAAATTAAGACAAGCTGCTGATGCTTATAATGTAAAACCGAACACTTTACATTACAGAATAAAAAAACATAAAGAACAGAGAATACCTAAAAGTGCAGATTATACGACAGAATATACAGTTTCGCAAGTATTTACGAATGATGAAGAAAAATTACTAAATGCTTATCTGATAAAAAGTTCTAAGATGAATTATGGTTTGACGTACAAACAAGCAAAGATACTAGCATATGACTATGCTACAGCACTAAATAAAAGCCCTCCTTTATGGACCAAAAATAGGCAAGCTGGCATCGATTGGCTGAAAGGCTTCATGAAGCGACATAAAGAACTCTCCTTTCGCAAACCAGAAAATACGTGTCGCGTTCTACAAGTTTCAACAAACATAACGTTAATCAGTTCTATGAAAATTACGAGAAGGTTTTGAAAAAGTACAATTTTACACCTGACCGAATCTATTACCTCGACGAAACTAATATAATGAGGGTAGTTCAAGCACCAAATGTCATAGCTCAAACTGGAACCAAACAAGTAGGACAAAGCGTGTCTGCAGAGTGTGGGCAATTGATAACTATGTGTGGCAGAGTAAATGCGATAGGCAACTTTATTCCTCCCGTATTTATATTTCCTCTAGCTTGGTATTATGAGGCTATGGGTAGAGGGGGGCCACCTGGATGCATTGGTTTTGCGAACAGTCCCACAAGTGGCTGGATGACAGGGCCGTTATTCGTAAAGGTTTTTGAACATATCAAAAAATTAGTGCGCTGTTCTAAAGATGATCCAATACTGCTATTGATGGACAATCATGAAAGTCATTGCACTTTGCATGCTATAAATTATTGTCGTGACAATGGAATAATCGCGGTGATAATCCCTCCTCAATGCACACACCGCATGCAACCTTTGGACTTAGCAGGTAATGGTCCTTTCAAACAAAAACTAGCTGTAGTCCAAAATGATTGGCTTGTGAGTAGACCAGGAAAAATATATCCATTCACGATTTGGCAGCAATAGTGACACCGTCATATAATGCGTCATACACAGCACGTAACATTATTTCAGGTTTCGAACGGCCGGGTATATTTCATTTTCCAGAAACGCTTTTACTGACGAAGACTTAGAATGTGCCGAGGTAAGTCAACGTGATACTGCTCCCCATAATTCTTCTAAAACTTCAATTATACTCGCTCAAGTTCCTACCTCAATTTAAAACTTACCAGTGCCTGGAGTAGATGAAGACCTGACAGATTGTGAATATTCTGACCAAGAACAAAAGGTTAATTACAATACCATACAGCCCCAAGCTTTGACACCAGCATATAATGCATCATACACAGCACGTAACATTATTTCGGGTTTCGAACGGCCGGGTATATTTCCATTTTCCAGAAATGCTTTTACTGACGAAGACTTTGAATGTGCCGAGGTAACCAATCGCCCTTTATCCCCGTCATTCCCTAGTGAAGCAACTCAACGTGATACTGATCCCCATAATTCTTCTGAAACTTCATTTATACTCCCTCAAGTTCCTACCTCAATTGAAAACTTACCAGTGCCTGAAGTAGATGAAGACATGACAGATTGTGAAGATTCTGACCAAGAACAAAATGTTAATTAAAATACCATACAGCCCCAAGATTTACCTGTTGATCCTTCTATTTCGCCTTCTTTGGTCCAGCATCTACCAGTAGCTCCGATACTGGTTGCGCCTGTATCAGTATCAGCAACAGTGAATTTGCTAAAATCTCCAGTTGTGTCGCCACCTTCAGAGCCAGGTAACGCAAAAAATAACTTTCTTTATCAAAATAGCCCGACTAACCAAACCATCATAACACCTGAAAGTGTAAGACCCTTTCCTAAAGACCTGCCTCGTAAACTAACAAGCAAAGGTAGGAAGAATGGTAGATCGCGTATATTAACAGATACACCAGAGAAATGAGAAGTACAGAACGCTTACCTTGAACGCCAAGTACGTCTTGAAAAATCATGTAAACAGCAAAAACAAAAGGGTACTAAACGCGATGTTTCAACAGAACAAAATCTTTCTTAGCGTCCTAAGCAAAATACCTTCAAAACTGAAAAGATCTAAGGTTGCATTGAATTTTTCCTCAGACTCAGAGACAGATACAGAAATAAATTTGTTATCAGAAAAGAGGCAACAGAATGGCATTTCGAAGAAGACGAATATGATGATGATAACCAAAGAGACCACAATGAAAAAGAAATTGACTACAATGCTATAACTGTTGAAACTTTTGTTGTAGCTGAACTTTCATAAGTAAAAAATGTTAAAAGAAAATTGCTTTCATTGACTAAGTTTTGGTAAAGGACGGTAGTGGTTTTCTTGTTACATTGCTGAAAAATGAAGGAGGATTGTATAAATTTTTCTTTCCTAAAAAGCAAGACAATTCTTTTGTCACCGCATTTGATATTTTGGCCGCACTGCCACCACCAGATGAGTCTGCTGGTACATCATGCACTGCAGCAATGCTGAAATTTAAATTTAACTTTAATAGGTATAAATTGGGTGAATAGTAACAACAAATGTATGTTGAAAAATATACAGTTTTTTCATTTAAAATACTGATTCAAACCTGCCCCAGGAGTGTTCAAAAGTACCCCAACTACATGGCAGCTTTGAACATTTACAAAAGTTAAAATATCTGAATATGACTTTATGAATGATTAAGAATGACATAGTCATTTTGTTGTCTTATAACCCTGGCCGCTATTAATGAAGAAAAACTATGTAAATCAGACAAATTTAAAAGTTATGGAATAAAGTATGAAAAATGTTCAAAGCTGCCCCCCGCTTCCCTATATATATATATATATATATATATATATATATATATATATATATATATATATATATATATATATATATATATATATATATATATATATATATATATATATTTATATATATAGGTATATATATATATATATATATATATATATATATATATATATATATATATATATATATATACAGGGTGTCCCAATAGTGTGTAATTCCTCCATATATCCCTTACCCTTAGAGCTATCCGAAAAAACTTTAAAGAAAATTTTCTTGTGATTATCTAAGCTATATCTAGAAAATATATCCAGCTTTATGGAACTTCCGGTTGCACCGGAAGTAGCTATCAACTTCCTTATTTTAAATGGAATGCTATACTTTTTATTACATTTTTGGATAGAGATTAAAAAATAAGTGTGACTTTATGTAGCATTCCCTATAGCTATCTTTAATATTTGTAAAAATATTACGACTTTCTTTTTTTTTTAGCTCCAATTTATGTGTTATTTGAAACGTCTGCTGTGAGTTGAGTTTTGAGTTTTGCTACCTTAAATTCTAAATATCAATAGACGACATTTGATACTTTAAAATGGTTAAAGAATAATTTATTATCATTGTACATGGTGTATTATTTTGGGGTTACAGCATATCTAACTTTAAAGCAGTATAACTTGTGTTTTTCAAATAGAACACCCTGTTTTTTATGGATAAATCAGATAGACCATTAAATTCTGCATCGACATAATATAGGTCTTTCTATAGCTATAGTTGATAGTTTTTGAGTTATAGTGGTTTATTTTAGTTTCGCTTGTAAAAATATTGGTACTGTCAGATTATCACTGTATGAGGCACATAATGGTACTGTCAGATTGTCAGTGTATGAGGCACAGAGCATGTGAACAATGTCAGGTGACACCTAAACGTCTCCTTGACAAGAAAGTCAGCAGTTTTTATATCTCCATTGTTTGAGCTTACTTCCGTCTAATAAATGTTTGTTTTAACAATAATTTGAATACAATTACCAAATAAAATGAGATAGTCACGATGCAAATCGCTTGATCATATCCTCGTAACTAGATAATGTGTCGACAAAAAATTTATCCAATGCAACTACATGCAATGATTGTTATATAATGGACTTCATATTTTTACCATACAAAAAGTGAAACATTGTTTAATAGAGGTAGTTGTAATTATGAGAACCAGAAAGTGAAGTAAACTATAATAACATAACTATAATAATAATAATAATCCACAGTCATTAACATAAAAAAATAATCTAAAAAAGCGATACATTAGAACTATTCGACATTTTGCCCATTGACCTGAATACACAATCTAACCCTCCTTAAGAATTCTTCTTGAACATTGCTCAATATTTGCGAAGTTATTGCCCTGCACGCGACTGCAATTTTATTTCTTAGTTCCTGTGGGGTGTTGGACGGTGTTTGATACACAATTTCCTTGATATAACCCCACAGGAAAAAATCTAGACATGTGAGGTCGGGAGATCTTGCAGGCCACGAACCGGGACCACCTCGCCCTATCCATTTATTGGGGTACCGATCATCTAAAAATCGGCGAACATTTGTGTCATAATGTGCTGGTGCCCCGTCTTGCATAAACCACATACGTCGATTGTTATCTAGAGGCAAATCGTCTAAAAAAGCCTCTACATCTTCCTGCAATATACGCAGATATCCCTGCCCGTTGAGGTGCCCATCAAAGAAATATGGCCCAATAAGATTAGTCCCAATTATTCCAGCCCAAACATTTATCGTAAAACGGTGCTGGTTGTCAACTGATCTGCAAAAGTTTGGATTTTCTTAAGCGTAATAATGAAAGTTGTGCCCATTAACCCTACCACAACTTGAAAATGAAGATTCATCACTGAACATCACGTAATTAAAAAAATTCTCACTTTCATTGTACTTTGCTACTGCCCACTCACAAAAACTGAGGCGACTTCGAAAATCTGCATTCGTCAATGCCTGCTGCAGCTTCATTTTATATGGATGAAACTTGTATTTTCTCAATGTTCTGTTAACTGAAGATTTTGATATTCCTATTTCGTCGGCAACTTTCCTCACGCTTGTGTGCGGATTATCTAATGCCGATGCAACAATACAAAATTCGTTTTCTTCATTGCCGCTTACTCTCCCTTTGCGTGTGGTCATTTCATAATTGGCGTTAACAGTTCGCAAAAAACGGTCCAACAATGTGACGAAACATTTTTCCTGAGGATGTCTTCGATTCGGATATGTTTGTGCGTATACACGAGATGCTAAAAAACAATTTCGCTGACACTCGCCTATAATAAGTGTCATATCAACTAATTCTTCAGTATTATAATTCATTTTAAATTAAATAACACAAAAGTTAGCACATAAAACTTAGCTCAAACACCTGAGAACTGAAAATAGTTATAGTTCTGGTTAGGTGACATTTATCTGTCATCTGACAAGAAATATTAGTTGTTTCATTCTCTGCGGCTACTGTATCTGACAGTACCATTATTTTTACAAGCGAAACTAAAATAAACCAATATAACTCAAAAAATATCAACTATAGCTATAGGAAGACCTATATTACGTCGATGCAGAATTTAATGATCTAGCTGATTAATCCATAAAAAACAGGGTGTTCCATTTGAAAAACACAAGTTATGCTGCTTAAAAGTTAGATATGCTATAACCCCAAAATAATACACCCTGTACAATAATGATGAATTATTCTTTAACCATTTTAAAGTACTAAATGTCGTCTATTGATATTTAGAATTTAAGGTAGCAAAACTCAAAACCCAGCTCACGGCAGACGTTTCAAATAACACATAAATAGAAGCTAAAAAAAATGAAAGTCGTAATATTTTCAAAAATATCAAAGATAGATATAGGGAATGCTACATAAAGTCACACTTATTTTGTAATCTCTATCCAAAAATGTAATAAAAAGTATAGCATTCTATTCAAAATAACGAAGTTGATAGCTACTTCCGGTGCAACCGGAAATTCCATAAAGCTGAATATATTTTCTCGATATAGCTTAGATAATCACAAGAAAATTTTGTTTAAAGTTTTTTTGGCTAGCTCTAAGGGTAAGGGATATATGGAGGAATTACACACTATTGGGACATCCTGTATATATATATATATATATATATATATATATATATATATATATATATATATATATATATATATATATATATATATATATATATATATATATATATATATATATATATATATATATGTGTGTGTGTGTGTGTGTGTGTGTGTGTGTGTGTGTGTGTGTATGTAACACACCGATAACTCAAAAATCTCACTAAATTAAAAAAACACTGGACGCAGCAAGTGCGTTATGGAAGTGAATTTTCATTAAAATGTTTTTAATTACAAATATATCGCTCTAATGCGAGCAGGCATCAATTTAGTTACCGGTATTACCTATATAGTAGGAACAATATACCATAATTTATCAAAATAATTATTTGAAAATGTACAAAAATTTTCCGAAAATAAACTTTAAATGTTTCCGAGAAAACTGGTCTCCTAGCCAATGAACCTTAGGTTAATAGCAAATTGAGTTATTGAAATTTGACACATTTAATGAAAATTCACAACCAAAACTCCTTTGCTGCGTTCATACAAAAATTCTTGAAAATAAAGTTAAATGTTGGTTTCCTAACCAACAAAACTTACGTTAATAGCAAATTGAGTTATTGACATTTGAAGGATTTAATGAAAATTTGCTGCCAAAACGCAATTACTGCGTACAGATTTTATTTTATAAAAAATGCTAAAATGCAGTAACGAATTTGTTCTAGGAAAATTAGCTAAAAATTATAGACCGTTAAACCACAAACTTCACTAAACCTCCAGCGAAGGCATCAACTTAACTAAACCGACAGCCAAAGCGTCAGAGAAAGGGTCTAGGTACTTGAAATAATTTTTCTGTAAACATTTTAGTAAAATGAAGGGTAATCACGGTTGAATCTGAAACTTAAGGGTTCGCAGAACACTCTTCTTGCAACATTTTCTTTTCACAATCCGTATTTGTTTCACGTTCTTTGTCGAAACATTGCCAATTTTGACGTTTTAAATAGCGAGTTTGACGTTTTGAGGAAAACTCCAAAATTTGTTTCTTTAGCTGCCCGTAACTTTTTTGTTCTTAAAACAAGAGACCTAAATTTTGGTACATGGTTCACTCTTGATAATACAAATACGCGTACCAAATTTGGTTGCCCTCACTTTGTTATTTCCGGATATGATTTTTTTTAGAAAGGAAACACAAAATTTTTTGGGAAAACCTTGTCCGATTTTCCTGGCTAACGAACATGTCCAAGCCACTTGCAAAAGGAAGGTACTCGCCGAATTTGATCAAGATCGGTTTATTATTTTTTGAGTTATCAGTACTATATATATATATATATATATATATATATATATATATATATATATATATATATATAAACACGGATCTCCCCATTGGTTAATTTTTTTAGGAAAATTCCCCAAAAAAAAAAATTTGAATCACCAACGACTTATGGGCCCCCTGTAATTGTAGAAATATTTCTTTAAGATGTAGCTCAAGACACCCTATAATTAATGTATACAATTTTTTTTTCGTATCTTGGATAATAATGGATATATTGAACTTTAAATTTTTTTTACGAAAATTCGACAAAAATGATATACCATTAACCGATAAACTCTATAGCCAACACTACTGCCAAAGTATCAGAGAAAGGGTCTATTTGAAATGAATTTTCTGGGAATATTTTAGTAAAATGAAGGACAATGACGATTGAAACTAAGGCTTTGTGAAACATTCTTCTTGAGACATTTTCTTTCCATAGCTCATATTATTTTCAGGTTCATTGCCTAAATATTACCAATTTTGATGTTTTAAATCACGACTTTGACGTTTTGAGGAAAACCGATTTTTTTTTTTTAATGCCTGTAACTTTTTGTCCTTTAACCTACGGAGCTAAATCTTAGGTAGGTAAATTACCTATTATGATATAAATCCGCGTACCAAATTTGGTTGCCTTTACTTTGTTAATTCCTGAGATATAATTTTTTTGTCGAAAGAAAACACAAAATTTTCCGAGAAAACCTCGGGGGATTTTCCTGGCTAACGAACTTATCCAAGCCACTTGCGAAAGGAAGGTACTCACGCAGTTTTATCAAAATCGACGCATTATTTTTTTAGTTATAGGTGTGACACATAAATATATATACATAAACATATAAAGTCTGAAAGCGACCTCGGATTTGAGTTCCAGGGGTCCTAAATAGCGCTCATTTGGAGAATTTTTTCAAAATTCAAAAGTCGAGATCTCCTCATTAGTGATTTTTTTAAAGAAAATTCACTAATAAAGGACTTTACGTACCCACATTTAAAACAAAGCGTTTGTTTTTTTCAAATAACTGTTGAACCTTGTAAAAAAAAGGGAGATCTTTTACAGACAAAAATTGTTTGAAAATGCATAAGAATTATTAATATTTCTCTTAAAAGGGTTAGTGCCGTCGCAAAAAAATTGGAGGGTTTAATGGATCATGACACGGGAAAAACTAATACCCTGTAAAAAGCTCAAAATTTTGAATAAACCAGATTGTAGAAAATATTAAATGTAGTATACGTGAAGAGTTTCATTCAATCGTCTTGAAAACTTGAAAAGTAAATAAAAAAACAGCAAAAAAATTAATTATTAGCACCCTGTATCTCAAAAATAACGGAACTTAGGACACATATTTATACATAAATTTAGTCATTATATGAGTCACAGAATTACGTGTTCAATGAAATTACACCCTTTGTAATTACGAAATTTGTTACTTTAGACCGATAGATCTGAGACTTAAACTGTTATCAATAACATTCCAGACTGCGTGTTTTACTGGTTTCTATTATTCTTTTAACAGGAGCTTGTCAAGACACACTTTGCATATTTTTAGGCATTTATATTTGTCATATAAATGCCTGTCATAAAAAAAATATTACACAAACTTTTCTAAAATTATTTTACCCTTTCAAAACCGTTTAAAATGTACCTATTCAGCTACACATATACCCACGTTTTTTCATATAA
The DNA here is from genome assembly GCA_964006375.1 of Tillus elongatus. NCBI lineage: Eukaryota > Metazoa > Arthropoda > Insecta > Coleoptera > Cleridae > Tillus > Tillus elongatus. The sequence continues at coordinate 234,888,614 of OZ023262.1, forward strand.
CATGATTAATGGTACCTATAGTAGATGGAGTCATGATTTATGGCCATAAAGAAACATATCTAGATACCCTCAATAAATTCCCAGGAAATCAGACAGGGGTTCCAACAAACAGGTTTCAAGATACCAAAAATAAATTGTCTACAAATTTCATTTGCATTAGAATTTGTTGTAAGACTCCCCGTTTATTGAAGGGGGAAGTTATAGTATGCGGTCCGCCATTTCATCTTGTCAAGAGTTTACGGTGGAGGGTCTTGAAATATTGCGTTTTATGAGGGTTACTTTCGGCCATTTCTTTTCCCTATTCATTCTTTCATCTCCACATGTTTCGGTTAGCCAATAACAATTCAGTGTGGTCCATATAATTTTTATAGCCCCGAGTGCACATGAGATAATAAAATTTTATGTCTGAAAGTAATGCCGCTGGCTAAGCCTTATTTGATATATCTTTCATTAATTTTATGGGTCCGCTATTTTTATATACGCAGTATATCGCAATAAGTTGATAAAACCACATATTAGAAGATGAGGGGTGATGTTTGCAATTTTGATTACACATTTAATTAACTAGTGTACTAAAATATGTACTAGTAAGGTTTGCTGTTAATCGAATTGATGTTTATTATAAGGAATTTAAACAACAATAGATAGCTTCCGAAGTTCCGTAAAGATTAATATAATTTAATACTTACTCTTGCATCTTAAGAAACAAACATAAGTGCTGACACTCTTGTTGTGTATGCAGTTTTAATAGTATATAGGTACAGAGTCAGGCATACAATGAGCGGCAAAATTATGGATTAAATCCATTAAAATTTGCGCGATTTGTGTTTTGACGAATTACTCGGACACGTTAACGCTGGTTTTCAAAAATACACATTTTTGCAGAAAATTTACGTTTTTCCCACCCTTGCTTTTGAAATATGACGTCGACGACATTTTTTTAACCATCAACCCCGTTTTTAGCGAATTTTTCGTAAACGAAAAATTCACTAATGAGGAAATCTGTGTAATAAGTTCGTTAGCCAGGAAAATTGGACTAGTTTTTCCCGGAAAATTTTGGATTCTCTTTCGGAACATGTTTGTATCTCCGAATATAACAACGCTATGACAACCAAATTTGGTATATACGTTTCCGCTATCAAACTTACCCTACATGCCAAAATTTGGATCTCTATATTAGAAGAAAAAAAAGTTATAGGCATTTAAAGAAAAAAAATTCGGTGCCACTGATGATCAAAAGAAAGCCCAAGAACAAAATATTTTGTGTGGTTAACAAAACCAGTTGGATATTACATACAACCGTTACGTTTTCTTGACGCAAAAAGGTCAAGAAGTAGCAGAAAAATATGTTGAAAATTTTATAATTTTTCTTCTTAAAACGTCAAAGCCGCGATTTGAAACGTCAAAATTTGCAATTGTCAGACAAATACTCTGAAACAAATACGGATTGTGCAGAAGAAATGTCGTAATAGGTGTGTTTTACAAAGCCTTAAGTTTCCGCTTAAACCATCATTGTCCTTCATTTTGCTAAAATATTATCGAAAAATCCATTTCAAATAGACCCTCTTTCTGATGCTTTGGCAGTAACTTCAGCTATAGGGTTTATTGTTTAATAGTCTCTATTTTAGCAAATTTTCGTAGACTTATGAATTTTGAAAATATTTCTTCAAATGAGCGCGAACTAAAACCTATATACGGCGTATCTTTCGGTTTTTGTTTACACATAGACATAGGGTGACGCGTTTCTACGGTAAAATTCAATATTATTTATTAAATTATTTTGATAATCACAGGCTGGCCCAAAAGTCGTTGGTGATACACAATTTCTTTTTTTAATAGAACACCCCTTATGTTATTGCATGTTTGCATTTTCCATTGAATTATAATGCATCTTTGTAAGGAAAAAAATTGATATCGTTCAAGGTTTTTGAGTTATTTCAATTGTTTTGCTACTTTTCACGTTTTTTGGTACATTGCACAAACACAAATTGTAAAAAGGCGTTTGTACCAATAGAGCTGAGCGCTATGGAACTGATGCATTCAGTGAGCTTTTTGTTTGTATTAGTGGTCGAAAAAATCGAGCTGCCGTATACAGGCACTCTCAAATAGTGGCTGAATTTGAAAAATTTTCGTAGAAATGTTTTAAGTGTTTCCGTAGAAATCATTTTTGTAACATTTTTGTGAAATGGTGGTAATTAATAATAAATGTTTAGTAAGTTATAGTAAATAAAAGTTTTCGAATATTTTTGAAAAATATAATATAGTGTAATATTACTGAAGACAAATTCGGCCAAAAAAATGGTGAATTTTTGTAAAAGAAATTTTTGCAAAATTTCATGCAAAACTTTTTTTCTACTTGGGTCATAAAGCTGTTGTTCAATAATTATACCTTGGCAGATGTGTAAATAGCTTGAAGAGGTGCGTTGGCCAGGAAAATCGGATCAGTTTTTTCTGGAACTTTTAAAGTTTATTTTCAGAAAATGTTTGTACTTTTCGAAACAACAAAGCTATTTTAATGAAATGTGGCACACTTTTACTATTATATTGGTTATACTACCAACCATATGTCCGTTTAAAAAGAATACATATTTGAAATTAAAAACATTTTTACGAAAATTCGCTACCATAACGCACTTGCTGCGACCAGAGTTTTTTATTTTATTTTGATAGACCATTGAATTGTCTACAGGGTACCATCAAAATGTTGATACCTAACATTGTTAAATTTTCGAACGAAAGTCATATAATGAGTGGAAAACATAAACTCTATTCAAAACAGCAATCAAAAGATAACGAATAAGATAGGATTATTTCCTGTAAATAAAATATTGACAACTGTACAGAAGAATCAGGTGTATGCTATTGTCAAATAAACGTTATTGCTAATAACGTATATCTTTTCTGAAAGTTAATTAAGTATGGCACATTTAAGTGAGACCCGGCGTATAGAAATTTTAATTCTTATTTGATGCGATGATAAAACCAGAAAACAACAAGAAATGTGCAATTTGCTTAATACGAAATATCCAGATAGACGTATCATTCTATCTACTGTGAGTAAAATCGAAAAGACATTCAGAGAAACTGGACATGCTAAACAAGTGCATGAAAATTGATGAAGACGTAAAACTTGATATTTTATTAAGTGTGGGTGAGAATCCTCATGTTGCATCTTGATCAATTTCAGCAGACTATGAAATTTCTCAGTGATCAGCATTACGTACATTAAAATTACCATGCTTACAAAATACAGCTGCTGCATGAACTTAATGAAGATAACCCTGACCAACGAATGTGTCTTTGCGACATAATGCAAGATTTATACAACCGTAATTCCAACTTAATTCTTTTTTCGGACGAAGCATCATTTTAGTGAATTTTCTTTAAAAAAATTCACAAATGGGGAGATAAATATATATATATATATATATATATATATATATATATATATATATATATATATATATATATATATATATATATATCCGATTTTGATCAAATTTGCTAGGTACCTTCCTTTTGTAAGTGGCTTGGATAAGTTCGTTTCATTTTACCATAAATTCACAATTAACAACTTGAAATTTCTATACATCAATGAGAGGCTAGTACGGAAGCAGAATAACAGTAATATAGGAATTATTTGAACTACATTTATTGTTTAGTAAATTTTCATTAAGAAGATTCCTTAATAGGGAGGTATTCATGGTAATATTTTTGGACAATTTCTTCAAATGAGAGCGAATTGGGGTCTTTAGAACCCAAATCCAAGGTTAGTTGAAAAGTTTATATATATATATATATATATATATATATATATATATATATATATATATATATATATATATATATATATATATCCATCCGATAACTCAAAAAATACTTCACCAATCGAAACCAAATTTGGCAATTCCCTCCATTTTGTTAATAGCTTGGATGAGTTCGTTAGACAGTTTTGACACTCACATACTTTCAGAAAAAAATGTGAAAAGCTGTTTGAAAACGCAATATCTTTTAAATTACTAGAAGTATGAAACTAAAACTTTACACACACGTAGATATCGTATCAGTAGTCCTCCCTACCAAATTTAATCGATTCAGTAAATTCTGAGTTATAACAAAATAAAAAATAAATAATTTACGATATAACCTGAAATTACCTCTGAATGGGTGCTGCTATTGCAAACAAATGCTCCAAATTGAACTTCAAACGAACAGGTTAGAAAAATGTGTCACAATAAACAATCAGCGCCGTTGCCATTTGCCAAAACTGTCATCTGAATTCGAAGATATCAGGAAAATACATAGTAATAAATAAAAATTTTATTGAAAGTTACTCAATTTGTTTAAAACCAATATAGAACAACGTTTTATTATGTATAAATATCAAGCATCCGATTTTTCAAGGTCTTTAAATCTCATCGCCCTCTCCTAGTTAAATCTGACAACGCCAGTTAGCTATATGTCATTGTCATTCATTATTTTGCAAACTGACAAAGTAGGGGAGTCGAATTATAGGTTATCTTCTTCTTCTTTGTTTACAGACGTCATAAACAAATATTAAGACTCAGCTAATACCTATTATAGGTATTGGAATATTCCAAATGGTGACAATTAATTTTGTTTGCAAAACTAGTTCGATTGGGTTGACTAAAACGAAACCACCCAAGCAATTAAAAGGAAAAATACCTGCCATATTTATGATTTGGTAGGTACATTCCCTTTGTAAATAATTAATTTTTTTCGAGATAACTTTTGTGACTTTAATGAAATCTGTAACACCATTTTTTACTTACATACATCTCTACCAAACTATAATTTTCCAGATCCATAGAAAATAGAAGCTTATTTAAAAAATCGCTGATACCTCAGAAACCGGTCTCCCAGGTCTATTTAAATTTACAAAATTAGTTTTAGTAGAATACCTTTCTAATAGTGTACAATTCTCATGAAAATTCACTACTATAATGCACTTGCTGCGTCCAGAACATTTTTTAGATATAACACAGTAATACACATAACAACAAATTCTGTTACGACGAGGTAGTTCATTGAGATATTATTTAATTTGTTCATATTTGTTCTGGCTTTTTCTTGAACAAGATCCCAATTTTCCTCCCCAAATATGAGAACCATGTCATCTGCATAGGCGACGTGGTGCAGTCCCCATAAATTTCTACCAAGATGTCATTAATGTAAGTCAAAAATAACAAAGAACCAATAACACTACCTTGTGGTGTATTTTGTGTAGTGTATTTTGTGCCGTAAAAATGAATCGTTTACCTCATTATCAACACTTGGCTTTGGTTTCTCTTTTTTGGGGATAAAGCTCCTGTAACTTGAATAACTATTCAATAATCTCTTTACTGTGTCCGGACTAGGCTTCCGTCTATCTGGATACTTTTCGGAGGAAGCACGACATGTGCGACCAATTATTTAATGACATTCACCATAAATAATTACTAGCTCCATAAAATCATAGATTGTAAACCCTAAATTGACCGTTTTTATCACTATTAAGGGCCTATTTTGTAATTTCGATAACAAACTTCACCGTGTGCACTTCTAACATGCAAACGTCACTTGGTTGACAATTTCCAAGGGCTACTATTGTTACAAGTTTGCAACCCTGATTCGAATAAATATGTATTTATCTCTAAAACGGTTAGATTTAGGTATAGGAAATGCTTACGCAAATCGGTAGAGATTCGAAATGCCAATTAACTTAGTTAATAAAATACATTTGAAAAACGCAATTTATGATGAGTTGAATTTTCTCAAGTTGCCTAGTCAATTTCTATCATCCTGTATCTTGCAACGGAAAACTGTAATACGTGTGGTGAAGGTACACATACTGGTGTGTTGTTTGCAAAAGATGAATCTTGTAGCTTATTTTTCCTTCAAGTTATCAGGTATAAAGTGCAACTATGATTTTGCACACATTTTCGAAAAAAAAACGAAATATTTGGAAATGGTTAATTTTAGACACATAGTATTCTATTGAAAGTGGAATATTGCATTTAAAATAACGAAGTTGATAGACACTTCCGGTAGGACCGGAAGTGTCAGGTGAGCAGAAATATTTTAGTTTAATTGGGCTTGGCCGAAACCCTATGAATAGAAATTTTCCGAATTAAGATCGGTTCGGTTATTGAGAAACTCCTAACAGAAACTCTTGGCGCCTCACCCTGTATATATATATATATATATATATATATATATATATATATATATATATATACATACATACATACATATATATATATATATATATATATATATATATATATATATATATATATATATATATATATATATATATAACGTCAAACTCTAGTGTCATTTTGGTCTTAAATAAAATTGACTATTTTGGCAAAAATATGGATATGTTAGGATGAATTGTAAATGAAAAAAGTAAAATAAAGATATGAAGATTTGTTGTAAATGAAGGCAACGAATAAGGCATCAGATGGAAAAAATTGGAAGCAAAAAGAAATTTTATTTGGTATGTCAAAATTTGAAGTGCGAAATTTGGATTCTTACTGACAAGCAATTTTGGATATAATATTATATATTAAATTACGTTACTGTACAGCACAAGTCTTTGACTAATTGTATTAGCGTAGTGTATAATTTAAACAAACAAATATTATATATATATATATATATATATATATATATATATATATATATTTATATATATATATATATATATATATATATATATATATATATATATATATATATATATATATATATATATACTGTATTTGTTTGCTGCCCGTTTGTGATTTCTTATTGGTTTGCGTGGACTGCAGTTTCGAACCATCCCGGTTCATCATCAGCATCAGCACAGTAGTGTGCTGATGATGAACCGGGATGGTTCGAAACTGCAGTCCACGCAAACCAATAAAAAATCACAAACGTACAGTAAACAAATACAGTGTATATTTAAAAGTGATTACAGTGTAGTGCAATATTCCAAAAGATATATATATATATATATATATATATATATATATATATATATATATATATATATATATATATATATATAGTGTATCCCAACATTTATCGATTTCTTTTTTCTTCAATATCTAAGTAGGCGTTGATCTGACATGTCTAAGCCTTCACATTATCAAGACACTTTTTACAGAGTAATATTTTTGCGCTATTCTCAACTTTGGATTGTCACATGTTTTTGAGCTACATGTATCAACGTTTGTTTTTATTATGGCAACCATATTGGATATTTTGCTCATGTGATAGCCTGTGAAAAGAGCTTTCCAATGATGTACAACATGCTTGAGAAATGTTGTAACTGCACTGACAATTTTGAGAAAAACCGTTTTTTAGGAAAGTAGGCTGTAAAATCCAATACCAGAAAACAAATGAGAAAAAAAGTGTTCAAAAAGCAGTAGGCCTTGGAGTCTAACAATAGACTTGTACTTTTAACATAATTTTCCGTAATGATTTACGAAAAAAAAAATATGGTGATTTAATTTACAATACTTAGTTACGTAATAATGCTAGGTAACATTATGTGAAACAGTTTAATAACGAAACCCGGCAATAACAAATAGAAACTTAAACTCCACAAAACAACGCAATTAGAAACGGAACTCAACAAATAATAAAATAGAAACTTAAAAATACACTAAATAGAAAATTGTTCAATATGGCCACCGCTTTGTTCAATGCACTTTATACACTGTTTTGAAACATGCCTGCAAACTCTGGTGAGGGTGTTTTGGTTAATACGATTTATAGATTCTGTTTCGTAATTCACTGATATTTTGTGGTGGATCGAGTTTATACACATCATTCTTCAGAGTACCCCAAAAATAAAATTTAATGGGTGTTACATCAGGACTTAGAGGAAACCCATGAACCGGCCTTTTGTTACAAATGACACGATTATTAAAATTTTGATACAAAAATTCTTTGACGATCCTAGCATTATGAGCTGGACAACCGTCTTGTTGGTACCAAATCTCGTCTAAATTATCATGAGCTCTTCTAATTGTTGGTAAGATATAATTTCTCAATAGATTAAGATACCTTTCCCCAGTTAAATTATTTTCAAAATAGAACGGATCAACAATGAAGTTACCTGAATTTTTTAAAAATTAACTGTCTAATCTGCAAATAAAAATAACAGTTTTTTACCTAATAAGCCGCACCAAACATAAATACCAAATCTGTCTTGCAATCGTCTTTCTTCCTTTAGATGGGGATTTTCATTTGCCCAATAATGCCTATTATGGCGATTATACACACCACAATTTGTAAATCTGGATTCATCAGTCCATATTATTTTCAAATGAAAATTTTCATCTTGCTGACATTGTCCTTGATACAATCTGCAGAATTGAAGTCGCTTAGGATAATCGTCAACATTTAAGCCTTGTACGATTGTAGGTTTGTATGGATGGTAATGACTTTGTTTTAATACACGGTGTACCGTACTTTTTGGAACGTCAATTTGTTCACCATAAAACCGAACAGATTGCGGAGGGTTTTCGTTTGAAACCTGTAAGACGGCATTATTTCTTTCTTCATTTCTAGGAATTGGTAGTTTCCTTGCGTTGAAGCAACCGTTGTTCAATAGATTGGTCATTATCGTGCGAACTATTTTTTTGTTTGGTTGTCGTCTTTCTGGGTAGTTGTTTTGATATGAATTTGCAGCTGCCTCAGTATTTCGGTTAGAACGAATATAACAGTCCAACATGTCAAAATATTCTTCATTACTGAACATATTGTTGAATAATATATTTTTTAAATTAAATCCTTCAAATTTGAATACCTCAATTTTATATAAACAGTTGAATTTTGGTATGTGGCAAGGTCTTTCTCAAGGCAATATATCCACCAAATTTCATTAAAATAGCTTTGTAATTTTTGGAGAAAAACATTTTTTTGGATAGAAAACTCAAAATTTAAATAACTCAATTTCCTATAAACTTAGAAAGTTGAGTTTTGGCACGTAGTAAGGTCTTCCTCAAACCAAATTTCGTTAAAATAGATTTGTAATTTTCGGAGAAAAAAAAAATTTTTCGAACGAAAACTCAAAATTGTTTGATTTTCTTGGCTAACGAACACATCCAAGCCATTAATAAAAGAAAGGTACTTGCCAAGTTTCATCGAAATCGTTTAGTTATTTTTTGAGTTAGCTGTTGGATACATACATACATACACACACATATATATATATATATATATATATATATATATATATATATATATATATATATATATATATATATATATATATATTAACATATAAAATTGACTCAATATCGATACCTCTCTATTAGTGATTTTTTTTTAAATAAAAATTCACTAATAAACAGAAAACAAACTATTTAGTACAAAATTTTAAGCAACGTGTTAAATACACCTCAAATTGTTCAGATAATTAAGAATGACAGTATTCTTAATTGTCGCGATAGTGTTATATCCATAGCAACCTTTCTTCTGTTGTTTTTCAGTTGACCTACGTTTAAAAATCAAACAACTTTGAAAGGCGTCTTCGTAAATCATTAATCTGCTTTTTATTGAGTTCTGTTAGTAAATTTAGTTATTTACTATGTTTACCTATTTAATTAAGTTATAACCATTTTTAGGATAATGTTGTAATGTAAATATCATTTGTAATAATGGGCCGATTCATTGGTGTGCTCAAAGTTCCTATTTTTTTATCGTGAATCATTACGGAAAATTATGTTAAAAGTGAAAGTCTATTGTTAGACTCTATGGCTTACTGCTTTTTGAACATTTTTTTTGTCATTTGTTTTCTGGTATTTGATTTCATAGCCTACTATCCTCAAAACGGTTTTTCTCAAAATTGTCAGTGCAATTACAAGATTTCTCAAACATGTTGTACATCATTGGAAAGCTCTTTTTGACATGCTATCAAATGAGCAAAAAATCCAATATGGTTGCCATAATAAAAACAAACGTTGATACCTGTAGCTCAAAAACAGCTGACAATCCAAAAATGAGAATAGCACAAAAAGATTACTCTGTAAAAAGTGTCCTGATAATCTGCAAGTCTTAGACATGTCAGATCAACGCCTACTTAGATATTGAAGAAAAAAGAAATCGACAAATTTTGTTTTTTTCAAAATAACTCAAAAATGAAAAGATGCAGGGCAAAATACAGGTCATATTTGGAACGAGCATGAAATTCTACAAAACATTGCTAATTTAACCGCCTCCCTATCTCTAATAATAACGGAGATAGCAATACATTACCATCCAGTTTGGAATACACTATATATATATATATATATATATATATATATATATATATATATATATATATATATATATATATATATATATATATATATATATATATATATATATAGTCACAGCGAACACTCTGGAATGACATTTCTATAATAGACCAGAAGTGACAGGTGTAGAATAGTGTCGAACGTCTAGAATCTCTATAGACAGTATAAATAGACAAGCGGTGCGCAGAGTAAGTTAGTTCAGTATTAAGTCGGTGTGGTGTGAAAGTGATCATAGAGTATTAAGCGAGTCAGCGGTAAGTGTTGGTGTTTAAGAAGCGATCATAGAAGGCGAATAGTGAAATATAATTCTATGGACATTTAATAATAGAGAGAAACATTTTAGTTGATACTGGTGTTGGAAAATAGTTGCTTGTAAGAAATTAGTAGCTTTGAAGCTGTGTTTTGTTCGTCAACAAACCCAGAACCCCGTAGAACGTAACAACTGGTGTCAGAAGTGGGGTTGTCAAGCTGCTAGCAGAAATATTTTCCAGAATATTCGTTGAACAACGTGGAAATTTCTAGAATCTCTGGAAGATCAGTGTCAGCAGTAATTCATAACTGGGTGTGTTCTTGAATCAGAATAAACTGTGTACCAACTTTAAGTACGTCTATGCCTAAGACACGTAGCGCAACAGCCAACATGGACGCCCAGCTGTTGGAATTGATTAAAGAAATCAAAGAGGAGGCTAGAAAAAGAGATGAAGAAGCCAGAAAAGGAGATGAAGAGGATAAAGAAGAGCTGAGAAAAAGAGATGAAGAAGCCAGAAAAAGAAATGAAGAGGTTAAAGAAGAGCTGAGAAAAAGAGACGAAGAAGCGAAAGAAGAGATGAGAAAAATAGATGAAGAAGCCAAAGACGAAATTATAAAAAGAAATGAAGAAGCCAGAAAAAATGAAGAAGCCAGAAAAAGAGACGAAGAAGCCAAAGAAGAAATGAGAAAAAGAGATTACGAGGGCAGAAGAAGAGACGAAGAAGCTAAAGAAGAAGCCAGAAAAAGAGATGAAGAAGTTAGAAAAAGAGACGAAGAAGCAAAAGAAGAAATGAGAAAAGGAGATGAAGAAACAAAGAAAATTCTGCAGGAACAGGCCAGCAGAATTGAGAATATTACTTCATGTGTCGACGAACGTATGAAGCAGGTAAAAGACGACATCTTCCAGCAAGTAGAAAGCAGAGTATGGAGTATCAGCGACGATGTACATGACAAGCTGACGGAAGTTCAACAGAAAGTGCATTCACTAGAAAAGAAGTGTGAAACCCTAGCCAAAGGAAACATCGGGCTCGTAGATAGCCCGGTCAGAAGAATTAAGGTGCCCACATTTGATGGCTCAGTCCCGTGGGGTATTTATCTACGCCAATTTGAAGCCGCTGCTACAGCAAATGGTTGGGGCGAGAGAGAGAGAGAGAGAGAGAGAAAGCGACTTCGCTAATTGTGGCTCTCAGAGGAGATGCCCTAGATGTGCTCCAAGGGATCCCCAGGGAAGAACAGGGCAGTTTTGACAGCATTAGATATTACCTAGAAATGAGATTTGGCGACCAGCAATTACAACCGCTGTACCAAACTCAGTTAAAAAGTCGCTGTCAGAAATCGGGTGAAACTCTGCAACAATTTGAAGCCGACGTTGCCAGACTAACACGATCAGCTTACCCCACAGCTCCGGTAGAATTTTTGAACCAACTGTCGCTGCAAACATTCATTGACGGTATCAGGGATACCGACACTCAACAGGCGCTGAGGATGGCGAGACATAAAAACTTAAACGATGCTTTGGCACATTCGCTAGAAGTTGAAGCTGCCAAGCAAGCCTCTAAAGGCAATGTGAGGGTTCGCAGTCTCCAAGTCCCAGAAGAGGAAAATAAACCAGACTTATCCAAGGTTGTGCAACGATTGGAGAAACTAGAAGAACAGATGAAGCACACTACTCATAAGGAGCCAACGCAAGCTCATCGTGCAAGTGGCATACGCTGTTGGAACTGTGGCAAGGTGGGACACATAAGGAGTGAATGCCGGGCCCCAAGATCATCTTCGACCAACGCACAGGAAAACTAAATGCAGCTAGCTTTATGGGGCGAGTGCTGGCTGCCCACCACAATGCCCCGAAGTTGACAACGGTTTCACTTGTCAACGATTCTGGCAACACGCTCATCGTAGACGGATACATCGGCGACTAGAAGGCTCAAATGATTGTAGACACTGGCGCATCCAGAACGATAATCCGTCGTGTTATAGTAGCAGGATGGCGGGTAAGAGAGCCAGAAAGGATCTACCAAGTGACCGCAGCTGGTGGAGAGCAGATTTGCGTATTTGGTGAGACTGAGGTCAAGCTACAAATTGGAGCTTGGAAAACCAAACAGCGGGTTATTGTTGCCGCTATATCAGACCCCATTATACTTGGACTAGATGTTCTACAAGGTCATGGTATCAAGTTAGATCTCGAGAACAATGTTTTAAATATCGGTGATGAGGAAGTAGTCATGTCGACTGTCAATAACCTTGCGATTCGACAAACCACGGCCAAAGAAGATGTCATTGTGAGAGTACAGAGTGAATGAGTTAAGATCGTTGGAGACATTTCGGGAAAAGTGGTGGGTATTATAGAACCAGAAGACAACGATATTTTTAAGATAGCTCTAGTCGGTAAAACTCTTATTCAAGCAGGGTAGGGTAGCGAACCTTAATAGCTTTGATCAGAAGGTTTCCAAAGGTTCCGAAATCGTAACATTCTCGCCAGTAACCATCATACGGCGTTGCCACGACCAAGAAGAACCAGCCTCGTCCATCCCGAACTTCCAGAACATCTACGCGATATCTTAGCAGAAGCTAGTGGAAATGTTTCTCCACAAAAGAAGGAAGCAGTGGCTAAATTGCTGTCCAAATATCGCAACAGACCTAGTACGCAATCGCATTGAGACTGAGACATCTGTACCAATCAAGCAACCACCGCGAAGGGTACCATTGGCAAAACAGCACGAAGTTGACACCATGCTAAGGGAGATGGAGCAGGCACGAGTTATAGAACCATCGCCAATCCCTTGGTCCTCTCCAGTATAAGTGTTAGTTAAAAAGAAAGATAACTCCAGAAGGTTTTGTGTAGATTACTGCCGGTTAAATGTTGCTACTAAGAAAGACAGCTATCCACTTCCCAGAATTGATGATACACTTGATACACTGGCAGGTGCAAGATGGTTTTCGACATTGGGCTTGAAAAGTGGCAAGTCGAGATTGAGCCCAAAGACAAAGAAAAAACTGCGTTTACCACTGGTAGTGGACTGTGGCAGTTCAACGTCATGCCATTTGGGTTGTGTAATGCTCCAGCCACTTTTGAGCGTCTAATGGAGACAGTTTTGAAAGGTCTACACTGGAAAACATGCCACGTGTACCTGGATGACGTCATTATCTTGAGAAAGTCGTTTGAAGATCACATGAAGAATGTCGAACAAGTCGTTCAGAAACTAAAGGGAGCCAATTTGAAATTAAATCCGAAGAAGTGGTGTCTCTTTCAAAAAGCATTCAAGTACTTAGGCCATATTATCACCCCAGATGGAGCCAAAGCCGACCCAGAAAAGACAGGCTGTATGATGAACTGGGAAATTCCAATCAATGTACATCAGCTCCGAAGCTTTCTGGGCCTCTGCACGTATTACCGCCGTTTTGTAAAGGTGTTTGCTGACATCGCAAAACCTTTGCATAGACTGACGGAAGAAGAGACAGCTTTCATTTGGACCAATGATTGTGAAAAAGCATTCGAGACCCTAAAACCGGCTCTCTGTTCATCCCCGATTCTGACATACCCCCAGCCTGGTCACAGGTTTATTATGGACACGCACGCAAAGAATGTTGGTCTTGGAGGTGTTCTTTCGCAGGGAGGCCAAGAGAAGGTTGTAGGGTATTTTAGCAATGCCCTGTCCAAAGCAGAAAAGAACTACTGCGTGACGAGGAAAGAACTTCTAGCCATTATCAAGACGTTGGAGCATTTTCACAAATATCTATATGGTCAAGAATTTCTCCTAAGAACCGACCACGCTTCCCTACGCTGGCTTCTTCAATTTAAAAATCCAGAGGGGCAGATGGCGAGGTGGCTTGAACGCGTTCAAGAGTACAATTTTACCATCGAACACCGCCCTGGACGACAGCACGGTAATGCCAACGCCCTATCTAGGAGGCCTTGCCCACCAAAATGCAAGCATTGCATCACTGCCGAAAACAAAGAAGGATTGAATCTCAGAGTGTGTAGGAGGACAACGATGCAACCCTTAACCGATGTAACCCACAGAGGTTAATGGAGGACCAAAAAGAAGACCCTGATATCCAACCAATCTACAGACTTGCCACGAAAGACCCACTTGGTCAGAAGTTAGTGATAAAAGCGTTGCCACCAAAAGTTACTGGGCCCAGTGGGACTCCATTGAAATCGAAGGTAATCTGTTGGTCAGGAATTGGGAGTCAGAGGATGGAACCCGCATATTGAAGCAAATTCCGCGGCCAAGAATTAGGGAGATAATCGAGGAGATTCATGGCGAGACAGGCGGAGGCGATTTAGGGGTAAAGAAAGCTTTGGAAAAGGTCAGACAACGTTTGTATTGGTTGCGATGTAGAGCTGATGTTGAGGGGCCTAAATAAAAAACCAGGGGGCGAATGAAGCAGTACAACGTGGGAGCTCCATTCGAAAGAATTGAAATCGACATAGCTGGTCCTTTTCCTAGAACAGACGCAGGGAATCGCTATATGCTTGTAGCCATGGATTATTTTAGCAAGTGGCCAGAAGTGTTTGCGGTCCCGAATCAAGAGGCCACCACCGTTGCAGAAGTATTAGTGAATAAGTTCTTCTGTAGATTTGGCGCACCACTAGAGCTCCATTCCGACCAATGGCGCAACTTCGAGTCGGCTGTATTCGAGAAGGTTTGTGAGCTTATGGGAATCAGGAAAACGAAAACTACACCCATGCACCCTCAATCTGACGGAATGGTGGAAAGATTCAATGCTACTTTGGAGTCCCACTTAAGAATATTTGTCAATGAACACCAAACGGATTGGGACCGGCACATTCCACTATTTCTACTGGCATACCGCTCGGCTGTACATGAGACTACCGGACATACACCAGCCAGTGTGGTTTTTGGGCGAGAGTTAAGACTTCCCCCTGATCTCGTGTTTGGAAAACCCACAGATGCTCCACGGTCAACTGATGAATACATAAAATATTTGGAAAAGAAGAATATAAACCATCCACTCTGCTGTCAGAATGCATATACGAGTAGGAAGCGACCGCATGAAGACCAGTTATGACGTGCGAGTTAATTTAGCTGGTTTTAAAGAAGGAGATCGTGTGTGGTTCTACAATCCAGTACGACAAAAGGGACGGTCACCGAAACTACAGAAATTATGGGAAGGTCCTTATAAGGTGATCAAAAGGATCAATGGCGTTGTCTATCGCATGCAGAGGAGCCCGAAGAGCAAGATGAAGGTGGTCCATATGCACAGACTTACGCCATACCAAGAAATGTCAGAATTCGACCGGGTCGATCGAATATAAGAGGGGGGCAGTGTCACAGTGAACACACTGGAATGACATTTCTAGAATAGACCAGAAGTGACAGGTGTAGAATAGTGTGGAACGTCTAGAATCTCTATAGACAGTATAAATAGACGAGCGGTGCGCAGAGTAAGTTAATTCAGTATTAAGTCGGTGTGGTGAAGAAGTGGTCATAGAGTATTAAGCGAGTCAACGGTAAGTGTTGGTGTTTAAGAAGGGATCATAGAAGGCGAATAGTGGAATATAATTCTATGGACATTTAATAATAGAGAGAAACATTTTAGTTGATACTGGTGTTGGAAAATAGTTGCTTGTAATAAATTAGTAGTTTGGAAAGCTGTGTTTTGTTAGTAAACAAATCCAGAACCCCGTAGAACGTAACAATATATTACAGACAAAGATGAGGTTGTGTATCTTAAGTAATTTGGTACACAATCTTTAGAGTTTTTTCCAAATTAAAAATAAAATCCCAAAGACATGCGTTGAGACGACCTAGTGGGTTAAGTCCAATGCCTGACAGACAGAGTAGTTAACTGCCACGCGTAGCTTGATTCATACAACAGGTATAAACCATACATCAACGGTGACCAAACTAAATATATACCAGGCATAATACATACTACTCGAACCAACAATCGTGAAATCTGGGCCGCAATGATGGAAAATTACAGACGACATGAAATTAAAGATCTGCCAATTGATTGTTATTTGACTGGGGGATTCAATCAATTACTAAAAGACGCTATGTTTGTAGCTTTATAAACTGCCTCAAATACGGTTTTAGCGGTGTATAGAGATATTTTGCTGTCGTATAATATAGTACTAGAAATGTAAACAAAATCAAGCCCAGTCTCTAGAAAAATGATTCTAAAATACTTTCTATCTTTAAACATAAACATAAGACGTCATATAAGACCGAAACTGTCGTGGGATGTATTTCAATGGTAATTCTACTAATTATGTAATTAAGTACGTATACCTTGAATATAATATCCCGGGCATGAAGCCTGTGTCAATTATCGTGTAAACAAAAAAAGTTGTTGAGTTGAGGTATTACCAGATAGCTCAGTGGAAGCGTGCTAGTCTAGTAACGCAGAAGGTTGTATGATCGAATACAGCTTGATGAATATATGTTTTTTTTATGTTTTATCGGTAAAGTTTACTTTCAAGGCGCGTGTTCGATTTTTATGAAATTTTGTATATAGATGTGTTTTAGGGTGTAGATGACGAAAATCGCAATAAAAATAAGGGGAGAAGCCTACTTTTGGAGTTAATTGAAAATTTTTGTTGGAAAAAATTAGGTTATACTTACTTTTGCGGCGTGTTTTTGTCATATTTTACATATTTTCGGGGGTTATTCGTTTTATGTCAAGCTGAAGAAGGGTATATTCCAGTATTCTAATTCATTTTCACATAGGTAGCGCACCCCCTTTTTGAACAATTTTAATATAAATTTTTCCTATATGATGTATGACATTAAGTTGGCTTTATATGTCAAAATGTCAATTTCAACTTAGGATCGGTTATACGATGAAAAGAAGGGAAATTTTTAGAGGTTCATAAAAAGTTAAGAGGGTGCACTAGGTATGTGAAAATGAATTAGAATAGTGGTACACACTTCCTTAGCTTGATATAAAACGAACGAGCCCCGAAAATGTGTAAAATATGACAAAAACAAGCCGTAAAAGTGGGTATAACCTACATTTTTCCAACAAAAATTTCCAAATACCTCCAAAAGTTGGCTTCTGTCCTCATTTTTATTATGATTTTCGTCATCTACACCCTAAAACACGAAGTGAGCGGTGGACGTGCCGCCACCTAGTTGCGGAACAAAGTAGTATGTTGTCACGCCGGCTGCAAATAACACAAATTGTTAAAAAAATAGAGACTGTATACAACTAACTAACAATTTAGAAAATTGTCAGCCCTGGCCCATTTCTACCCCAATATAGGGACAAAGTATGTAAGACTAGATGCATTCTCGCAACAATTAGAACCGTAGACCGGTTTCGCTCTCATTAGAGCTCTTCAGTACGGCATACCAATTGTAGCAAAAATGCATCAAAAGTAATACGGCTATAGTATAGCAGCCTTAAAATACTAAGTGAGTGGTCGACGTGCCGCCACCTAGTTGCGGAACCAAGTAGTATGTTGTCACGCTAGCTCCAAATAACACAAAGAGTTAAAACAATAGAGACTGTATACAACTAACTAACAATTTAGAAAATTGTCAGCCCTGGCCCATTTCTACCCCAATATAGGGACAAAGTATGTAAGACTAGATGCATTCTCGCAACAATTAGAACCGTAGACCGGTTTAGCTCTCATTAGAGCTCTTCAATACGGCATACTAATTGTAGCAAAAATGCACCAAAAGTAATACGGCTATAGTATAGCCAGCCTTAAAATACTAAGTGAGTGGTGGACGTGCCGCCACCTAGCTGCGGAACCAAGTAGTTTGTTGTCACGCCAGCTCCAAATAGCTATAATAATAATCTTTATTTATCTGCATGGCAGCAACAATAACAACAACAACAACAATAATCAAACAAATAAATAATCAAACAAATAAATAAATAAATCAAGTCTAGTCTCACAGAAGTTAGAAACTTGTAAGTGAGACCAAAAAGTAACACCTCAGTGCTATATTATAAACTCGGCACAACATACATAAAAAAGAGAAACAAAAAAGAAAGAGGCGTGGACATCCTTCCGTAATCACTCGTAGCAAAAACAAATAACACAGTGTTAAAAAAATAGAGACTGTATACAACTAACGGTTCTAATTGTTGCGAGAATGCATCTAGTCTTACATACTTTGTCCCTATATTGGGGTAGAAATGGGTCAGGGCTGACAATTTTCTAAATTGTTAGTTAGTTGTATACAGTCTCTATTTTTTTAACACTTTGTGTTATTTGGAGCTGGCGTGACAACATACTACTTGGTTCCGCAACTAGGTGGCGGCACGTCCACCACTCACTTAGTATTTTAAGGCTGGCTATCATATAGCCGTATTACTTTTGGTGCATTTTTGCTACAAATAGTATGCCGTACTGAAGAGCTCTAATGAGAGCGAAACCGGTCTACGGTTCTAATTGTTGTGACAATGCATCTAGTCTTACACCCTAAAACACGTCTATATACAAAATTTCATAAAAATCGAACACGCGCCCCGAAAGTAAACCTTTACCCTTTACTAATAGGCCGTATAAATAAGTATAGAATTTTTATGAAAATTCGCTAATATAACGCACTTGCTGCGACACGAATTTCTTTTATTATATCGCTGTCCAAACTGTCAATAGTGTAATAAGAAGAAACCTAAAAGAAAAGTAAATGACAAATGACAATTAAGAATGACAGAGTTTTCAAAATGAAATAATTTTGCCGGTTCGGCTTTATGGAACGGTGTTTAATAATACAAAATATTATTTTACTTTTAATGTTAGTAGCTTAGTTTGGTCGCAAAATATCAGATATTTCTAATAACTAAAAGTTGTTTTCGTGTATGTAGAGTCCTTGAGTCCTATGGTATATTTGTTTGAGGTTTGTTAGGTTAGGTTTAATGTAAATTTTCTGGTTAAGAATTATTTGAAAAGTGAAGAATATTTAATATTAAACAAGGAAACAGTCTTACCAATGGTATGAAATGGTTTGCTAAAGTGACAATGATATTAAAAAAAAGTTGTTTTGTGTTTTAGTATTCATTACTACATAAAAAAGAAAATGCTCATGATGAAGCCATCTGGGCATGTACATGGGGGAGGTTTCAGAATGAAAAGAAGAAAGATAGGGAAGACAAGGAAGATGATGAGAAATCAAGGTAACAATGTGTAGGTATTACTCTTGCTGTTACATGTACATGACTATCATTATAGGGATTCTGTGACCTCTGAAGAATCCCCAATAGATTATATCGTTACTGGTGGAGTGGATGATTTAGTTAAAGTATGGGAGTTGCAAGATGACAGTCTTGCATTGAAATACATGTTGGAAGGGCATTCCTTAGGAGTTGTTTCTGTGAATATTAGTAATAATGGAAAATGTGAGTACCTACCTACCTATATACATTTTTCAGTATTTAACCAATAAAATTGAGTTATTCCACTTGCTTGCCAGAGTCAGTCCTGTAAATTTTACTTAACCTGGATGGGATTTAAACATGACATGTATAAAGGCCTGGATAGATAGCATGTGGATTGCCATTTCACAAATCTATACCGTTTTTTGTTTATAAACTGGGATTTCACGATTCAGGGGTGATACTTGCATGTCTATCATCTATATTTATCCTCAAACTAGTCAGTGCAGTATTAAATGTAAATTTATCTCTGAAAAGGTTCACTATCGGTACTACTGAATTGCTAGCAATACACTGATTTTTCAGTTCCTTTGAGGTTATACAACTTTATCGACAGATAGGTGGATGTAGGATCGTGGAATCCCGCTCTGAAAGCCACCACAAGTCACCCTGGCTACACTGTGTGTGGAACGCTGGTCAATGAGCCAGGCCAAGAAAACAACATTCATAACATTTGCTCCTCGATTGTCACAAAGATCAGATATGAACAGTAGTACTATACATGACTATGACTGCTATAATAAAAACGACTGCTCCTGCAAGAACAGAATAATATATGCAAATTAGAGGTGTGCGAAGCTTCGAAATTTCGAACCGAACCCGAACCGAACCATCGGTTCGAAAATATGTTCACACGAGCGATGTTGAAGTAGTTTGAAGTTCGAAATATTTAATTCTCCAAAGTAGTTCGAAGTTCGTTGCTCAAAAATACTTCGAAATTTAACTTTACAGGCATTGAATGCTGCCAAAGGTAGCGAAGTTGCGGCCCTGTTAACTCGGTAGCGGCGCTTTAAACTCGTTATCGGTCTTATTGAGTCGATAGTGTCATTTTAGGAAATTTCACTCATGCATATTTTTGACAGTTGGTGGGACACATTGAGACACGGCGGAGCGATTTAGCAATCTTATATATCCTAGCCTCCCAACACCTTTTTCAGTAAGAACATTATGAGGCGGCGTTCGAAGACCATTGGTAACGTAAATTTTCAGAATGTATGAGGATAATTGCAGATTGCCTTTGGAAAACACTGGTTTCAATATGCTTTATTTCACAATGAGCCAAAACAGTTACATATTCACAATCAGGAGACAAGTTCGGGATGCAGCAAGTGCCTTATGGTTGTGAATTTTCATAAGAATATATAATATATTAAGTTCAAATTTTAAGTGGTTATTTTATACCTATCATGCTCACTTTGAACCTTCTCTTGTTCGATAAAACTGCCTAGCCAAAGCCAAACAACAACAACCTATTTATAATTGAGCTTATTTATAGATCTAGAAATCTCAAAAAGATTCAAATATTTTTTATTTTTGTATTTGATTAAAAGTTGACCCATGTCCACAACGATCAGCACCGGAAGGCATTTTCACCCAATCAACCTGCAAATTTGTCGAACCCTTCCTTTTTGTAAAAAGAGTGGTAATCTTTTACATATCAAATAATGTATGTTACAATATTCCTAAATTTGGTATTTATGAACACTGAAGAATTTTGGGTAGTTCGATGTTCGATTTTGAATTTCTAAGAAGTCCGAAGTTCGACTGTGAACCTTAGACAAACTATTTCAGAGGTTCGAAGTTCGAGGCAACATATTTGCTTGGGTTCGTTCATAGTTCGGTTCGAACAAAACATGGGTTCGCACACCTCTAATGCAAATAACACATGATATTTAGGTGTCTATCGATTAATTGTTAAAATGGAATGTTTACACACATATAAACAATAAACTGAGAAAAACTGTTTATAAATTTAAGCATTTAAAGCACATTTTATCATGGAACTGGCTAAAGTGCTTCTATATTTGTATTGTTTAGTGAATCCTAAATTATGCTATCATAGCCTGGGGAAATGCATACGAGGTATATAAGATATCTTAACATAACAAAAAAATGGGTCATCAAGACAATGCTGAATAGATCAATATTATATCCTAGGTATATCCTAGTATAAAAGTTTTTTGGGATAGCAGTATATTCACCATGTTAGACCCCTACATATTCTCAGTTGCTAAATTCATGAAAAAATTCCCCATTTATCATTCACCTATTTCTAATTCTATTACAAGATCAATTGCTCAAGCAAAATAACAGTTACCTTTAGGTTCTTAAATCTTTTATAACACATTTCATACATGGGCCCGCTAATATACAATGAGATTCCAGCTCACTGCACACAGAGTACTTCTCGAAATTTCATCAGTTCTTTTAAAAAGTGGTATGAGACAAAGAAGGATCAATTGTGCAAAAAAATATTACAAGCTTAGCAAACATTATTTCATTTTTAAAATTTTTAATGTTTGTTTTTCTGTTTTCTTTTCTTCTCTACTTTTATTCCCTCCAACTCGTTTGTATATTCTATTTTAAATGCCTTAATAAAGATATCGAATTTCACCGTCACACATTATCGGGACATACATAATCAATGTGTACACACAAACCCGGACGGGTTACAGTACTTGCATTAAAAACATTTTGTAGTACCTATTGAAATTTAGAATAAGACCTAAATTAGATTCTAACAATTTATTATAATTATTTTTAGATTAGATTTAAGTAATATTATCGATCTTTGAATTACTCTGTAATTGTTGAAATGAACAATAAACATATTATTATTATTATTATATTGCTACCTGGCATTGATTACTGGCAATAAAGTTGTGAAAATGACTGACATAAAACAAAATATAATACAATACTCTTCATTGCCCTTTTTTGAGTGTCGGTGTTGTTTGACTTCTTCTTACAAGTTAAAATGTTTAGTTTTTTGAATAATCAGTTATTTATTATGATAATTTTTACCATTGTCAGCAAAAAAAGTTAACTAAACACTAAATAACTTCAACGAAGGTTACAGCAGTGTGTTTGAATAATTTGAATGATTGAATAAATAAATTATATATATATATATATATATATATATATATATATATATATATATATATATATATATATATATATATAAAGGTTAACTTTACCAAATTAGTGATATTTTGCTGGTTAGCATTTGTCAATGTCACATAGCAAATTGAAATTAGGAATAAAATTTTAATTTAGTGCCTCAAGAAATAATAAAATGTGTACACCTATTTTAGGTTACTACAAGGCATATCATATCTACTTCATTTCTAAATGCTTTTCTAAACCATGTGCATAGAAGTTTGCCGCCTGGGAACTGAACCAGCTGACAATTACAGTCTTGAGTTCCTCGTCGTTTTCCAACCGTTTTACCCCAAGTCACTGTTCTAAATGTCAGAAGAGGAAGTAGTCGCTAGGTGCAAGGTCGAGACTATATGGAGGGTGGTAAATAAACTCTGAGACTTTCTTCTTCGTTATGGCAGTGGTGTGAGGATGTGCATTGTCATGAAGGAGGATTACGCTAGAAGACAGTTTCCCATGACGTCAGCTTTGGATCGCAGTTCTCAGTTTGGTGAGCGTTTCGTGGTAATTGTTGAGACCCACATTCCATGAAATCAACCAAAATGACCACCTATTTGTCCCAAAAAAAACAGTAGCCATAATTTTTCGACTTGAGTATGGAGCTTGCTCAAAACTTTTTCAATTTTGGTGAACTTGAACGGCGCCACTGCATCAATTGTTGTTTCGATTCTGCGTGGTGATATCCACGTATTATCGCCCATAACCACGTGGGAAAACAATTCATCTCTTGTCGATAACGAACCACAAACACTTCTCCACTGCACATTCCTTGCTCTTTGTGCTGGTCAGTATACATTTTTGGTATCTACCTTGCACACAGTTTGTGATTGTGGAGCTTTTCTGTGACAGTCGTGTAGATGGAGGTGCCATCATCAGCCAGAGTAGTAATCGTCAATCGCCGATCACTGCACAGTTTTTGGTTCACTTATTCAATGATTTTATTGCTCTGAATACTGAGCCTGCCCCTACCCCCTACTCTCTTCATCATGCACATTTGTGCAGCCATTTTTAAAGTCTCGACATCACTTTCTAACCTTTCCTTCACTCATTACTTTAGGTCCATACACAAGACACAACTCCCGAGAAACAGCTTATAAATGCTGTGACATATGAAAGAGTTTTTCATCTTATATCTTCTGTTCTTTTGTTCATCAAAATCGAATTATAAATACAAAAGATGCAGGGCTGATTTTTCCATTTTAAATGGGCTACACTGTATGTATATATATATATATATATATATATATATATATATATATATATATATATATATATATATATATATATATATATATATATATATATACAGGGTCGCTGATAAGTCTGGAAACGGTCGATTATCCGGGAAAATATACAAGGTGTCGAAAAAAGTTTTATACAAAAGTTTTTGGGTTCTTCAATGTCTACTAGGCGGTGATAATTTCATTTATACAGGGTTGGTCATACAGGCGTGGCACAGCAATATTAATTTTTTTTTAATGGAACACCCTATATATTATTCGATATTTCAATCCTTCTCTTAATTTTGAGCAACATTTATCAGAAGCATGATGTACATAAACTCAATCGTTTCCGGGTAAAAAAATAAATAAAAATAAACGCTATTGTTTTTAAAATCTATTGGATGAAGAACAAAAATAAATGAAAAGTAGAATATCTCTTGAAAACAATCTGTGAGTGTGAAAAGAACCGGTTGCGATGTTTTTAACATTGTTTGAAATCCTATTTTATAAGATGTTCAAAGTGTTCTCCATTGACCTCCTGACAATAATGAATTCGCTTAACAAAACATTGCACTGCATTTACAAGAGCGTTTTGAGGAATGTTATTAATTTCATGCACAATCCTTGCTTGCAACTCTTCAATATTCTGCGGTCTATTTTGGTAAATTAAATTTTTTACATGACCCCACAAAAAAAAGTCAAGCGGCGTCATGTCGGGAGACCTAGCTGGCCATTCAATAGTTCCCCTGCGCCCTATCCATCTGCCAGGAAAGGTTTGATTCAGATATTCCCGTACCTCAATTCCAAAATGAGGGGGTGCCCCATCCTGCTGAAACCATATTTCTTCCGCTGGTAGATTTGGGTCGTTATTGTTCGGAAATAATCGACTAACGTCTGGAACAATTGATTCTTGCAAAAGTGTCAAATATCGAGCAGAGTTCAAATTACCGTGTATAAAATAAGGTCCTATGATATGTCCACCAATAATAGCACACCAAACATTTACTTTTTGCGGTCTTTGGGTGTGAATTTGTTCCATCCAATGTGAGTTTTCGTCTGACCAGTACCTACAGTTGTGTCGGTTGACTTGTCCATTCAAACAAAATGTAGATTCGTCGGAAAACAAAATGTGATGGGCAAAGTTAAAATTTTGGCGTAACTTCTCCATAATAAGTTCACAGAACTCGATTCTGCGATCAAAATCGTCTTCACTCAGTTCTTGCAATAAATGAATTTTATATGGACAGAACTTTTCCCGCTTCGTAATCTTTTGAATTGAATATCGACTCATATTGTGATTTAAAGCCAATTGCTGTGCCGAAGTTTTCGGATTTTCCACCACATCCAATATTACATTCAAAGAATTTTCTTCATTTGTAACGGTTACTGGCCTTCCAGTTCTAGGTTTATCCTTGATACCGCCAGTTTCGTGAAAACGATGCAAAGTTTTCGAAACTGTGGATTTGGAGATCGATTCCCGCTCAGGATGCAACTCATTGAACATAATCACCACTTGAGCAAAACTTCGTGTTCTATCACCGTACCCTATCATCATTAAAATTTCGATACGTTCGGTTTCACTTAAACTTGCCATTTTGCACAAAAACTGTTGACACTAAATTACTAATGTTTCAAAACTGTTGACACTGAATGAATGTTTGACATTCGTTGTCCTGGAAACATTTTAAAACAAAAGAATAATACTGCGTTTCTTATGGGCATCTTATCTTATCTTGGGATTCCAAACAATGTTAAAAACATCGCAACCGGTTCTTTTCACACTCACAGATTGTTTTCAAGAGATATTCTACTTTTCATTTATTTTTGTTCTTCATCCAATAGATTTTAAAAACAGTAGCGTTTATTTTTATTTATTTTTTTACCCGGAAACGATTGAGTTTAGGTACATTATGCTTCTCATAAATGTTGCTCAAAATTAAGAGAAGGATTGAAATATCGAATAATATATAGGGTGTTCCATTAAAAAAAAAATAATATTGGTGTGCTACGCCTGTATGACCAACCCTGTATAAATAAAATTATCACCGCCTAGTAGACATTGAAGAACCCAAAAACTTTTGTATAAAACTTTTTTCGACACCTTGTATATTTTCCCGGATAATCGACCGTTTCCAGACTTATCAGCGACCCTGTATATATATATCGCGCTTTACATACGAGGGCGGGTCAATAAGTCCGTGACTTTTTGAATTTCCCGCCTCTTCATAGGAAGGGCAACACTGCTCCTGTCAACAAGCATCTGTCAGTTGACTCCTGTCAAATTTTGAACAAGCTGCGTCATTTAGTTTATGTTAGATAGCCATTGAAAGCAGACAACCTCTTGAGTTATAACGAAAATGGAAAAAGTAAATTTCGTATACTCATCAAACATTATTTTTTTACGGAAAAAAACCGTCACTCAAACCAAGGCTAAGCTTGATAAATAATATAGGGACTCTGCACCATCAATTTCCATGGTAAAAAAGTGGTTTACTGAATTTCGTTGCGGCCGTACAAGCACAAATGACGCCGAACGTCCTGGACGCCCAGTTGAGGTCGCTACACCCGAAACAATTGAAAAAATTCACGATATGGTGTTGGCTGATCGGAGATTGAAAGTGCGGGAGATTTTGGAAGCCATAGGCATATCACATGGCTGAGTGCTTTCGAATTTGCATGATCACTTGGGTATGAGAAAGATATCCGCAAGATGGGTGCCGCATTTGCTCACAATCGATCACAAACGCAATCGTGTGAACTTCGAAGGAGTGTTTGCCATTGTTTAACCGCAATAGGAACGAGTTTTTGCACTGTTTCGTAACCGTGGGCAAACATGGATTCACCACAACAGCTTTCAGTTGCCTTTTTGGTGGTGTGTGTGGGGGGGTCATCTGGAATAAGCTTCCCTTGTTTAGCACACAGGACTCAGCATCAGGTACTAAACAACTTTGGCTTTTTGACCAGACCAGCGGATTACAATCGGGAATCAGCGCCGCTCATAGGCATCCTGGTCGGTTCGTACAAGGAGGGAAAAGGAGCGGCGGTGTGGTTTGATCTTTAGACGCTAACTCCCAGGAATTAACAACTGGGGCAGGCGTTTTAGACCAAACTAGATCGTACCATGCTATTACATCCAGGAGCCAACATCTGTTGTAATAGCCGGCAAATCATTTACCACACTGCAGTATAATATCGGCGCAAACTCACCTAAGGCTGAAGACACTCGGCTGGACTGTGGACTGCTGCTTACTGTCTATGTCGGTGTGTCGGTGACTGCTCGAAGTGAACTGATTTTCCTTGAATTCTCGGCCTTCTTTTATATGCGTCCGTCAGTGATAAAATATAGATAGCCGATGATAGGACATTGTCACCTGATTAATACATATCTTCATTTATCTAAAAACCACTTTTTCTCGGTATCTTGTGTTTGTTCTTTAAAAAATTGCATGAAATAATTAATATTTATGAATTTATTTGGTGCATATATGTTTAATTACATTGTATCGAGGTGTATTTATTCACCTCGTTACAATATATATATATATATATATATATATATATATATATATATATATATATATATATATATCAGTTTTTGTGACGGTAATATTGTTATTTACTAAAAAAAATTGTGGGAAAGCCGTCAGTTGTAAAATAAAAACTCTTTATTAAATGCCAAGCTTTCGGAAAAGTTTATTCCACTCTCAAGGCTACAACATGGAAAGAAAAAAAAGTTTACAAATTCAAATATATAATAGTTAGCTGCATATGTCAGTTTGACACTTGTCGACTTAGTCAAATTTACAAAAAGGTTTTTTTCATGTTTGTTATTCCATAATCAGTTAAAGTAAAACTCGCGTTATATGTAAGTATTTTAAACCTTTATATTTTTCCTATATAAATTGTAAACTTTTTTTTTCCATATTATAGCCTTGAGAATGAAATAAACTTTTCCGAAAGCTCAGCATTTAATAAAGCATTTTTATTAATTTAAAAAACATTAAAGAGACATATTTGCTATTAAAAACATTTTTTATGAAAATTCACTTCCATAATGCACTTGCTGCTTCCAGACTTTTTCATTATTATTTACTAATTTGTTCCAGTATGTGCATCAAGTTCCTTGGACTCGAGCATGAGGATATGGGATCTAGAGACAGGAGAGAAAATTGCAAATGTGGATGTAGGTCCTGTCGATCTTTGGACATTAGCTTTTAGCCCAGATGATAAACATGTGATATCTGGTTCTCATGCTGGTAAAATAACAGTGTATAATGTAGAAACCGCAAAAGCAGAAGAAACCTTTGATACTAGAGGAAAGTTCATCTTAAGTATTGCTTATGTAAGTAAAATGAAGTCACGATGCCGTGCTTATGGTAGCTAATTTTCATAAAACTGCTTTTCTTTTAAATGGCAAATCAATCAAGAAAGATTAAAATAGTGTTGCAAATTGAATTATAACTTCGACATAGCTGTGATAATTTATTATCTGCAGAAAGACATTCTCGTGGAATGAATTTAGGGCCCCTGACTTGACCCCAAAGAAAATATTTGTATTCCTATACCCACCAACTTTTGAAACTTTAGATTACCCGAGTTTTATTGAAAAAATGCCAGTTTTCACCAAATCACCCCTTATTTATCCCCTACCCCTGGAAGTGATATCACACAAAAACAATTCGAAGCATTCCTTTGTCTGGTGTTGACTGGATACCAAATTTGAAGATATCTTAATTCATTCAAAAGTTGTTGCGCCTATTAACACACAGACGTACATGATAATAACAAACACTTAAATAAATAAAGACGTACAGTGGTTCAGAGGTAAGAACGTCTGCCTCTGCCAACTGAGTACTCTAGTCGGCCTATATACAGGACACTGCCACTTGTGGCATCACATGCACCGTATTGGGGTCGGTCAGGAGACCGAGTGCCGGCTGTGTATGGAGAGCGACGAGACAGCAGAGCACGTGCTGTGTTCCTGTCCGGCAGCGGACAGGACTAGATACCTGCTCTTTGGCAAGGTAAAGCTTGCTCCAGAGGATCTGGATCAACTTTCGCCCACAAAGGTTATCGACCTCTGTCGGAGGCTGGATTTGTTGGGCGAAATATAGACATTAGGCGTGAGCCACAATAGACCTTATGGTCGCGGTGGAGGGACTGATATGGACCACTCACATACAAACCTAACCTAACCTAACCCTAGTCTCCCTTTCAGTATCGGTCTCTTTGAGCCTCAGTGGTTCAGAGGTAAGAACGTCTGACTCTGAACTGAAAGGGTCCGATCCCAGGGTTCTCCTTTCATTTTTTCAGTACAAGCTGTAACATTAACATCAACCGAGGTTCGGGCATTGTATTTGAGCAAGTTAAATGTCTGCACATACACAGGTGATGCAATAATATTTATTGAATCTGAAGGGGAATTGCATTGTCTGAGAAAATGGTTACAGTAACAAATAAAATGAATCTACGTATGAACACAGAGAGGACTAGAATAATGGTGTTTGAATAAGAGGGTGGAATGAGTAATAACAGTCTCTTGATAAATGGTAATCTAGTAGAGAAAGTAAAGGAATTTAGATCTTTAGGAAGACTGTTTTCAAATGATGGAAGAATAGATGAGATACAAATTAGGGTAAATACAGGCAGAAAGGTGCTGGGAGCTATGACCACTGTGGCTAAGAGTGAAGGTAAATCTGAAGAGGCAAAAGTGGCTGCATATAACAGCGTACTGGTACCGACTGTTCTATATGGGTCTAAAAGTTGGGTGTATCAGGCAAAGTATGTAAGAAAATTGAATGCTGTTGGAATTGACTAGTTGAGACGAGTGACACGTAAATCAAGGAAAAACAGAGTTAGAAATGAATAGATTTTTAGCGAATGTAGAAAGTTATTGAAAGTAAGTATAAGAGCAGCGTGCTTAGATGGTTTGGACACATAGAACAAATGGATAATGATGGAATGAAAAGTAGAATTTATAGAGAGTAGAGGTGTGCGAAGCTTCGAGATTTCGAACCGTACCAGAACTCGAACCGAACCTTCGATTCGAAAATATGTTCGCACTAGCGATATTGAAGTAGTTCGAAGTTCGAAATATGTAATTCTCCAAAATAGTTCGAAGTTCGTTGCACAAAAATACTTCGAAATTTAACTTTACAGCATAGAATGCTGCCAAAGGTAGCAAAGTTGCTGCCCCGTTAACTCAGTAGTGGCGCTTTAAACTTTTTATTGGTCTCATTGAGTCGATAGTGTAATTTCAGGAGATTTCACTCATGCATATTTTTGACAGTTGATGGGATACATTGAGACACTAAGGAGACATTTAGCAATCACAGAATTATTTCTTTATGTATCTTAGCTTCACAACAACTTTTTAGGTAACAACATTATGACGGTGGTGTTCGGAAGCGATTAGTCACATACATTTTCAGAATGTATGAGGATAATTGCAGATTGCTTTTTGGAAAACACTAGTTTTAACGTGCTTTATTGTACAGTGAGCGAAAACAGTTAATTGTTTACAATCAGGAGACAGTATAAATTGTAATTGGTTATTTTATACCTAACGTGCTCACTTTGAACCCTCTCAATCAGTGTGCTAACACCGCCTAGCCAATACCAAACAACAACATATTTATAATTGAGCCTGTCTATAGATCTGGAAATCTAAAACAGTTTAAAATATTTTTGTATGTTTGATTTAACGTTAACCCATCTCCACAACTATCAGAACCGGAAGGCATTTTCACCCATCAACCTGCAAATTTTGTCGAACCCTTCCTTTTTGTAAAAAGAGTGGAAATCGTTTACATATAAAATATTGTATGTTACAATATTCCTAAATTTTTTATTTAAGGAAATGATATATGAACATTGAAGAATTTTTAGTAGTTCGATGTTCGATTCTGAATTTATAAGAAGTTTGAGTATGAACCTTTGACCTACTATTTCTGAGGTTCGAAGTTCGAGGCAACACATTTGCTTGGGTTCGTTCATAGTTCGGTACGAACAAAACATGGGTTCGCACACGTCTAATAGAGAGCATCTAATGCTAAGAGAGGCCTTAGAAGACCCAGGAAAGCTTGGTCAGATGTTGTGGGCGATATATTAAAGAAGAAGATGTCAGATGTTTACGTAATAGTATAGTGTGTATCCTGAGATGTATAAATCTAGAAGAAGCGAAAATAGCTTGTCAGGACAGAAGTTCGTGGAGAAAGATTGTTCATAAATAGCATAGGCTTTGTGGTGCACCTACTCCTATAAATATGGGATTGACGGGATTGGTGGTAGTAGTAGTAAATAACTGTAGAGAACAGGGAAAAGGGTTATAAGGGTAAGTGGAGACTTGGTTATAGGGAGACTTAGCTATATATGACCAGTTGCAAGAATAACACTACTAAGTGGTTTCTAAACAAAAGGTGATTTTATTAAAAATATCAAGAAATATATAGTGATGTAAAAAATGGTAAATCCTTAGTTCTAAAACAATTGGTACATTTGTAAGGCTAGATGCATTCTCGCCACAATTAGAACCGTAGACTGGTTTCGCTGTAATTAGAGCTCGTCAGTACGGCATACTAATTGTAGCGAAAATACACCTATAAAGTAAAACAGCTATGGTACCCTGCCTGTGAGTGGTAAGGCACGAAGAAACGTGCCGCCACTTAGTTGCGGAACCAAGTAGTATGTTTTCACGCCAGCTCCAAATAACACAAAGTGTTAAAAAATAGAGGCTGTATACAAAAGGGGCCAGGGCTGACGATTTACTAAATTGTTAGTTGGTTGTATACAGTTTCTATTTTTTCACACTTTGTGTTATTTGGAGCTGGCGTGACAACATACTACTTGGTTCCGCAACTAGGTGGCGGCACGTTGCTTCGTGTCTTACCACTCACTTAGTGTTGGAAGGCTGGCTACCATAGCCGTTTTACTTTATAGGTGTATTTTCGCTACAATTAGTATGCCGTACTGACGATCTCTAATTAGAGCGAAACCAGTCTACGATTCTAATTGTGGCGAGAATGCATCTAGCCTTACATAATTTGTCCCTATATTAGGGTAGAAATGGGCCAGGGGTGACAATTTACTAAATTGTTAGTTGGTTGTATACAGTCTCTATTTTTTAACACTTTGTGTTTTTTGGAGCTGGCATGACAACATACTACTAGGTGGCGGCACGTTGCTTCGTGTCTTACCACTCACTTAGTGTTGGAAGGCTGGCTACCATAGCCGTTTTACTTTATAGGTGTATTTTCGCTACAATTAGTATGCCGTACTGACGATCTCTAATTAGAGCGAAACCAGTCTACGATTCTAATTGTGGCGAGAATGCATCTAGCCTTACATACTTTGTCCCCATATTAGGGTACAAATGGACCAGGACTGGCAATTTACTAAATTCTGATTGTATACAGTCTCTATTTTTTTAACACTTTGTGTTTTTTGGAGCTGGCGTGACAACATACACTTGTTTCCGCAACTAGGCGGCGGCATGTTGCTTCGTGTCTTACCACACACTTAGAATTGGTACATTTACATGTTATTGTTAATGTTACTTTATTTAATTTATGCTACAACAGTTTTATGTTCACTGATTTACAGCGTTCGCAGATTGACGACACACTGCAGGAATGTGCCGACATAGGGCATTATTTGTTTACTTGAATTAAAGGTCGGTTGCAAATTGAGCTTGTTACATCAAAACATCATGGTATTGAACTGCCTACACACAGGTGTTTTGAGTAGGTCACATGCAACAGCTGGACTCCGTAAAAGCTTTGCATTCTGAAACAAATAATAAATGTTTGAATCCAAACCAAGATTAACAAATAAATAATGTATTAATGAATTATTGTTCATGTCTGAATATCTTGGCATCTTCTTGTTTGATGGAAGTTGAAGCTTCGGTCTCTTGATGACCATTTAAATTAGTATCAAGCTAATTATAAAACTGTTGATTATTTAAAAACTTTATTTAATTACTTTATATAAATGACTTATATGAAAAGAGTAAAATTAAATGAATAAGAGATTATTGTTCATGCTTGAACATCTTGGCATCTCCCACGAACTTGTTTGATGGCTGCTCGATACTTCGGTCTCGTGCCGACCCTTTAAATTAATTTTAAGCTAATAAAACTGTTACTTATTAATTACCCATATGAAATTATTAATCACCCATATGAAAATATTAATTGCCCATATGAAAATATTAATTACCGATATGAAAATATTTAAATAGAATTAAAATGATAATTATGATTTAAAATAATTTACCTTAACCTTTAATGCTCCCAAAATTAAAAAAACTTTGGGACACAGCAAGTGTGTTATAGTAGCTAATTTTCATAAGAATTGTACACTATTATTATCTGGCATATTAGTAAAGTTAATATTTTAAACTTACACAGACCTTGAAGATCGATTTTAGAGGTCCTAGTTCACGCACATTTGAAGAATTCTTTCGAAAGTGTTACCATCAATATCTCTATTATCAAAAAAATTTAGCGTTCTAACTCCTTTTGAGAAAAATGCCCAAAACTCAATTTTCTATGAAGCTAAACAACTAAATTTTGCTATATCTGTAGATAGTGCAAGTCTCTTTAAAAGAAACTTGTATTACAAATTTCATTAAAGTTATACAGAAGATTTCCAGAAGGAAACTTAATTCATATTTCGAAAAGTAAAGTATCTGCCAAAATATAAACGTAGCAGTTATTTTTCCTTATTAATCGCCAGTATGATTTCGTTTTAGTCAACCTAATCAAACCAGTTTTTTAATATCAACAATAACAAAATTAGAATTTCAGACTCAAAGGTGACAAACTTATTTAGGCGTTTTAAACAAAAATGAGATCTTGTTCAAAACATACGAAATCTGTGCACTATGGTTTCTCCAAATGTCAAAATAAAACATAAAAAAATACATATATCGATTCGGATTCTATCGCATAACCTTCTGCTTAGGAGGCAAGCGCGATGCCTCCTGCGCCGTCTAGGCACACGTCACCTAACGTTTTATTTGCGTGATACTTTAGTTTGGCTTCATGCCCGGAATATTATATTCAAAGAATATGTAACAATTGATTACAGAATTAGTAAAATTACCATTGAAACGCATCCCACGACTGTTTCGGTCTTATATGACGTCTTATGTCCAAGTTTAAATATAAAAGAAACAATTTTAGAATCAGTTTTCTAGATACTTGCCTTGATTTTGTTACATTTCAGCTATATTATGCGACAGCATAATATATCTATGCTGCGCTAAAACTGTATTTGGGGCCGTTCATAAAGCTACAAATATAGTGTATTTTAATAATTAATTGAATCCCCCAGTTAAATAACAATCACTTGGCAAATTTTTAATTTCATGTCTGTGATTTTCCATAATTTTTCCATATTTAGTTTGGTTACCGTTGATGTATGGTTTATACCTGTTGTATGAATTAAAATACGCGTGACAGTTAACTACTCTGTCTGTTAGGCATTGGACTTTAACCACTAAGTCGTTTCAAGGCATGTCTTTGGGATTTTATTTTATTGTTAATTTGGAAAAAAAATATTGTGTACCAAATATATATATATATATATATATATATATATATATATATATATATATATATAACATATAAAACATTTAACAGACCTTGGTTTTGGGTTCTAGCGACCCAAATTCGCGCTCATCTGAAGAAATTTTTTCAAAAGCTTTTCCTCGTGACCTCTCGATTAGCGAATTTTTCTTAATGAAAATTCGCTAATAATAAAGTTTTTAATCTTACTTAAATAGCGAATTAGCTCTATTACTTTCTTCTTCGTATTCTTATTATTTCTTCTAATGTGATTCTCCTGTTAAACTGTCTTAAGTGAATTTCAGCTAATTGAAACACTTCATCTGGTTGTTTGGATCTATCTCTTCGTGCCTTCTTTTTCTTCTTAATCATTATTCTGGTTCCAAACAGTAGTGTCATGGCAATCAGTATAAGTAAGGTGGTGATCACACTTGTATATACTGAGTGGTGAATGATGGTGTGCCAATGAGTGTCACGTAGTTGATTGTCTAGGCTTGTTTCTTCTTCCGCAATCTAGTCGACCGAGTCAAAAGGCTGTATAGCTGATTCTTCAGCTAATGCAGGCAGTGTTGAAGATCTTGACGTAGTCAAATTTACCCTACCGGCTTCACAAAACCAGCAAACACAGGAACACCAGTTATTTTCCTCGGCGAAAGCAACAATAGTTTTTTGGTTGTAATGTATTTTTGTGATATTGCAATTGTGGCGGTGGTTCTGACCGCAGTGTTTCCGTCAACACTACTCTATGTTTCTGACAGCTAAACGTTGCGTTACGTTACTCGACAGCAAGCTGTCAAGAACTACGATATAAGAGACACCAGGGATCTCTCTCTCTGCTCTCTACCAACCGCTACAAACAACACACGTCCTACCACGCTCGGTCAGTTGTCTGCTATGTACTCGTGTACCCGCTATGTCCTCGTGTACTGTTGTAATTGTTATAAAGTGTATTATAGTTAAATGTATCATATAGTTTATTCAGTTAGTGAAGTAATAAAGTTATATTAAATGTTTATGTATGGATTTAATATCAACAAGTGCAATTAACATCCATATTGGTGACCCCGACGTGATGACAGAGGTAAACAATTCGATTGCTACCTTTTCACACACCTCACTAAAACACTAGGTGCAGACCACATCAAGACCACAGCTTACCACCCAGCAGCAAATGGTGTAATCGAGAGATGGCATAGAGTTCTGAAACAGGCCTTGAAAGCTCATATGGACGAAAACTGGGTCGCTAAATTGCCAATTGTGTTACTGGGACTCAGATCGCACATAATTCCAGAATATCGCTCAACACCCGCTGAAATAGTCTACGGAGAATCAATCAAACTTCCCACCGACTTTTTCAACAGCACACAAGCTCATGATGTTCCACCACTTATATCTCAGCTGAAAGAAGACATAAGGAAACTTCGACCAGTACCTTTTAAACATCATACTGCAAAAAAGGTATTTGTCCATCCTAAGCTTATGGAAGCTCCTTTTGTTTTTGTTCGCATTGATATTCCGCGCAAAAACCCTCGAACCAGTTTATGACGGCCCCTTTGAAGTGTTATCCCGAACTGACAAAGTCTTCAAAATCAAGAAATCACACGGAGAAGAGACAATTTCTGTTGACCGTCTTAAACCCGCATTCATTCTTGTGATAACGAACAGACAACTTTCCAGCCTCAGAGACATCCTAATGAAACTGCAGTGATAGTGAAAGTCCAACACCTAGTGAAAGTGACAGTGAAGTTCCCGTTCAAACTACATGCCATGGACGTAGAGTTCGATTTCCACGAAGATACTTGAACTAATAGCGTTGCCACTGAGAGGGGAGTATGTGGCGGTGGTTCCGACCGCAGTGTTTCCGTCAACACTACTCTATGTTTCTGACAGTTAAACGTTGCGTTACGTTACTCGACAGCAAGCTGTCAAGAACTACGATATAAGAGACACCAGCGATCTCTCTCTCTGCTCTCTACCAACCGCTACAAACAACACACGTCCTACTACGCTCGGTCAGTTGTCTGCTATGTACTCGTGTACCCGCTATGTCCTCGTGTACTGTTGTAATTGTTATAAAGTGTATTATAGTTAAATGTATCATATAGTTTATTCAGTTAGTGAAGTAATAAAGTTATATTAAATGTTTACGTATAGATTTAATATCAACAAGTGCAATTAACATCCATAGCAATTATGCCAGTTTTGTTCAGTAGAACGTCTTCTCACTGCCCATTGCATGTTACTGCTATTTTGTTTTTTTCCGTCATAGTAAACATCCATGAATTACTGGTATATAATTGTTTCCAGATCGTACTTTTAATTGGTTTGGAGATTGACGTTGGAAAACACACTGGAGAAATGTGCCAACATGGGGAATTCTGTGTTTACTTGAATTAAAGGTCGGTTGCAAATTGAGTGTGTTACAGCAAAACATCATGGTATTGAACTGCATATACACAGGTGTTTGAGTAGGTCACATGCAACAGCTGGACTCCGGAAATTCTTCACATTCTGAAACAAATAATAAATGCTCGTTTGCAAACTGAGATTAAGAAATAAATAATGTATTAATGAATTATTGTTCATGTCTGAACAATAACAAATGTTTTTTTATATAATCAATGTAGTATAACCAGGGGCGTGCGGTGACATTTTAAATAAGGGAAGCAATTCTCAGCAACTTACCTATTTGTAGTGTAACTCAATTCTTCTGTTGTTTTTGGCAAATTCGTCAATAATGTCGTCATAAAACTGTGGATTCTGGGACATTTCCTGGACAAGGTTATTTTCAACAGACAAAATTGAAATTTGAGAAAGTCTTTCCTGTCCTGTTGAATTCCTAACAAAACTCTTGATACGTTTCAATGTAGAAAAATTTCGTTCTACAGATGCACTAGTAGCAGGAATTGTTAATACTAATTCACATATTTTGAACACTTCAGAATATGCATTTTCCAATTTTGATTGTTTTAAGAAAGTTAAAAGTTCACTCGCGTTACTTTTTGTGTCAATAACATCGGTTTCATAAATGACTGTAAGTTCTGATCGTAATAAGGCTTTGTCAAAATAATGTCCATAGTGGTGGAATAATGATTTGAATGAATCTTCTGGGAAAGGTATCCCTTTAAATTCTCCAAAATTACACAATTCAAGAAATTTCAGGTCACTGAGATGATCAAATCTGCAGTTAATTTGCTGCTGAATTTGATCTATGATTTCGTAGAAAAGGCGGCGATAAGAAGTTTGAAGGTCTCCCACATTATCATTGCGTAGACGCTTTCTTCGTGGCTCCACTTCTCCTAATTCAATTGTTTTTTCCCAGAACTTATCAAATTCATTCCTTTTTTGAATTATAATGGATTTAGAATCACTAATTTTTTTCAGGCAAAAACCAATGTCATTTGTTTTACATTGCAATATGTTAAATACATTATCTGAAAACGGAAATATTTCCGAAAATATATTAAGTAAAAAATTAAAATTAAAGTCTCTTTTCAAACCATCCAAAAATCCTCTAGAACTATTTATTGTTTCTGCGTCCCAATTTTTGCTATTTTCCATAATATTTTCAAAAAGTTCAATTAACGATTCACGGTGTTCAAATACAGTTAACACAAGCCTGCCGTTGTAGTTCCATCGCGTTGCAGCTACTTGGGGTAAACGTTTTTTAACAATTGAGTCTAAGGCTTGTGTGCGCTTCGTAGATTTGGAAAAAAAGCAGCCATTCCACTTAGGGTAGCAAAAAACACTTTACATTCTTTAATATGACTTATAGATTGGGATAAAATTAAATTTAATTTATGAGCACAACAGTGTACAAATAAAGCACTGGAAAACGTTTCCCGCACTTTAGCTTGAAGACCTCCTTAATGTCCGGCCATAACAGCAGCCTCATCATAGCTTTGGGCAATTAATTTATTATCAGCCTCCTCAATATCTTTCATAATATTAAGCACAATTTTATATAGAGCGTCTGCGGTACGATCTTCTGTCACATTTTCAAAGCCTAAAAATCTTTCTTGTACACTCCCATCCATTTTTACGTAGCGTATTACTACAGATAGTTGACTTAAATTAGTTAGATCGGTTGTTTCATCTAGAACAATAGCAATGAAACGAGTCTGTTTAATTTCCGATTTAATTCTGTTCAAAATAATAGTGGCAGCCGCCTAAATTAAGTCATTCTGAATGCGATTTGATGTCCCGCGAAAAACGTTAGACTGTTCCAAGTGATTTTTTAAACAAATGTCGTACTTGGCTATTAAAGAAACTAGGTCTTGAAAGTTTCCTCTACTTGCAGATGTAGTTGTTTCGTCATGACCTCTGAAGCCCAGTTCATGCTGACCAAAAAAACACACAACATCAATAAGTCTTTTTAATATGGTTATGTTTTTATCAACCAATTCATGGTGTTGGTGTTGACTAATTTCTATCTGCTTGTCAATGGCGTGTTCAATTCGCGTTTTTCCAAAGACACTTAATTTTAAAATGGTCTGTAAATGCGCTTTAGACATAACATGTCTTTTTACTACTTTATGTAGATTATTCAAGTCGGAAAACCCACTTTTATTCCACACGCCCTTTTCAGTCACACTTCATAGACTACAAGGCCAACAAAACAGTTTATTCCTGATTTCACAAACCGTTAACCATTCATATTGTTTATACGTTTTTTCGGCGTTGAAATGTCGAATACATGTTTTAATTCTTGTATTTAAATTTTTTAGAGTAGGTTTCGGCCTACCTTTATTAATAATAGCAAGTTTTTCAGCAAACTGTAAAGCTGAAAATCCTTTGGTCATCAAAAAACACACAACTCAATCACAGTTATTATTACCACTTGTTTGTAAAGTTTGTAAATCCCCACCTTCACCGTCGCCGCTGTTAAAAGCTGATGTACTTGTAGCCATATTAATACTCATAAAATGCCAATGTATTTAACTTAGTCGACTGCTTATATTTACGAAATAATGCGAGACATTCTCTTTGTATGTGTAGCGTGGGTCTTCCCGGTAAAATACGTTCTAAAAATACACATACACACGTCGAGCGAGCGAGCGTTTCTCCTCAAGTGGTCTGCTGACTACATGTATTTAACGAAAGTCATTGCATCCACCCGTAGTATCAGGTTCATGCTGGTCGTTGGCGGAGCATTTACTGCGACGACATCCTTGCGAAGAGCGCATATACAAACAAGTACAGTATGATGCATAATAAATAATTATGTGTGTGAGCTTGCGAATTAAAATTTTTAATAATTAAATTAGTTTCAGAATTTGAAATTTAATATTTAAAATACAAAAGAGATTTTAAATATTGCGGTTTAATATAAATTATTTTTTAGTAGGTATGTAGTCGTTATTTAAAGGGAAGCAATGCTTCCCTTGCTTCCATGGATTGCACGCCACTAGGTATAACAAATATTGAACACTTTACTATTTTATAACTAATGTAACTTTCTTAAAGTGACCATTTTACTCTTTCAGAGTCCTGACGGCAAATACATTGCAAGTGGGGCCATTAATGGCATTATACATATATTTGATGTGGCATCAAATAAGCTGTCTCAGACTCTGGAAGGTCACGCTATGCCAATCCGCTCTCTGTGCTTCTCACCTGATTCACAGCTTTTATTGACTGGATCAGATGATGGCCATATGAAATTGTATGATGTGTAAGTGTATGTCTGTTTTAGAAATTTTAGAGATCAAAATAATTGTACATTAAGAGAAAAACTAACATTTTTTTTTAGGCAACATGCAAATGCTGTGGGAACTTTGTCAGGTCATGCTTCCTGGGTACTTAGTGTTGCCTTTTCAAATGATGGTAAGAACTTTGTTTCTGGTAGTTCTGACAAAACAGTGAAAGTGTGGGATGTGGCAAACAAACAGTGCATTCATACATTTAATGAACACCAAGACCAGGTAAAATATTATAATTATTGCGTTTATTTATGATTTATTTAATGTATATTAACTTATCTCATGAAACACACAGTAATCTTAACATGATAAAATAGGTACCTAGACAAGTGGCCACTCAAAGTGGATATGGAACACGAAACCTAATTATTTTATTAACATATACAGTGTTGAACAGATTTTGGATTAAAAAAATTACATCATGCAACGTGAAAACACCCCTACTTTCAACCCCCTTCGAGTGACAGTTGCAACCCCCAAATTTGGACAGATACTATTCCAACCAAAAGTCAGGACCCAACTAGCACCAAAGTGATTGCAACTGAGATCGGAACTTTAAATGAGTAGTTATTACGTAATCGCCACTAATTCTACGACTCTGTGGTGAAAATAACTTTATATTACACATTAGCAGTGGCAATTACTTAATATTCATCATTTATAACTACTTTAGAGTTACGCAACTTCTTAGTTGCTTTCAAGGTATTAGGGACGTCGTCGTTACTCACAGAATGACTCAAAAGTTCCAGGAACTTGAAGGTAGCAAATGACAGTAGCCGGAACTATCTTATGTTACTGAAATGCTACATCAAAGTTGCAGCCACTTTCAAGTAGCATTAATAGTCGCCGCGACGTTGCCGGCACTTTCATATTACACCTTATAGTTGTGGAACTTCTTGGTGATATATACTGGTGGCAGTCACGTTTCCGCTACCTGAAGAAGTAAATTTTACTATTCGTGGCGACTATAAAGTAGTAGTAACCTTTGAACTTCACTATAAAGTATTTTTCACCCTACAGTCCTACTGATTTATAAAGAATGATTGTTCCGTCACAACATGCTGTTGTGTAAGTCTAGTAGAGTGTTAATGTGTGTAATCCAATAATAATGTCATACATCAATAAAGGCAAGTCATTTGAGAAACAAACAAAACTTTACAGGCATTCTACAACATTTTACAGGAAAGTGAAACAGGTGAAAACAGCAGTTTAACACAGTATAATGCTGTTATGAACACGCCATTATTGTCAACAAACATCAGTGAAATATTTAGTACAAGTGAGGAGAATTGTTTTAAAACAGTATACTAACCATGTTTCAATTACTGTGATGAAGGTGACTGCATCATCCCTCCTGAAGAAGACAATGAATTTTATAGTAAAGATCGAGAACAAGATTCTATCGTTTCACAGATTTCGCTATTGGAACAACTTAGAACATGGTATCATTGTCATAAAAAAGCCACAGTGTGTTTACAAATCTATTACAGATATTAAAATCAAATGGTTTGAATTTACTTTATTTAATTTTTCATAAAGCACTATCCTTTTCAAAATGATAATGCCATACAAAACATAAAAACGCATGTACGACATCAACTAAAAACTACTAAAAAAAAAGTAAAAAATGAAGATGACAGACAAAGCACAGAATGTCAAAAGTATCTTTCTCTATTCGAAATCACAGAGGGCAAAGAGAACTATAAACACCCAATTAATAAATTAAGACGTAGCCGTTACTGCAAAGTAACTATACAATGTTGGGTGATAGTCCCATTTGGTAGTTTTTAGTGAAAGTAACTTCAAAGTTCCGGATTTTCGGTATTCTTCACCACAGACAAGTTGTAACTACTTTCAAGTTCCATATTTTAGTGAATACTACTTCAAAGTGTTTGTTTTGAAATACGCCATTTTTGTAGATGGAGATCTACGACGCCATTATTACCTCCACTGTTAGGATAAATATCTAAAAGAATACTTATTGTTGTTTTTGCAGTTAAAGTCGCAAATCTTTACACAATCAGTTTCATGTGCAGGAAAGTAAATTAGAATACAATTTGCAGCACTTTGAGGGTAATGATGTGGACTGTCGCATATTACGTGATATATTCTTTTTATTAAAAACTGCAAATTTCGAAGGCACCTAATTTTTGGATGCACAAATCACTATATTTTGACAGTAAACTTGCATCCGTTGAGATTTAAACACTCAAGACATCCAAATATTAAGCATCAGAAAGTTTAATTATTCATGTTGACTCGTGGTGTCGCTAATATCTATAGAATTGAAATAGAAGAAAGATGGTTTTCGAACATAGAGTGTGAGAGAGATATTATTCTTGAAATAATTTTCAAGACAAAGAAAGCAAGCACAAAAACAGAGGTAGGTAATAATTAGTCCCGTGATAGTGGCTGTTACCGTTTCGCAACGTCGTCGCTACGTGAAGGCCATGGCATTGGAACGTAGCCGGATAAGTTCCCGATACCACGCCGTAATGTAGCAACCATTCCCCATTTTGGTGGTTGCTCCGTGATAAGAACATTCCTATAACGGATTTCTGATTAGCGGCAAAACACTTAGAAGTTATCGTGATAGTCGCTGCCACGTTCCAGCGACCAATTGTGCTTGTTGGGAAGTCCTGTGGCTGCACAGAAACCCTCAGCCACTAC
This sequence comes from Tillus elongatus, assembly GCA_964006375.1. NCBI lineage: Eukaryota > Metazoa > Arthropoda > Insecta > Coleoptera > Cleridae > Tillus > Tillus elongatus. Next base: position 234,931,633 of record OZ023262.1, read on the forward strand.
GACCAGTCAACCCACAGGTGCTGAAGGAAGCTGTTTGGAAGTAAAGGAGAAAGATATCCTCTTGCTAAGCCCTCTGGGAACTACTATTCCGACCAAAAGTCTGGAGTCCCGTGGCTGCACAGTAACCCTCAGCCACCACCACCAATCAACCCACAGGTGTTAAAGGGGAACATATCCTCTTGCTAAGACCTCTGGAAACGGTACCACAGACAGGAGCAACTCACCTATAGACTGACCCCTCTAGAGAAGGGAGTAGGACGCATGCTGCCCCCAGAACCTTGAGGGAAAGGAGCAGGAGATCTGGACAAACTTTCACCCTTAAAGATTATTGACTTCCGTGTGAAGCTAGATTTGATGGATAAAATTTTTAATAACTAGGGGTGAGTCACAACAGACCTAAAGTCGTAGTAGGGGAGGGGATTTAATCTAACCTAACATACATCCTCAAAATTAAATAAAGACGTTGAGACTTTTTCTAAGACTTCACAAATGAAAGCTAGATAAGTCTCTACGTCTGTATTTGGTAAGCAGTGGTTTCACCAAATAAGTGAATTGTATGCCCTCGTTAATTTTGAATGTAGTGAGTTATCAATGAGGTTGCGATTGAATACAATGAATTGTGACTTAGAAGGATTGGGCTTTAGGGTTACTTGATTCTCGTCCCCTGTGGGTCCGGGGACTAACTAAAAGAATAGGCCCAAGGTAACTCCTGCCTGTGGTAAAAGGCGACTAATTGGAATCAAACACTGGTGGGGGTCTTGTCCATGTGGGCCTGGAGGGAGGCGGATATCTCTGGGGAGTGATGTACACCCGGATTTTGAGGCCTCCACTCTGGGCTTAAAAATGGATGGTTGCCCGCGCTTGGTTGTTACTCGGGAGCGGGGTTCCGGATGGGTGCCGCCTTGGGTGTGCTGGCGGGTGTCATGGGTCTAGGCGACCCCGAGGGGGTTGACAACTCTGATGAGTGGTAAACACCCAGAGTTTGGGGCCCCCACTGTGTGCTTCAGAACAGACGGACGGCCCCGCTTGTGCGATGCTCAGGAGCGGGGCTCGATGGGATGTCGCCTTGAGTCTAGCACTGGTGGGTGTCGGGTCTAGACAAACCTGGAGGAGAGCTGAGATCTTTAGGGGTGGAATAAAACTAAGGGTTGACGCCTCTTCTGTGAGCTTCGAAACGGACAAACGACCTCACTTGGATGCTGCTCGGATGCAGGACTTCATGATACTGCACCGAGTCAAACACTGTTGGATGTCTGGTCCAGACGAACTCGGAGAGAGGTTATCTCTCTTTGAGCTTTGAGACGGGCAAGCGACATCGCTCAAATGGCAGTACATTTGTCAAACAAAGTCTCACCTCGCAGGTGTCGTCTCCTGTCGGAGACTCGATTTGTTGGGTGAAATTAAAGCTAACGCTGGCAGGTGTTGGACCTGGACGAACCCGGAGGTGGCTGTGGTATCTAGGGGTGGATTACACCTGGAGACTTGGGCCTACTCTGTGAGCATCGATACAGGCTAACGACCCTGCCTGGATGCTGCTTGAGGGCGGGACTTCATGATACCGCCTCGAGTCAATGAAACACTGGCGGGGGTCTGGTGCAGGTGAGGCAGACATCTCTGGGGAGTGATATGCACCCGGAGTTTGGCGCCTGCACTGTGGCCTCAGAGACTGACAATTGGCCTCGCTTGAAACACTAAGTGAGTGGTGAACGTGTCGCCACCTAGTTCGGAACCAAGTACTATGTTGTCACGCCCGCTCCAAATAACACAGAGTGTTAAAAATAGAGACAGTATACAACTAACTAACAATTTAAAAAATTGTTAGCCCTGGCCCATTTCTACCCCAATATAGGGACAAAGTATGTAAGACTAGATGCATTCTCGCAACAATTAGAACCGTAGACCGGTTTCGCTCTTATTAGAGCTCTTCAGTACGGCATACTAATTGTAGCAAAAATGCACCAAAATTAACACGGCTATCGTATAGCCAGTCTTAAAACACTAAGTGAGTGGTGAACGTGTCGCCACCTAGTTCGGAACCAAGTACTATGTTGTCACGCCCGCTCCAAATAACACAGAGTGTTAAAAATAGAGACAGTATATAACTAACTAACAATTTAAAAAATTGTTAGCCCTGGCCCATTTCTACCCCAATAAAGGGACAAAGTATGTAAGACTAGATGCATTCTCGCAACAATTAGAACCGTAGACCGGTTTCGCTCTTATTATTTGGAGCGGGCGTGACAACATAGTACTTGGTTCCGAACTAGGTGGCGACACGTTCACCACTCACTTAGTGTTTTAAGACTGGCTATACGATAGCCGTGTTATTTTTGGTGCATTTTTGCTACAATTAGTATGCCGTACTGAAGAGCTCTAATAAGAGCGAAACCGGTCTACGGTTCTAATTGTTGCGAGAATGCATCTAGTCTTACATACTTTGTCCCTATATTAGGATAGAAATGGGCCAGGGCTAACAATTTTTTAAATTGTTAGTTAGTTGTATACTGTCTCTATTTTTAACACTCTGTGTTATTTGGAGCGGGCGTGACAACATAGTACTTGGTTCCGAACTAGGTGGCGACACGTTCACCACTCACTTAGTGTTTTAAGACTGGCTATACGATAGCCGTGTTATTTTTGGTGCATTTTTGCTACAATTAGTATGCCGTACTGAAGAGCTCTAATAAGAGCGAAACCGGTCTACGGTTCTAATTGTTGCGAGAATGCATCTAGTCTTACCTCGCTTGGTTGTTACTCGAGAGCGGGGTTCCAGATGATACCGCCCTGGATTGAGCGCAGGCGTGTGTCGTGTGTCCAGACGTCCCGGGGGCTCAGATCTTTGATGAGTGGTAAACACCCGGAGTTTGGAGCCCATACTGTGTGCTACGAAACGGACTGACGGACTCGCTGGGGTGATACTCGGGACCGGGACTCGATGGGATGTTGCCTTGAGTCTTAACACTGTTGGGTGTCAGGTTTGGAAGAGCCTGGTGGGAGCTGAGATCTCTAGGGGTGGATTACAACTGGAGATTAGATGCTGCTCGAGAGCGGGACTTCATGATACCGCCTAGAGACAAACACTGACGGATGTCGGGTCCAGACGAACTCGGAGAGAGGTTATCTCTCTTTGAGCTTCGAAACGCGCAAGCGACTTTACTCAGATGGCAGTACACCTGCAAAACAAACTCTCACCCTCAAGAAAAGATCGACTCCCACAGGGAGCTGGAATTGTAGGGTGAAATCTAAATAATTAGACGTGAGCCACAATAGACCTAAGGTCGCGGTGGAGGGACTGAAATAGCCCACTCACAATAAAATCTAATCTAATCTACTTGATTCTCATATCTGTGCCTGATCTATAAAATGTAAGTCTTCTGTAGCAGATTGCAAGTAGTAGTTAATGTAATTTAAAGAAAATATATGGCCATTCCTCTAAACTGTATCCAATTAATGCAGGAGTCCCTCAAGGTTCAGTTTTAGCCCCTACTTTGTGTCTTCTCCACATCAATGACCCCCTCTTTAGCACATCCAACCCAGTTCACAGTTACGCGGACGACAGCACCCTCCACTCAAATATACAATATTCTAAGCCTGTCTCTTTAGCACAATTAGATGAGGATCGCAGACTCATGGAGGGTTCTGTCTATGTGGATCTCCAAAAAATATTAGACTGGGGAAGTATAAATCTTGTACAATTCAACTCCACCAAATCTCAGTCTTGCTTTCTATCTCATAAGAGATACACCAGCCCTAGACCCATCGCAATGAACAACCAAGTTATTCAAAGTAATGAGTCCTTTTCACTTGTTGGCATTTCTGTGGATCAAAATCTCCATTGGCATCAACATGTCACATCAATTGCAGAAGAGGCTGCTAAGAAATTAGGTTTCCTCTTCCGGGCTCGCAAATACTTTTCACCAGCTAATCTCTATACCTTATATACTTCACAAATAAGGCCAAACCTCGAATACTGCTCCCACATCTGGGGTGCCGCTTCTACATTTGCTATCCTGGAGTCCATTCAGAAGAGAGCTATGCGTCTCATCGGTGACCATACCCTCACCCAAAGGCTGCCATCCCTTGCCCACCGACATGCCGTTGGTGACCTCTCTCTCTTTTATAGGTATCTGCACGGGCACTGCTCAGAGGAGCTTTCTTCCATAATTCCTCCACCTGCTGCCGCCAACAGATCTAACAGAGCGAATGCACCCTTTTACTGTCCAGGTCACCAGACATAGAACATCTTGTTATGCCCGCTCTTTTGTGCCGAGGACTTCCAAGTTGTGGAACTCCTTGCCGGCACATGTTTTTCCTTCTCCTTAGAACCTCCAAACCATCAAGTCCAGAATTAACAAGTTGCCTGTTTCCTCCTTGTCGACACCCACAGTATGATAGTATTTAGGCTGTAAGCCCTCGTGGTGTGTTGTTGAAAAATAATAATAATTATAATAATAAGGCTATTGGGAGTCTAAATATATTTGTGAACGTACATTTAAAACAAACAGTATCTAGTAGGCCACTGACTTATTTAATTTTTGTGTGATTGATTTGATTACACACAATGAACTTGCAACTTGCATTTCTAAGAAAAAATGCTCTTATAAATTAAAGTAAGGCAATTAAACAAGTAAATGTTTTTTTTGTAAACTGGTAATAGTTATTCTTTAAAATTAAATGATTAATCAGGTGCAAATACTATACATTTGTTTGGGTGATGGTGTTTAATATGTTATTATTAATGCTTTTTGTTTCAGGTTTGGGGAGTTAGGTACAACCCTGACAATAATAAAATAGTATCAGTTTCAGAAGATAAAAGTATAAATGTTTACAACTGTCCAGTGTAAGAATACAAATTGTAATTTAAAATTTCCAAAATAAATATTTTACTAAGTACCTACTTGTACTTTGAAACTTTACTGTCACTTCCCAATGTGAAAAATTGAATCTGTGATGAGCACTCATAAGTACACTTTGAAAACCCAAATCACCACAACACATTAAAAAAAACCTGACGATCTTTTCAGTGACCAAGTTAGCGTCATCAGAGGATGAATGGGGGAGTGTCGGTAACCGAATTAAGGTAGAGCTTAACTTCCGGCAAGCAAACAATTAATTATTTTTACTTTGTTTGAACAACCTCAATCGTACAAGCCAGGTAACTGCACCGAATATATACACTGTTGTGGTCGGTAAACATTTAGAATCAGTCATCCTCTGATGACGCTAACTTGGTTAGTGAAACGATGGTCAGGTTTTTTTAAATGTGTTGTGGTGATTTGGGTTCTCCAAGTGGACTTATAAATGTAACTTGGTGTTTTTCTTAAGGCAGATATATTTTTTTTTCCTCAGGGCTCGTCTGCGGCTTAGACACCTCGATAGCACTGCAGCCTTTTGCTTATTGTGCATGCTCTTAGTCTTTTTACTCCACTCATTCCAAAATCACTGTGCCTTGAACTAGTCTGCACAGCGATTGGTGGGGTGAAGTTTTATAATGCTCTGTCTCCGGTCTAGACTGACCGTAGATCAGTTGTCTTTTGCGGTCCAGAGCTTTACACTCACACAATATGTGCTGAGCTGATTCCTCCCCCTTGCCGCAGAGTCTGCATGCGAGGTCCCTCTCGAACTGCCCCATTTTATGCAGGTGTTTCTTGACGGCCATATGTCCCATCAAGAGACCTGTTATGTGTCTGAGCTGTCCTGTGCTAAGATTTAGCAGCTCTCTTTCAACTGGGTTCGTCAATTATTGACTTGCCTGAGCCCTGGACAGTCTGCCCAGTACACCTTGTGTTGGTTTCTGACCCAGGACTTAATGGCTCCCCTGGCAGTGCTTTGTCACGCCTAGAACCGGTTCTGGTCCCATAAATGGTTCTGCTGATCCTCTTTTTGCGAGACTGCCAGCTTCTTCATTGCCTTTGACCCCCGAGTGACCCTGCACCCAGATGAGAGTGACCTCATTCTGCCCAGCCAGGTCGCTTGTCTTCTCTGGGCACTCACCAGCCAGGAATTTACCCGTGGACTACTTAGGGCCTGTCTGTGGCTATGAAGATCCGCTTGTTGGTGTAGTCCCTCCTCTTGCTCTGCCGCATATAGTGCAGGATGGCATACATTTCGGCCTGAAAGACCGTTGCATGGGCTCTGAGGGAAATACCGGATCCGTCCGTGAACCAGACGAGCGCGTCCCATGGTATGCCCGGCGTCTCCTCCCGCCATGCTTCGCGGTCGGGGATTTCCACTGTAAAGTTTTCCCTGCAGATTCGCGGGCTCGCGAAGTCGGACCTCATTTCAAGCATGGGCTCCTTCACGATCTCCTGAATTTTACAGTGGCCCCTGAAGCCTGGGTTGATCTTCAGTCTACCATTGCAGGCTAGTCTATAGTCCTAGCCTAGCCTCCCCCATAATAACTAAGTGTAGGGGGGCGGGCAGATCCAGTAACACCTCCATGGCGGCTGTTGGGGGTTAAAGTCGTGGCCCCTGTGATCCCCAGGCAAGCCATCCTTTGGATCTTGCCTATTTTTTGTTTGGCACTAGATTGTGTCACCTTAGGCCACCAGACCAGTGATGTGTATGCTAACGATGGTCTGACCACCCTTGTGTACAGCCAGTGGGCCATATTAGGTCTTAGTCCCCACGTTTTTCCATATAGCCGCCTAGTGACGGCTAGGGTCATGACTGCCTTACACAGTATTTTCTCAACGTGCCCATTCCAGGTTAGCTTAGAGTCCAATACGACCCCAAGATATTTTACCTCCCTGGCCATTGGAATGTTTCTACCATATAGAGTAGGAGTTCTGTGGCTCTCCCACTCCCTCCTCCTCGTAAACGGTATGACCATTGCTTTCTCGGGACTAACCCCCAGCCCTTGACCAACCGCCCACCTTTCCACCACTTTCAGTGCTGTCTGCATGCGCTCTCACACTGACTGTGTAACCTTTCCTCGGACTATGATGACAAGGACAAGCAGGCTGTCCACGACTAGGCACCAGAGCAAGGGAGACAGAATGCTCCGCTGCGGACACCCCGCCGCGACCCCCGTCAGCAGTGTCCCTCCGAGAGTGAGGTGAACACCGCCCTGTCCCTGAGCATGTAACCGATCTACCTGCAGTAGGTCTCCTCTATTCCACGCTCCCTGACAGCTGCCAGAACCGATCCGAATGAGGTGTTGCTGAAGGCCCCTAGCACCACCTCCCTGTTCTCCAGTTTCAGCACCAGTTGGTGCAGTGCTGTTTCTGTTGAGAATCCTGCTCTGTATGCATATTGTCTGCAGTGTAGGGGATATGCGTCCAGTACCCCGCCCCTAATGAGCCGGTCCGGTGGAGGAGGGTCCATGCTGTCCCCTGGCAGATAGGCTGATTCGACAGTAATGTCTCTCGGCCCATCCGCTTCTCCACATTGGATTTTTTAATTTTTTGTCCAGAGGTTCCGTTCACGACACCATCACCCTGGTGTCATCCATCTCTAGGCACGGGTCACACCGTAGATTAGGGGAGTTTACTTAGACCTCCTTGTCTAGATCAGTCATGTTTAGTTATCAGCAGCATCACCTCGTTCAGGATGCGGCACTTCACCACACATGGCGGTCTTGGGGAAAGCTTCATCGAAAGTTTGTGTTGTTTCCATTTCCTCAGCTTGCCCCCTGGAGTCCTTTGGCCAGCGACTCCTTGACCCCTAAACATTATATTACTTGAGTTTTAACGAAAAAAATGTAAATTTTCAACAAATCACCCATTCATCCCCTATCCTCTGGAGCGATTTTACCCAAAAACAATCCGAACTGTTCGTTTGCCGGGTGCTCACTGTATACCAAATTTGAAGACGATATCTCATTTCATTCTAGTTATGATGGCTACAAACAGACCAACAGACAACAAAAATTTTCCTTCCCAAATCATGTTTTCTATATGTTTTGACACTTTTTATGTTTAAGCAAACAAAAATTTTTGAAATCCGTCGCTGATGCGATACTTGCATATGTGACGATGTAGAAGTAACACAGCTATTGCAATCTAATTTAATAGGTAACATTAATCTTTTTTTTTGTTGATATTCATGTTTATTTTAAATAAATTACTTAATAAATAAGAATAGGTATACCTCACAATCCAATATTAATTAAAAATCTTTTTATATTTTTTTATTCTACTTCTTTCAACATCCATAACGCAGTGTTTCTCTTTTTAATTTTTTTCTAGCTTGAGCTTGACAATTATTATAATTTATTCTAATGACCGTTCTAAGTCTACAAAAATAAAAAAAATATTTATAGGGCAAGCTGCTTAATTTTTTTTTATTTGCCAATTTAGCAACAACACCAGTTGATTCTTTTTGCACGAAGCAACAGCACATTATACTCGTCTAGGCATAGTCTGGTCTGCAAAATAAGCAATGCATGCCATGTAACCTAGGAAATAAAGGTGATAATGCAAAGAAATAGTTTGAAATCCACAAAATGAAGTTTAAAATAGTTTTTCAAAAACCAAAAGCTTGGCGGGCTTTTCGAACCAAATTAAATACTCTATTATTATAATACGGTCTTAAAAATATAATGTGACAAATATAACTTCACACAATGGCAAAAATACACAAAATTTACCATAATTCACCAAGAACCAGTATAAAGCATGTGGTCTTATGGATACTGTAGACAGAAACAATCAAAACAAATTCAGCATCTGTAGTGACGTCACACATGTATAGCGGGTTGCGTTGTAGTGCCCAATTCACTTTAAGAGCAGGATTCGAAAGTGGTAGTATAACTCTCCGTGTGGGGGGCTACTGTATCATTGCTTGAATATTTTTCAATTATTAGCATGGCGCAGAACCATGAGAGATAACGTGCTTATTCAACCTATTAACTCAAATCGCCGAGTAACAAAGGTTTAATGGATGAGAGAGCAATTTACATTGTGTGTATCCTAGGTTGCTAGGCGACACATAAATTACTTAGCAACACGAGCTGTAACTTAGTAACCCATATTCCTTTTACCGGTTTACAAGGATCCATATTGTAATATTATCACTGCATAAACTCATTTTAATTCTACAGCACGAACGAGAAATTCGACCAGCCATTGCTTCTAGTCTGACAGTAAGAGGAACCAATCAAATATGACGACGCATGTGGCGGGATATTCAACCTCTCGTTACATAATGTGTTGTATCCCGTAATTAAAAAAGTATTTTAATGCTCGTAAATTTTAGTTCTTGTTATTAAGGCGTCTATAAACAAGTTATATAATTAATAAATTAGAAGAAAACCTAAAACAAATGTTACAAATGTTACATTTCCCTAATCCAATTCATAAACAGATGGATTAAATGTAAACAATACCCTTCCCCCCCCTTATGACGACATATATTTTAGACGATGTACTATAGCTTTTGCTAGAATAAGCATTTTATATTATATTTGACGAAGACATAATTAAGATAAGTCAGTATATTAGGTTTCCTCTTCCGGGCTCGCAAATACTTTTCACCCGCTAATCTCTATACCTTATATACTTCACAAATAAAGCCAAACCTCGAATACTGCTCCCACATCTGGGGTGCCGCTGCCGTTTCTACACCCGCTATCCTGGACTCCATTCAGAAGAGAGCTATACATCTCATCGGTGACCCTACCCTCACCCAAAGGCTGCCATCCCTTGCCCACCGACATCCCGTTGGTGACCTCTCTCTCTCTTTTCTAGATATCTGCACGGGCACTGCTCAAAAGGGGCTTTCTTCCATAGTTCCTCCACCTGCTGCCCCCAACAGATCTACCAGCAGAACAGAGCGAATGCACCCTTTTACTGTCCAGGTCACCAGACATAGAACATCTTGTTATGCCCGCTCTTTTGGCCCGAGGACTTCCAAGTTGTGGAATTCCTTACCGTTTTTTTACATGTTTTTCCTTCTCCTCCGAACCTTCAAGTCCAGGATTAACAAGTTGCCTCTTTCCTCCTTGTCGACACCCACGGTACGATAGTATTTATGCTGTAAGCCCTCGTGGTGTGTTGTTGAAATTAATATATATATATATATATATATATATATATATATATATATATATATATATATATATATATATATTTGTGTGTGTGTGTGTGTGTGTGTGAGCCGATTTTGTTTACAATATTTATTTCATTTGCTTAACCTCATATTCTCATGATTTGACACTTATTTATGAATGAAAATAAAATGCATTTGCTGGAATCACATTTTTAGTGTGTCATCTTTTAGGAAATAGCTGGTCTACGGATGGTGTCTAAACGCGCTAGTTTAACCAGAGATTGACTAAATAATTAATGTATATCATATTTTACATTTCACTTTGAACTACGTTTTTATTTGAATCCAAAAGACCTGAAATTTAAGAAACTTATTCTTGGATACCTAATCTAGGCAAAGAGTGATTTTGAGCAAATTCTGTAACAAAAAATTGTCAATCATGGTTTGGCAAAAACGTATTTTCTTTATAAACGCGATTTTCCCTTAAAAAAAAAAAATGGCTTCCCTAAACCTTAATCTATCTATTATATACTATATTTTCAGTCTAAGGCTTTAATTGGGACAGTTCAACAAGCTACAAATATAGTGTATTTTAAACATTTTGTTGATCCGCAAATTGATCTATCCTGTTCAGTTTATTACCCTTGCTCACGACCACCCAAATTTTGAGATTAATTGGGGAGTGCAAATTTGACATGTATGCCTCGTTATCACAACGTTTACCACCTGATATGAAGATAATGACTGCATTTTGGAGCGAGGCAGAAAATCTGCATATGCCTACAGAAACAGTTTTGCAAAAATGTTTGTAAACGTGAAGATTCTGTTCTGACAAGACAATGAAATGTAAATTTTGTGGTTTAGGCATTTTTTATATAATATAATTATAGTAGTTAAATGGGAATCAATCATTGAATTTAAATAAACATTATGATCATTTGTAAAACATTAGGCTTTGTAATATACAGGCTTTTATAACAAAAACAGTCTCGAAGTAAAGCTTTTAATTGATCGTTTAATTATTGTAATATGCATTAAATTTCATTGAAAAAATTCGCTAAAAAACAGTTTAAAAAGAGAACAAAAATTTTTCTTTGTACCTCCGAAATTAACAAACTTATAATAATAAAATTTGACATAGTGTCCTGACAGAGACTTTACTATGTGCTAAAAATGAAGTTTCTATGATAGCAAATCGCGTTATTAAATTTGAAGCATTTTTAATGAAAATTCGCTACCATAACGCACTTGCTGCATCAGAACTGTTATGATCCATTGAATACAAAATTCCAGTGTTTTTGAAAGGCCTAAAAATATGTCTTATTAGTTAACAAACATAAATTGAAAAATTGTTAGAAATCTTATTACCAATCTCTGGCTTCACAAACATCAACTTCCATTGCGAAACGTAGACAGGGTCGCCATCTCGGTGCGGAACCAGGTAGTATGTTGTCACAACAGCTTCAAATAACACACAATTTTGTAAATTGTCAGCCCTGGCCCATTTCTTCCCTAATATAGGGACGATGTATGTAAGGTTAGATGTATTCGCACCATAATTAGAACCGCAGGCCAGTTTCGCTCCAATTAGAGCTCGTCAGTATGGTATACTAATTACAGCGAGAACACACCTATATAGTAATACGGCTATGGTAGCCAGCCTCCTAGGATGTGAGATGTACGATAGGGTCGCCATCTTGGTGCGGAACCAGGTAGTAAGTTGTCAAGACAGCTCCAAATAACATAAAATGTACAACCAACAATTTACAAAATTGTTAGTTGCTTGTACACAGTCTCTATTTTATAACAGATAACTTGGTGCAGAACCAAGTAGTATGGCAATACTAGGGGGACTTAATGAAAGGAAACACGTAATGGGAGTTTTTGTAGATTTGTCAAGGGCCTTCGATTCTGTCGATCACCTGATTCTGCTTGAGAAATTGCAGCTTAATGGAATAAGAGGTGTTGCTCTCAAACTGATAGGGTCATACCTGAATTCCCGTAAACGTTTAACCACAGTAAATAATAGAACAGGCGAAAGTATAGTATCATCTTACAGGACTACTTACAGAGGGGTTCCACAAGGTTCTGTATTGGGACCTCTTATGTATGTTTTGTATGTCAATGACTTCCCACAAACGCTAAAAATTGAGATACAATTATTATGTTTGCAGATGATACTGCTCTGATTCAAGCATGTCAAGATGAGACACTCTCCGTTGACAAAATAGAGGCTAATGTGAGTAAAATGAAAGAATACTTCGAATTCAATAACTTGCGATTAAACATTGACAAGACACAGGTAATTAACTTTTCATTTGACTTTAATAAATCCAACAGTGCACAAAGCCTAATACTATATGGTGAGAGAATAAAATATCAGAGTACTGTCAAATTTTTAGGTGTACATCTTGATGAACGACTGGACTGGAATTGTAAACAGTCTTGCTGCAGGTCTCAATTCTTTTTTGTATGCTATGAGAGTGATCAATCAAAATATTGGCATACAAGGTGCTATAACAGTGTACCATGCATACGTATCCTCTAAACTGAGATATGGGATAATTTTTTGGGGCAACTCTGTGTAATCTGACAGGGTGTTTTTGGTTCAGAAACGTTTTGTAAGACTGATATTTCACCTGAAACACAAAGAGTCTTGCAGAGAGATATTCAGGCGGGAAAATATACTTACTGTTCCATCACTGTATGTTTTGGAGAGTATAGTATTTGTTAAGGAAAATTATGTCTGCTTTGGTAATTGTGAGAGCGGACACACTTACAAAACAAGATGTAGAGATTTGAGGGCATCAAAGACACATTTAACAACGATACAAGAAATGTGTATCATCAAGCCATGAAGCTGTACAATCACCTCCCTAGCGTGGTTAGAAGCTTGCCCTCTCACAGACTTAAGGTACATCTGGGAAGGGTTCTTACTGACCAGGTTTTGTACAGAGTGGAAGACTTTTATAGTATCAGTTTTAATGATAAATGCTTTATGTCCACTTGAATTGAGTTACACATTTTAATTGTACATATTTATACACCTTTTATGACAGTGTTTGTGTTTTGTTTGCGTGGGTTTACTGTTCGGATTGTGTTTTGTTTGGTTTTTTGACATGTTCAATGATTGTTGCAGTACATTGTATTATATATGGAACTAGATAGAGTCATTGTTGTGGTTGTTACTTTGAGATTATGTGTATCATAGTATAAGTATTTATAGTTTATACTTTATATTTTATAGAGTATTCTGTTGCTGCTGCATTTCAATTTTATTGTGTGTTGTCTTTAATTTACTTACATTGTTGTTTACTGATGAGATTATTGTGCTGCATACCTATGACGTGTTCTACACCCATCTGGGTACTTAAGGAACCAATAGATTATTATTATTATTATGTTGTCACGACAGCTTCAAATAACACAAAATGTTATAAAATAGAGACCGTGTACAACCAACTAACAATTTTGTAAATTGTTGGTTGTACAGTCTCTATTTTATAACATTTTGTGTTATTTGGAGCTGTCGTGACAACATACTACTTGGTTCTGCACCAAGATGGCGACCCTGTCGTACATCTCACAATGTCTTAGGAGGCTCTCTATCATAGCCGTATTACTTTATAGGTGTCTTCTCGCTGTAATTAGTATACCGCGCTCTAATTAGAGCAAAACTGGTCTGTGGTTCTAATTATGGTGAGAATACATCTGGCTTTATCAACTTCCAATCGAACCACTAGAAAATATAAGTATCATCCTTACCATACGGAATTACATCAGGAGTTACATAATGCCGAAAGATATGTAAACTTTTACAAATGAGATCAATTCAAACTTTTTATGTCATGTTTTCTGATGAGGCTATGTTTAAAAGTAATAGTGCGGTAAATCGTCATAATAAGTACTATTATGCATTAGAAAATCAATTTTGGATCTGAAAAATGCAGAATTAAAACCACTAGTCTAAATATGTTTGGTGTAGCATTCTTCACAACAGAATTATAGGACCATATTTTTTTTAATAATCCCCTAACAGACCATAATTATGATCAATTTCTCATATAAGTTTTGGTCGGTCTCCTTCAAGAGCTTAGTGATGATGAACGTCACAATATGTGACTGCAACAAGACGGTGCCCCTCCGCACTACCATCGCGAGATCGCGACTTTTTAGATGAAAAATTATCCTCAAAAAATGGATGGCTCTAGACACGGTCTTATTCTGTTTTTGGATTTGCTCCTACACTTATTTGATTTATTTTCTTTTTTTTTAACAACAGGAATAATTGAATTCAAATTTTGCGCGTCTGAACCTATATGCTACTTGAGCTTGTATCGGCTGAATTGCCTTCCATAACACAAATCTGTGCTATTTTCAATTCTTGTAACAGAAATGGGTTTATTTTTTGCTAAAAAATGAATTACAGCATACTTTGAACTTTTTATCTTTATTTTAATCTTTAGGTGTTTGCTAGTGCATTTAGAGTAATATTTCACAATACATTCTGTTTAGATCAGATGACAAATATAGATTTTGTAGTGGTGGTTTTCTCCTTAATGGGTCAAAGCCTCGGTGGTCTAGGGATAAGAATGTGTGTCTCTGACCGAAGGGTACTGGGTTTGATTCCCAGGGTTCCCCTTTCACTTTTTCAGTACATACTGTACAATTACCACCAACTGAGGTTGTGGCACTATATTTGAGCAAGTTTAATGTCTGCATGTTCCGCCCTTCGGAGGGGAAGTAAAGCCGTCGGTCCCGTGTTCATGCGATGTTAGGCACGTTAAATATCCCTACCCTTCTTACAGAAAGGCAAGAGTTCGGCAAAATTTCCAGGATAGTGAGGTGAAACTGCTCCCTGTCGTCTGTGATCGGCTTTATAGCGGAAATAGACCGACGTTTAAGTATTAAAAAAACCTTAATGGGGCCATATACTGTGTGTGTGTGTGTGTGTGTGTGTGTGTGTGTGTGTGTGTGTGTGTGTGTGTGTAGTAGTAGTACACTGTAATATGTGTGCAAGTAAATAAATAAATACAGGCTGCCCACTGAAAACTATACAAACTGGTTTTCAAGTATGTAGTTATGTTTGAAGAACGCTCTGATGCTCTTTGAAAGGCACTCTGCAGTTATCTATGGACCAAAATTACTTCGAGCTCTAGTAGCATTTTTTGCTGAAGAAGGACTCTATTAAGGTCATTGTATGAGCCCCAGACCAGAATCTCATAGACTGAATGTTACGCTCGACTTTTTTGGTCGACTTACATTTTTAGGGCATATGCATTAACAACTGTTTGCATTTACTTTTAAACTCTACTGGTCTTTGTTGCTTTGGATTTAAATGTGTGCAAAATAATGTGGGTTAAATACAATGAGCAATATTTATGGAAGTTAGCTGTAACGTAAACACCGTTCTGACTTCTCGCTAAAATTAAAATTGCTTTAATAATATCTAGCAGCGTAAAATGTAAAATTATATTATTTTCGTTAGAACAATATATTTACTAAATAATAATTTGTTTCACAAAGAAATACTACGCATAAATAAGGAGGATTTGTGGTCAGAATGACATCATTGAAATGCTGACAAAGAAATCCGTTAGAAAAGGCTTCATAAACAAGTTTAATTAAGAACGGTCAGTGAAGCCGAATTTTCCGCCAGCAACTAAGACGCTACATGAGCATATGTATGCGTACTCCCTTCAATACAAAGAGCGTTATATGAGTTTTAGAGGACAGAAAAGACTCGCAGAGCAGCTATATAAGACGGGTGCAGTGCATTACGCGGCAGAGTCTGCGATGCACTGGAGCTAGTAAATTAAATATAGATCTGTTGCATTTTTTACGTGATGAGTTGTGTAATAAATTTGTAAACTACCTATTATTTAGTTATCTGTATTGTAAGTGTCGGATCTTTCCTCGTGAAAGGCGAGTTATTTTAAAACCATTTTCTAACATTTCGAGCAGGTGTACTATAGTCGTTTTTTTGTTTGGTTCCTTTCTTGAAACAGGGCTCCAGTTCTGGTTTTCGATTCCAGACTGCTGTCATTCCATTTCCGGGCTTCTAGCATTTCTGCTGCAGGCTGTTGTTTCCGTTTCCGGGCTGTTATAATTCCAGTTCCAGGTTAGAGCTGTTCCAATTCCAGGTTAGGGCTGCTGTCATTCCAGGTTATGACTGCAAGCTATTGTTCAACAGGAGTTACTGTCCTGATATTGCTACAGAGCTGCTGTTAAAGGTCTGCAGCTTGAGTTTTCTCAGCTGTCGTAGCGACACCTGAGTCCGCTTTTTGGCCGACTGCATAGTCCCGCCTACATGTAAGGCTTTCCACCAGGAAAAAGGCAGACGACATTACATAGGTGACTCTCCATCCACACCAGCCTGTAAAGGCATTTTCAAGTTTGGAAAACACATGTATGTTACGTTCCTTAATATCTTAATCCATCACTTTCATTAATGAAATAAGAGGTGTGTGTTTGATTTGACTAACGATTACCTCGATTTCGTATGTAATTGTAGACATTATTTGTATTTAAACTTCTGAACCTGTGAAATAGTATGACATATGTTTTGTTTTAGTAATTAATTTACCTTGAAAATTTAATATTAATATTATCACATACGGGGATAGCAATCCACGATTTTCTAAAATATAACCATTCATGTTCTAAACTAATAATTAAGAAATATCTATAAATGATTTAATTTTGTATTATTTGAAGTTTTCAAATTAACTTTTCAGAGTTTAACGTGCCAATAAAGCTGGCTTTTTAAAGTTTAGCAACATTTAGCTGTAGTAAATTCTCGTAACCTGTTAATGGTTCATAATTAACTCAAAGTCGCTAGTGATTTAGGAACTGATGAAATCTGTCATATGTATGATTTGAGGTGCCTTTCGCTGTCGGTACCTATTTACTATATTTTGACTTCAAACTGAAGTAATAAATTTGTTATGATTGTTTATCTTTGTATTACTGTGTCTGTTCTCCCTAACCCTCTTTTACAGTAGTTTCGTTTTTAAATTTCTTTTACAGGGACACTAATAATTGGTTTTGAGAGATCATTAATACCTTGATAAGTCTTAAAACCTGGCATTCATCTAAGTATATACCGAGAACCAATTGCATTTAAATGTACAAGTATTTGATGAGAGTTCAATAAATCTGAGGATTCTCGGACGATGTTTTTTCCGACCTGTACATGCAATGAAATGGAAATTTAAGAATATGCTACTCTAGTTGAAAGGTAAACTGAACACCTGATAAGTTCTCGAATTGCATACACCACCCATAACAATCTAGAACATAAATCTTTCACATGCTGAAGCCATTTGAGAAAGTTATCCAATATGTCTCAAAGAAACCAAACGAACTCTAGCTGATCTTAATTTTTTTAAACTAAATTTCATGATTCTAGTCATCACTATTATTCAGCTGCTGTGCATTACCAGAAAACCAATTTTTCGCTCGATGGGTGCTAGCTAAAGTCTGTTCATGGACTACTTGGTTACTTCTTGATGTTACCAAGGGAAAATCAGGCGATCTGGTTTCAACAAGATGACTGTCCTGCACATTTTTGCACAGATGTATGAACGTTTTTAAATTACTCATTTCCAACTTAGATAAATAAACTAATTGATTTACACTATTTAATTGAATGTATAACTGCAGTTTCGCTGAAGTTCTCAGCTTTGTCAAATACAAAATATTTATTATAATATTCTGTATTTGACAAACCTGAGGACTTCAGCGAAACTGCAATTATACATTCAATAAAATAGTGAAAATCAATTTGTTTATTTATCTAAGTTGACAATGGATTTACATCAATTACTGGCCTCCACAATATCACTCATTTTCAAATCTGTGGATTAGTAGAGGTGGTACCATAACTTGGCCACCAACATCTCCTGATTTAGCCACTTGTGATTTTTTCTTGTGGGGGTCACCTGAAGAACAAAATATACAAATCCTGCCACACAGGTATTAATTATTTGAGGTATTATAGTGGCTGAGTGTGTCTTAATTAATGACATGCAGTTAGCAAACGTGAGGAACTATTTATGTTGTATTAATAAATAATTGTGTTAATATTTTTATTTTTGTTTAATAAGAATCGTTGCATGCAAGACTTTGCCAGCATATCAGTTTTGAGAGTGGACAGACAGTATATACTGATATATCGTCACATCCGTCTCTATGAGAATTAAGTTTATGGACTCTGTTACTTCTAAGGTCACAGGCATCTTGTAAAGTGTGTTGGTAACAGCGAACACTCTGGAATTATATTTCTAGAAGGAAAGAGAAGTGATAGGTGTAGAAGAGTGTAGAAGGTCTAGAATCTCTATTGACAGTATAAATAGGCGAGCCGCAGATAGAGTGAGTCAGTCAATAGTGAGTTAGTGTTGGTGTATAATCAGCGATCATAGAAGACGTATAGTGGAATATGGTTCTATGTACATTTAGAATAGAAAGAAATATTTTAGTTGATGGTGGTGTTGGAAAATAGTTGGTTATAATAAATTAGTAGTTTGAAAAGCTGTGTTTTGTTAGTCAACAAATTCGGAACCTGAAGAACGTAACAATATATTATTAAATGACAATCATGACACATAAGCTCAAAAAAGTCAAATCGATATTTGGCATTGGTCAACATCGAATATAACCAGCATTATCATTCATTTTTAGTGAATTTTCTTTAAAAAATTCTTTGACTTTTGAATTTTGAAAAAATTTCTTCAAATGAGCGCTACTTGGGACCCCTGGAAGCCAAATCCGAGGTCGGTTTCAGACTTTATATATATATATATATATATATATATATATATATATATATATATATATATATATATATATATATATATATATATATATGCATCAAAATTTGAATCTCTACGTTAAAATATAACAAAGTTATAAGCTTTTATTCTTAAAACGTCAAAAAGTCGCGATTCTAAACGTCAAAATTGACATGTTCTAGACAGAGAACTTACATGAACGGCTATGCAGCGTAAATGTTGTAAAAGAAGTTTAAAAGCTTTAAGCTTCAGCTACAATCTTTGTTGTTCTTTATTTTATTAAATTATTTGCAGAAAATTAATTTAAAATAGACCCTTTATGTGATGCTTTGGTAGCAGTTTCAGTTATTTATTTAATTTTAAGGAATCAGATTACGCTTATTATGTAGCGTTTTTTTTTTCAATTGTGCAATGTGGAAGTTTTTTATGGAGAAACGGTGTTGGTAAGTAGTTTCTCCTTTCTATGGACTTCTGCAAGGTGAGTGTTTTACAGTTTGCATTTGTAGCTCCGTTGTAGCATGTTTACCTTGCACAGAATCTTAAATTGACTTTAGGTCTCTTAACTGTATTGTGGAGTTGAGATCACAGCATTTGTCCGATGGTTAATGCATAAAGGGGTTCCTCTAAGATGTTTCTGAATTTTTTTCCAAAAAACGAACAATACGCTAATCGGCTAATTTACCTATAAATGTTATTAATATAAAAAAAATTGAAACTACGCTCGTGCCTGGAATAAAGTTCTCTTCGTTATTTTAACTTTAAATGAAATTTCCTTCTCCCGTTTCGCATCCGTTCAACACATTGGGCACAGAAAATATAGGAATTAATTTAAAATTATCATTTATAATTTAAGGAAAATACAATTTGTTCTAAGTATGCAACGAAAAAATTCACACAAAATAGAATAATCTCTAGATTCTAAAACCTACTGTGATGCTATAATGAAGCAACGTTAAATAAACGAAAACCATTTCAGGTTAAGGGAGGGAAAAATGTTTTTACAGTAAAATAAGCTTTCGTACTCCAAAAAAAAAAAAAACAAGATTCTCATAAGGCGTAATACAATAGTGCATAATGATAGTCCACCGCAACAGTACATGTCATATTCAACTGACAAATTATTTTGATAAATGTCATATCTACTTTTAAAGTGACATGTAAATAAGTATTTTGTTTTCTGACATTTGTAATACAAATGTAGACATGCTCTTCTTCTTACAATCATATTTATTTCTGGCCATCACAAGTTTACTAATAGAGTTGGATACAATTTAAGTGGCTTTTGAAAAGATTTCTTTAAGTGAGCGCGAAGTAGGCCCCATAGAATCCATATCCGGGTTAGTTTCAATTTTTATCTTTTCTCATATATAGAGGCTGACGCATTTCTAGGGTAAAGCTCAAAATATCCATTATTATACAAGATATGATAAGAAAAATTATATGTTAATTATGCGATGTCTGGAGTTGTATCTTATAAAATTATTTTTACAATCACAGGTGGCCCATAAGTCGCTGCTGATGCATTTTTTTTTCCTAATAGAACACGTCTTATAGTATTACAATTTTTGTGTTTTCCATCGAAAGATAATGCATGTTTGTAAGAAAATAAATTCGGGACTCAGCAATTGCGTTATGGTAGCGATTTTTCATAAAATGTTTCTTTCGGTAGCTTAATTTACTATTAACTTAAGGTTTGTTGGCCAGGAAACCAGTTTTTTTGGCACATTTTAGGTTTATTTTCGGAAGATTTTTGTATATTGTCAAACAATAAAATTATTTTGATGAAATATGGTACATTGTTTCTCCTATATAGGTTATACCGGTAACCAAATTTGATGCAAGCTTTCTTGAAAAAATTATATTTCCTATTAAAAACATTTTAATGAAAATTCACTACCATAACGCCCTTGCTGCGTCCAGACATTTTTAATATATAGATGGAGAGCAGAGTGTAGGTATAAAATTAGAGTTTTTGACTTGCCATTTTCAAAACGACATTATAAACACAAAAACAACCTTTTGTCAACTTAAAATTTATATATTTATAAACAGGGTTTTAAATTAAGAACAAGAATAAACTAATTCGTCTAGGTTAATCTGTAGCTTCTCTATAATATCTATTGACACCTTTGATAGGAAGTGGATGAGCTTCTGTATTGAAGACCCATTCGTCTAATGGAATTAAGCTATCGTCCGAGAATAATAAATATAAATACTGAAAAATAAATAAAAAAAGTGTTAAATAGAAATATCACTTTAAAAAAATAATAACTCACTTTTAATGTTTCTGCTAAAAAGAAACTTTGCTGTACATCATCTTTTTGTGGATCCTCTGAATAAACATTCTTGATGCCAGTATACCCACCTGGGGTTCGACAGTATTTTTCCAGAGCCTGCAATTGGAGAATGATTAGAGACAAAGATATAAATATTTTGATGTTTTTTGACTTTCACAGCCAGTGTTGCTTGCAATATAAAATGATTTTCGGGCTATTTTGCAGTGTGCAACTCTCAACCATAGCTTCTGGTTGGTGAAATATCTGGCAACCCACCAAGCGACTTTGACTATGGCAAAACAGCCTGGCA
The DNA here is from genome assembly GCA_964006375.1 of Tillus elongatus. Classification (NCBI taxonomy): domain Eukaryota; kingdom Metazoa; phylum Arthropoda; class Insecta; order Coleoptera; family Cleridae; genus Tillus; species Tillus elongatus. The sequence continues at coordinate 234,953,001 of OZ023262.1, forward strand.
ATCATTTTGGCAAAACAGCCTGGCAATCATTTTGTATTAGATGTAGATATTTTACAGTCATGTCATATTAGGAACAATTTATGGATTTCAAATACCAAGTTTATTGTGAACGACCCAGTCACGGTATTCCATATGGTGATCAAGCAAGAAGGATACCGTTTCCTAAGTAGTTCATCAGAAAACATGACGAACTATGAAACATCACTATAAAAATATTATGGTCTGCCGAGAGTCGACTTACTAATGGTGGAATCTTTTATCGCAAGAGTATTCTATTCTGGTAAGATGAAAATCCATATCTAATTTATTAGACATCAAGTAAAATTGGAAGTTAAATATTAGAGGTGTGTGAAGCTTCGAACTGAATCCGAACTGGAACCAAACCTTCGGTGCCATTGAAATCGGCATTGGAATGTATAAAAAAATAATTATGTGATTGTTAACTGGCTCTCTTAGTTATCAATGTGTCGCACCAACTGTCAAAAATTCGCATGAGTGAAATGGCCTGAAATTATGTTACCGACTCAATGGGGCCGATACTGCGGCTACCAAGTTAGCGGGGAAGCTATCGATTTATAATTTCGCTACATTTAGCTGCATTTTACGCCTGTAAAGTTCAATTTCGAAGTATTTTTTGAGCAACGAACTTCGAACTATTTTGGTGAATTATTTCGAACTTCGAACTACTTTACCATTGCCTAGTGCGTACAATTTGTCAAACCGACGGTTTGGTACCAGTTCGGATTCGGTTCGAAATTTCGAAGCTTCACACAGCTCTAATTTTTACATTCCCATTTTACTTGATGTCTAATGAATTAGATATGGATTTTCATCTCATCAGAAGATCGAAGTTTGTTCATAGGTAATTCACCAAAATTCGAAGTTCGTCGCTAAAAAATACATCGGAATTTAACTTTGCAGGCGTTAAATGCAGCTAAACGTAGCGAAATTATAACTCGACAGCGCCCCGTTAACTTTGTAGCCGCACTTTAAACTCAGTATCGGCCCCAATGAGTCGGTAGCATAATTTCAGGCCATTTCACTCATGCACATTTTGGACAGTTGGCGGGATACATTGTGACCTAAAAGAGCCATTTAACAATCACATAATTATTTTTTATAGATTCTAGCATCCCAATGCCGATTGCGGTTACAACATTATGATGACTGTTCGAAACCGATTGGTAACGCAATTTGCAGATTGCCTTCGGGAAACACTAGGTGCTTTATTTCACAATGAGTCAAAACAGTTAAATATTCACAATCAGAAGACAGTTAAAATTTTATGTGGTTATTATATACCTATCATGCTCACTTTAAAGCCCCAACAATCTAACTGACTGCTTAAACTGCAACTAATACTAAACAACAAAAAATATTTATAATTGAGCCTAAAGATAAATGTAGAATTCTAAAAAAGTTTTCAATATACCTTTTTGTATTTTTTATTCAACATTTTCACAACTAAAATCAGCACTGGAAGACATTTCCACCCAATCAACCTGCAAATTTTGTTGAACCTTTGATTTTTGTAAAAAAAGAATGGCGATCTTCTACAAACCAAATATTGTATGTTACAATATACCTAAATTTTGTATTTAAGAAGTTCAAAGTTCAAACCTTAGACATAATATTTCCTTCGAAATATTTTCTTGGTTTCGTTCATAGTCCGGTTCAAAAAAACCAGTGTGATACCGCTCCTGCTCACAATGCAAGGATTGTCACAATCTTTTCAAATGTCGAATACAGAGAATATTGGTTAGAAAGTCAAGGACCAATAAAGTGGCATGCTGTCACCAAACATGACACGCACTTCACTTTTTTATATAGAATTCACTAAAAAAAAGAGTGTATATAAGACCTTAGACAAATGTAAATGAATTGCGCAGGTGAAAATTGGATCAGAAATCAAGGACCAATAAGGTGGCCTGCTAGGTCACCAGAGTTGATGCCACTTAAGTTTTTATATGGGGTTTCCTAAAAACTATTGCATACAAATACAATAGTGAGGAACACAGCCTTCTGTGACCTGACCTGACCTGACCAAGGTTGAGAAGGGAAGAGGTGTACCTGGCAAAAAAAATTAATGCTGCTTCTTATTAACACGTTAAGCTCTGCCATGAAAACAAAAATAAAAGAATTCACAGACCGGAAAGTAATTTTATTGCAGATGGAATTAAAATGTAATTACCCAAATACACATTATTTATGAAACCGTTATTAAAAAAATTAAATTTTTGTTTCAAATAATGAGACATAACATTTGTGGCTTGCGGTTTGGAGGTCAGCATATTTGTTGCTCGGACCGAGTGACACATATGTTGTCTCAGCTATGGCATATCGTTCGACCAACAGTTCGTTGGGCTGACACATCGTAAAGTCGACACTACAATATAGCGGTGATTCGACCGAGAATACGGCTTTTTTTCAGTATTTGTCTGGCCGACTGGCTGAAGCCTAATATTGATCTCTGCTTCATATTTAGTTGCAAAACATGACATATAAGTGAAATTGAAATAAAAATGCCAATTTATATGTGCGCGGGGCAATACACACTCTTTATATGTTTAAAATGGCTTACATAATAAAGTTATTTGTGTAAAAAAATATGTTGAGTTATTAGATACAAATAAACATACTTATGGATAATTGATTGTTATATAATATGTAAATATGTATGAAACTCAATCCTAACTCGCCTTAATGAAAAGGTCATTTTCTAATTAAAAAAATCGATTGATATAAGATTTATTCCAAAAAATCATTGGAAATTGAATATGTGGTCATGCCATTAATATTATTTGTGTAAAAAAATATGTTGAGTTATTAGATACAAATAAACATACTTATGGCTAATTAATTGTTATATATGTAGATATGTATGAAACTCAATCCTGACTCGCCTTAATGAAAAGGTAATTTTCTAATAAAAAAATTTAAAAAATCGATTGATATAAGATTTATTCCATATTTTAATTACAAAAATGTGATTTATAGTGAAGCCACATATTATTAAGCATTTATTTTTAAGAAAGTTATCTTTGATGGCATCTACTTTTTCATATTTTATAATGCGTAGTTGCACAATTGTTTCAAAATGTATGGTTGAGGGCAGAAGGTTAAGTACTTCTTTTTTTATAAATGTATATAGGCAACGAAGAAAAAATCCATTAGTTATTTGTGTAAAAAAATATGTTGAGTTACACTGTATTGGGGTGATCCAATACAGTCACTTATGCAGCAAATCATTGCAAAAAAGAAGATGAGCATAAGCAAAGAAATATTTATCATAGTGTTATATTAGTAACTTAAAAAAAAAAAATCGGATTGGCAGAGGAACAAGAAGCATTTTCCGCAGTGATCATAAACTTTAAAATGACATAACAGAGATGAAAGAAAAAAAGGTTTAGTTAAAAAAATACCTAATGGTGTAAATACCTGTTTGGCACTATTTCAATCTCTAAAAAATTATCTTACCTGTACAGCTTCCCAACCCCATTCCTGATACTTGGGATCTTTTGTTAATCTGTACATGTAAAAGTATGATTCAATAACCTCAGGTCTTAGAATGTAGTATTTTTCTGCACTTTTCAATGCTCTAGCTTCACTGGCTTCTGTAAATCTAAAAGCTTCAGGTCCCAGCTTGGTGTTGGATCTGTTGTAAGATTCGTGACATGTAGTAGTTATTTTTTCAGCGACCTCCATGTACCTGTCAGACATTTCATTTTTCAAAGTGTTTGATGCCAACCCAAGCAATCCTCCTAGAAATAGAATACATTATTATCTTTGGGAATATTTTTGGACAACTTTATTTGAATTTTCAAATATTAATTCAGCTTTGGATTTTATTTTAAGGATTTTTTAATAAAGCACATAAATGAATGAGTTACACTATATTATTTTCACATACTACAGCTGTTTTGTTACAATGAGTTTTTTTAGGTACATTAACTTTTACCCCCTTGAGAAATGTTCAAACACATGTTTAATTATATGTAGTGTATTTATTCCAAGCTTCAAGTATATCTGACAAAAAAACATGTTTCCCCTTACGAACTTTTATACCCCCTTTTCCCCTTTAAGGGTAAAAATTTTCGAAATGCTGAAATATGGTTTTTTGTATTTGTAGAGTATTTATCGCAAGTTTCAGCTACTTCCCACCAAAAAATTCTTCCTCGAAAAACTTTTACACTCTTTTTACACTTAACATGAACATTTTTGGTCAGATTTACCTCACTACAATAAAATTCAATCCCTAAAGAGGTAAAAGAGCCTGTAATAGTTTTAATGGAAAAACAAGTTTTTTGTCAGGCTTACTTGAATCTTATCATAAATACATAAAGTGACCTAAATAAACTAAATCTACTTAACATTAGCTAATTTGTATGTATCATATATAATTAATAAAAAATAGTGCTGCAAATTGAATCATAAGTTCCACATAGCTGTGATAATTTATTCTTTTAAGAAAGACATTCTCATGGAATGAATATAGAGGCCAGGACTTGACCACAAAGAAAATATTTGTATTCCTGTACCCATAAACTTTTGAGAGATTATGTTACTCGAGTTTTATTGAAAAAATTTCAATTTTCACCAAATCACCCCTTATTTATCCCCCACCCCCTGAAGCGATCTTACCCAAAAACAATTCGAAGCGTTCCTTTATCAGATGCTAACTGGATACCAAATTTGAGGTGATATCTCAATTCGTTTGAAAGTTTTTGCGTCTATTAACAGACAGACCTACATGCCGACAGATCGACTGACAGACAAAAAAAAATTCGTTCCAGAATCAATTTTTCTATGTTTTGAGACTTTTTACGCAGTTTTAGCAAAAAAAATAATTACGAATTTTTTCCAACAATATTCCATCCCCACACATCCAACCCCTAATTTAATTTCAGCACAGAATACCAGATGTTTGATGAAATTAAAAGTTTTCTAATAAAGAAACCCTAAAACGTTATATTACTTGAGTTTTAACGAAAAAATGTCAATATTAACCAAATCACCACCCATTCATTGCCTACCCCCTAAAGCGATTTTATACAAAAACCATGCAAACTGTTCGTTTGATGAGTGCTAACTGTATACCAAATTTGAAGATGATATCTCACTTTGTTCTATAGTTTTCGTGGCTGCAAATAGACAGACTGACAGACACAAAAAATTTCGTTCACAAATCATGTTTTATATATTTTTTGATGCTTTTTACGATGTTTAATCGAAAAACAAATTTTGAAATTGTTGTCGCCGATGCGATACTTCCACACGTGACGATGTGGAAGTAAAATAAGAATCACTACAATATATACACACTTAAGTAAAAAACAAATAAAAACAAGGAAACTAAATTATCAACCCAGATATAAAGTTAACAAGTGTTGGAAACGTTTAAACAATGACCAACCAAATCAACTGAGCTATATTCATTACCCAGCCTGTGGCACAGTACATCAAAAAATTATTTAAAAATTTTTCCAGGCTCAAGATGTATGTTTGATAGACGGGACTCCACAGAATTGAACAGTGTTCTGAAATACTACAAACCAGACAACCATAGAGCAATTTTATCATCTCAACCTGAAAATGTTGAAATGGGATCTAAGCTACAGGATGGTTGTTTATCTGTTTTATTTACAGGATGATTACAAAAAAAGAGCTTATTCTATTTTCAGGTATAACTTTTTTACTCGTCAACCGATTTTTATAATGAATGCTTAGTTAACAAAATCGACGCATAATGAACGATTAATATAAAGCACGGCATTAAAATTGATACAAATCCTAATCGTTTTAAAAATTTTGTTTGACAGCGGAATTGACTGGGAATCAAGTTGCTTATGAAAGAACCATTAATTGTGGGCACTACAAATTGTTTCTCGTCTACATAGGTCGAAAATTGTCGTTAAAAAAACTCAATTACAAACGGCTTGTTTCCAAAGGAGACGCACAGATGACCGACCAAGATGGCCGACGTTAAAGGTGTTTTGAAAGTAGTTTGCAAATATTGCGGTAAAAACATGACAAAAAGTAACATTTTAATTAAAATTGAATTGTGGACCAGTGTAGTTTAGGGTCAAAATTCTAATGCAAAGTTCAATATATTTCTAGATATATTTCTTAAATAAGTTCAACAAGCTTTTCCTTTTGTTCTGAAAAAAATCTACAGTAACACTAAATGCTCAGACAAAAGATGGGTTAATGACAACATCAAAAGTGAAGGAGCTTACCTCCGTAAGCTACACAGACAGTGCAAGGATACCGGCGATCTGGAAACTTTAAATGAATACAAGGATAGGTTAAAAAAAGCCTGGACGCAGCAAGTGCGTTATGGTAGCGAATTTTCATAGAAATGATCTGGCACAAAATATTTTACTATAACTTTTTTTTCTTGAAACATGGAAATCCAAATTTTGGTGTATAGTTTACTTTTTACATCATAAACCTACCTACCAAATTTGGATATCATAGCTTTTTTATTTTTTGAGATAAAATTTTTTTTCGAAAGAAAACTCAAAATTTTCCCGGAATACCTTGTCCGATTTGCCTGATTAACAAACTTATCCAAGCCATTTACAAAAGGAAGGCAGATACCAAATTTTATCAAAATCGGCTCATTGTTTTTTGAGATAAAGTTTTTTTTCGAATGAAAACTCATAATTTTCCCGGAAAACCTCGTCCGATTTTCCTGACTAACGAACTTATCCAAGCCATTTATAAGAGGAAGGTACATGCCAAATTTTATCAAAATCGGCCCATTATTTTTTGAGATATTGGTGTGATACATGTTATATATATATATATATATATATATATATATATATATATATATATATATATATATATATATATATATATATATATATATATATATATATCATATAAAAATTGGAACTGACCCCGGATATGGGTTCTAGGGGTCCTAGTTCGCGCTCATTTTTTCAAAATTCAAAAGTCGGGATCTCCCCATTAGTGAATTCACTAAAACTAGGGGAACAGAACATGTAATGGTAAGTGGCCTTACGTTATAAAGGTGATGAATGCAGCAGGAGACTACGTAAGGCACGTAAAAAGAAATGTTGCATGGAAATTTAAAGTAATTTGTTAGGTCACATAAATAAAAGTTACATAGAGAGCGAGCATTGACTAACAGTGTAAATTAAAGGTACAATCATAGGAAATGGACACACGATGCCTAGTAAGAGGATGCTTCTACAATTTTCATTCTCGATAGAACAGACTAGTGAGCTTTGCAAAAGAATCATAAAGAAGAGAGGAAAATAAACCGAAAGTGAAGCTACAGGAACGTCTTATGCGGTGAAATACAAGTTGCTTTTTGTAGGGTGATACATATGTAAAATCGTATAGCAGTAAGAGTAAGCAAACCGTCATGTTAAGAGTAAAGACTGTAACAGCGGCAGAAGAAGAAGTCAATGGAAGCTACGTGTGTTCGGTAACAGCAAATTTTAGGAAAAAACTATTGACTTTTAATAATAAAAATAGACTAAAAACGATGCGAGTTGTAAGAAAAATAGAAATTATCTAGAACAAAATATTTTATTATTACTTTTTTTTCTTGTAACATAGAAATCTAAATTTTGGTGAATAGCTTATTTTTTATATCGAAACCTACCTACCAAATTTGGTTATCAACATTTTTTTTCGAATGAAAACTCAAAATTTTCCCGGAAAACCTTGTCCGATTTTCTTGACTAACGAACTTATCCAAGCCATTTACAAAGGGAAGATACGTGCCAAATTTTATCAAAATCAGCCCATTATTTTTTGAGTTATCAGTGTGATACATACATACATACATACATATATATATATATATATATATATATATATATATATATATATATATATATATATATATATATATATATAAATTGAAACTGACCCCGGATATGGGTTCTAAGAGTCCTAGTTCGCACTCATTTGCAAAAATTTTTTCGAAATTCGAAAGTCGGGATCTTCCCCTAGTGAATTTTTTCTAAGAAAATTCACTAAAAGCACAGGGAAAATATTTCTCAATCAAAACATACTCATAATGCAGACTTTTACTTGAATAGTGACGATACAGGGAAAGCTATTTGGCAAATTTTATTATTTATGGGGGAGGTCAATCTGGGCACACGAGCTGACTATCCCGGGAAACTCACTACCCAAGATGGTGTAGAGGTAGGCTCCCACAAAGAAGCAGCAAATTTTTTCAATTATTATTTTCTTGATTCTGTTAACACGCTAACATCTTTAAATCCTGAGCTTTGTGTGAATGGTTTTCTGAGTTGTTTAGATTCTTTCTACCTTTTTCCTGTCGCTGGTATTGAAATAGTATCTATAATTAATGACATTTCCCCGAAAAACTCGTCTGGTTATGATGGCATACCATGTTCTCTGTTGGGGCCCATTTCCTGTGAAATCGCTCCCATACTGTCTTATTTAATAAATGAATCCTTTGCTGAGGGTTGTTTCCCTTTATCCTTAAAAATATCAATTGTCAAGCCCATTCACAAAAAAAATGAAAATTATAAGGGAATTTCTTTGATTCCGGCTTTTGTAAAAAATTTTGAAAAAACATACCGTGTGAGGTTGTATGAGTCTCTTGAGAAACATGGTTTGTTGTTTGGGGCTCAGTATGGCTTTCCTAGGGGTAGGTCCACTCAGGATGCAATTGTTTCAATGGTGAACTTTATCCTGGAGTCTTTGGAGCGGCAGTGTCAAGTGGTGGGCCTCTTTTTCGATTATTCACGAGCCTTTGAGATCGTTGTACACAGTATTCTTCTAAAAAATACCATTCTATGGGATTAGGAGTCTAGCACTCAGTTGGCTGGCATATTACTTAGCAGAAAGGCAACAGAAAGTAATTATTCAAACCAATGATCGAACTTGGAGCTCTGATCTGAGGGATGTTGAAAGGGGTGTACCACAGGGCAGCATTCTGGGTCCATTGCTTTTTATTTTATTCATTGACAGTATTAAATATACGGGGTTGAATAAAGCTGCAAAATTATGCTTGTTCGCTGATGATGTATCTGTAGTCATAACAGATGATGACAGGAGAGAGGCCTAAGACAGAAGGGCTCTGATTGCTTTAATGAAGTGTATCGGTTCAGTGTTGAAAACCATCTCATACTCAATTCTCACAAAACTTAAATTATGCAATTATCTTACAGACCACTTTTGCATCCTATCCAGATCCAGGCGGGCGCTGTAACTATGGTTCAATCTTGCTTGACAAGGTTCTTGGGGGTGACAATTGACTCCCAGTTGACATGGGGGGAACATGTTGACATTCTACTTAAGAAAATGAATACAAGTTGTTTTATTTTATGGAAACTCTGATACCATGTCAACAGACATATTTTATTGTCATACTACCATTCACAGGTTGCTTCCATGCTTTCGTATGAGGTAGTTTCATGGGGCAGTAACAAAAGAATGAATGAAATTCTAATTATACAGAAAAGAATCATTCGAACCATCATGTTTAAAAGGAATGGTCACTCGTGTGGGAGTTTGTTTAAAAATTTGGGACTGCTCACGACAGTTTCCATTGACATCCTCCATTGTGCCATATTTGTCGAGGATAATCACAGGTAGTACACAACGACAGCTGATGTTACCCAAGACCATAACTTAAGATCAATGTCATTTATTCGCTTGCCTCCACACACTCGGACCCATACAGCAAATAGCAGTTACGTACTTCCAGTTAGGATATTTAATCATATCCCACATACTGTTAGAGATACGTCTACAATCCCAGCATTTAAGAAAAAACTAAAGACATTATTGCTCAATTACAGTTTTTATTCACTCGAGGAATTTTTTTCTACACTTTGGCCATGAAAATGTTTGGATTTTTATTAGTGAAATTGTTGTATTTACCTGAAGGAGTCAGCTTGTCTTTGTGTGATTCTGTATTTATTATTAATATGTACTGTGTAGGGTACAATGTTTTATGTGTGTTTTAGTTGATATTACTCATGATTGTCTTAGTGTTAAGATTGATTAAGCATAGGTTTGTACATTCACCTTTGTCTGGTTTTGTATCTTTTACTACCAATACTGACGAAACTTATGTAGCTGTGTCTGCCTTGTAGAGTTTATGAATGAATAAATAAATAAATAAATTCAAGCTCTCATCCGAAAATGCTCGTAACTAAGCTAATGAAAAGCAAGGCAACCATCATTGGTTTGTCTGTCAATTTAATAAAAAATCACCAATTAATATTTACGATACTGCCAGCAAATAACTCTATGCCGCATCTATCTCAAGATCAGTTGGTGTTTATCCCTCGCATGGGAGACCAATGATCATCAATTGAAGAGATTGCTTGGTTTAAGGAATGTGTAAGCGATCCATAAGTCTGGCCATTTTTTCGTTACCTTAGTTACAAGCATTTTCAGATGAGAGCTTGAATGAGTTTTCTTTGGAAACAAGCTTTAATAATTTAGTTCTTGTAACGACATTTATGAACCTATGCTGACGAAAAACAATTTTTGTGCCTATAATAAATAGTTCTTTCATAAGCAACTTGAGTTACAGTCAATTCTGCTGTCAAACGAAAATTTTTAAACGACTGGGTTTTAGATCACTTTTGATGCTGTGCTGTACACTGATCGTTCATTCTGCAATGATTCTGTTAACTGAACATTCCTGCCTGGAGCTTTGGCTCCAATATGCGCCCTTGGTTGATGAGTAAAAAAGTTATATTCAAAAACAGAAAAAACAATTATTTTTTTTTGTATTCATCCTGTAAATAAAAAGGATAAACAGATAATTCAAACACCATATTATAACTTGGGTCCTATTTTAACATGATTTTAGTTGAAATTCAAGAAAGAAGATTTGTTTCAAACGGGAGCTTTTTGACGGTTTAGAATTTTTTTGTGTTTTATTCAACACTCTGTAAAAAATTATGTTTTACAGAACAACAGGCTAATAGTAAAAAGATCGTGCTTGCAAACGCTTTTACATAGTTCAATTTGGTCACCGCAATCAAATGTTACATCAAATTTACGCTTTGAGTGTTGAGTAGTGTATTCAGGTGATTATTTCACCAACAAAGCTGACTTCAACAGGAAAATTAATAAAACTATCAAAAAACGCTGACTTAGCTACAAAGAAGATAAGTGGATTGAAAAGAATATAAGAGGATGGAAAAGAGATGCACCCCAAGCGAGAGCCAAATGGAAACTCATAGTCACGATGGCAAAGAAGAAAAAGAACAAGAGTAATGAATTGATACCATAGTAAGACTTAAGACTACTTTCTAATTTCTTTCTCAGAATGTTTTTTTACACATAAAACATATGTTTATAGAAGTTAAACTTTTTCTTGGAAATTTTCTTCATCATAAAGATTCCATAGAATTATTTAATGAACAAACAAAAAAAAAACAACTAAAACGGCAGCCATATGACGCCGATTTTTCTGCAGGTGAGTTCTATTTTTATCTAGTTTGACTAGGCTAATATTGAATTTTTCGAATCAGTACCCTACAAGGGATATAATCTAGAGTCATAAAGTCAATCTTTAATTTCTCAAAAAAAAACAAAGAACTAATTTACCTGAAAAACAGCCTAGATGATCCATTTTGTGCTCGGGTCTATCAAACTTGAGTTCAGCAAAGTACATGAGCCCACTGTGAGATGTAAAAAGCATATTCTGTAAAACAGCCTGCATGGCATCGTCAAACATTTGACGGGCTTCATTATCTTCTTTGTTCGACTGGATCCATGCCTTTAGCAAGTATTCATAGAAACTGTCACCAAGTGCCCCAATTGACATATGATCTAAAAAAGAAAAGGAAGATGATAACAGAATCTGCAAATATTACTCTGGTTGTGCAAAAAGTTTAGAAATTGGTTCATAAATGACACAGTTGTAGGTCTCCACTTCAAAATTTACACAACAGTACTGCAGTAGACATTTATCCCTATGGCTGACAGTTATTCTTGGTCTGACTGTTAGAAAATACTCATAACTTGGTAGAAAAATATATTTTTAAATATCTTCATTATGCAATGGTCGGCTCTTCTTGCTTTTATAAAAATGTTAAAAACGAAAAAAGTTTTTGTAAAGGGTCAAAGTGACAATTTGCTCAAAATTAACATCTATGTATTTATTTACATCAAAGCCATTTTATAACATTCCAAATACAACTTGTCAAAGAAATTCATCTATAAAATGCATCCAAACTCACAATGCTAACTTACTATACTAAGTAGTGTTATCTAAAACTTATTGTATTGTTATTTTGTTGCTTTAATGCCAGTGCAGTCTGCGACCATGGTCAATCATCGATGACAAGGAGCAGTTTTACTTCACTGCGCTGGAAGTATTGCCTGAGTAAGGGAAATCCGGCAGACCTTGTGAGTAGAGGAATGAAGGCTCAGATGTTGGTACAGTCAGAGCTGTGATAGGATGATTCTACATTTTTAAATGAAGACAAAGAATTTTGCCTCAAGGTAAAGATATTTTAATACCCAAATACGAAACAATAATGGTGGCAGAAGTGAGAGAAACGACTTCGACTTATTAGAAAAATATCCTCTATAGGGCGTTCGTCTGGTGGTGTGGTGTGAAGCAAACCACTATCAGGAAGGTGGCCAAGCTCCAAAGGCTGGCAATCCTGGGTATCATGAGGACGACACCCTCAGCCGTGCTAGAGGTCTTGCTGATGCCGCCACCTCTTCCCATCTGTATCAGAAGAAAGGCTATAGCGTCGCATCTTAGAATGCGAGACTCTGGAAACTGGTGCGGAGAGGGAGCAGTAATGGGGCATGCAAGAGTCGCGAAGGAGGTGGAAAAGGAAATTCCGATTTCCGCCATCAAGGTACGGAATGCCGAAGACGATATTAGGTTGACTAGGCCATATACCCTCAGGATTCCCAGTAGGAATCAGTGGAGGGAAAATGAGGTTGCATTCCTGCCTGCAAGCCTGGTCTGTTTTACCGACGAATCGTGGCTGGAGGATCAACTCTGGGGCAGGATTATATATCGAGCGCCTGGGGGTGCGCGAGAGATATGCTCTGGGCGCATATACCACGGCATTCGAAACGGAGGTGTACGCTATCCTGTCCGTAGCCAAATAGACGGAATGTGAGGATGAGCCCCGAGAAATGTGTATACATTTGCTCGGATAGCCAGGCGGTCCTCCAGGCAGTCTGCGCGGCAGAATCAGGTCAACACTGGTTCTGGAGTGCGCTGACGCCCTCAAAGGACTAGCCAGGACAAAGGAGGTGCAACTGGTGTGGGTTCCGGGTCACTGTGGCGTAGCGGGGAATGAGGTAGCGAATGATCTGGCAAGGCTTGGTTCCCGGCGGCCGTTCTGTGGCCCGGAGCCTGCGATATGCATAAGCAGGAAGACGGTCTCTGTCGCCTTAGACAAGTGGACTGAGGATGCCATGGAGAGGCACTGGGGGTCGGTTGGTGGCTGTAGGCAGGCGAGGGACGTCGTGGAGGGGCCTGACAGAGATAACACTGTCTGGCTAGTCGGTGGGAGTCGACCTACGCTTCGCCGCATCCTTGCGGTGCTGACAGGCCACTGCGCCCTTAGAAGACACCTCACATTGATAGGCGTAGAGAGGGACCCCATTTGCCAGGAATGCGGCTGTGATGAAGAAACATCTTACCACTACCTGTGCGAGGCTTTTGGGAGTCTTCCAGCAGAATTGTTCCGTTTGAGGACTCTGCAAAGGAATCAGTGAGTATTGTCCAACTGAAGACTGTCACGGCCTTCATTTCGAGGTCGAGGCGGTTAGACGACGGAACCAAGGAAGGGTAGAACATGGTTGCTGGGGTTGGCAAAAAGGGCCCATTGTGGCCTACTTGCTTGGCGTTAGCCTCTCCACCACTGCTACTACTACTACTATTAGAAAAATATTCCAATTTGGATGAAATTTTAAGAAGCCTATGTAAAACAGTTTATAATAAAATTGGGAAATGTTAAATTTGAAGATGAATTCAAAGGTGGCAAAGAGTTATGGGTCTCAATAGAACAACAGCGGTAATTTCAGAATGAAATTGCAGGTCTGAAGAAAGGGAAATTATTATACACAACGTCTTCAATGTAAATTTTTGACCTCGGAATAGACAAAAAAAAAAAAAAAAAAGATGAGACTTTCAGGAAGATTGTGTGAAGCTCCATTGACGTTCAAAAAAAAAACATCCAATTGTTCTGCCCAAGACGTCAACATGCTTAAAATTAACGGAACTCATAATCTGGAGTATGGGCAAAAAGATGTTACATGGTGGTATCAAAGCAAATCTCAACACAATACGTAACGAGAATTCGATAGTGAAAAGGTACAAAATTGATCAAGGCACTGTTAGCCTTGTGTGTGATCTGCAAGAAGCTGAGAACAAAACCGCAAAGAGAACCTTTTGGTACAGTGTCGAGAAAGGAATTGACAGAAGTGAGCGCCTTTACCCACACGGACGTCGATTTCACAGGCCCCTTATACATCGCCGATAAAAGTGATAGGAAAAACCTATATCATGTTGCAGAGCAGTAATCTAGAACTAACTAACAGGGTCTGAACTGATGATGTCGTCCTCAGGTTAGGCCAGTTTATATCGCAAAGAGGTGTTACGACGACAGTGTACAGTCACAACGCCTGATTTTTTTAAACAAGTAGCCAATTAGCTCTCCGAGTTGGCATAAGCTTAAAAAGTGATGAAGTAAAGACATTGGCCCTCGACCACCAAATAAAGGGGAAGTTCATAGTGGAAACGGCCGCTTGGTGGGAAGGCTTGTGGAAAATACTCGTACAAAAGGTAAAAAACAGACCAAAGTATAGCGTCGGAAAGGCCGAGGTCAATTTTAGATGAGCTACAAACCATTTTGTGTGCAGTAGAATCGTGCGTCAACTTGCGCCCGTTAACGTATCTTGATGGGGAGGTAGACAATTTGCCAGCTTTAGCTGCTCTTCGAAAGTGAAAACAAAATCAATATAACTGTGTGCTTCTCGAATATAACACGAAAGTTTTGAAAAAGGTGGATTAGTAAATATCTTCAACAACTACGAAGTTTACAGCAAAGAAAACGTGTGTGCAGTATCGCAGCAAATGTGGGGGACGTGTTGGTTTCTAACCAAAACTTACCGTGACAGTCATGGAAGATGTCCGCAAGAAAACAAGTTTACGTTAGTTGTGATGGACGTATGCGTTTGTCACGCGTTGGTTTAGCAAAAGGAACGGTATTGAAACGACCGATTCAACTTCTTTGCCAATTGGAAGTTGAATCGCCGCATTTTGCCAGTTTTAAAATCTACTGCTAGAATAGATGGTGGACTTTTTCCCAGAGTTCTAAGAGTAGAATTAGAAACATACACTGGTAAATAAAATAGCTTTTTTTTCGATGGTAGAGCAATTATTCAGTCAATTGAGGTCAAGGATGGAAAGCTGGTGATTGTAAAATTTTGACCTATAATTTTTGCCTGAGACCAAAACATCGGGTATTGCTTGTACAAGAGATGATTTTGCATCTTGTTAATTAGTTAATTTTTAGCCTACGTTATGTTTCCTACTTACATTGTCCCCATTTTCCAGTTTTGGGGTTAAGATAGTTTGGATAGAGCCCATTTGGTTTGTCCATCTTTTGAAGAAATTGCCTAATGTGGTCTATTTTATTTCTGTAGATCGGATTTCCAGTAACATCACTTAAATATGCAAACTCCAGATGGAGCGTCCCCAATTCTGACAGTATGCTGGAGCCACCACTAGCCCAACCATAATTTTTACTATTCTAAAAAATTAATCATATTTTATTTTCAAACTATTAACTATTAACTATTAACTACTTACTCCTGTTTTGAAGTTGACTAACGCATGTGGAATGCCTGTTGGAGTCTGGAAAGCTGGCAGCAATTTATCAGCAACTTGTTTGGCTTTTTCTTTAAATAAAGGATCTCCAGTAAATGAATAACATGTTAACAATCCACCAATCAGTCTTATGTTTGTCTCAAAAACGGAGACATCGGTTACCTACAAAAGGAATATGCATTTAAAAGATACTAATAACAAAACCACTATATGAAGACCAGTTTGCATTTGGAGTAGGCGTGTCAACAGAAACCGCTCTTCATTGTCTTGTAAGTGGGGTGGAGAGTGCACTAGAATCTAATAGGGGGCATTTTAGGTAGAGGAAGAATACATCACCAGGATTAATCAACAGGGCCACAAAGAACCTCAGCATAAAGGAGATCTGGTGCAGATGCATAGATTGTATGCTAAAAAGTAGGGTGGTATAGAAGACATTAATAGGGGAAACCTTAGCCGGCCGGGTCGCAGAGGGCTGCCCACAGGAGGACCCTGTGATGGAGCCTTGTCATGACGACTGCTCAAAAGACTTAGTAACAAGGGATTTGACCTGCTACGCTATGCGGACTATCTGTTTATTCCGTTCAGAGAAAAATTTACAAGGACTATTAAAGAACGCATGCAACACGCTCTGATCCTAGTAGAAAGGTGGGCCACCAAAAAAGGCCTTCGAGAGAGTCCTGAAAAGTTCACAATAGTACTGTTTACAAAAAAAAAGCGCATAGATGGAATTGGACCTCCGTTTCTGCAAGGTAAGCATATTACTGTGCTGGGAGAGGTAAAATATTTGGATGTCATTTTAGACTTTAATTCACCTAGAACCAGCATATCTGAAAAACTGTCAAAAAATCGGTGATAACGATTATGACGATCAGACGAATGTACGACAAAAACTGGTATATAAAACCCTAGACCAGGGTGGCAAAACGAGAAATAACACGCCACACTAGTATGGTGACGGACGAGAGACAACCAAGCTGAAACTAAGTAAGATACAAAGACTTGCTTGTTTGGGAATCACAAGGGCAATGAGAACCACCCTTACAGCAGCCATGGAGATACTTCCAGACTTCCCACCACATCACATTGTGATTATCGGAGAGGCGATGGTGGGTATCCATAAAATGAAACGGTTAGATCAACTGACACAAATCAGAGCTGGATATACAAACTTGGCCTGTGATGTGGAGCAACACATATTCAATATGAACCCAGACTACATCACTCCCCACTGACACCGACTCCAAAAATAACAAGAATTTTACATTATATGATCCTAATAATTTGATTGTCTTTTAAGCAGTCTACACATATATTTAAAACTTTCTGCTTAGGTGAAATCTAAATACATATTTTGATAATTGTTTGTTAGTCATAGGCATGTGTTGAGTTAGAGGTTAAGTTTAAGTGGGTACCTACATTCTTGCGTGGTAAATGCATAGATCGTACATTGAGTGGAAAAAATAAGTTGATTGTAAGTTGTAGACAGAAGAATACGCAATTATTTTTTACTTTTTAGTGCATTTTTTGTTTTAGAATATTTTTTTGTGAAGTCGCTTTTCCATTTTGTTAAAATTTTTGTTTATTAGTGAATTTTCTTTAAAAAAAATTCACTAATGAGGAGATCCCGACTTTTGAATTTTGAAAAAATTTCTTTAAATGAGCGCTAATTAGGCCCCCCAGAACACATATCCGGGGTCAGTTTAAATTTATATATATATATATATATATATATATATATATATATATATATATATATATATATATATATATATATATATATATATATGTATATATACACCGATAACTCAAAAAATAACGGGCCGATTTTGATTAAATTTGGTGAATAAATTCTTTCTGCAAATGGCTTGGATAAGTTCGTTAGCCAGGAAAATCGGTCCAGGTTTTCCCGGAAAATTTTGTGTTTTCTTTCGAAAAAAATTTATATCTCCGGAATTAACAAAATAAGAGCAACCAAATTTCATATGCGGATTTATATCATTATAGGCAAGTTACCTACCAAAATTTAGCTCCGTAGGTTAAAGGATAAAAAAGTTACAGGCATTCAAAGAAAAATAAATTTGGATTTTCCTCAAAACGTCAAAATTGCGATTTTAAACGTCAGAATTGGTGAGTACATTCCTTTCGCAAGTCGCTTGGATAATTTTGTTAGCCAGGAAAATCCGCCGAGGTTCTCCCGGAAAAATTTGTGTTTTCTTTCGAAAAAAATTTATATCTCCAAAATTAACAAAGTAAGGGCAACCAAATTTGGTAAGCTGGTTTATATCTTTATAGGTGTGCCACCTACCAAAATTTAGCTCTGTAGGTCAAAAGACAAAAAAGTTATGGGCATTTAAAGAAAAATAAATTGGGGGTTTCCTCAAAACGTCAAAGTGACAATTGAAAACGTCAAAATTCGCAACATTTAGGCAAATAACTTGAATCTAATACGATCTATGGAAAGAAAATGTCTCAAGAAGAATGTTTTACATACACCGAACTCTTAGTTTCAACCGTCATTGTCCTTCATTTTACTAAAATATTTCCAGAAAATTCATTTCTAATAGACCCTTTCTCTGATGCTTGACAGTAAGTAGCCTTAGCTATAGAGTTTATTGTTTAATGGTATATAATTTTTGTCGAATTTTCGTAAAAAATCAATAAAGCTCAATATATTCGTTATTATACAAGATATGAAAAAATATTGTATACATTAATTATACGGTGTTTTGAGCTACATCTTAAAAAATTATTGCGACAATCACAGGGTGGCCCATAAGTCGTTGGTGATACAAATAATTTTTTTTTGTCGAAAACGCCTTATGTTTTTGCATTTTCCATCGAAATATAATGCATGTTTGTAAGTTAAGAAATTCTGGAGGCAGCAAGTGCGTTGTGGTTGCGAATTTTGATTAAATGCTTCATATTTGAAAAGCTCAATTTGCTATTAACCTATAAGGTTGACCAAGAAACGAATTTTTCGGTAACACTTTTGGTATACTTCTGGAAATTTCTGTACGTTTTCAAACAATCAAGTTATTTTGATGAAACATGGCACATTGTTTTTACTATATATGTTATACTGGTAATCAAATTTGATGCCTGCTTTTTCTATATAGGTTATACTGGTAACCAAAATTGATGTCCGCTTTCTTAAAAAGAAAACACACATATTTGCAATAAAAACATTTTTATGAAAATTCACTACCATAACGCACTTGCTGCGTCCCGAAATTTTTTTGTTTTGATCTATTCACACATATGATATATATATATATATATATATATATATATATATATATATATATATATATATATATATATATATATATATATATATATATGGTGACGCATTTGTACGGTAAAGTTCAATATATTCGTTATTATAAAAGATACGAGAAAAAATTGTATACATTAACCCAGTCATTGGTTGTATTTTTTTTCCAAACATCCCTTATATTATTGCATTTTGTATCGAAATATAATGCATGTTTGTAAGAAAAAAATACGAGACGCAGTAAGAGCGTTTTGGTAGCGAATTTTTGTTAAATGCTTTAAATTTCAATAACTCAATTTGCTATTAACCTAAGGTTCGTTGGCTAGGAAACCAGTTTTCTCGGAAACATTTTAGGTTACTTTTCGGAAAATTTGTGTACATTTTCAAACAATAAAGTTATTGTTATAAAATATGGTACACTGTTCCTGCTATATATTGATATATATATATATATATATATATATATATATATATATATATATATATATATATATATATATATATATATATATATATATATATATAGGTTATACCTTTCTTTAAAAAACACCTTTGCTATTAAAAACATTTTTATGAAAATTCACTTCCATAACGCACTTGCTGCGTCCAGACTTTTTTTCATTTCACCTACATTATATTTAGGGTTTAATCATGACTATTGCATTTGTTTGTTAATTTGATGGCATTTTGCATGTAGAATAAATAGTTTCATTAAAACTGCTTTTGAATAGTTACTTTCACCCATTTTTAGTTGGATAACCGATCAAAATGCCAAAATGTCTTATATTAGTTTGACACTGTCAGTTTTAGTTGCCATGGAAATTAAATAATGTACTAGTATAAAAGTTATAATAATTTTTTTTCAATAAAATGCCTTTTCCTCGGAAAGAAATCGTGAAGATTTAAGAATAGGAACATGCTATATCATTTGAAAGGAAATTTAATCACCTTTTAATTTTTGAGGTAATATAAAGGGGGTTCCATTTGCAAAAGAACAGCTTTTTTGTCATTTTTCTATACAGCAGAAAAGGTGATACTTTTGAAGCACCCTGTATAATATCGGATCAATTTCTGTATTGGAATGAAATAATTGTGCTATCCTTAAACTACAACCACAATTTAAGCTTTACATGATGCAGGAGTACAAAATTATTAAGGTTTAATCATGACTGTGTTTTGTTTGAAAACTAATTAAGATCTGAAGAACCACCACTGATAGGTATAGGAACATATTGGGCAAAAGTTATTTAGGTTAAACAAGGAATTCGAAAAAAATATAATATCCAGGATGGTCCATTTAAAATAACAGTGTACTCAAAAAATAATGGGCCGATCTTAATCAAATTTTGTGAGTACCTTCCTTTTGCAAGTGGCTTGAAAATGTTCGTTAGCCAAGAAAATCGGGCCAGTTTTTCCGACAAAATTTTAAGTTTTCTTTCAGAAAATTTTTATATCTCCGGAAATAACATAGCTCTTGTAACCAAATTTGGTGCGCAGCTTTATATTATAAAATGTGAATCACGTAGATTCATAGGTCAAAAGGAAAAAACTCTGGACGCAGCAAGTGCGTTATGGTAGTGAATTATCATAAAAATGTTTTTAATTGCAAATATGTGTGTTTCCTTTTTAAGAAAGCAGGCATCAATTTTGGTTACCAGTATAACCTATATAGTAAAAACAATGTGCCATGTTTCATAAAAATAACTTTATTGTGTGAAAATGTACAAAAATTTCCAAAAGCAAACTTAAAGTGTTCCCGGAAAAACTCGTTTCTTGGTCAACCTTATAGGTTAATAGCAAATTGAGCTATTCAAATTTGAAGCATTTAATGAAAATTCGCTACCATAACGCACTTGCTGCGTCCCGAATTTCTTTTCTTACAAACATGCATCGCTGAAAAATTCAAAAATGCAATAACATAAGGCGTGTTTGATTAAAAAAAAAAGAAGAAAATTTGTATCACCAACGACTTATGGGCCATCCTGTGATTGTAGAAATATTTTTTTAAGATGTAGCTGAAGACACCCTATAATTAATATATACAAATTTTCTTTATATCTTGTATAATAACGGATATATTGAGCTTTATTGATTTTTGACGAAAATTCGACAAAAATTATATACCATTAAACGATAAACTCTAAAGCTAAGGCTACTGCCAAGAATCAGAGAAAGGGTCTATTTGAAATGAATTTTCTGGAAACATTTTAGTAAAATGAAGGACAATGACGGTTGAAACTAAGACTTCAGAGTTTGTAAAACATCCTTCTTGAGACATTTGATTTCCATATCCCGTATTAGATTCAAGTTCTTTGCCTAAATGTTGCCGATTTTGACGTTTAAATCGCAACTTTGACGTTTTGAGGAAAACCCCAATTTATTTTTCTTTAAATGCCTATAACTTTTTTGTCTTTTGACCTACATAGCTAAATTTTGGTAGGTAGATTACCTATAAGGATATTAACCAAATTTGGTTGCCCTTACTTTGTTAATTCCGGAGATATAAATTTTTTTCGAAAAAAAAACACAAAATTTTCCGGGAAAACCTGGTCAGATTTTCCTGGCTAACGAACTTATCCAAGCCATTTGCAAAAGGAATTTTTCCACCAAATTTAGTCAAAATCGGCCTATTATTTTTTGAGTTATCGGTGTGATACATACATATATATATATATATATATATATATATATATATATATATATATATATATATATATATATATAAATATATATATATTTATATATATATATATATATAAATATATATATATTATATATATATATATATATATATATATATATATATATATATATATATATATATATATATATATATATATATATATATATATAATATATATATATATATATATATATATATATATATATATATTTATATATATTTATATATATATATATATATATATATATATATATATATATATATATATATATATATATAAACATATAAAAATTGAAACTGACCCCGGATATGTGTTCTAGAGGGCCTAGTTCGCGGTCATTTGAAGAAATTTTTTCAAAATTCAAAAGTCGGGATCTCCTCATTAGTGAATTTTTTTAAGAAAATTCACTAAAAAGTTATAAGCATTTAAAGAAAAAAAAATGGTAGTAGAATTCAACAGTTTCACTGCATGGGTTTTGTATTAGCTCTTTGCTATGCTTGAGTTCTCATCTGGTCGTCCAGTCATCGGTGTGCTGATTGCGATTCCACTGGTTAATTTCCCATAGGATTTCACATTTTGGTATATATAGCGCCGGTCCCTGACCCATGCATGCCGTCTCCACGCCCCGGCTCCAATTCGTCAGCTTTTTCGTTCACCTCGATTCCACAGTGTCTCGGCACCGAGATCAGCTTTACGATGTTCCGATCCGCCAGTGTTCTTGAGTTCTTCGCGAGATTCCCAAAGCAGTGCTGAGGAACATCGTAGCTTGCAATAGCTTTGAGGTCTGTCTGACATAATAAAGTGTCGTTTGTTTAAATAGGTACGCTTGTTATTTTCTTTAGCGCACTCTATTGGTGCATGGACTTCCGCCTGAAAAACAGTGACTCGCCTGCACAGAGGACAGGATATGTCCGTTCCCGGCCTCACGCCATGTACACCCGCACTGATACCTATCTCGGTTTTTCATCCGTCTGTTTACCAGATCAGGCTTCCAGGTCGTAATTGTTTTCAATTTTGTTAAAATTTTAGTTTAATTCTTTATTTTCAGTGACTCTGAGGCTTTATATCTGATTTAATTAGTCCGAATATGGGTAGACCTACTAAACGCGCTGCTCATATGAGACAGCGCCGTTTAAATGAGACCAACGGAGAAAGGAAGAAACGCCTATCTCAAAATAGGAAATCCACCTCCAGGGCCATTTCAAAAGAGACTTGTGAAGAGCGCAAAAATAGGCTTTCGAAAATGCAGGCTTACATGAAAAAAGTTTTCAACAAGGAAAATTTCCAAAAAGGTACTCACCGTCTCGGCTTGATCCACGACCGTCAATCCAATGAGACGGAAGCGCAACGTGGCCACCGCCTCGGCGGGATCCACAATCGTCTATCCAATGAGACGGAAACGCAACGTGCCCGCCGCTTCGGTGTGATCCACAATCATCATCAATGTAGTCGATGTCAATTAAATACGCATTATTAAGGATAACTCAAAAACTACTGGTCAGATCTTGATCACATTTATACGATACCACACGAGAAGCACCAGCTTTCAAATAAAAAAAAAGAATCATCAAAATCGGTTCACCTAGAAAAAAGTTCTGAGGTAACACACAAGAACATCATCAATGTAGTCGAAGTAAATTAAATACGCATTATTAAGGATAACTCAAAAACTACTGGTCAGATCCTGATCACATTTATATGGGACCACATGAGAAGCACCAGCTTTCAAATAAAATAAAAAGAATCATCAAAATCGGTTCACCTCGAAAAAAGTTCTGAGGTAACACATAAAAAAACCGTACAGGCGAATTGAGAACATCCTCCTTTTTTTGAAGTCGGTTAAAAATAACCCCGGATATCAATTCTAGAGGGCCTAGTTTGCACTAATTTGAAGAAATCTTTTCTAAATTCAAAAGTCACCGTCTCCTCATTAGCGATTTTTTTCCACGAAAACTAGCTAAAAATTATAGACCATTTAAGCATAAACTTAACTAAAACCACAGCATAATCAACAGTTCAAACTACTGCCACAGCATAAAAAAAATCTCGGGGCGCAGCAAGTGCGTTATGGTAGTGAATTTTCATAAAAATGTTTTTATTGCAAATATGTGTGTTTTCTTTTTAAGAAAGCAGACATCAATTTTGGTTACCAGTATAACCTATATAGAAAAAGCAGGCATCAAATTTGATTACCAGTATAACATATATAGTAAAAACAATGTGCCATGTTTCATCAAAATAACTTGATTGTTTGAAAACGTACAGAAATTTCCAAAAGTAAACCAAAAGTGTTACTGAAAAAATCCGTTTCCTGGTCAACCTTATAGGTTAATAGCAAATTGAGCTTTTCAAATATGAAGCATTTAATCAAAATTCGCAACCACAACGCACTTGCTGCCTCCAGAATTTCTTAACTTACAAACATGCATTATATTTCGATGGAAAATGCAAAAAAATAAGGCGTTTTCGACAAAAAAAAAATTATTTGTATCACCAACGACTTATGGGCCACCCTGTGATTGTCGCAATAATTTTTTAAGATGTAGCTCAAAACACCGTATAATTAATGTATACAATATTTTTTCATATCTTGTATAATAACGAATATATTGAGCTTTATTGATTTTTTACGAAAATTCGACAAAAATTATATACCATTAAACAATAAACTCTATAGCTAAGGCTACTGCCAAGCATCAGAGAAAGAAATGAATTTTCTGGAAATATTTTAGTAAAATGAAGGACAATGACGGTTGAAACTAAGAGTTCGGTGTATGTAAAACATTCTTCTTGAGACATTTTCTTTCCATAGATCGTATTAGATTCAAGTTATTTGCCTAAATGTTGCGAATTTTGACGTTTTCAATTGTCACTTTGACGTTTTGAGGAAACCCCCAATTTATTTTTCTTTAAATGCCCATAACTTTTTTGTCTTTTGACCTACAGAGCTAAATTTTGGTAGGTGGCACACCTATAACGATATAAACCAGCTTACCAAATTTGGTTGCCCTTACTTTGTTAATTTTGGAGATATAAATATTTTGCGAAAGAAAACACAAATTTTTCCGGGAAAACCTCGGCGGATTTTTCTGGCTAACAAAATTATCCAAGCGACTTGCGAAAGGAATGTACTCACCAATTTTGACGTTTAAAATCGCAATTTTGACGTTTTGAGGAAAATCCAAATTTATTTTTCTTTGAATGCCTGTAACTTTTTTATCCTTTAACCTACGGAGCTAAATTTTGGTAGGTAACTTGCCTATAATGAAATAAATCTGCATATGAAATTTGGTTGCCCTTACTTTGTTAATTCCGGAGATATAAATTTTTTTCGAAAGAAAACACAAAATTTTCCGGGAAAACCTGGACCGATTTTCCTGGCTAACGAACTTATCCAAGCCATTTGCAAAAGGAATTTATTCACCAAATTTAATCAAAATCGGCCCATTATTTTTTGAGTTATCGGTGTGATACATATATATATATATATATATATATATATATATATATATATATATATATATATATATATATATATATATATATATATATATATATATATATATATATAATATATATATATATATATATA